>OX422209.1:229941046-231141046 GCA_949130495.1 Sambucus nigra
TTTTGGGCTCGGAGAAATCACTAAAAATTAGTCCTTGAATCAAGAGACACCTATGTTTAAATGTGTGGGTACCCGAAATTAGAATGATGGGCCTAGACGAGTAGCCTAATTGTAGCGGCCCAAAGTCCAAACCCCCCATATCTTAAACCGGTTATGATTTAGTCTTCTCCCATGTTCCTATTAAGAGGGGTTCTAGGAGAAGATGGAAAACGTGGGGGAATCCAACACCCCCACTCCTTGAAAATGGACATGTATATAATGAACCCTAGGTCTGGGGCAAAGGATATAGATTATTCTCTGGAATCGCTCTCCAAAGTATATAGAAATAATATTGACTGCACCACCGTGGACGTAGGGATTTTTTGCTGAACCACGTATATCTCTTGTTGTGTGATTTAGACATTTTGTATTTCATTTTCTGCTCAGTGATTGCACTTCTCTTATCTCTTTGTGTTGAATAATAATTGTCACCACAATTGGCGCCATCTGTGGGAAAGCTTATCTTCCTTGAGAAAGCCCACACCTAGAAAAAAGCTCGAAAGGTCTCATCACAGTAGTAATGCTCCCCAAGTAGGAGATATCCAAGAACCACCTGCCCCTCATAGAATCAGATCTGAAGTTCGACGTTCAAATCAGAGGGATCGCTTAGAAAGGCCAGCCTTAGAAGAAAGCCAAGGACCAGCGAGGTCCACACAGATATCCAGGCTGATTGATGCATATGAGGCGAGGCTCCACGAGCAAAGGGAGTCTTCTCGTAAGCACGAGGCCGAGAATGCTCTCCTGAAAAGAAGATTAGAAAGAATGGAGAGAGAGCTCTATCGTAGTATCCAGAGACGCCCATACCGAACTCCTAGCCCTCAGGTGAGCAAGTCTCGCAGCCGAGGAAGGAGCCCCAGGCACGGATCCCAGAAAGCTGAGGGAAACGAGTCAGAAGACGACCTTCTCGAGCAACTGCGACTAGTTCACAATCACAGGAGCCCATATCACAGCAACGAGAATGTACGAAGTCTGGTCCGAAGGGAGATGGACCAACACCCTACACATCATGGTACCAGATCGACCCGAGAACTCGTAAGGCGAGCTCTCAAAACTCAGATGAAATCACCTTTCTTGAGGGAAATAGAAGAAGAGGAAGCCCCCAAGATGTTTGTTATTCCAAGGTTCAAGATCTATTATGGTAAGACTGATCCCATTGATCATGTCAGGCAGTACCGACAGGCCATGACTCTCTGGAATAATCGAGATGCACTAATGTACCGAATTTTTCCCTCGAGCCTGCATGATGTGGCATAGAAATAGTTCGAAAGGCTCCCCCACTGATCCATCAGGAGTTTTAAATCCCTGGCCGAGCTCTTTACGGCCCGATTCATTACTGGTAGCTCCCATCCTAAAAGGATGGGTGCTTTGCTGATAATGAAAAAGACGCCTCAAGATACCCTCCGAGACTATGCGAAGAGGTACTGGGAGTTGTTCAGGTCGAGGATTGCTCAAAGCAAGTGGCAGTGGCCTCTTTCAAAATTGGGCTACCTAGCTCTTCCCTTCTGTACCAGTCCCTGACAAAGAAGGAAGCCATGACCATCGACGACCTAATGGCCCGCATCGAGAAATATGCCAAGGTGGAAGATGTCACCCGTCTCAGCACAAGGGAAAATGGTCAAGCTAAGCTCGATGTCAAGGGTAGTGACAAAACTGAGAACCAGAAGAAAGGAGGAAAGAACGGGGGAAAAAATGGCTCCATGAACGGAGGCAACAATGATGTGTCGAAACCATTTCAGGCGGTCAACACAGTCTTCAGGGAACTAATTTATAAAATTATCGCAAAAATGAAAGATGAACCATTCATCAAGTGGCCCAGGAAAATGGGAGGAGATCCCTCAAAGAGGAAAAACGCGCTGAGATGCGCTTTTCACAAAGAGGGAGGACATAAGACTGAGCATTGCGAAGCTCTTAAGTCCCACCTCGAAGAGCTGGCCCAGTCTGGACATCTGAACGAATTCGTGGAAAAAAAGGTGGAGAAAGTTGCTGCCCATAGAGAGGCAAGGACCGATAACGTGCTTGAAGACGATGCCGGCCACAAATTCGCAGTAATTCATGGGGTATCTGATGTGAAGCAGATTCAGGGAAATTAAGCATCGCCGACCTAAAGGAAGTTGTCGTCCCTTTGATTGGCTTCGCTGGATAGATGACTATGCCATTGGGAAAGATCGTGCTGCCAGTAAGGGCAGGAAATGTTTCTAAAATGATCGAATTTCTGGTGGTCGACATTAACTCGCCATATCAGGCTATCCTCGGCAGAGGGTGGTTACACGCAATGAAGGCAGTCTCCTTAACCTACCATCATAAACTCAAGTATGTGACCGAGCGAGGAGTAATGGAGATCGATGGAAATCAAGCGATGGCGAGAAGATGCTTCATAACATCCATCCGCCCAAAACCAGAGAAGAAGGCCGACAAGCACAGCGAGAAGGTTAAAGAACAAGGAGGTCTGATACATTCGAAATAAAAATTAAAATACGGAAGGCCCGGAGTAGAGGAGACCAGGCTCCTCCCCTCTCAACGTGTCATCGATGACCTAGAGGAAATCACAGCTGGAGATTACGATGACAGCAGGATCTTCTTGATTGGAGCTTCTCTCACAGATCAGGAGAAGAAGGAATTGATGACCCTGGTAAGGAACAATATAGACTTCTTTGTGTGGGAGCCATACGAGCTGCCTGGAATTGATCCTAGTATGGTTTGTCATCAGCTGCACGTCGATCCCACCTTCAAACCCATCGGGCAGAAGGCACGGCGAACTGCACCCGAGAAGGCAAAATTTGTGGAAAAAGAAGTGGAAAAACTACTGCATGTAGGATCCATACGGGAGGTCAAATTCCCCAAATGGTTATCCAACCCAGTAGTAGTTCCAAAAAGCAACGGGAAGTGGAGAGTTTGTATCGACTTCACTAACCTCAATAGAGCGTGCCCTAAAGACAGTTTCCCTCTCCCAAAAATTGATCAACTGGTAGACGCCACTGCAGCTCACGAGAGAATGAGTTTTCTAGACGCATACTCAGGGTATCATCAGATCCCTCTGTATACCCCAGATCAGGACAAAACAACATTCATCACCACAATTGGGTTATACTGCTACAAGGTCATGCCCTTCAGGCTCAAAAACGTAGGGGCAACCTACCAGTGGCTGGTCACCAAGATATTCAAGGACCAGATGGGAGACACCATGGAGGTCTACATTGATGACATGCTCGTTAAAAGCAAGAAGAAAGAAGACCACCTCTCAGACCTATCAAGCACCTTTGAAATCCTCAGGAAGTATCGAATGAAACTTAACGCGAGCAAGTGTTCTTTCGGTGTCTAGTCAGGAAAATTTCTTGGGTACTTAGTCAGTAAGAGAGGCATCGAGGCTAACCCATACCAGATCGATGAAATAAGAAGGGTACAACCTCCTCGAACAATCCGGGACGTACATAAGCTCACCGGTATGCTCGCTGCCTTAAACCGCTTTTTCTCTAAGTCCTCCGAGAAGTGCAAGCCTTTCTTCCAGCTTCTAAAGGGAAACAAGACAGTAGAATGGAACCAAGATTTCTCGCGGGCATTGGACGAACTCAAGGCTTACCTCAACTCCCCACCATGGCTCATTATACCACAGTAAATAGATTCCTTGTACTTATACCTCTCCGTTTCCAACCATACTGTCAGTTCTGCATTAATATGCGAAGCTACAGGAATCCAGCACCCCGTTTACTACGCGAGCAAGACCTTACTAGATGCCGAGCATAGGTACCTACCACTGGAAAAGCTCGCCTTTGCACTAGTAGTGGCTTTGAGAAAGCTGAAGCATTATTTCGAAGCCCACACTATAATCGTCCTTACATCGCACCCCCTTAAAGAAATCCTAAGGAAGGTGGATTTGTCGGGCAGACTGTCTAAATGGTCAGTCGAGCTCGAACGATTTGATATCATATTTCAACCAAGGAACGCAATCAAGGGGTAGGTCCTTGCTGATTTCATAGCCGAATTCACAGGCGAGCAGCCTTCCAACCAACCTCAACCAACAAAATAAAAGGGAAACCACGCGACGGAGGGAATCTAGAAATTATTCGTTGATGGAGCCTCCAACTCAAAGGGGCAAGAAATAGGCATTGTCCTCATTACTCCAGAGGATACAATCCTTGAATAAGGAATCAGGCTTTGATTTTCAGCCTCCAACAACGAAGCAGAATACGAAGCCGTAATAGCCAGCCTCCAGAAGGCGCACACTTTAGGAGCAAAGCATTTACAAGTGTTCGATGATTCTCAATTAGTCTCCAATCAGATAAGTGGAGACTACAATGCAAATGATGAAAGAATGGCAGCTTACCTCACCTTAGTAAAAAGACTAATGGCTAGCTTCGAAGATATCAATATCCAGCGATTTCCTAAAGGACAGAACAGCCATGCTGACGCCCTAGCAGCCCTAAGTTCAGCAGTCGATTCCACCTTAAAAAGAACAATCCCTATCGATTTCCTCGTTCATCCAAGCATTAACCGTAGCATCAAGCCGCCAGGCATGGAGCAAATGCTCCAAGTACAGTAAGCACCTAGCTGGATGGACCCTTTAAGGAACTATTTAATGAATGGCACGCTCCCAGATGATAAGAAGATTGCTCACCAGATAAGAGTCAAAGCTGCTCGCTTTCACTTATGACCAGAGGGCAAGCTATATAAGAGATCCTTTTTCGGTCCGTACCTTTAATGCGTTCACCCAAGTAATCTCGAGGAGGTTCTACATGAGCTTCACGAGGGACTCTGTGGAAGTTATATTGGAGGAAGGTCTCTGGCTTTTCAAGCAATGAAAGAAGGCTATTGGTGGCCATATATGCAAAGGGACTCTGCGATGTATGTTCGCAAGTGCCTGAAATGCCAACTTCACGCTCCTATGGTCCACCAACCTGCTAGCGACTTAAAATCACTGTCCAGCCCATGGACATTCGCCCAATGGGGAATGGAAATCGTAGGACCCCTTCCTATCGCCACCGACAATCGCAAATATCTATTGGTAGCAACTGACTACTTCACCAAATGGATCGAGGCGGAACCCCTAGCGAACATCCGAAATGCAGATATGATAAGGTTCATATGGAAAAATATAATCACACATTTTGGCATCCCCAGAACCATCATCACTGATAATGGAACGCAGTTCGAGAGCGGCTCTTTTTAGAGTTTCTATAACAAACATGGAAGTAGACACCATTTCAGTTCGGTGGCCTATCCTCAGCGTAATGGCCAAGCCGAGGCATCCAACAAAATAGTGATCGACGGATTAAAGAAACGATTAGAGCAAGCCAAAGGCGCATGGGTAAATGATCTACCACACATTCTATGGGCTTACCATACTACTCCACGACGAGCGACAGGGGAAACCACATTCTCATTGACGTATGGGACGGAAGCACCCCATGGAAGCAGGCTTGCCAACAATGAGGACCAGCCTTATCGATCAGGGCAATAATGATGCAGCATTGCTCACCGAACTCGACCTAGCCGATGAATGCCGCGAGCTGGCCCTAGTAAAACTAGCAAGCTATCAGCAGCAGCTCGCAAGGTACTACAACAAGAAGGTCAATCCAAGGACATTCTGAATTGGGGACTATGTCCTATGGAAGGTCCTAGGCAGTGCAATAAAACCATTAGACGACAAGCTAGGGCCAAATTGGGAAGGACCATTCAAGATAACTAGAGACGATCTGCAAGGAGCCTATCACTTGGAAACGATGGAAGGCAGAGAGATACCCCGATCATGGAATGCAGCCAACCTTAAGAAATTCTATTTCTAGATTCTTCTTTTTATATTTAATTATAAAACTGGAAGTTCATTTCCTTATCATTAATAAAAAGTTGTTTGGCAGTTGCATTCTACGAAGTATCAGTTAACTAATTTGCATTTTACGAGGTGTCAATGTATAAACTGTATAACCCACACACATTTCCCAAGTAACAGGCACACTAATCATTACGCTATGGCAGGGAAATGACCCTCCTCAAGTTTTTGTTATGAAATATGAAAAACCTCTTAGCATTGCCCCTTGCAATATATGAAGCCCTACAACAGATCCTTAAGCAATGGTCAAGTCAAAATTGGTCACCAAACAATATTTGGTTGAATAAAATCCTGATCGGATAGAGCACCCAACACTAGGTGTGTCCTCGCCAATTTCCACACTTAGGCCTAAGGGAGTGTGATGACACAACCTAAAAGGTAAAGTGAGGCAGAATGGTATCTCGTTGGCATACTGGACTGGAAGGACACTTACTTGATAATGCGAACATATATAAATCTAGTCAGCCATGATAGGCTCAAGATTTTTTAAGCAAAGATATGGAAAATGTAAGACACTTGTTTAGTCGGCAAATTTTCCCAAAACATAAATTTTATATTAATTCATATCATTTATAGCAAATACAGTACATGTTTAGTTGGCGAGCTCGCCCAAAACATCAACTTTACATCACTTCAATACAAAATACACAAAGTTACTACTGAGAGAATCTTAGTGAGGGTGAGTCATCCGAGTAAGATAATCATCCACTTGAGCTCTTCGACCATCACCGGGAGGGGGAACTAACTCTTCCTCGACTTTGTTAACATTCGACTCCAATAGCTGCCGAGCGATGGCATCAATGGGTATCCACTGATCATCTCTCCGGAAGGGGTTAGGCATCCGAGTGGAAGGAGATATTTCATGGAGATACCAGAGCATTGAGTTACTTGGAACTTGCATCTCCCTCAAGGCACTCAACCACCCCCTGATGAAAGCGAGCTCCTCAAACTCTGTAATCCTCGTTGGAGTATCTAAGCAACCCTAGTCATAACTGTCGGCCCATACTCGCCGAGGTCCTTTTTTAAATAGGTGTCGCGGCTTTGAAGCCCGATATCAATCACATATGCTCGTCGAACATCATCACGAAGCTCTTCCATTTCCCTAGCTGGGCCCCTAGCACTAGTACCAACTCGTGGAATACTTAACGGGTTGAACCTTGCAGCACTTGAGAAACATCTCTTGATCCTGCTCCATCTCGTGAAGAGGAAGAACCTCATAATACCGTAAAAACAGTGCTCGGTGCATGTTCCCTGAGTCGTCAAACTTCCCTCCTCAAAGCTTCATTCACTTGCTGAAGAATCTCTCCGACCTGATTGATCTCAGAGGCATCCAGGAGCCTTGCTCTCAATGTATTCACCTCCTCTTGGACTAAAGCACCAACTTCTTCCATCTCTTGGAGTCTGTCCTTCAACTTGGCCACAAGCTCAGACTGATCCTTATACTTCTGATTCCTTGACCTAAGAGATTTGCAAAGCTTAACAAAGGCTTGGCAAACCTGAGTACTTGCATTAGGACCAAGGGTCCTGCCTAATTGAGATGTGGCAGGAATATACTCTTCTACATCAATCAACTATAAGACATAAAAGAGAAAGGAAAGACAGAATCATTCAGCACACTAAGGTAATGAGAAACCTTTTCATTTCATTAATAAGGGTCAAAGTACATAGAGCAACAAAAAGGAAAATTGCAAGCGAAGATACAAAAGTAACCCTAGAAGTTAATTAACTAGCAACCTCAGGCTGCCCAGAGGTAGCTGGATGCTTCCCCTTTTCAGCGACAGTATAAGCACCCCCCTCAGTAGGGATAACCTCTGTCGCCTGAGCAGGGAGAACCTCGGTAGGAATTATCTGGGAGGAAGGATCAACGACTTCGATGGCTGGGGCAGGAGCTTCTTCATCCACAGTTGGCACCAGGCCTGGGTCGTGCTCGTCGAACAGAGGAGAGTCAACCTCAACACCAGCAGCTAAAAGTTCCTTGTTCCAGCCCTTTTTGAAGTTCAGACGGCTAATGTAGCCTATCCGAACCTCGACGTCTTCATATGCAGCAGCCCACCCGGAGTTGTATGAATCCTCCTTAATGGTGGCTGCTTGGGACTCTTTTTCCTTCAGCTGCTAGGCCAGCACCTTGCTCTCCTCTACAATGGCCAACTTGCTAGAGCAGACCAGGTCATAGGCCTACCTCGGCTCGTTCAGCTCTTTAACCGCTGTATCCCTTTCTTGATTGGAATTGATGAGGTCCAAGTCAGAAGAAGCTCAGGCAGCGTCAGCAGTCTTTATATCAGCCTCTAGTTGAGTGCCCCTCACCTTCAAAGAAGCATTCTACTGCTCAATATCGTTGTTCCTGCTCACCAGCTCGTCGCGAGAGCGATAGAGCATGGCGAAGTCAGTCACAAACTGCAAAAACAAAGAAGACATCAGGGAAAGGGAAACAACTAAAAATTATTAAAGCATTTGAGAAAGGAAAACATTTTACCAAGGCTAGCCTCTGGCTAGCTTGTAGGGCCAATTGATCAGACCCCAGCGCCCTTTGGCGATCTGCAGGAAGAACTACCCTCTCGAGCAACGCAGGGGCCAATTGAGGAGAAATAGCAACTGAGGCGCCCTCAGGCAATGCGGACACCAGGACTAAGGCCTGCCCAGCCTTCATCCTCAATTCCATCTTTCACCTCTCTTCCTCTTTCTCTTTCTCTATCCTCATCTTCTCCTCCATCCTTTTCTTATCCTTCATCTTCTTTCTCTCCTCTTCCTTTTTTCTCTCTCTCTCTCTGAATTGTTCCTCTTCTTTCCTCTTCCTCTCCTGCTCCTGAGCAAAAGACCGAGAGCCAGTAGCTATAGCCCCAGTACTGGACTTCTGCTTCTTTGACCTCTGAATGAGGAGCACGTGATCATCGTCATCATCGTATCGAATCAAATTTTTCCTTGGAGGAACCATCTCCTCGCTTGAACTGCTGGATGTGCTCGAAGATCCTTGGGCTTCAGAAACTTCCTTCGAGTCAGAAGAGCTACCACCACTAGAGCTCCCCTCACCAAAATTGCCTACAACACCACCTACAATATCACTCTCAGAACTACTCTCCTCCTCGTCTAACTGAATAGGATCAGCAGCAGTCTCTTCAGAGGTATCAAACTCAGGGATACTATCTACCGGCCTCGCTATAAAGCTAGAACCAATGTTTTTGTATTCGAGCAAAAAAGCAACAGACCGAGGATGCTCGTCGTCGGCTAAAGGCTCCCTAATATTCCAGGCCTTGACCAATTCAGAAAGATGAACCTCGCTGAGAGCAGGTTCCATGTTCTTCAATCTCGCTGAAGAAAAAATAGGAAAAGTCAGAAAGATCACACATCAGTAAAGAAATTGAAGGAACAGAGCAAAGTCTACCTATATATTCTTCCCCATAAAAGGGAACAGAGAACCTATCAGACCTCGACCCCTCAATCTGGGGATAAAACTGCCAGTTTCTAGCAAGGAAGTCGTCTTGCCAATAGTCCTTATGGGAATCAGGTAGGTTTACTACCAATACCCTGTCAGGACTCCTGGCTTTGAGATAGAGAACACCATAACTAGTTCGAGAAAAAGAATAGAAAAATCATACCTCGGAGAGCCCTAACTTGGTACCATATAACTGATTTATTCTATGAACACCATTGATTATCTTCCACACATTAGGCGAACACTGTGCAGGAATAACGTTGAAATAACCAAAGAAGTGCAAGAACAAATTGTTGGGAGGAAAAGTGAGTCCCCTTGGGAAAGCAACAAGACATGGATCCAATGGGCACCCTCTATCTCTCTAACGTTTCTAGGGGGAGAGGCGCACTCAATCTCTACCCACTCAGGAATATTGTAAAACTTACTAAACTCAGAGACCGACCTATTACCAATCTTTGCCATTGGAAAACCCTAAAAAATTACAAATTCAAACAAAAAATACAAAGAGAAGGCACAGGGGACTTACAAGGTGAAATTTTGACTTGAACGATAAAGAATCACAAGCCCAAGTGACGAGGAAGATCGAAGGCAATAAGAATGAAGACCGGGAGAAGAGAACGTGAATCGCTAGAACTCGCAGAAAATAGGAAGAGTACTGAGAAGCTTGAAACGGCGATTGAGAAATGACTGCTCTGGATAAATTTTGAGTGCTACTAATCATAATGCACAGACCAAGAAGCAAGTGCCCTCTAAACTCAGTCCTCGAACTTTAGGAAGAGTTGCACGGTGTACAAAGGAACCATTATGACAAATCATTTAAATTTATTGAGCCCAAAGTATGGCCCAACAAACTTAGGGGCAATTGTGGGTACCCGAAATTAGAATGATGGGCCTAGACGAGTATCCCAATTGTAGCGGCCCAAAGTCCAGACCCCCCATATCTTAAACCGGTTATGATTTAGTCTTCTCCCATGTTCCCATTAAGAGGGGTTCTAGGAGAAGATGGAAAATGTGGGGGAATCCAACACCCCCACTCCCTTAAAATGGACATGTATATAATAAACCCTAGGTCCGGGGCAAAGGATATAGAGTATTCTCTGTAATCGCTCTCTGGAGTATATAGAAATAATATTGACTGCACCACCGTGGACGTAGGCATTTTTTTCTGAACCACGTACATCTCTTGTTGTGTGATTTAGACATTTTGTATTTCTTTTTCTGCTCGGTGATTGCGCTTCTCTTATCTCTTTGTGTTGAATAATAATTGTCACCACAAAATGACATGTCAATCTATGCTCAAACTAAGAAGTTATGATTGTGCATATTTTAAAACCAAGATAAGGTCAAAGTCCAAACCCCCGGTCATACCCGAAGTCAAACCCCGTGACCTGAGCACCATTAAAAAGGAACCAATTTAACATTTTTTTCTCCCACACCTCTATTATAAGCTACCCACATTCCTAATTGTTTTATTCTTCACCCATGCACACTTTTATTATTTAAATCATTTAACCATCCTTTTGTAAAATATTAAAAATGACCTCAAACCCTAATTTCTACCTTTAAATAGGGACCTTTGGTATTTATTTTGGGGAAAGTGCAAGAAAAAAATATAGAGAAATTCGGGCAAAACAAATTTTTAGTTAGGGAGAAAAATTTTAGACCGTATTTTTACGGGCACCAAAAATAGTAAGTCTTTTTATTTTCATTTTTGGTGCTCCTAAAATAATTTGTGTGCAAGTTTGGGACGAACTTTATTGCATTGGCATTCAAATATTAGGACTTCACTTTGTTAGTTGATTATTATTAATGAGAATTAGTATTTCACCTTGCAATTTAATTGATTCAATTATTATGATAGTTTAATTCAATTGCAAGGATGAGGTGAAATTTACCATGATTATTTAGTGTATGTTTTAATTGGTTTAATTCGCTTAAAATCCCTACTTGTTTCAAAAACATTTTAAAAATTCGGTAGTCATTTAAAATAGTTATGAGAGTGATATTTTAAACCTTTAAAATTAGTTATTTTATTCATATCATTTGATTTTATATACTTACTTTTGATGGATTATTCTTAAGTTAAATGGTTTGGAAGTCCATGCTTATGTTTGACATTTAATGCTTATGAGTGATATTTTTAAGGGAATATGGATTTTTGGCATCTAAAAAGAATTATAAAAATATTTTTTTAAACTATCATGCTTTCATCATCTGAAATCTAGGCGACGAGAGTCCGTACAATTTTGAGTTATAAAAGGGAATTGGGAGTTAGATTAATTAATCATAAGCTAGTAAAAATGGTAAACGGATCCAAAATCCTTATAATATCTCTATAATTTTTAGGTTTTTGTTCAAATCCCATGCCAGTTTTATCATCAGAATTGGTTTTACTTGACGCTACACAATCTTCAAAACAGTTAGGATTATTTTCAAATTTAGAATTTTTTTTATGATTGTTGAAACTTTCTCTTTGGATTGTTCCATTTCCAGTAAAGTAGCATTGAATTTCTTTTCCAAAATCTAATTTGACTCTGAAAGTCCTTTAATTTTTTTCAAGAAAATATCTAGTTTTATTTTCACGATCTAAACATTTGGTGGTGTAGTCCTCAGCACTCTGTTTTACCATAAGACTTAGGGATTATATTTTCTCAGTAAGGTCCTTGATTGTTTTTTTTCAAATTTAGTGCTCTTCCTAAGCATTTTGGTATAGAGTGTGTGAATGTCTAGGAGGTCATCATTATCGGAGTCAATAAGTTTGGTGTGTATTTCCCCTTAACACGTCATTTTTAGGACTCACGCACACATTCAATTCGTAATTCAAAACGTTCCCTTTGACTCACACCCCGTAGATAAACTATTAACAGTATCAATAACATTAGCAGTCTCTAGGCATAAAGAAGAAAAACCACTAGGCAAAATATCATGTGACATAGCAATACTAGACATCCTATAATCAGGTTTAGCATGAAGTGTAGGCGTATCATCAGTATATACAATCTTAGCAACGAATGTTATGCAAGGATCAAACCCTTTCGGTGATTTAGGCTCATCATTATCTGAGTAACTTGAATCGTCCCAAGTCTTACAAATATTGTCCTTATTGTTTTTGTTGTTCTTATTCAGATTAACACTACATTTCTTGGCCATGTGACCTAATTTTCCACATCTAAAGCATTCAATATTTTTAATATCTTTGTCAGATCTATTGTTATTTTCAGTATAGTGTTTGTCATGTTTTCTCTCATGAGGTCTATTATTAGAGAAATTTGAATAAGCAGGCTTGCCTTGTTTAGAAGTAACATTGTTTCTAAATTTCAAAATCTTTTTAAAATATTTAGACATTAAGACAATTTGATTATCTATATCATACAAATCACACTACTCATCAGAGTCTAACTCAATGTTGGGAACGACAAACTCAGGTTTAGTTACTTTAGACTAGAAAATAAGATTGGGACTGGAATGTTTCTTTTGAGTGTTGAGAAAATGTTTCTCAAATTCTAATTCTATTTCCACTGTTATTAGCTTGCTACTAAGGAGTTCAGGTGTTATGTTAGGATCGTCAATCTCCTCAATAGCATAACATTTATTTTCAAACTTGGATTCAAGTGATCTCAAAATTTTAGACACAGTCTCTTTCCTATTATACACAATGCCATTAGTAGGGATGGTTATTTTTTACACGATAGCCCGTTTACGGTAGTAACTCGAAATGACCCCAACTTGACACGATTAGCTTGTATAGATTTAAGAGCACCCAAAACATATACTCAAATCAAAATCAACTCCACTCGAAAGTGACACGATTAACCCAAATCTCCACTCCTATCCATTAGCATGAAGTTTGGTAATTGTATTAGTCAACCTAATGTAAAAGTCCTCAAAAGGCTGAGTCTCAGTCATGATGAGTGTGTTATAACTTTGTATAAGCATTTAGGTCTTTGTAGCCTAAACACGTGTTTCACCTTCATGGGCAGTGACCAATGTGTCATAGGCTTCCTTAGAGGTTGAACAAAAAGATATTCTCTTAAATTCATGTTCATTGATTGACAAAAAAATAGCACCTTTTCCCTTATTGTTATTATAGGAGGCTAATTTTTCTTCCTTAGTAAACTCGCTTAGGATTATTTTAACTCCTACGGTACAATCTTCACCACTAGGCTTATATAGGTATACGTATCCATTTTCTATAGCTTTCGCGGCTTCATCTGCCAAAGTCCCTTGGATAAAAGCTATCATCCTTGTTTCTAGTAAGGGAAGTTAGTCCCATCAAAGAGGGGAGGCATGGACAGATTTCCTAATCTCTCAAATTTCTCGTATATATGTTTGTTTTGAAAAACAGCTTCAAAAACACAGGATTCGAAAGATTTTGTGAAAACCAATTTCCAATCTCTGATAGCAATTGAAAATACCTTAAAAATTCATTTAACACAAGTTAAAAAATTATATAAGGTTCGGAAGTTGTTTCTTGAGGAAACTCTTTTAGAAAACAAACTGTTAACACAAGATGTGTTTAGAAAATATTACGAACGAGTAATGCCAGAAGTTAAGAAATAAGGTTTAAAAAATCCCAACAACTAAAAATAGCACTACAGTAGTATAACTGAATAAATAAATAAATAAACATAATGCAAGGGAATTTTTTAATGTGGTAAAACCCCAACTAGATGGGGAAACATCCACGGAGGTCCCTACACATCAAAATAAAAACCCACTAGAATGAGTTTCGGTTACAAGTAGGCAACGAAACTTAAACACACAAAAAACCAACCTAAATCTAAGTTATGAAGTTATACCATCTCGTTAGGTAACGCCAACTATTAAGGCTCTGATTTGGTTCCTTATCGCTCTGCAGCTTGTCTCCTTAAGCTTCTTATTTACGTCGACTCTATGTGGTCAAAATATCTTTACCAAAACACTGTTTAAGTGATGTTGTGTGAAATGTGTTGTCACTGAAGTCCCTAACACATGCATGTACTCACACACACTTATACAAACGATTCCTACAAATTATAAATGATTCTAAGTAAGGAATGTTATATTTCACACTACTGAAAATTGATTTGATCTTTAATATTGTAAAACTTTCAGATTTACTTTCCTGAGTGTCTTTAAAAAAGAAAGACCCCACCGATATTATTTATTCATAAGTTTTTCAAAATGAAAAACTCATATCTGAAAACTTGCAAACCCTTTTTTATTTTTGTAAAATCGGAGAGGAGATTTGTTGGATATAGAAGAAATACAAATATTTTAAAACAAATCCAACAAGATAAAATGACTTCTAAACTAAAGAAATCAAGTCATAATAGATTAAGTGATTTAATACTTTGAAATAGACCTAGAAGTTTCTATATAGAGAAACGAGTTCCAATTTGAATGAAGGTGTTAGGAAGGAGTTTAAACCAAAGTGGATATAAATTTCGAATATCAAAAACCCTAAACACTCAAGAATGTATTCTGAAGAAATTTGAACAGAGTTTGGTTTGGGATTTCTATTTTTTCCACGATTTCTTTTCTTTCTTTTCTCTCTCTCTCTCTCTCTCTCTCTCTCTCTCAAACCCTAAGGTATCCAAAAGATTGGAAATGGGGGGACGGAAACTCTTATTTATAGTGCTCTTGGAAGACTCTGGAAACTCTATTCAAATCAATGGTTATGATCCACTTGACCGTTTGAAGTCCAAGATCAATGCCTCGCAATGTACCGCATTTAAACACTTTATGATTGATTCTTTTTTTATCACAAGGATTGAACAAAGATGCATGAAGACCATTAATAAATAAAATCGAACGACCAAGATTAAGTCTGGTTTATGTGAGATAGAGAAAGCACAATCTCAATGGGTAAATGATCAACACTTGTATGGTTGTAATGGCTTATCAGACGCGCATTTTTAAAGTTTTAAAAATACAATTTGTACCCACAATAGTCTCTAGAGCTTTTAGATTTTACCGAACACACTTTTTAGGCAGTTTTGGAAATTCAACAATAACCGCAAACATTTTTAAACCCCTAAATTTAATTTTTAGAAAATGATTTTTAAATGTTTAAAAATTCCAAATAAATCTTTAAAAATTATAGAAAAATCCTTTTATCCCATATTACCACACACAACCCTCATAAATTTATAAAAATATGTTAAATTCAATCCTATAGTGTGTTGTTATGTTAGTATACTACTTGTATGACCATTTTCTTGTTGTTGTAGCTATCTTTGAAGATCATGACAAGGCAATGAGGCTTAGGAAAAAATAAGGATGACACAAGTTGTGTCTTTATTTCCAAACTAGACAAGATCCTATATATTAGACTCAAGTAAGTCATGTATATACGGTGCTTCAGATCTCTCCCATATTGTTTTAGTGCGAAAGTCACGGTACTTAACTCTGTTATAATTTTAGATACTCGTAGTCTAAAAGGACTCGTAGGTAAGCTTCAAACTTAAGAAATATATATTCCACAAAACTGAAGAGCAAAAAGAAAAAGAGATCACTTTAAAAACTCAATCGAAGAAAAATGGGGATGCTTCTGACTCCAATTTTGAATTTGAATTGTATTATCTTGCCCCATTTAAATACTAAAAAAAATTCTCAAATAAAAAAATCAATATTATTCCAAAATTAAAAATAAAAGTTTTGAGAAAGAAAAAAAATTCAAAGAGGGTAAGAATGTTCTTGAGTTTGGTCAAAGGAAACATAGTGGAGATTAAATAAGGTAGTATAATTAAGAGAAATGCTATGAGTGCGAGGGAAAGGTTCCTAAAGCCCACAAGTGTGGTACTAGGCTTAACAGATAGGGCAAACGCAAAGATGAATATAATGCCACTCTAAATTGTACAGATGTTAAGTTGGTGGATATCGAGGATGAATGACCACATGGACATAATTTAATTGTGTTATGGCAAGTTATGTTAGCACTTTCAGTATGTCTTATGCCGGTGAGGACGTTTCTTAATGTGATTGCCTCAATAATGTGTCTAACCATTCAGGAGATAGTGCGAGTGATGATGATTTGAGTGAGAGATAATGTGGCCTCCAACACTTCTATGCCAACATCTACACTAAGTCATTAAAAACTAAAAAGTAAAATAATAATTTGGTTCTTAGGGTGTTATCTTTTGAATAGGAGTTAAAGGTTTTAAGTAAGAGTGAGACCTCAGTTAGTATTTCTTTGAGTGAGCAGTTACTTTTGGTGGGGAGGGAAAAGAGTGACTTGACCAACAAAGTGCTTTTTTTTACGAATCATCTTCAAGCATCACGGGAGACTCGTGAGAAACTTGACAATCATAGTTCCCAACTCGAAAAACACCTCAAAACTGCTCGGGAGGTCAGAGTTACTTTAGAGGACACCTCTAAGAAGGTTGGAAAGATGTTTCTAGGTCCCACATTAAGTTTTAAATAAAGCTAAGAGATAGGTTAGGACTGTACAACCAGTTCTTATAATGTACCTAAATTGGCTCCCAAGTTTATGATGAATCCGTATGGGCCTTTACCTAATCCACTAAGGAGAACTCATACTAAGAATCTAAATCAAGATAGACCCAAACATGTCTATGTTTGTACCCATTTCAAAAGAAAACACTGCCTTAGGTAATTTTTAAATAAACTATGAAGAGATTATCACATATATGCTCCCACACACCACTATAGAGATATTGCTAGTCTTAAACATCAAGTTTAGTTTCTAGTCACAACTTCAAAAAACATAATGGATGAATTTCAAGAGATGTCTACGCCTTTAAAAAACATTCCAATGCTATGACCAAAGCTAAAAATTATAAGGGAAAGAAAAAGGTTACCTCATCTTGGGTACCTAAGAATGAAGAAAAGGTCTTTTTTGTTCACATTGCTTTTAAGGTTCAAGATACTTCTTAATGGATTTTGATAGTGGGTACTCTAGGCACATGACCGGTGACAATTCATATTTTACCAACCTTGTGGATCACCAAGAAGGAAAAGTCACTTTTAGAGATAGGAGTAGGTCTATCAATTTAGGATCAGGTTGCGTAGAGATACTGGATTTTCCTAAGCTAGGCAATGTGTTATATATTGAAGGGTTGAAAGATAAATATATAAGAATAATCCAACTTTGCGATTCTAACTTTGCAGTAAAGTTTGATCGGTCAAAGAGTAACATTTATAATCAATCCAATGAACTTTGGCAATGTGGCATGAGGACTACTAGCAATTTTTTACCTTTGATATCAATGACTAAGACATCTCAATTTAAAATATCTTGATATATTAGTCAATAAAGACTTAGTTGGTGGCTTAAGATCACTTTCAAAACCCAACTTCCTTGGTTTGTGGTCATTACAAACAAAGAAAACAAATCAAGTGTCCCTATAGGAAGTTGAATACCATTGACACCTCCTGGGTTTTGGAATTAATATACGTGGATCTTATGGGTCCCATGCATACGAATAGTATTAATGGTAATAAGAATATCCTAATGATGGTTGATGACTTTTAGAGACATTCTATCATTGGATTTCTTAGTGAAAAGTCCGATGATGTTGAGTTCCTAACAACCAAGTGTCGTGTTCAATAGAATCAACATGGTGTTACTATAAATGGAATTGGTAATGAATATAGAACATAATTTAAATAACTAGGAGTGGATAGCTTTTGTGATGAATTCAACATCAAACATGAGGTTTTATATGTGCGTGCTCCTCATCAAAATTGGATTATTGAGTGGAATAATCGAAAATTCAAGAGATGGATAAATCCACGCTTCTTGGAAAAAATGTGCCTAGACATTTTTAGGTAGAGGAGATTAATACCAAATGCCACATGGTTAATATGGTATATCTTCATCCACACACACGTTTCACTCCATATGAGGTATGTATAGGGAAGAAACTCAACCAAACGTATTTTCGAGTTTTGGGGAGTCCTTGCTATATTTGTAGAGATAGATAGCACTTAGGAAAGTTTGACTCTAGAATCAATGATGGAATATTTAGTAGAGCCTATAGGGTGTTTAAACTTAAAATCTCTAAGGTCGTGGAAGCGATAAATGTCGCGATTAGAGATTATGTGTCGACTACTTTTATTGATCCTAGCCTTGAGTGTAAGAACGGTGAACCCTCGGGTGATGATCTCATTGTTCCCTGTGCCACCACCATAGTTCCCTCTATTGATATGAAGGATCCACCGTCTTGGGTTCAAAAGAGTTATGACCCTTTCGATATTCTTGGTGATCCCATACTAGGTGTCAAAACTGATGCTTAACTAGAGAATATGGTTATTTAATTTTTCTAAACATCCACAATAGATCAAAATAATATGAAGGAATCACTCAAGGATGAGCATTAAATATGTTCAATGAAAGATGAGTTTCTTTAAGTTTATAAGAACGATATCTAGGAATTAATCCCCCGTCCTAGAGACACTAATGTGATTGATACCAAGTAGGTGTTGAAGAATAAGATCGATGACAATCGTACCACTATTCGCAATAAGTCTAGATTGGTATCTCAAGGATACGAAAAGATTGAGATATAGACTTTGACGAGAAATTCTCTCATATTACTAGTCTTGAGTTCATCCGCTTACTACATGCCATATCCTGTCATATACAGTTTAAGTTATTCAAAATGGATTCCTGAATGCAATTATTAAGGAGGAGATTTATATGGAAAAACTAAAGGATTTTTAGGACCCAAAGCGTCCGGAAACACATCTTTTAGCTAAAGAAGGCCTTGTATGGTTTGAAGCAAGTAACTCATGATTCGTACAAAAGCCTAACTTCTTATCTCTTAGATTATGGCTTCAAGAAATGGCGATTTTTTATGATGTTATTTGTTAGGAGAGACATTGGTAGTATCTTAGTTTACCGATTCTATGGGAAAAACATAGTCTATAGATCTACATGTTCTCAACATGCTCACATTTTATATGTGGAGATAAAGAGTGAGTTTGAGATGAGTATGGTTGGTAAACTTACTTTCTTCTTAGTCTCTAAGAGCGTCAACTCGAGAATGGGATATTCATATCTTAAACTAAATAAGCTAGTAACTTAGTAAAGAAGTTCGTTTAACACTCCTCTAAGCACTCAAGAACACCCATGAATTCCTCGACTAAGCTTAGAAAAACATTTTAAGAATGAACATAGAGAAAATACTTTATAGGATCATGATAGTTAGTCTCCCCTACTTGACCGTTAGTAATCATGTCATAACCTTTATTGTTGGAGTTTTTACTCATTACCAAGCATCCCCCAAAGAGTCACACTTTCTTTCACTTAAATGTATCATCAGATACATCAATGTCCATTTTTCTTATGTCATTTTGATTCCATTCATATTGCTGACCATTTTTCATCCTATTCGGATGCCGATTGGGGCAGGTATGTTAATGGTTGTGAAAGAACCTCAAGTGGATTCTTTAACTTTTGAAATTCTCTAATCTCTTGGTTGAGCAAGAAGAAAAACTCCATTTCTTTATCCACGGTGGAGGTAGAGTACATCACTGCTGGGAGTTATTGCACACAACTCATATGGATAAAGAAAGTGTTAGAAGATTATGGGATTACTCAAAGCACAATTAATATTTCTTGAGATAACACGAGTGCAATTCACATTTCTGGTAATCTTCCCATCATTCTTGTACAAAATATATTAGGATTCGTGAGCCCTTTATTCATAATCTTATTAAGGAGCAGATGGTTTCCTTGAGATTTGTGTGTACCGAACGTCAATTGGCTGACATTTTCACCAAAACTTTAGATGAACTTAGATTTGAAGATCTTATGAAGTCTTTGGGTATTTTTTCCATATTGATTTTGTGTATTGTTTATAGTATATGGTAATTATCATATTCCTATCATTTATCCCTATTACTAGATTGTATTCTTATGTTAATAATTTTTTAAAAAAATGAAATAGGTTTTATTTTCCTTTAGAAAAGGTTCAAAAAAATTTTAAAAGATTTTATTTTGATAAAAAAATCAAATTCATGAAGATTTTTTGTATTTTGTTTCACACCATGTATGGATGCGCATTTAAGGTGTTCGAATAACAATTACATTCCATCCATTTATGTGACTTATGCATGGTGTTATGAGAGTTTGATTCATTTATTTTTTGTGCTTAAAAATTCATGTTTAGCATTGCATTGTTCTTTGATGATTACTTCCTTTATGCTAGGCTATTTATATCGCCTTTATTTCACACATACACAAACCTTTTGAACATTATACCTACTAGTCATATGTTGAATAAGGTGTTCCCATATCAACCATGCTCAACAATGAACCAAATGTACAAGGAACTAATTGCGATTATAAGAACCATTGCCCAAACGTTTTCTCCTGAATTTTTTTATTTCTACAGTGGAAAAAGGGATACTAAATACGAAGTTTTCTTTGGGTTAAAGGCCACTATTGAGGGCCTAAAAGATGATTTGGCACAAAAAAATAGAAATGATGAGGCCAATTTTTTTAAATTTATGCTTAATTAACATGAGCTCTATGATTCCTTCAAAAAATTTGAGAGTTTATGATTAAATGTGAGATTTTGAGGGTGTTATAAGTTAAAGATCAATGGGTTTGCACAATACAATTCCTTCAAAAGCATTAAATAGTATGGCATTATGGATGTGAGAAACATTGAAATTCATGACATATTACATAAGTTGAGTCAATTTCACTTCATTTAATAATTTTACACCAAAGGTTGAATTGTGTTTTTTGTTTAGGAGTATCTCTTTGACCTTGTGAACCTGTGATACATAAGCCTATGTTAAATTTCTCCTTTATTAAGTTCAGACACTTTCATTCCATTTCCATGATTTGGATATTTTCATTCTACTCCATTGTGTGACTATTTGTATTTGTACTCATATGCATATTTACATAATCAAAATTTTCAAAAAGAATATTTCAAGAATATTTTGTTTCTTCGTTGAATTTTCAATGCTTCATTTTTATTCTTTGTGATGATATTTCGTACTACGTATCTAATGATGCTAACATTTCAGGATGCAGAAGAACCACCAAGCTGGGGAGAACCGTCAATGCTGGCCTTGGGAATAGGCAAACCACCAAAAGAAGTTGGTGGAACAGGATCTGGAGAAAACTCTAAAAATGAAGCTAAGTGTTAGAAATGGGTAATAAGCACAGAAGAAAGGATAAATATCTCTAAGTTTACTTACCTTAGTTATGGTACTGAAGAGGGGAGCTGCAGTTATGGGTCTCGTCAACACAGCAGGATGAAGAATGTTAGCTAATAAAGACGCCATTTTGACCTAAGGCATCCCAACAGATTAAAGTTCAGTGTGGTAAATAGATAAAAGGGGTGGAAGAGAGAAAGGACATCAGACCTAACAGTGATTGAGAATGTGTTACCTCAAGGGAACTTTCTACATATGGAACAATGGGAAGAAGAGCCTCGGGCTGAGGTGTTAATTAAGAAGAAGAAGAAGAAGAAGAAGCAAGGGGAGTTGTCTCTGGTTGAGAAGAGAGTCCCACAGATTCAACAGTATCACCCTCCGTAGCAGCATCTTTTACCCATTGGGAGGACAAATGGTGAGAGTAGGTAAGACCTATCATGGGCAAACGGGGAGGAGATGATTCGGTTGTAAATGCACAAAAGCTTCCTCCTAGGAAAGGATTGACCGGAGGATGAGACCTTTCTTCACCAGCCTCCTGATGAAAATAAGAAAGAAAAAACATAATAGGTGAGTTTCTTTCTTATTTTCATCAGGAGGCTGGTGAAGAAAGGTCTTCTCCTCCAGTTAGTCCTTTTGTGGGAGGACGCTTTGGTGGATCTACAACCGAATCATCTCATCCCCATTTTCCCATGATAGGTCTTACCTACTCTCGACGTTTGTCCTCCCAATGGGTGAAAGATGCTGATATAGGGGGTTATACCGTTGAATCTGTGGGACTCTCTTCTCAACCGGAGACAACTCCCCCAGCTTCTTCTGAATTAACACCTCAACCCGAGGCTCTTCTGCCCATTGTTCCAACTGCAGATAGTTCCCCTGAGGTAACACATTCTCAATCACTGTTGACAAGACCTATAACTGCAACTCCCCTCTTCAGTACCATAACTAAGGCAAGTAAACTTAGAGATATTTCTCCTTTCTTGTGTGCTTATTCCCCATTTCTAACACTTTGCTTCATTTTTGCAGTTTGCTCCACATCTTGTCCCACCAACTTCTCTTGGTGGTCTGCCTATTCCCAAGGCTAGCATTGAATTTTGTGCCCAACTTGGCGGTTCTTCTTCATCCACTACAGTTGGAGAATCCCTTTGAGGTCAAACACCTTCTCTAAGCGATACTACTCCTATGTTGGCCTTGGTACCTTTTATTGGAATAGAAGCTTCAACGCATGTTGAGCTTCCCACCGTTAGGGGTTCTATGGGGGCTTCCGTTATGTCTCAAGCTATTGCTAAGGTATGTCTCTACTTTCTCTTCCTTTCTCGGTGTTTGTCCTTTACTTGGCACTATAAAATCTAGAAGTCTTTCTTTTTCAAACATTCAAACTCCACTAGTAACAGTGACTTAACAATCAAAACCATTTGTTATGATTTATTTTATAACATCCACCTCTAATAGTGACACCCATAATAGGGACTTAACAATGACAACCTGTTGTTCATATTTTCGTCAAAACTCCACCAATAACAATGACTTAACAATGATAAACACTTGCTAAGATTTTCGTCGAAACTCCACCAATAACGGTGACTTAACAATGATAAACACTTGTTAAGATTTTCGTTAAAACTCCACCAATAATGGTGACTTAACAATGATTGACACTTGTTAAGATTTTTGTGAAAACTCCACCAATAACGGTGACTTAATAATGATAAGCACTTGGTAGGATTTTTTTTTTCGCAACATCCACCTCTAAAGGCGACACCCATAACGGTGACTTAACAATGACAACCACTTGTTAAGATTTTCATCAAAATCCACCAATAACGGTGAATTAACAATGATAAACACTTGTTAAGATTTTTCTCCACTCATTACCTATTTTAATCGTTCTTAGGTTGCTAGCGAGTCTCTTTAAGCTGGAGAGAGGTCTCCCCCAGTCCCTTTACCTACTGCTTCGCCCCATCGGGAACCAGTTATTCTAGAAGATTCTAGTCCTAATGACCAGGGTTCCATGATGGGTACTGCAGTTGATAACTATTCTAGTTGTGAGCTTCCTCTACCAGCCTTAGCTCTTCATGAGTTTTGCCTTATGGTCCTTCAACGTTCTCCTCAGATGTCTACCATCCACCATTTAGTTATCGAACAAATTTCCATCTATCATCTTGAGAGTTTTACTGTTGACTGTCTTCATTCGAACATTCTAGTGATGAGCCTCAGACATCAAGGAATGGCCATGGTTGTCGTGGATTTGGTTAGCACCCCAACCGCCAATGTCACTAGTCCCCTGGTTAATCAATTCCTGGGCTATTTAAAGGAGTTAGGTAGAGATGGCTTCCAATTCAAATGGTTGTTGGGCATTTGAAAACTCTAAAGAGCCAACAGTTGGAAGACCAGGGGGGGTATTGCTACAGCATCGAGAGGCCCAATGAACTGAGGTAGCTAGGCTGGCCGAGCTAGCATCCTTACTAGAGGTTGATGATAAGAAGATATAGGAGCTCGAAGAAACTCTGCGTATAGCAAAGATAGAATGGGAGGACCTCATTATTGAGCGGCCACAAGTTCAAACTAGTTTTGATATTTCTATTGGCGTCGAACGGTCATGCCTGACAGCTTCATCGGGGTTGCCCGAAGACTTTTTTGCTGCTCCAGACCTGTGGTTCCTCTTGGGCTAGTGAAAATAATTTTTTTTCATTTGCATAGGTTTTTCCTTATGTAATTCTTGGGCAATAGCTCCCAATTTTGTAATGTCCTAACGTTTATGAATGATAAGAAAAAAGTCTTGTATATTATTTTATGCCCTTTTGGTGTGATGTGATTTCTTTACACAGGTTACAAAACTCTGCCATATTTCATCTTCATTTAGATTGTCATAAAATATATCTTTTTTTAGGGACAACGTCTTGTATATTCATAACAAAATCACTAGATACAACGGTCATCCCAAGTTAATTACTCATACATGATAGACCTTAAACCATTTATTGTTAATCTTAAGGGGTTTATCCTCTTCTATCTTAGGAATTAAGCAATAACCTAAATCATGAGCCTCCTTTACAATGAAAGGTCCCTCCCAATTTTCTGCAAACTGAGGCAGAGGAAGCCCCCTGATTTGCTTTACTGCTACCTTTAAAACTAAATCTCCCTCCATGAACTTCCTTGGTCTCACCAAGTTGTCATATGCTCTTGATAGCTGTTTCGTGTACATTTTGAAGTGTTGAATCGCATTTTCTCTGTGCTCGTCCAATGCTTCCCACTGCACGTGTCTGTTCTGAGGGAGCGTACTACTTCGCAAGGCATATCGAGCTGAGGGAACTTCCAAGTCCACTGGAAGGATTGCCTCAGCCCCAAGGTTCGACGTTCAAAGACTTTTGGTGTTTTACCAGGTGTATCTAAGATGGTGAGGATAAGACCTGATGGTGCCTCACTTCTCAATCCTCCAAACCAAGTCCCTTCGAAGTTTCCACGGTGACATCATTCAATAGAGAATGAAAGCTCTCCCAGGCCCTTCCAAGCCTGGTCTCTCATGAGTACCATTTGACCTCACACTAAAAAGTCATTATAATCGTTACAACTCGTGGTAAATATAAATAAAGAGATACAACAAGGCTAAGTAAAATAATATAACTAAAAGATCAATTCTTTTAGCCCGTTTTTTTATGGGAAATACATTTGGGCTGCCACGCAGACCTACCTCACTTTGAGTTTCAACGCCGCCTTACTGAGTTGCATCACCTTGAGCTGCAATGTGGCCTTACTGAGCTTCATCACTTTAAGATGCAATGCTGCCTTACTGAGCTACCTCGTATTGAGTTATCTCACTGAGCTCCCTCGTTTTGAGTCGTAACGCTGCCTTAATCCCAAATGTTGTTGTTAATGGGGAAATTATCTCTAAACTCAAGATTACCTTCAAGCCCCCTCTACAGAATGTATGATTAAGGACTAATTCTATGGAATGTACTAAATACTATTATGACTTTAATGAAATTGAAAGATATAGTTGATGATCCTTCACTCTTATTATGTAATATTATTTCTAATGAACTACGAAATTTGCCAACATTGATGTAGCATCCAAGGACTTTCCTAGGCCACGGCAATGGAAGAATTGCCTTATTATTCTTAAATTTTAAATCCCATAGAGATCTAGTTACTTAACATCCGCGGCCGATTAGGGCATGCCACCGAACGTTACAGATGGTATTAGAGAGTTCGACCTATGAAAACTTTAGGAGCATTAGGAATATTTTTATTACGTAGACTTACTTAGAGAGGTAGTGATAGGAACATAAACTTATACATGCATGATTATTTGTTTCTAGGGAAGTTATTATAAGAGGTAATATTAGCACTAATGGTGCCGTAAACCATAACAACGCAGTCGCAGAAGAAGTGTTGGAGACGGTAGTGGGGTTTACAAAAGCCCTAACTAGGGCCATAGCTACAAAGGATGTTGAGAAAAATCCACCGGGTTACTAGCTGCATGGGAAGTTGAGTAAAGTGCACCAAGCTTTACCATTGAACATTTTAAGAAATTGGTACCAAAGGCTTTCAAATGATAAGTTGACCCTTTAAAGTTCGACGCCTGGATTCAAAAGATGGGGAAGATTTTTTTTGTTTTAAATTGCACTAAGGAGGATAAGGTCTCCTTAGTCTCCTTTATTCTTAAGGTGGAGGCATGTCATTGGTGTTCCATGATCATGAGGACACAGTTAGGAGGAGAAGTCATGACCATGTGCTGTAACAGATTTAAAGCACTATTTGTAGACAAGTACATATCGATCACAAAAATGGAGATGTTGTAGTTAGAATTTATGTATCTAATTTAAGGAAACATGTTAGTGGCCTAGTATGAAACAAAGTTTATCGAATTTTCCGACTTTGTCGTACCTTGTTAACACTAAGGAATATAATTTTAAGAAGTTTGAGATGGTATTGAAGCGAGGACTTTGCAGCAGGGTGGTCAAACTAAGGCTAAGAACTTATATAGAACTAACCGAGGTGGCTCAAATCATCAAGCATGATTTTGAGGATGGGTTAAAGCCAAAGGGAAAAAATAGAAAGGGTAGAGACTATGGAATAAATAAAAAAGATAAGACACAAAATCAAACGCAGAAGCCACCGATGACTCAAGGGACTGTGGAGGAAAAAGTTTACAACACAAATATTATTTTCTTCAAAAAATGTATAAAGGGGAATTTTCCAAAAGCTTTCCCACTAGTCATTCAATCTCTTGTTTTCTTCTTCCTTTTCATTATGGGAGGGAATGAGCTACTATAACTATATCAAAACTAATCACGAGCTCAAAGACTGCAGATTACCAAAGAAAGATATTAAAAAGCCATGATATCTTGCCCAAGTCTTTTCCCTCAACACCAAGGATGATGGGAAAGCCGAGGACATTATAAAAGGTACCATTACTATTGATGACAAAATATATTATATACATTTTGATTCTGGATCCATACACTCCTTTGTAACTAGCACTTTTGTACAAAAATTTTAGAAGAGGCTATAGACCTTAGCTCCACCCTTGGTAATTAATACCCCGATAGGAACTTCAGCAGAAGTCATGGTCATACATGTAGGTTATGCCATGGATATAAGATCTCGGGATTTTGGACCTAGTTTAATTACTTTAGAAATGGAAGACTTCGATGTGATCTTTGGCATAGATTGGTTAGCCAACCACTTTGCTAGAATATACAGTCCTAGTAAGGAAGTTACCTTATGTAGACCTAGAGAGACTGATATGAGTTTTAAGGGAACTAAACCTAATAGAAAACCTTCGCAAATATCATCTCTGAGGCCTAGCGAGATAATTAAATGAGGATGCCGCAGATACTTAGCATATGTCAAGGACATTGAGAATATCGTGGACACTTTAGCTGATGTCCATATGGCTGTCGACTATAACGATATTTTTTCGGAGGAATTTTTAGGGTTGCCTTCGGTAGAGAAGTGCAGTTTACTATTGATCTTGTCCCAGAGGCCACACATAGTTCTAAGGCGACATATAGAATGGATCTTGCGGAGTTGAAAGAACCCCTAGAAGACTTGCAAGCCCGCGACTTTATTAGGCCTATTACTTTCCGTTAGGGTGCCCTGGTGCTATTTGTAAAGAAAAAGTATGTATCTACGAGGAGGTACATAGATTATAGGAATTTAAACAAGATGATGGTGAATAATAAATACCCTTTGCCTAGGGTTGATGATATTTTTGACCAATTAAAGGACGCTAGATATTTCTCTCTGAAAGATTCGAAAGAAATTTCCAAACTTGATTTGAAGATAATTAAAATTTAGATTTGTAAATATATAATTTAGAATCAAATGGAATACTACTACCATACACACAATCCTAATTAAATTCTTAAAAAAGTGTAAAATTTCATATGGATTGATTGGGAAATCAATCCCCAAATCCCCCAAATTTCATCACCCTTGTGTGGCTCTTCCCTCCTTAGCCTTCTAAGGTTTCTATAATGCTCCAAATACTTTTTAGGTTTAGTCTAATAACCACTTAACTTAGATACCCAAGAAATTAGGCTTAGGTCCAACATAATCCTCAACCTAATGAGCCCAAATACATCTCCAAATGGCCCAAAAAAATACCCATGCCATGTACTAACCCAATAGACTCAAAACCCATAATTTTTTTTGGCATAAATGGACATTTTAAATGTCCCAAAATCCAACCCAAAGTAAGATATCAACCAAACTAATATATATCCAGTACGAGCCTAAGTACACCAAATATTAATTGTCTAATTAATTATTTATTAAGCGCAACACGACATTATAAGAAACTACTTCATGATCGATGGAACCCGATATCTAGGGAATAATCCGAAAAAGTAGTCCCCTAACACCTAGTCCCTAACCATTTCATAGTCACCCATGATACATAGTCACTTCTAACTATTAAACTAATGAATTACCATGAATTAATTCCATTTTAACCAATTAATATAAACACATATATAAATCATATTAAATCCAATAAGTTATATAATATGTCAAACAGGAAAATATATTTAATTTCAAAACTTAATTAATGCATAGAAATAAGTGTAAAATATTTCAGTGTGATAATGATTAAATTCGCAAATATTCAATTTAACCTTATTTAATTAGAGTCTATTTTTATACCAAATTAATTCAGCCCCTAAACATGCAACTACGTGTGTGCGTGTGTCAAACCATATGTAAATAAAGCATACGACACAAAATTTCAGGAAAAATCCCCGAAGGGAAAAACCTTTATTTCTAGAACTCTGACAAGTTTAGAAGACCATTGACTTACATACCATCTTGCTTTCTCCCATAAGAGTAACGCACGGTGCCTTCGTCAAACCTTCAAAGTAATGACTAGAAATCAGCAATGGTTTACATGCAGCTATACCATAAGGACTTGCAGTCCCTGACACGCAGTCTTCTCAATGTGGGTTATCCTCCCCATAAGAGTAACTTCATAGAAACTCCCTCCACAATAGCATACATCTCTCCGGTTGTAGAGTTCTCCCCACAAAGAATGAACAAATAGCAAAGTGTGTTCTTGAACACCAAAACAATTCACCAAAGCATATGGGATTTTTGTGAATTGAAAACAAAAAGGGATTAAAACCCTAAAAGAAGAAGTCAAAATAATTATATAGATTCGAAGTTTTCTGTATTTCCAAACTCTGGGACTTCTTAATGAAAACGAAACCATTTAATGAGTATTTATAGAAAATTGCGCTACCTCGATTGTCGAGCACATTCGAACGAAAAAGAGATCTCGCTCGAACGCGATACGCGTGTCGTTTGAACGACATCACGCGACATCTATATGTCACTCGAACGAGATGTGATCTCTCTTGAACGACCTGGTATCAAAAACGAGGAACGCTACAGGACTTAGAAAAATGACTCATTATCAAATTTTGACGAAAAAGGCTGCTCCAACACTTAGAAAATATTTTGAACAAAATGTCCCAAAGCTCTAAGTGCAAATTAAAGGTGTTTAAAACATAACCTTACCAAAGAAAACTTTGCGGAGGCTTTTTGATGAAGAACCTTGATATATTCGGATCCGTCTTGATGTAGATTTGCTCTTGAACTTCTTCGACGGTTGTAATGGTATATGACATAATTAATTGTGACGAAAATTTATAAAAATATGTCCTTACAAATCTCCCCCTATGTCTATGCCTGAACATACATAAAAACATCTAAATTATAAAATAACAAAATGCCTATATAAATCTCTCCTCCCATAAATCTCATAACTGAAAAGGTACAAATTTGCAAGATCTCAAACTTTTCTTCAAAAAATCTTCATCAAATCTCAAAGCTTTTCTCATCAGGGTGTGCAACATAATGATCTTCAATCTTTGTACCTACACACATGAGATAAAGAAAAAAACTTCGTGACATAATGAGCTTGAAATGATATTAGAATAAATCAATATTAAATCAAATCTCCCCCATAAAGAAAATACTCCCCCATAACATGACAATTCTTTCTCCCCCATTTTATGATGTCCCCAAATCGACATATAAGAAGAAACAATCAAAATATGGAGTGTCACGACAAAAGTATATCAAGCATGAATCAAACTACACGCATTCAAAGGAGTATCTCAAAAAACATCCACAAACTATTTTTGATTTTTCAATTTTTTCAAACAAAGCAAAAAATGAGACAAAAATCGCACACCATGGATTTATACTCAGGCAACCAAGTCATGGAAATGGAATGAATGGGTGTGAACACGTTTGATAGGTAAATAAACTCAATCAATCATATTTGCACGATGCATACGTGTACTCCTAACGAATGAATATCAAAAGTCTCTTTAGGTGTAAAAATCGTTGAATTTAGATGACATCGTCTTATACAAATCAACAAATCAAAGTCAAAGTCATTTCCACCCCAATAACGTCCAAAACTATGTAGCACTTCTTTCAAGACTTTTAAGGACATGCAAACCCGTTTAAATTACATCCAAACTCCCTCATGCATATTTTCTTTTAGAGGTAATCTAAATTCTCAAATGTTGGAGAATTGGTGCAAAAGCCTAATGGCCCCTTTTTGGCATGAATTTCTTTTTATTGCCTTTAAATTTTTTTGGGATCTTTTAAACCTCTTTGGACCCCGTATAATAAAAGTCCTCAATTTTTTAGGTCCGATATAACGGTGGCTTAGTATTCGCAAAGGTCAAATGAGAACCTTTCGCAGCCCTTCCCCGTTTTCAAATAAAGCACACAATCTCACCAATGGTTCTTACATGCACCACTTTCTTATCAATTTTTATCCCGCTTGGTTCGTTTTAAAGACATGATTGAAGTGATAATACCCAACCAACATGTGATAAGACAAGCACAATAATCAAATAAATCCGTGCACTGTGCAATAAAGGAAATCATGAGTCAAACATGTAGGAAGTAACACTAAAATACATCTTAATGACTCCACACAATATAAAGCCAAAAGATGACATGGTGTATTGTCTCAAAACACTATCAAATAGTCACAAGAAAAATGGAATGATGTTGTGACTCGGTCATCCCAAGTGTCTATCCATAAAAAGTGTAAAACAAAATACAAAACAATGTTTGGATTTTCTCAAAATTTTATCAAAATAAAATATTTTATATTTTTCAAAAAATTTCAAAATAATGGAAAACATACAAAAATGATACATACTAGAAATAGGCAAATAATGTCATCATGCAAATCAACCTATGCTAGTAAACAAGTCAAACGCCAATCGTTAGGTGCAGAGGGATTTTCCAAAGGTGGTGTCAACTTAGGAAAAACCTCCATCAAATTTTGTGAAGTTTTGACCAAAAACTTAACTTGCTCACCTAGATGTGCAAACTCTCTCATGTAGTCTCCAGGAGCATGTAAAGTATCATGTGTGGGTGCCTGTGTGGTAGAAGCACATGTAGTATCAAAATGTGACACATAATCAACCTTAAAATAAAATTTCCTAAGGTTTCCTTTCCTTTTATAATGAGAACAAACATATATAGGCCTAGGAACACCTCTCTCAAAAACTCTAGGACGCGGTCTTTTAATAGGAATGGGACGCCTAGGTGGGTTAGGATGAGACTTATGTCAATCTAACACTGATGTGGGAACCGGTTCACGTGTGATAAGCACCCAAAAGTGTAAATTTTATAACCCGAATAAATGTATTTTAGTTGCTAATTCTCAATAATAATGGTCTTATGCGCGTAAATGTTCATTGTGCAGACTTAATTGCAATTGCGGTGTCAAAAGCTATATTTCGAGGCAAGTTGCGGTTAAAATGGAGCCAATTCTCCATTCTCGTAAACCTTACCCGAACCTTAACCGAGCCAAAACCTACCCCGAACCCCGTGTGTGTTTAGTTTGTCCCTTATTAATATTTTTTATATTTTTAGAGAGTAATTTTATTTTTAGATTTTATTTTAGATTTATTTAGAATTTTTAGGTTTTATTTACTATTTTTATATTTTATTTTATTTTGATTTTTATTAGTTTTTAGTTTTTAATAGGATTGGATTTTTTAGGATTTCATTTGTTTTTTAGTTTTATTTGATTTTAGTTTTTAGCTTACTTGATTGTTATTTTTTATTTCTTTTTCTTTTTTTATTTATTTATTTGGGTCTTTATTTTATTTATAGAATATGATTTTATTTTTTGGTGTTTCATTGTGTTAGTTAATCTGTATTATTTTTAGGTGTTTATTTTAAACACACACACATAATCTATACCCTCGTACACCTAAACTAACTCACTCACACACACCTAATTACCCTATGACTCACTCACGCACAAAACACTCCCTCACCCACACACCAACTCTTCTACACCCTCACCCACCTAATCAAAGCCACCACCATCTTCTTCCCCAAACTTCCACTATCTCCTCAAATCCTCCATCAACCCACAAATTCACCACCAACTCAACTCCCATGGCACTCCAACATAAACCCACCATCTATCTCCTCTCTCTCATCACCAATACCTGTTTTCCAACCCACCTTCCCTAACCAGCCTACCAGCCACGATCCCTAGCAACCACCTCCGACCGGCGACCCCCTCGCTCAATAAACTCTAGCACCGCCGGCGGAACCCTAGGCCACTATCCCGATCCCATTCCCCCATCCTGTTCGAAAGGAGTCCGACCACCTCCGACCCACAACCATACCTGCTGCCAACCCTTGTGTCCAACCCGGAGCCAAAACAACCAAAAATGATACCCGCCTGAACCCGTGTCCCAACCACAAACTCGCTCATACCCGTTGGAGATCCAACCCGCTACCGGATCCCATAGCTCACCAAATCACCAACACACTCCGACAACCCAAATCGCCCCATACCGGATTGACCCACTTCCCACATCCATTTACCGTTTCTCCATAAGCCAAAGCCACGATTTCTTTTATCCACCTACCAAGTTCCAAAATAGTCAAAAGTCAAAGCCAAAAACAAAATAAACCCACATGTTTAAATCACACTTCTTTTAACCCCAATTCCAAAAATGCCCCCAAGCACTCTTTTAACCAAATCTGATTTTACTCTCTCACCCCTCATCCACGTGACCTTACACAACCCATGCACATTTGTGCATTTCCCTATTTTGACCCCAACTTATCCTCACACCCCTCATGTCCATTTAATCCCTACCCAAATTAACCCCATGCTCCATGCCTACTATTTAAGGAAGAAGAAGACCATTTTGAAAGGGGGATTTTTATCATGTAAATAGAGAGAGAAAACTCTAGAGAAAAGTAGAGAGATAGGTTAGATTAGGAAATTATTTTTGTAAATAGTTTTGGTTTTTATTTTTAGAGATTTGTGAGGATAAATTGTGAGTAATTCAATTGAGTATTGTATTGAATTGATTATTGTTGGATGCTCTTATTTGATGGATGGTGCTTTATTTCAAGAAAATAAGAGTTCAATTACACTTCAAGAGATTGGGTTTGATTGTTCTCTTCTCTTCTCATTTATTTTATGCATTTGATTATTAATTTGTCAAATTTCATACCATGTTGGGCTAAATTCCCTTTCAAGGGGTGGGGTGAAACCTTATTTGATGTTATTATAATTTAATTAGTTTGATTACTTAAAAATTCCCTTTGAATATTAATTTTGTTCCCTCGCCCTTAAATTTAAGCCTCGAGAGAGGGTAAATGATTTTCGAGAGAAAATCGAAATTCTAAGTTATAATACCCATTTTAGATTCGAACTAGAGATAGGGGTTTCTTAAGTGTGGTATTATTCCTTGAATTTCAACTTTAAAATTCATTTTCTAGATTTACATAAATTTTGATAAATCGATCCTAGCGGGTGATTAATTAAAAGGAGTGTAGATCTATTTTTCTAGAGTTGTGGGGGGCTAAACTTAATTTTCTAAAAAAGTTACTATTAAAATTACATTTGCAACGAGAGTTGATTTGTAATTTTGATATTAATTTGGTAGAATTCAATTAATTAAATTAATGAGTTAGAATAGCTAAAATTTGTGGTGTAGACCCACTCCTTGATTGTTCTCACATTTATTTACCTCACTTGTTCTCTTATTTTAGTGTTAGACCTAGTTCGTTCTTTTTAGTCACTTTTTAGTTAATTCTTTACATCTTTGATTTAGTTAGTGATATTTCACCATCACTCCTAAAAATTGTTTTAATATTGAAAAAGTGACTGCCATTCCCATCTACCCCTGCCCCAAAATCGCAACCCTACCACCCCGAGAATCTCGATGATGAGACGATTCCCTGGTCTGGGCCCCAAGTCGACAATTATATTGACTTACCTTTCATTAGTGAGACTGATTTGCTCCCGCTAAATCCAAAGGAACTCACGCTTGAGGTTCCCACTCTCGAGATATCCAAAAATGTGTCCGAGCCTTTACCTTATGCCCCAATTGCATGTCTGTGACATGCCCATATCTTTTTGGTTAGCTCCGGCTACGAGTGCTCATAACTTTCCTGAGATAGAATCCGTGATAGTTCCTAACTATTCGGAGATGGATGATGTCCCACCATGCATGGCTCCCTTTGAGCCCAATATTTCTAGTGATTCATCTATCTTAGATCTTAGTGCATCGTCTTATCCACCCACCACATGCCCCGAAGATACTTTTATAGAGAAGTTGACAAATCCATCTGTGACACCCCGCCTAATAAAATACCGGGCGATCACTCCTATATCAAATTAAAATAGGAATGTCATATGGTTCATTCTTAGCGTCACTGTCGAAAAACAATTTTATTAATAATATCCTATTAGGCTAGCGTCAATTTTTTAATTAACTAATCTTTTTAACCAAACCATTCAAATAAAACAATTACAACAGTTTATATGCAGCAACTGAAATGATATAAAATAAAATAACCGAACACTCGGTACAATAATACAACCAAATCGAATGCCGCACTAAAAGGCGATAAAAGAATAAATGAGTACAGTTGGGTCATAAGCCCGAATGTTGCTACAAAACCTCCTATCTAGATCTCCATGATAGAAGCGTCTAATATAAACCTGCTTGCATCCACAGCTGCTGCAGCAAACGTTTGACTCAAAAGAATCATCATCCAAGCGTCCCTGTGTTTGGACACCTATATGTATATAGATATAGGAAGAGGGGAAAATAGAGAAACGGGTCAGAGCCCAAGTTTTGAAAACATTTTAGAAAGTGCTTAAAATCTATATTTTAAAAATATGTTATTTCTCATATTTAAACGGGTATCTCTCTCACATGAGATACATCTCGCCCCTCTTCTAATAGTGCACAACTATCGCATACCTTTTTAAACAACCCAGTTAATCTACCCTGCCTAACTAATGTAATTACCCATCTTCTAATAATCCTCATCAATTTGAATACTAAGGACTAAACTTCTCCCAATTCCCAATATTACGTTACGTTCATGCGTGGGGTGTCTCGCGAAGCGAAATCCAAACAAGGAACCCCCCCGATACACTACTACGTGACAATGTTGATCATCGGGATCCATTAGGCCTTCAGTACATACCATATTTATACCATCCCGTATTTATTAATAGTTCTCATTAGAACCTATGATCCATATTCATATAAATCCGGATATAAATCTACCGGAAGGAGTATATCACTTTATTCATTCTTCTCCTTTTTATAAAGGGTTAGGTTATATGATATCTCATCTCATATATATACAATATACTATTCGCAACAAGTATATTAGTTATCCATATAGGATACCAAACAAGATTTCGGTATACACACATTATTCTCTTTATGCGTACACATCAATTTATATATCAATATATAACACTATTGCACCATGTTTAAGAAACCCCTTGTACCGTTATAAATTTCCCGTACACTTATAATAAAGTTGAAGCATTTATTTCGTACTTATCTACTTATACACATAGTAGAAAGTTCCCATATAAATATACGTATATATATTAGTCACACATATAATATATATACTAACGGCACCCCACATAAGATCTATGGTGCTGGCATACTTTGCTATCAAGTCCCCGTATCACACAAACTAAGGGAAATACTAGTTCGGAATCACTCTCGAACTGTACTAACACAAAACACATACAAATGGAGGCGAAACATAGTTCCAAGTCACTAAGAGGTCAGCACATACCCTCACGTCTCTTAGGACCGTCTAACTATCAATCAGATAGCCTGTACCAAGGAGTCATATGTTCTAGGGTACAAGTCAATATCCCCCATAAAGTTCCCATCGAGATAAGACTGTCCCGGCGCGGTAACCTCCGTGATTGCAAGTAGCGCGGGCATGATTTTTACACATATATAATATAAGGGCATACTCATAGCCCATATAATACATCCCATATATAGTATATTTATATCTTGGATATCCTACGCATTTATCAATTTTATCAATCCCCAATATTTTATTTTCTGAGCTTTTCTCACCGCACAATGATTATATCAACGACATCGATATATATTATTTATATCTCTTCTCAATCTTTTATGACTATAATTTCCAAACTCTTATAGCGATAGCCAATAGCCTCGAATATTCACATTCACAATAATATAGGCCGTCACACAATAAAATACCCCAATACGTATTCCCTTATTTAATATTCAAATCACACCTAAATATCTCTTTAAGTATTATTCCTCACGAACACCCATATTTGGGTAAATCTTGGATTTTACTTTCAACTAATCCAAAATACACGCCTTACTAAAAATAAATATTTAGAAGTCCCCAAACTATTTTTAGGAACCCCAAATATTTATCTCTAAATAATTTATCCTTTTCTTTTTCCAATTTCCGAGTGCATTTCTGAGTTGGTGATTTCACCCCGGAACTGTCATCTTATAAAAATCATAACAATTCGAAGAAAAGTCAGAAAAATACGGGGTCAATGGCCACACGACCATATCGAAAATATCTACAACTTTCATGTTTTGACTGAGAGCTGAATCGGCGGTCTTCCTGTCCGAAATAGTCTGGAAGTGACGCTGGTCACTATTCACCTTCTTCTCCAAAAATCCGAACCTCCATTAAAACACCTCCAAGCTTTTTATCTCATCTCTCATCATTAAACAACCTCAAACAACCATAAATACACATATATAAAGGTTTCTAATCATCCTAGAACCCATATTCAACAATTAATTTCAATAAATTTCAAGTTTCTCAAATTGGGTATTAATCGAGTTATATCCGTTTTAATCTTCCGAAAACTCGTTTGATCCACGAAATTTCAACCCAAAAATCTTTAGTTTTATACCAACTACAATATGAGAAATTAAACACACTAAATCATAAAGCAAGTTAAACACTTGCCTCGTGGATTAAATCCGACGACCACGAGTCGAATCCCGCGAATTTTGGCCGAAAATCTCTTTTTTTCTTCTCTTTTCTTTCTTCTTCTTTCTTCTCTTCTTTCTCTCTTCTCTCTCTCTCTCTTAGGGCTGATATTTGGGGGAAATGAGGGTTGCCACCTCTTTAAATCCGAAATTGGGTATATACCTAATTATTAAATGACTCGTGTACTCATTTACGAGTCCCTACTAGTCCAAAAATGCCCGGAACCCAAATACTACCCCCGGGTACTCTATTTTGACTATCTCGGCCATTCTGAACCCAATGGCGCAGTAAAAATCTCCATCTGAGTCACTTAACTAAAATTCACTATTTTGACCCAACACGTTCAATACGCGTGTTTTCCAATTTAAAATATTTTCCTATGTCGCTTTAACCAACTGCGACATGTAATAAAAATAATCTACTCATATACTTAGTCTCGAAATATAATCCACGTAAATATTAATCTGTCACTCGAAAACTAATATTTACTATTCACTTTATAATATTGAATTTATTTAATTTCACTCATTAATCCCAAAATTACTATTCATAATAATTCCTCAAATTGTCAAATTACATCCACATTGTAATTTAAATACCTTTAAAAGTACGGGATATTACATACTTCCCCCCTTACAACAAAATTTCGTCCTCGAAATTTGGATATAGCCTGTACCACTACTCTAGGATCGGTATATACATTACGTCCTAGTTTAACCAAATTTAGATATAGCCTAACACAGTGGTCTCCCACTATATTCCACCCATGTCAAGGCGTATGCTCATATATATATATTCTCATCATCGCTATATATATATATATATATACTAATCCTGCACCCCCGGGTTAACACCCATTATTGCTCTTAATAATCATATCACATAATAGGCATACACACATTCTATTAAAATTTATAGGTATTCTCCTAACTTATTTGCATACTTACCATACGTATTTTTATTCTCATCGCTACCTATTGTATAAATATTAGGATTACAATCTCTCTCGTAATCTCCAAGGTATATTCCCTATAATAATTAAAGTATTAATTCTCACATACTCTTCCGGAATTTGGTACCACATATACTCCGTCTTTCCTTGGAGTATTCTAACAATACCATCATGTGCAATCCACTCTTCATCACTATTTCGAGTAATATTCTGCTTTATTTTCTCACAATAATTTGGTATCCTTTTCATTAAGAGGTATCTTTTAAATGACTTTCCACAACCTTTCGACCCATCTCGGGTGTGCTAGCTCTCGTTGCACATAAATGCTTGAATTATCGTCATTATCACACGACATTCAATACGTCATACCATTTAACCTTGTTTGTAGTTGTTCCTCAGGCATATATTCTACACATTTATTTATTTAGTATTATTTTTTTTTTACGTCCTTCTACCTTGGACAGTTTTGGAATTAACTAACCAGGGTACCCATACCCCCTATTATTCGTGCATATATGCACCACCATTGTAAACGTTTTGATACATTACACTTATTCTAAATAATGAGCATCATTTTATCGGCCTGGTACTAACACCTGGGTATCCCTTAACCTGAATAATTCAAAATTTAATTCTCTGGATACTTGGAAATTCAATCCTTCTCAAGATTATCTCATCGATCTTCTTGTGGTTAACTCACAATAGCCTTCCTATATCAGTGTCGATAGTCTTATTGCCCTTACTTCGTGGTAGTCCTAAGAATAAGGTGTTTCTAACACACGTAATATGAGTATTACTCTAACTATATCTTTAGTGCCCAAGACCTCTCTCGACTTCCGACATTTGCTTGGTTTCGTGCGTGGGACGTCTCGCAAAGAGAAATCCAAACAACGAACCTTCCCGATACACTAGTCCCTCGCTTCTTTAGTCATCAAGATATAGCGGTCTAAGGGACACCAACGAGACATTCTAAATCCTATCTCGTTAACCTACTAATGTACTTCTACCACTATATCCTTCCATCTTGTCCAGATGGAAAGTCCAACTAATTAGGGTACCTACTCTCTGGAAAAGCATTATGAACATCATACCCAAATGTATTTCCTCTCAATTTTCCTTATATTCAAAGTCTGGTTATAAGTCTCAAATTAATTTCCTTTATCATACCTCACCCACATACTTGCGGTGAGAGGAAAATTTCAGTGCTTCTTCATAGCACTTATATCTCTATATAATTATACAGTCATCAAATGGTTCTCACTCAATAGTGTTTCCTTTACACTAGGTGACTTATCGTCAAAACCAACATCCTTGCATTTTATAACATCTGTCCACTCCCGACGTCGTTAAGGTTCGTACATGGAGTGTATTGTTAGCTTCAAATATGGAACCAGGATAACCCCATCCCATCTATCAATAAAATATGGTCAGAACTCTCAATTCTGTCAAGGAGCCATACCACAAGCGCTTGCACTAACAGTAAGTCCTTCGCGCGAACAATAACAAGCTTAAACTCCCAGCTTAACTATAATTCATGTATACCTTAAATTATATATATAAGGTCCACATGCACTCAAATCATGCAAATGAAACATCTCCTCATCGAAGTTCCATCTAAACATATAATCAAGGCGAGCTCATCCAGAATTTATCTCACATTCCATTCTTTAATATGTCCGTATATATATGTTTCATATCTCATATAAATATATATATATATATATATATATATATATATATATATATATACTGTACACATCAATTATATCCATACTTATATATGATACACTATATAAGTATAATAACCATCCCTCAGAGCTATAACTAAATGGATGCAGTATCTCAATGCTATTACCTTCCAGGGAATTACTCACACATCATCCTGGGTTCCAGCGGTCGGACTATCACACCGACTTGGTAAAAAAAACAAATCACAACGAATGGGAAGCGATCATAGTTTCTCCTCGGAAATGACAACGAAACATACCCAGCACGTCTCATTCTTGATAAAAATCACACAATATAAAATGGACACTATGACCTGGGGACTATACGCTCCCTGCTCCTCAAGCCAGGGGCCTCACCCAAAATGCATAACTTCCCATGATAGCACTAGAGGGGTATTTTTCATACAAATATACCAATCACATAAAGATATATTTAAACATATCATGTATACGTCTCAATATGCTCGTATATATATACAATATAATTTGGCTAATCGTGTATATCTCTCGTAACATTAGCCCGTATTTCCCGAATATACATATTCAATTTCTTCCCATAAGTATTCACTTACTTATAATATAAATAAATATTAAGCTTATCACAACTAGCTCATATCCCAATTACATCTGAAATTCCAATTCGAATCCCAAGAGTCTTTATCCCATTAAACTCTTAAAAATCACAAAGTCTCACAACTTTAATTTTTTTATTATTGCAGATTTCCCATCTTGCACTAAAACAACTATAACTCACTCTACATAAGTCCAATTACTAGTGAGTCTATCATTCCATTGGAGAAGCCTCTTTCTCCATTGTACATACCTTACGCCGGTACTAAGTTCACATAATCATGTCACTCTTTATTCACCGTCGGTCTCTAACCGATTCTTATGTGAATAACCTAGAAACCGCATTCACTTTATTATTTCTAAATCAGAGGAATTTGCATTTTAAAACCAACTGTAAGATTCATTTATGATCAAAACACCCTACTCCCTCAAGTGTGGTGATCACCGTTCCCACCATTTCAACATTGCTCCATTGAGTGAGAAAAAAAAAATTCCTCAAATTTTCACATATGGGCATTCCATACCCTGCTCAAAGCTAAAGCTTCTGAGCCTTCTAATTCCTTTGGATAACACTACACTGCTTTCGAATAACTTAACTTCAACGTACGGTCCTTATTAATGATCTTTTCAAACTTTTTTTTTTCCCATTTAACTTCACTGGGTAATTCAAGTTTAGCAACATTCTCTACTATAGCGGTGCAAAGATAATTATAACTACTATTCTATAGTAGTCATTACGGCAATCTATGACAATGCCACAAGGGGAGTGACCTCTACCGCGGTCATCATTCCTAACATCAACTTATAGCTCTAACTAAGCCCCGCCTCCTGCTGCCCTCACAATGGCTTTCCATGGTCGCCCTTCGTCGATCAGCACACGAATATCGAACGAGCGCACAAAAGATTTATTATAATCTTACATAATGGCGGGAGAACAAAATCTCACAAGAGGATATCAACAATCCTAATCATAAGGCTCTATATCAAATCAAAAGCAACGCTGAAAGCATAGTACGTTCGCACAGATTCCTAAGGCAACTAGAACCTGATGCTCTGATACCACCTGTGACACCCCGCCTAATAAAATACCGGGCGATCACTCCTATATCAAATTAAAACAGGAGTCTCACATGGTTCATTCTTAGCATCACTGTCGAAAAACAATTTTATTACTAATATCCTATTAGGTTGGCGTCAATTTTTTAATTAACTAATCTTTTTAACCAAACCATTCAAATAAAACAATTACAACAGTTTATATGCAGCAACTAAAATGAAATAAAATAAAATAACCGAACACTCGGTACAATAATACAGCCAAATCGAATGCCGTACTAAAAGGCGATAAAAGAATAAATGAGTACAGTTGGGTCATAAGCCCGAATGTTTCTACAACACCTCCTATCTAGATCTCAATGATAGAAGCGTCTAATATAAACCTGCTTACATCCACAGCTGCTGCAGCAAACGTTTGACTCGAAAGAATCATCATCCAGGCGTCCCTGTGTCTGGACACCTATATGTATATAGATATAGGAAGAGGGGAAAATAGAGAAACGGGTCAGAGCCCAAGTTTTGAAAACATTTTAGCAAGTACTTAAAATCTATATTTTACAAATATGTTATTTCTCATATTTAAACTGGTATCGCTCTCACATGAGATACACCTCACCCCTCTTCTAATAGTGCACAACTATCGCATACCTTTTTAAACAACCTAGTTAAGCTACCCTGCCTAACTAATGTAATTACCCATCTTCTAATAATCCTCATCAATTCGAATACTAAGGACTAAACTTCTCCCCATTCCCAATATTATGTTACGTTCATGCGTGGGGTGTCTCGCGAAGCGAAATCCAAACAAGGAACCCCCCCCCCCCCCCCCGATACACTACTACGTGACAATGTTGATCATCGGGATCCATTAGGCCTTCAGGACATACCATATTTATACCATCCCGTATTTATTAATAGTTCTCATTAGAACCTATGATCCATATTCATATAAATCCGGATATAAATCTACCGGAAGGAGTATATCACTTTATTCATTCTTCTCCTTTTTCTACAGGGTTAGGTTATATGATATCTCATCTCATATATATACAATATACTATTCGCAACAAGTATATTAGTTATCCATATAGGACACCAAACAAGATTTCGGTATACACACATTATTCTCTTTATGCGTACACATCAATTTATATATCAATATATAACACTATTGCACCCTGTTTGAGAAACCCCTTGTACCGTTATAAATTTCCCGTACACTTATAATAAAGTTGAAGCATTTATTTCGTACTTATCTACTTATACACATAGTAGAAAGTTCCCATAGAAATATACGTATATATATTAGTCACACATATAATATATATATACTAATGGCACCCCACATAAGATCTATGGTGCTGGCATACTTTGCTATCAAGTCCCCGTATCACACAAACTAAGGGAAATACTAGTTCGGAATCACTCTCGAACTGTATTAACACAAAACACATACAAATGAAGGCGAAACATAGTTCCAAGTCACTAAGAGGTCAGCACATACCCTCACGTCTATTAGGACCGTCTAACTATCAATCAGATAGCCTGTACCAAGGAGTCATATGTTCTAGGGTACAAGTCAATATCCCCCATAAAGGTCCCATCGAGATAAGACTGTCCCGTCACGATAACCTCCGTGATAGCAAGTAGCGCGGGCATGATTTTTACACATATATAATTTAAGGGCATACTCATAGCCCATATAATACATCCCATATATAGTATATTTATATCTTGGATATCCTACGCATTTATCAATTTTATCAGCCCCCAATATTTTATTTTCTTAGCTTTTCTCACCGCACAATGATTATATCAACGACATCGATATATATTATTTATATCTCTTCTCAATCTTTTATGACTAAAATTTCCAAACTCTTATAGCGATAGCCAATAGCCTCGAATATTCACATTCACAATAATATAAGCCGTCACACAATTAAAATACCCCAATACGTATTCCCTTATTTAATATTCAAATCACACTTAAATATGTCTTTATGTATTATTCCTCACGAACACCCATATTTGGGTAAATCTTGGATTTTACTTTCAACTAATCCAAAATACACGCCTTACTAAAAATAAATATTTAGAAGTCCCCAAACTATTTTTAGGAACCCCAAATATTTATCTCTAAACAATTTTAGCCTTTTCTTTTTCCAATTTTCGAGTGCATTTTCCAGTTGGTGATTTCACCCCCCCGGAACTGTCATCTTATAAAAATCATAACAATTCAAAGAAAAATAAAAAAAATACGCGGTCAGTGCCCACGCGACCGTATCTAAAATATATACAACTTTCATGTTTTGACCGAGAGCTGAATCAGCGGTATTCCTATCCAAAACACTCTGGAAGTGACGCTGGTCACTATTCACCTTCTTCTCCAAAAATCCGAACCTCCATTAAAACACCTCCAAGCTTTTTATCTCCTCTCTCATCATTAAACAACCTCAAACAACCATAAATACACATATATAAAGGGTTCTAATCATCCTAGAACCCATATTCAACAATTAATTTCAATAAATTTCAAGTTTCTCAAATTGGGTATTAATCGAGTTATATCCGTTTTAATCTTCCGAAAACCCGTTTGATCCACGAAATTTCAACCCAAAAATCTTTAGTTTTATACCAACTACAATATGAGAAATTAAACACACTAAATCATAAAGCAAGTTAAACACTTGCCTCGTGGATTAAATCCGACGACCACGAGTCGAATCCCGCGAATTTTGGCCAAAAATCTCTTCTTTTCTTTTCTTCTCTTTTCTTTCTTCTCTTCTTTATCTCTTCTCTCTCTCTTAGGGTTGATATTTGGGGGAAATGAGGGTTTCCACCTCTTTAAATCCGAATTTGGATATATACCCAATTATTAAATGACTCGTGTACTCATTTACGAGTCCCTACTAGTCCAAAAATCCTCGGAACCCAAATACTACCCCCGGGTACTCTATTTTGACTATCTCGGCCATTCCGAACCCAATGGCGCAGCCGAAATCTCCATCTGAGTCACTTAACTAAAATTCACTATTTTGACCCAACACGTTCAATACGCGTGTTTTCCAATTTAAAATATTTTCCTTTATCGCTTTACCCAACTGCGACATGTAATAAAAATAATCTACTCATATACTTAGTCTCGAAATATAATCCACGTAAATTTAATCTGTCACTCGAAAACTAATATTTACTATTCACTTTATAATATTGAATTTATTTAATTTCACTCATTAATCCCAAAATTACTATTCATAATAATTCCTCAAATTGTCAAATTACATCCACAGTGTAATTTAAATACCTTTAAAAGTACGGGATATTACACCATCTTTAAATACTACACTCCCTTGTAAGTATTCATTTAGTCCTCCCAATGAGTGTGTTTCTCCCACTCTTGAGTTGGATCATCTTCATCCACCATTTATCCCACCCGATCCACCGTTTATCCCACCCGTTATCCCTTCCACCCCACAACCTATTTTGGACCTTGATTTTACACATTTCAAGTTTCCATCCACAATTTTAGATCCTCACCTAAAACCATCCTCCACCTTTCAACTCTCCACTTCCATGACATCGAGCTTCTTCCTCCATGCACACCACTTCCTTGTGGTGTTGATTTTTCTTCTCGATAGCTCCCCGGTATGTCACGGTGCGACCATTACCATCGCCTTTTATAGAACGGTCGTTTCATTTCTATGAGCCCCACCCCATTCCACTTTCCAAACCATTCCGCCTCCCCATACAACTACAGCACCTTGCTTATAAGGCCCTTGTTGCCCTCACCTTCCATCTCAATAAGGCCCATGATCGATGCTTAATCACCCATGTCTTTTTCACAATTAGCCTAATACCCACCTACCCATGGTCCACTGATGCGTTGCATCGCGTGATGCACTTTGCCAAACAAGTGAATTGACCCTTTTAGCCTTTATCCAACAAGACTGACGCTTCAGTCTTGTTTGGGGGTGATTATCATCACCTGATTCTTCTGCCGCCCCGCGCTGTCATAGTTGTTATCTTTAGGGTGAGAATGGTTCGGTCTGGCTGAAGACATTAAACTTAGCGCTACCAGGAGGCAGCCCGTGTTTCTTGTACTAGTCTCATCCTATTTGGGGGTGTTGTTTCACATCACCCAATGCTATACCATGCTTTGTAGACATTTACACATTTTTTTCTTTCTTATTACTCATTCAAGTTTCTTCTTGGCGATATTTGTCCACTTCATTAGCGGTTGATTCTGGTAATCTCTTTCCTACCTTATGCTCTCAATTTTAAAAATCATTTTATTTAACTTCGAGGACGATGTTACTTTTTGTTTGGGGGTGGGGAATTTTATCAAAATCGTACCTCTTTTGAAAAATTTTGATTTTTTAAACCTAATTTTTAAAATTTCGTGCAGTTTCTTTCATCTAATTTATTGACGTGAATTTTCTATCATCCATATTTCAAAAGTCTCATAATCAAGCCAGAGAATATTTTTTCTAAATAGCTTATGTAATACATAACAAGGTATTTTGCACCATGAATTTCTAGACTCAACAAAAACTTATACACTTATCACATTACTGCAGTTTAGAGTTGAAGAGTATTACAATTCCCATGAGAACCTTAAGGATCACTAGTAGAGACTTTAACTTGTGAGATTTGTGTCTTTCACCTTTCAGAGTGTTTTACGCAATCTCCAAGTCATAAGTTGATTCAACTTCGTTTGGGTCCGCACTTAAATCGTTGTATGATCTCATTATTTTTCACTAAATTTTTTGCTTGATCACTGAGAACGACGTCACTTTCGAGTTGTAAGAAACATGTGTCTTGAAATTTGTTCCGATCACTAGATTTTCCCCTATATCACATTTTTATTTATTTCACCCATTACCTTACCATATTCCCACATATTCCTCACATCATTTATATACATGCCCCACTCCATCCATATATCATCTCCATATCATCTTTCATTTTCAAGAAAAAGAGTGTTTTCCCAAATGTTAAATGTCTTCAGTGTTGAGGGCATTAAAAAAAATAAGAAAAAAAATATAGCAAAATAGCAAAAAGATAAAAATAAAAGAAAATTCGAAAAAAAAGAAGAGAAAAAACAAGAAAAGTGAGAAAAGAAAAGAAAAAGAGAGTTTATAGTTTGTGTGTTGTGTAATAAAGACATTTATTCCTCATGTGGACACTCTTCTCACACATCCATCACTCATCCATCATCCATCCATCGCCATCATACTTCACCTCATATCATCCTTCCCATCTCATTTCCCCTCGCCCATTATCATCCATGTTTTCCCCCAGATGTTCGGGTAAATGAGAGTGAACGTGGTGAATAACTCGACGTTCTCTCTATAGTGATTAATATTTCTTTCATGAGATCATTATCCTTCCATTTGTTCGTTCTTTCTTATATGTGTTAGACGTTTGAACTTGATTACATTTACTCACCTCCTCACACACAAGAGCGATACACTAACCCTAATCTCAAGAGTTCGTTTGAGAGAGTTATATCTAGTGAGATTTGAAGTTGAAGCATTGATTCCGATAAGGCAATCAAGGAATTACTCTTATGATACTCGACCCGTTTTGACTGATTCACACCACATACGTTGAGTTCTAGGAAGGATGTGCCTTGTGTATTTACTTAGCTAAACCTTTTACACATTCTAGCATGTATTTCTCAAAACATTTCTCTCATGATGGATTGTGCGATCATTCTATGTCTAATAAGAGATTGACTGCCTTTCAATAAATCTTTGCAAATAAAAATTTTGTGGGTATATTCCCTGCAAACCCTCACGAGACACAACTCATCCTTTAGGGCAACCTATAGGTTTAAAGGCTTGTTTCACATGCTAAGTACAATCGCAAGTGACCGCAAAAGTGGTACACTTTTGGTTTCTTATCTTTCTCTTTCTCTCTATCTTATTTCTCAAGCACTAGCAACGCTCTGTTTGGGGGTGGTGTGATAAGCACCCAAAGGTGTACATTTTATACCCCGAATAGATGTATTTTAGTTGCTAATTCTTGAAGATAATGGTCTTATGGGCGTAAATGTTCATTGTGGAGGCTTAATTGCAATTGCGGCTTCAAAAGCTATATTTCGAGGCAATTTCCAGTTAAAATGGAGTTAATTCCCCATTCCCATAAACCTTACCCGAACCTTAACCGAGCCTAAACCTACCCCGAACCCTGTGTGCGTTTAGTTTGTCCCTTATTAATATTTTTTATATTTTTAGAGAGTCATCTTATTTTTAGGTTTTATTTTAGATTTATTTAGAATTTTTAGGTTTTCTTTACTATTTTTATATTTTATTTTTATTTGTATAATTTTATTTTATTTTGATTTTTATTAGTTTTTAGTTTTTATTAGGACTAGATTTTTTTAGTATTTCATTCATTTTTTAGTTTTATTTGATTTTACTTTTTTAGGATTTTAGTTTTTAGTTTAATAGATTTTTATTTTTATTTTCTATTTCTTTTTAGTTTTTATTTATTAATTTATTTGAGTCTTTATTTATTTATAGAATGGGATTTTATTTTTAGGTGTTTCAATTTTTGTTGTTAAAATGTATTATTTTTAAGTGTCCAAATTAAACACACACACACATAATCTATACCCTCATACACCTAAACTAACTCACTCACACACACCTAATTGCCCTAAAACTCACTCACCCACACACCAACACTTCTACACCCTCACCCACCACCATCTTCTTCCCCAAACCTCCACTCTCTCTCCTCAAATCCTCCATTAACCCACAAACTCACCACCAACTCAACTCCCATGGCACTCTAACATAAACCCACCATCTCTCTCCTCTCTCTCATCACCAACATCTATTTTCCAACCCTCCTTCCCTAACCCGCCTACCATCCACGATCCCCATCAGCCACCTCCGATCGGCAACCCCCTCCCCCAACAAACTCCAGCTCCGCCGGCGGAACCCCAGGCAACGATCCCGATCCCATTCTCCCCATCATGTCCAACCAATAGCCCTTGTCGACCAGCCTTGCCCGAAAGGAGTCCGAACACCTCTGATCCACAACCATACCCGCTGCTAAGCCTCATGTCCAACCCGGAGCCAAAACAACCAAAACCGAAACCTGCATGAACCCGTGTCCCAACCACTAACTCGCCCATACCCGTTGGCGATCCAACCCGCTACTGGAGCCCATATCTCACCAAACTACCAACAAACTCCGGCAACCCAAACCGCCCCATACCGGATTGACCCACTTCCCACATCCATTTCCCATTTCTCCATAAGCCAAAGCCACAATTTCTTTTATCCACCTGCCAACTTCCAAAATAGTCAAAAGTCAAAGCCAAAAACCAAATAAACCCACATGTTTAAATCACACCTCTTTTAACCCCAATTCCGAAAATACCCCCAAATACACTTTTAACCAAATCTGATTTTATTCCTCACCCCTCATCCACATGACCTCAGACAACCCATGCACATTTGTGCATTTTCCTATTTTGACCCCAACTTATCCTCACACCCCTCATGTCCATTTAATCCCTACCCAAATTACCCCCATACTCCATGCCTACTATTTAAGGAAGAAGAAGACCATTTTCAAATGGGGCTTTTTATCATGTAAATAGAGAGAAAAAATTCTACAGAAAAGTAGAGAGATAGGTTAGATTAGAAAATAAATTAGAAAATTATTTTTGTAAATAGTTTTTATTTCTATTTTTAGAGATTTGTGTGGATAAATTGTGAGTAATTCAATTGAGTATTGTATTGAATTGATTATTGTTGGATGCTCATATTGGATGGATGGTGCTTGATTTCAAGGAAATAAGAGTTCAATTTCACTTTAAGAGATTGGGTTTGATTGTTCTCTTCTCTTCTCATTTATTTTATTCCTTTGATTATTAATTTTTCAAATATCATACCATGTTAGGCTAAATACCCTTTCAAGGGGTGGGGTGAAACCTTATATGATGTTATTTTAATTTAATTAGTTTGATTACTTGAAAATTCCCTTTGAATATTAATTTTCTCACTCACCCTTAAATTTACGCCTCGAGAGAGTGTAAATGATTTTCGAGAGAAAATCAAAATTCTAAGTTATAATACCCATTTTAGATTCCAACTAGAGATAGGGGTTTCTTAAGTGTGGTATTAATCCTTGAATTTCAACTCTAAAATTCATTTTCTAGATTTACATAAATTTTGATAAATTGATCCTAGCGGGTGATTAATTAAAAGGAGTGTAGATCTATTTTTCAAGAGTTGTGTGGGGCAAACTTAATTTTCTAAAAAAGTTGCTCTTAAAATTAAATTTGCAACGAGAGTTGATTTGTAATTTTGTTATTAATTTGGGAGAATTCAATTAATTAAATTAATTAGTTAGAATAGCTAAAATTTGTGGTGTAGACCCACTCCTTGATTGTTCTCACATTTATTTACCTCACTTATTCTCTAATTTTAGTGTTAGACTTAGGTCATTCTCTTCAGTCACTTTTTAGTTAATTATTTACATCTTTGATTTAGTTTGTGTTATTTCACCATCACTCCTAAAAATTATTTTGATATTGAAAAAGCTTAAAAAAAATAGGAAAAGAAAAATTCCAAAAAGAAAATAAAAAATTGAATTACAATTGAGTTTGTCTCTAGCCTACCCCCTTGATGTGGATTGATATCCTTACTTACCGCTCTACACTTTAGTTTGATATATTATTTCGAAGGTATTGGTGCTTTTGATTAGAGGAGCTTTCACAACAACGACTACACACCAAAAAGCTCTTCATCAGGGTGCTAATTGGGAAGTAGAAGCACTGTCATGACTTATTCCTAAACTCTCACCACTACCAAAAATTGGATTGATAACCATCTTTCCAACCTTCTTAGAAGCGTTATCTAAAGGGGCTTTGACCTCCTGGGCACGTTCGAGATCACTCTCGAGTTGGGATACACATGTCGTTAGACTAGACACCGTGTTAATCAAATGACACTTCTCCCTACCTACAGCAATCAGCTGCTCACTCAAACTCACTTTCACCTTTTCAAGTTGACTTGCTTTGGCCTCAAACTCACCCAAAATCTAAATCTCTCTCTCCAAATTTTTAGGCTTGATACTTAACTCTTTATTCAATTTTTTTGGTCTTTAAAGTCTCAACATACAAATCTCTAAAAGAAATTTGGAGCTCACTTTCATCTCCACTTTCACACTCACCTTCATCCTCACTCGAAACACTCAAATCATCCTCCTCGGGGGTATCACGAGAACTAGTCCCCTCACCTCCATCCAAACTAGGTGTGCTAACCCGGCTAGCTAAAAACGCGTCAATCTCATAGGTTTGGGAAACATGTCAATCTCATAGGTTTGAAGATATCATATAAGTTCTTCCAACTTAAGTGATTTCAAATTCCCCAAAGTGTTCAATAAAGTGACTTTAGGAATAAAGCGTTTTGAGAGAGATCTCAAAATATTTTTAACGACACGCGTGTTATCAATCACCTCATCCAAATTAAAACTAGTGTTTATAATGTTCGAAAAACGTGTATAAAATCATCAAAGTATATAGACTTAGACATGGTGATAGTCTCAAATTGGGTGGCCAAATTTTGTAATTTTGATTCTTTAACAGCGTTTGTACCCTCATGTGTCAATTTCAAAACATACCAAGCCTCTTTAGACGTGGTACACGTCATAATTCAGCGAAACTCATCAGGAGTGACAGCTCCAGGAATAGCACTCAGTCCATGGGAATTAAAATTCGACATTTTAAAATCGTTCTTAGTCCAATCTGACACAGGTTTCAAAGATGTGATATTTTCAACGGTGATAGTGGGAGGATTCCATCCATTTTCGCAAAGCAACCAAACATGCTCGTCAATGTATTTTAAACTAGATTTCATGCGAGCTTTCCAATAGGCATAATTATTTCCATAAAAAAATAGGCACCTTATTAAATGAACGTTCCATTGGAAAATTGCGATTTTTCACAAAAAAATGATTTTTCCAAAAAAATTAATATCACAAAATTTTACGAAAAATAGGAATACATGATAAATTAGCATAACCTGCTCTGATACCAATTTGACTACGTGAGAATTCAAATTGTATCAAAAAGTAAACCCTTGAAAAATCTGGATCACGCGATAAATTAGCATAACCTGATCTGATACCAATTTGTAAAATATGTCGGTGTGATAATTGATTAAATTCGCAAATATCCAATTTAACCTTATTTAATTAGAGTCTATTTTTAAATCAAATTAAATCAGCCCCTAAACATGCAACTACGTGTGTTCATGTGTCAAACCATAAGTAAATAAAGCATGCGACACAAAATTTCAGGAAAAATCCCCGAAGGGCAAAACCTTTTATTTCTAGAACTCTGACAAGTTTACAAGACCATTGACTTACATACCATCTTGCTTTCGCCCACAAGAATAACGCATAGTGCCTTCGTCAAATCTTCAAAGTAACGGCTATAAATCAACAGTGGTTCACACGCAGCTATACCACAAGGACATGCAGTCCTAGACACGCAGTCTTCTTGGTGTAGGTTATCCTTCCCACAAGAGTAACTTCATAGAGACTCCCTCCACAATAGCACGCAGCTCTCCGGTTGTAGTGTTCTCGCAACAAAGAATGAACAAATAGCAAAGTGTGTTCTTGAACACTAAAACAATTCACCAAAGCATATGGGATTTTTGTGAATTGAAAACAAAAAGGGATTAAAACCCTAAAAGAAGTAGTCAAAAGAATTATGCAGATTCGCAGTTTTCGGTCTTTCAAAACGCTGGGACTTCTTAATGAAAACGAAACCATTTAATGAGTATTCATAGAAAATTGCACCGCCTCGATTATCGAACTCGTTCGAATGAAAAAGATATCTCGCTCGAACGAGATACGCGTGTCGTTTGAACGACATCGCGCAACATATACATGTCGCTCGAACGAGATGTGATCTCGCTTGAATGACCTGGCATAAAAAACGAGGAACGCTGTAGGACTTAGAAAAATTACTCATTCTCAAATTTTGACAAAAAAGTCCTCTCCAATACTTAGAAAATATTTTGAACAAAATATACTAAAGCTCTAAGTGCAATGTTAAGGTGTTTAAAACATAACCTTACCAAAGTAAACTTTGCGGAGGCCTTTTGATGAAGAACCTTGATATATTCGTATCCGTCTTATTGTGGATTTTCTCTTGATCTTCTTCTATAGTTGTAACAGTGTATGACATAATTAATTGTGATGGACATTTATAAAAATATGTCCTTACAATACGGGGTATTACATTGTTTACCCTCTAATCCTCTCCAATCCATCTCCTTAGCAGTTGAAAAATTATAGTTTTTTTCTCAAGCGGCGCCCCTCTTTATCATCGTGTGGGTATCTTAAGCGATCTATAAATTCATATCAAGATAATTTTAAAATAAAGAAAATGGATCAAAGGTCCGAGTATAAATATGTAAAGGAATGAGAACTATTATACCGCATGAAAACTTTATGCCACATGTTGGTCCAAACTCTCCTTGTTGGTCCAAATGTAGAGAGACTTTACTAACTCAGAGGTTGCCTATGGATTATCAATGGCTAGATATATGGATGATCAATTGTCTTATAGAATATATAGGCTTTATACCAAGGTACTAGGGCTGGTTAGACATATATTTCATACTTTTATTTTCAAGAGGAAAAATTATTAAATATCATTGCATCCTTCCTTTTTAAGGGTATTCTTCAACATTCATTGAGACATGATTTTAGGTAAATTCTTTCTTTTCTACTTATCATTGGTTTTGGAGTCTTAGGAGTAGGAAGCACATTTCACCCTAGTCTTGTGAGAAAAATGTTGGACATTACTTGGTGAAGCATTGATGTCTCACCAACCAAACATGATTCTTACACTAGTATTTCACTAACATCCAAGGGTTCAAGGAAAATAAATTTACGATTTAGACAGATCAAAATGTCTTGTGTGACCATGCCCACCACATTTTTTCAGAAAGGGATCCTTGAGTTGTTGTCTTGGTATTCGGAGGGCACTTCTTGGAACCTTATAATTTCATAAGAAGTTAAAGTATATCCTAAGGAACAAAGTGTTGGGGTTTTATTATAAAAACTATGTCAATACATTTTATTTTTATCAACAAAGTATTGTCTTATTCATTTTAAAATGAGAATCATAGTTGTGGGAATGCTTTATATTTATATTTAAATATATTATTTCATATATATGTCGGACAATTGTACTTAATAAGAATTCCAATGGGATCGACTTAATCTAGGAAGATCAAAATTTTAGTTATAGTATTATTGAATAGTTTGAAATCAAAATAGGGAGTTGTCATCTTTATTTCAAACTACGAGAACTTCTCTGATGGTTCAAGAGCTTGTTGTTTAGTGGTATTAATCCCCGAGCTAATGCTATGATACGAATTTGAGAATGTAGTGATATCAATTAATTTTGGGCTTCACAAATTTTGAAATAAAACTTATTTAATTAGCGTCAGTCTTATATCTAAATTTTATTAATCCCTAAACATGCATCTATGTGATTAAATCATTCAAATCGAATAATTACAAATTAAACACAAATTGTGGGACAAACATAATTCAGGAAAAATCCCCCTAAAGGGAAAAATCTTATATTATAATAAATGTTCGCAAATCATAACTTACAACACACTTACAAAAATCTGCAATGAATCGTTCGCAGAAAACTCACACAGGCCGGAACCTACAAATCAACAATGGGCTCCGTCAAGAACCCATAAGAATCATAGCTCTATCTTAGCAAGGAATACCATAGAGTCTCCCAAAAGCTATGAAAACAATAGTAGATATGGCACCCCATAAGAAAAAACTTCAATAAAAGTTATTTGGGGTCAACAGACGATTCACAAAAGAATTGGGATGTTTTGATAAATCAGAAACAAAGTTTTTAGTCCTAAAAATGAAGACTAAAAGGTCTGTCAAAATAAATTTTCGTGTATCCAAAGTCTTAATGAAAAGGGTATCCACAACAGGTATTTATAGATGGGAAAACAATTTAGGTGGTGGAGGTCGTTCGAATGACATCTCTAAGTCGTTAGAAGCAACCTCGAGCGACCTTATAAAAGACCTATAAAATCACAAAACAGTACAGGTTTGTTTGTATCAAACAAGAAATGGCCCTTCGAGCGACCCTTCTAACAACATTTCTTTGTGACACCCCGCCTAATGGGATACCGGGCGATCACTCCAATATTAAATTAAAACAGGAGTCTCATATGGATCATTCTTAGCATCACTGTTGAAAATCCATTTTATTACTAATAACCAATTAGGCCGGTGTCAAAATTTTAACTTTACTACTCTTTTTAACAACTGTAAATAAATCAACCACACAATTTTTGCGGAATTGAAACTGAAATGAAATAAAATAACCGAACACTCGATCAAAAATATACAACCATATCGAATGCTAAACTCAAAGAATAAATAAATGCAATTGGACCATTGGCCCGAATGTGTATACAGTACCTCCTATCTAGAGTACAAGGATGGAAGCGGCTATCAAAACCTGCACGCATCCACAGCTGCCGCAGCTGACGTCTAACTCGAAAGAAGTGCCATCCAGGCGTCCCTGTGTCTGGACACCTATATAATATATATATATATATATATATAGCAAGAAGGAAAGGTAGATAAACGGGTCAGAGCCCGAGTTCTGAAAATATTTAGCAAGTGCATAAATGCCTTGTTATTTTGACAAAGGTTTTATCTCATATTTAAATTTGGTATCGCACTCCCATGAGATACCCCTCACCTCTCCACTAATAGTGCACTCTTAGTGCATCCCCATAAACATCCTAGTCAAGCTACCCTACTAAACTAGTGTTTCATCCAACCACTATCAACCCTACTACGCGGCACGGTACACTAGTCTATCATCCAAACAAGGAACCCCCCCGATACACTACTACGCGGCACGGTCGAGATCCGTCAGTCCCTCAGTACATAAAGATATATATAAATATATATATCATAAGAATTAATAATATAAGAGCACTAAGGATTAAACTTCTCCCCAGTCTCAACATGTTGCCATATTCGTGCGTGGGGTGTCTCGCGAAGCGAAATCCAAACAAGGACCCCCCCCCCCCGATACACTACTACGCGGCAAGGTCGATCGTCGGGATCCATTAGACCCTCGGTACTCGATTCATCCATATATATATATACATTTACCATAACCATCCGGATCTATCTCCCGGACTGAGGATTCATATATCAAGTATTTATCAATACTTTCATTTTTCTCAAAACTTCCCATTTCCCTTTTTATACTCAGGAAATGTAAATATAAAAGCCAATTCATTATCATGAATTGCTTTAACAAATCATATACTTTTAAAAGCCAATTTTATTATCATAAAAATGCTTTTCCGTTTTATATCATCCCATTTCCCTTTTTACACTCAGGAAATGTATTCAAAGCCATTTCCATTATCATGAAAATGATTTGATCAAACCATGCTTCCACATCCCTTCTTCCATCCGGGAGTGTTACCGAAGCCAAACCTTTATCCCATATCCCTTTTTATACTCAGGAAATGTAAATTAAAGCCAATTTATTATCATAAACTGCTTTAATAAAACTAAGACCGCCCCTCCGGGTTTCACCACTGGACGCGCCTCTAAATGGCTATCATCTTCCAGGGCCTATCTATACAAGACAACCTGGGAACCTACCAACGTCGGGAAGCGGCCATATTGCCTGCGGGAAAGTCAAGACCACACCCAGAATCCCCTAACCAGCACAGTAAACAATAATCGCCCATATGGCCTATAGGACTATAGCCACCCTGCATTCATTAGCCAGGGGGCATCACCATAACGCACGCAACTTCCCTTATGATAGCGATTTAGGGAGGTGTGTAACCATAATTTATCAATTATGAAAATTATTTACCTTTTTCCCATTTTGAAAATATTCATATTTTATTTTCAAAATCCTTTATCTCAAATTATATATATACTTTTAATCACATAGTATATACATATACCATATATTCCTCCTAGAATATATATAAACGGCCATAATGGCCTATAGCATCTAGCGATGACCAATAATCCCAAAGATTCCCTCCAGGAATCATAATCATGCATTCATATAAGCATGATACTAAACCCAAAGTATTTCTTACTTTAATAAGTAATATATACCAAAATCCCATCTACGGATTCATTTGGATATCTCCAATTATACCATTTCTCATTTAGCGAATATATAACTATACTCCCCAAATTTATTCTAATCCACTCATAGGATTCACCTGACCAAGATCAATATGATTATGTTATCTCTCTATATCATAATCCTCTTTAATACTCAAATTTAGAAAGCCCGCTTTAAACTCAAAGAGGAGAAGTAATAACTATCTCCAAAATCTTGGGCTGAAAACAGGGCACCGGTCGACCGGTCCTGGACCCCCGGTCGACCGCGGGTTGCAAATAAGCCTACGAAACAAAACAGTAGGCCCTTTCTCCTTGACGCGGTCGACCGGCCTTAGGGGCGCGGTTGACCAGTCACACCAGGTCTCCCAAATTAAATTTCCTCAATTCCTTAATCCATCAACCTAAATTCATTAACGGGGTTTCTAAACTACACCAAAAATAATCGCACACATCTACACGATTAATTTTAGCCGTAATTTTTCCAATTCCCGATTTGATTTCCGAGTTGATGATTTCAACCCGGAGCTGCCATCTTGTAAAAATCATATCAAATCGTAGAAAAATTAGAAAAATACGCGGTCAGCGTCCACGCGACCATATCGAAAAGATCTACAACTTTCATGTTTTGGATGAGAGCTAAATGAATTCTTTTCCTGGCTAAAATGGCCCCCTAAAGTCACGAGTTACTATTCATCATCTTCTCCGAGACGATTTCGGCCATTAAAGCTTCTCCCAAGCTTTTGTCGCCTCACCCAACGTCCTACAACCTCAACCAACTACAAATACACATATATTAAGGGTTCTAAACATCCTAGAACCCAAAACCACCAATTAATTTAGGTTAAAACCTAAGTTCCATAAATTGAAATATTATTGGGGTTTAATTGTTTTAACTCCCAAAAACCCATTTTATCCACGAATACCCAATCCAAAATCTTTAGGGTTTAATTATACCAAACTATAGTATGAGATATTTATGCCAAAAGATAAATAAAGCAAGTAAACACTTGCCTCGTGGATAAAATCCTACGACCTCGAGTCGAATCCGGCGGAGTTTGGCCTGAATCTCCATTTTCTCCTCCTCTTTCTCCTTCCTCTCTCTTTTCTCTCTTCTCTTTCTCTCTTTCTTCTTTTCTTTCCCTTTCTCCCTCTTTAAAAAAGAAGAAAAGGGTTATACCCCTTAAAACCCAAAAATGACTCGTTTACCCAATTACGAGTTACTTTTACCTCTAAAATTACCCGAAACTCATTTTTGACAATCGAACACTCTTTTCCGACTATCTCGGACATTCCAAGACTCACGGCGCAGTCGAAATTCCCATCTGAGGTACTTGATCGCAAATCACTATTTCAACCCAAAATAAATAAACGCGGGTTTTCCAATCAAAACCTTACCCTTTTGTGGCTTTACTCAATGACGACATATAATTAAAATATTTCGACCTATATAGTCCCAAAAATAATCACAACATCCTTCGAAAATCATTTAATCCTCGAAAATCCCAAAAATTACTATTTTAGGAAATTCCCCAAATTGTCAGTTTATATTTAATTATGGAATTTAATCGTCTCCAAAAGGGCGGGTTGTTACATTCTTGTCACTAGAATCTGTCGTTTGAACGACATTTGCATGTTGTCTAAACAAAATTGCCTTGTCATTTGAACGATAGGAGCGACAAAAATTATAATTTAAAAATGTTGGCCTACAGGTCCTGAAAAATTATTTTGACTTTGAAAAAATGCCTCATTTTGTTTAAAATCAGTTTCAAAAAATATCCTAATATAAATGTAACCATTTACAAAACTTAAACACATTTTATATGAAATTATAACTCATGTCATGCAAATGTTAAAGATGCTTATAATACGAATCCTTCTTCATGAATATATTAATTTGAGCTTCCCTCGATGGTTGTAACGGTATACGATATACTCTATATAAGTAGGAACTATGGAAAATATGTCCTTACATATCTCCCCCTCTGTCTATGCCTGTATAACATAAAAATATCCGAATTATCAAAACAAAAAATCATATAAAAATCTAATACATTCCCATGCAACCCAAAAGCTGAAAAGATACTAAAAATGTAAGTCTTCAAATTCTTCAAACATCTTCAACTTTGAAATCTTCGAATCTCTTTTATTTCCTTGCGCTTATTTTGTGTGGTATCCAAATAATCATCAAAGTACTACACATAATAGACAGAACAAATACCTTTGTGGCATATCAAGTTTGAAATGAGACAAACATAAATCAAATCAAATAAACCAATCGAAGATAAAATCTTAAATCTCCCCTATAATTCAAAATTTAACTCCCCCATAATCCATAATTCATTCTCCCCCTTTTTATTCGTCCGAAATAGACAAGGTAAAGAAAAAACCAAAATAAATACGAAGTGTCACGACAATTGTAGCAATTTATCACTAATAAATCAACTACGCTCATGCAAAAGGCTTTCACATATAATTTTTTTTCAAATTTTTCCAAGCAAAACTTTTCAAAAATAACACACACCATGAATTTACACTAAGATAACCAAATTTAGGAAATGTAATGTGTGTCCATCTCAATGAAAGATCATGTCCTCTCCGTCTTCTCTGCTTCCCGAAGGGGGGAATGGAGAGAGGAGGGGGATTGAAAGGTCTGGCGCCCTAATTAGGAATGCTTCAGTCATCGTCAGTTTGGGGTTTATGTAAAGAGATGGAGTCGCCAACCTATTTTGCATAAAACATGCAAAAGAACATGTTTCCGCATCGAGAGAGAAGCATCAAATACCAAATGATGTTTATGAAACCAATAGTTCATAGGTTGGGGGACTAAATTACGGAATGGGAAGGTGTTAGGCACCCATCCCTCCCTTTCGATTTCAAATGGGCTTGTCTTGTTTTTTTTCTTTATTTCTTCATCGTGCATATATAATGGAGATTGGAATCATCCAACTCATACCATGGAAAAGATAGAGTGAGTTCATCCATAGGAATGTTCCCAAAATAATATATAGAAAATATGACTTAAGAATCTATCGCGATATTGATCGTTATGATGAAATGATAATATGTGTTGGATGAAATGCTAACAAACATAATATATATTAATGCAAAAATGTGATATATGCGAAAATGGGGGATATAGAACAATTGGAATATTAGAAAATTGGATAATTTTGGAAAAAGTTAAAAAATGGGGAAGTTGGAAAATTAAAAAATTCGAAAATTGGAAAACTGGACTCGAGTCTCGGGTTTTAATCCGAAACGCTCACATATCCTACAAAGGCATCAAAGTCCATGTAGTTCGCATGAGGCATAAGGGTGGGGTTTGTCCCATAGATTTGAAAGGTATTATAGGTGTGAGTGTGAAAAATGTGTTTTAGTTTGAAATGGTGTGGTGGATAATCCCATTTGGAATTTATGGGTGTAACCCTCATTTTATTTTCCTTGGTTTTTTTAATAGAAAAAAAATTATGTGAAATATACTAATAAAAGTGTTAGATGTTAATGTGTATGAACTAAAATTAGAACTGGATTATGAATCTAATGTATTTAATGCAAAAATAAAAAATTTAAAGTGGGAGGGGAGGATTTGGACCTTTTTGAAGCTTGATCTTTGATATTGGATGAACTCCCTTGAATGTGAGATGAAGATTGGATGAGAGAGAATGTGATTTATCCAAAGTGGGTATGAAAATTACGAGAATGTAAGCTTGAATGGAAATTCGCATGGAGGAACTTCACAGATTTAGAGAGAATGTTGTTGAGATCACTGATGCTGATGGATTTGAGGTGTGCTCTGGAAGTCAGGTCATGCCCTATATTTATAGGGTGAGTAGTGGTACCAATTGGTATGGATCTAGCCCTGACCATCTGCAGGCGACCCTTAACACAATGCCGATAAGAAGGTAAATAAACATGCCACTGCAGTCTCGTGCAGATTTTCCTAGAGAAACGGTTGTTGAATAAAATCCATTGATCTAAATCTTGCACAGGAAATACCATTAGAAAGGTAATTCAGATACCTTCAAGAGTCCTTTGGACTGCTCCCGGGTCTGGGAGTTGACTTTGGGTCAAATGTGGCTCCAAAGCGGACGTCAATCCTTTGGACGGGAGATCATCAGACGGAAATAGATCGTTCGTCCGCATGGTAAGTCAGAATTGCACACGGTAGGGACCATTGGAAAGGATAGGAGACGTGCTTCAACATTCCAAAGAGATTCACTCATTTCAGAAAATTGATCATGGACAACCGGGGCTCAAAAGTTCTCGATGACCTCTCACAGTAAAACGGATCATTTATCCGTACCATAAGTCAGAATCAAGCACGGGGTAGACCGTTGGAAAGGGTATTCAGTGCCCTTTGGTGATTCATTCTATCTCATTCGATATGAAGAGCTGACCTTAGTCAAACGGAGCTCGAGAGCGCCCGGTGGCCTCTAGATTGATTTTCGACAGAAAACCAATCGTTCGTCCAAACAGTAATGTCGTTTCATGCATGGGATGGACCATTGGAAAGGGGTTTCAGTTCCCTTGAAATATTCCAAGAGATTTTGCTTTGACGATGAAGTTGATTAGGGTCAAATTGGGGCCAGGGACCACCCGATGGCCTTCAACTTGATTTTTGATAGTAAAATAGCACGTTCGTCTGAATCATTATGTCGATTTGTGCACAAGTCATACCATTGGAAAGGGAATTCATTTCCCTTCAAAGATTCAAAGATCTTTCACTCTGATGATAGAGTTGATCAGAGTCAAATAGGGCTCGAGAGCGCTCGATGGACTCTAGATAATTACTCGGAGTATGACCTAGAGTTCATAGTGAAATGGGGAGGTGATAGGGACCTAAGGAGTAACTTAGGGGGTCTTAGAATGTGGTGTCTACAGAGCCCCTTGGCTGGTGAACTTGGAATAAGTGAAAGCCATCGAATTCACACCACATTATGTTTTGGAAAGAGGTCAATTCTACGGACCTAAGGGACAAGGATGACCAATTCATAGGGTCGAGGTTGATTCTAAAGACCTTAGGTTATGCTAGGGATGGATGATTCTGACGACCTAAATGAGTTCGCGATTAAGGTCAAAGGTAAGAAGTGACCAATTCTATGGCCCGATAACTATTCTGAGGACCTAGGTTGCAGCGACTAATTATGCGGGTCGAAGCCAATTCTGAGGGCTTAAGTAGAAGCGATCAATTATGTGGGTCAAATCCAATAAAGTGGTCTTAAGTAGAAGTGGTCAATTCTGAGGGTCGAAGTCAATTCTATGGGATTAAGTAGAGATAACCAATTCTGAGGGTCAATGACAATTCTACGGGCTTAAGTAGAGATGCCTAATTCTAAGGGTCAAAGAAAATTCTAAAGGCTTAAGTAGAAGTGACCAATTCTAAGGGTCGAAGACAATTTTTCAAGCATAAGATAGAAATTACCAATTCTACGGGCCAAGACAAATTATGAGGTCTTAAGTAGACTTGACCAATTTTGAGGGTCAAAGCCAATTCTGTGGGTTTAAGATAGAGATGACCAATTATGCGGGTCAAATCCAATTCTACAGTCTTAAGTAGAGATGAACAATTATGATGGTGGAAGCCAATTCTGCGGGCTTAAATAGAGGCAACCAATTCTGAGGGTCGAAGACAATTTTGCTGGCTTAAGATAGATATTCCCAATTATGCAGGTCATATCCAATTCTGTGGGCTTAAGTAGAGATGACCAATTATAAGGGTCAAAGCCAATTCTGAGGGTTTAAGTTTTCTTGAGGAAATTTAGGGACTACACTGGGGGTATGTATCTTGTGGCTCCAATGGGGATATGAGTGTGGTAAAAAGTTTTTTTAGGAAAAAAAGGTTCTCATATTAATTTGGTATTTTAAGGAATTTTCCAAGGATTTTTTGGGATTTTCTGGCATTTTTTGAGTATTTTTGTACAAAATTTTAGAGAGGGTGCCGATCGGCATGTTTTAAAGGGTGTCCAATGGCAGTGGCACGGTCTTTTGGGGTACATCAAGTAGGTGGAGGAATAGTTTCGATCGGTGGGTGGTAGGGAGATGTCGATCGGTATGCCCCTTAGCCTCCTATAAAAAGGGGACGAGTTCTCCTCATTTTTCATAGTTTTTTGCCTTGCCTTCTTCTGCAATTACCTTTCGCGAAGTGTTTTAGCATTCGAAAATCAAGGGATGGATGATTTATCAAGCAGTGCAACTCATATGGCGCGGGTTAATGTTGATGATTGGGAAAACATGGAATGGAGGGCTAGGACGCTCCTTGCATTGGTGGTGTTTTGGGTGGTGTCATCAGTTAGTTTTGGGAGACTAGCATTTACGCTTGCCTCATTCTAGGGTTGTTCTTTGTTCTATGGGGGAGAGGTGGTGGGACACCACCCATACCTTTCACTTTGGCTTTGGGGAGATGACGGTGACTCCGATAGATGTGCAACAGATGTTGGGGCTGGACTGTTATGGGATGCAGATTGAGGTGGATAGGACTTTGAGGGTGGCGTCGGAGGCGTTAGGTGATGTGGAGAGGGTAGTCTTTGGGCTCTCTCTATGTTTGTCTCTTATGAGGTATTTACTCCTAAGTTGGAGGATTGTTGAGGAGGATGGGATGTAGGAGCAATAGATGGCCTGTTTTTTTATTCTTTTGGTGTTGGGGGCTTTCTTAGTGGTGAGGAGTGGCAACGTCGTCCACTTGTGGGTTTTGCCTTCTTTGAGGGCGTTTTCAAACGTCCCTCTTTATGACTGGGGGAGCATGAACTTTTCGACCCTTTATTCTTCTCTTGATGCATTTATTCGATGCTTCTGGAAAAATTTTATTGGATCCACGTATCTTCTTGAGGTATTCTTTATTTTGCACATTTTCCATTATGCATTCGCATTTTTCCTTTATGTGTTTTACTCTCAATTTCTTGATTGCTGACCTTCTGTCCTTTGCAGATGCGGTTCTATGAGGTGATGGGGTTTAACACCCAATTAATAAATTTTAAGGACAAGTTTGTTGGGGATTTTTGTCAAATTTAACAGTGGCAAAAAGTCTAACTAGTAGTCGAAGAAGTCTCTATCTCTTTGGAGATGGTGCATTAGGTCTTGAACTGCCTGACGAGTGAGCGGGTAAATCCTTTTTTATCTTTTGAGATGTTTTTTTTCTTTATGATCTTTCATTTATATTGATCTTTATGTGTTAGGTATTTTTCATGTGACCTTCTATCCGTATGGGATGATCATCCAGCACACAGGGTTGACCGGGGGGGGGGGGACGTATGGATACGGAATTTGCTAGCTTATGAGTTTGGATACTCATGGTACCTCAGGGAGAGAGTAGTTCGGAAGGTTGTGGAGGATGAGAGAGAGGTTCCACCGACAAGTCGCCCGATGTATATGAGGCAAGTGTGGGAGATGAAGGATGATGCACGGGTAACGGCGATGACGGGTGAGCCTTACTCATCCTATACTAACATGATGGTAGAGTACGATTAATTGGACTTTATGTTGAGCTCTTTAATGTTGCCCAGGATATATGACATGATGTCTCTTCCACAGGTTGGTTCGAGTCGACTGGTGGGGTATTCCCATAGTGTTGTTAGTTCGTCGGCATCGACGACGATGACGACCTCGAAGGTTTCTTTTGTGCATCTGGCCCCTCCTTATTATAACATCTGGCGAGATAATGGAAGTTCAGTGCATTTATCGCATCGTCCTAATGCGATGGATCCGGAGGAGCTGGATTTGACTGAGGAGGTCCTTGAGCAACCAGTATACTTTTTATTTCTTTGAATTTTTGACTTTCTGATTTCTTCTTTTGCCTCAAATTGACTAATTTACTTTTTTATTTTTCTCTTTGTAGCATATCCGAGTATCCACCACCTAGATGAAGGATTTTCAGGATTGGATATCTTCGACGATCGCCCATATTCGGGATGCGATTCCGATTCCTTCTTATCTGGTGTTGTCTGCCCCGTCTGAGGAAGGGTCAGGCTCGGGGATTGGTGGTATGTCATATCGTCGTCGGGGAAAGAGAGTGCGCTGTATGGGAAAAGGTTCAGAGGGAGAGAGAAGATATATATATATATATATATATATATATATATATATATAGAGAGAGAGAGAGAGAGAGAGAGAGAGAGAATGTAACTGGGTTCGGTGTGAGTCCTATTGTTTTTTCTATATTTCCTATAAAATTTATGTAACACAGCAATTATCAGTGCGAGTAAAATGAAGTTTTTTTTAATTTTTTTATTTTTAATGACTTAATGCACATGCTCTTTTACTTTGTTGCTAAGACCGTAGAAAGGAAAAATTAATTAGGGAGAGAATTTATTTCAAAAAAAGACAAGTAAAAAGCATAAAGAGAAGAAAATTCTGAATTCTTTGGGAATAGAAATTAGTTTTATTAAGTTTTTTTGGTTTTGAAAAAAAAAAGGAAAAAGGAAAGTTTCTAAAAATAGGGGGTTGTTGATCGGCATGACCCTTGTCCTTCCTTTCGGCATGTCAGTCAAGTCCAATCAATCCAAAACTTTGATTGCACTTTCTTCAATTTCTTGGTAATTGGCGGGGTCAATTTTTTTCTCCGATTTTTGCATGGTTCCTTTTCTTTGTTTGTGTGGGTGGATCATTTTCTTCACACCTCCATATTCTTTTTCCTTTGCATTCTTTTTCTCTTACTTTGTGAAATGGCTATTCCTACTAGTGTTGATTTTGCCAACTACCTCGAAACTAGGGAAGTAATGTTCTCATATAATGTTGACTACGACGCTTTCAACATGCATCAGGTATCCTTATGGCATAACTGGCCCATAGGGTGGAGCATGCTGATGTTAGCGATAGAGTTCTGGTATCCTGAAGACCATGTCTTTCCCTTCGGGTTGTACGAGGTATGTCAAACCCATGAAGAGTTTTCTTCCATGTTGGGGGTAAATCCTAGTGTTGTGATAGCTATGCCTGAATTTTCCTATGCCCCTAGGGAGTTGTTAGCGGGACTTCTCCATATCTCGCCTTTGGCGGCTACATCACTGGTTACAGGAGGAATAATCTTTCTTCCTATTTTGATACATTTTGTGCATTTTCAAGACATTGGTGATGTTAGTTATGCCGGAGCCATCATCCTGGGCTTGGTTTCAAAACTATTATTGGTGACTGGGGAAATGTTGGCGAGCCCACAACTTGCAGTCATTTCTTCTTGGGTGTCATACCATTGAAATCCTACGACAGTGATATTGGCGGAGACTTTGAATGGTCTGGATGCCTAGTGGGAAGGTCGTTCTGACTTCCTAATAGGTAGCCCCGTATTTATGTTCATGTGGTTGTCAGAGAGATTACGTATGGAGGTCCCACCTAACTATCCTTTGTCCACTATTCAAAACTTTTTTCATGTTACTTTATCACTATAGGCCTGGACATTGAGAGCTAAGAGGATTGGTTTGTTGAGCATGGGGCCCTAGGCTTGCATTGGTTAATGCCTTGTTGAGCTAAGAGGATCTCTTCAATGTCAGCCCCTGTGATATATTAGAAATGGGTTCCATTGATGTTTCACTTGAACGGTCTTCTATTGCGGATAATGTATTGGGCAACCAGTCCGCAGAGGGTTACTCGATCTTTCTTGTAAGAACATTGTTGATACCTACCATGCTTGAGGAGGCACTAAATATAATAATATCAACAACCAACCATATCAGGATCTTCTTCTGTGATGAGCTCAACATGGTAAAATTGGGTTGGTTTATCTTACTTTTGGATAAGCAAAGGGGCCATTGTTATTCCTTCGGGCATATTAATTACAAGGACAAATTTCCAATTGAGTCGTTTGTAGTTTTGGCTAAATTTCGTTGGACAAAACATTTTGGTCATTATGGTTCGTACAAATATCAACACTGAAGAATTTGGGCACCGGCTATGCACACCTCATCATCTGTATTTCGAATGCTCTTTTACTAAAGTTATATGACCCGGTTCCTTGTATATGTTGGAGACAAACTTAATTTTATTAAAAATAATTTCTTAAGAAAATTTTCAAAGCAATTTAGTCAAGGTAAAAATTATCATTTCATTGGAAACTTTTTCTAGTCATTCGAACGACCATGTTTGAATGAACCTATTCGGACAAGTTTGCTAACGAACATTTGCACAAAACTTTGAAGCTTCATTAAAAGTTTCGTCAGAATGCCATTCGAATGAAGTCGTTCGAACGAGAATTCAAACGATAATATATGCATTCTCTTCTGAAATATCGTTATAAGTTTGTTCGAACATAATCGTTCGAACGACCTTGATCAAACGACCTGCTGTCAGTTTGAATTTTTTTAAACATTTTGGTAGTTTATGTCTTAACTATTTTTGTCCACTACTTTTCCCTTATCTATCTATTATGGACGCAAATAGTTACATAGGCTTTTAACTTGAACAGAAGAGAAATATCAAAAATATTTTTTATCCTTTTTGTCTCCAACCTTTATTTTCTCTTTTGATCATGTTTTTAGAACCAAAACCCCATTAACATCCTTCAATTTATTGATCCTTGTTGTGTGCGTTGGAACTTCGCACAAGGGCTGATAGGAGACGGCTTTTGGGTGTCGGTGTATACCAAGGCACGATAAGTGTTGTCCAACATGTTGGTTCTTCATGTACTACAAACAGAGGTAGAGGAGACGATATCAGCAAGTCTTAGTGAGTAAAGTCTGTAAGTCTTTTGAGTCACTTTGTAAAACCATATTTGTAGTGGATTTTTCTAGGCCCAGTCGTCCGAGATTTTTCCCATTTGGGTTTTCCTCGTACATCGACGTGTTGTGGTTATGATTGTTTATATTATCTCGTAAAATCACCTAGATGCATGTGTAGGTTAAAAGGATAAAATTTGGACTAAACCATAACTTTAGTTTAATTTGGTAATTGTGCATTGATGATGCTATAAATAGCACCACCAGGTAACGTGTTGACATGCTCAAGCTAGTGATAATAATGGCAGCACAAGAGTATATGTATATATGTAATAGAATGAGGTGAGGGGAAGAGGATGAACACTTATATGTAAGTGGTTCAGCCAATCTGGCCTACGTCCACTGTGAGTGTGTGAGTAATATCACTAGATGAAGGCACTAATGGCCATAGATACAATCTCTCAAGATTTCTCTCTCTACTATGTAAACCAATAGAGTTTTATCTAGGGTTGCAGTTATGGATCCTTTTACAAGGTAGAGGATGACCTTTATATATAGTGCTTGGGGGTGTAATGTACCCCCCAAGCATGCAATGAGCATGTCCATGAGGATCGAACCAGTATGAGAATGACACCTAGATGATTTTGTGTAGATAATGATGACATCAATATTCCCTCACGTGAGGGGAATGATTTGGTTATAACAGATTTGTCCACGTGTTCCAAACCTTACATGTTCTTTTAAATGCTCGGCCATGTGTCATTGATTAATGCAACCTCGATCTAGACGAGTATCAGGTTAGTGGAGTCCGACTGCGTTGCTTTGTCTTGTCACTAGCCATGATGACCTCGGCCACATGGGCTGGCCGAGGTTAGGTATGAGGTAGCTATAACGTCGGCTGAGGCCGATGATGATATTAGCAGTTGATTGAACCTGTGAGACTATGCTGACCTCAGCGGAAGGCCAACTGAGGTTGATGTATGATGAGCCGACCTTATGGGAGACGACGTTGCTGATCGTTGTCATAAGCTTCTTCTTAACTCGGCTGTGAGTCAGGCCGAGGTTTGTGACTCAGAGTACGAGGGTGCACTTTGGGCATATCAATCACCCCCTAGCCCTTAGTTACCTATGTGAGTAGGTGATTGAGGGGTATGCTAGGCCGAGTCTGAGTTTATTTGGGTGCCAAAATTTTCTTAACACATGTCACTTACTGAAGTGAAGCTTATTCCCCATGGTGAGGTGATTCTGACTTGTCTTTTGGGATCCCTAGGGTAATGATGGGACATTGGGACTTGCGCCCCATCATTGGGTAGGTTTAAAAACCCTCCTCTCTCTCCTCATTCTCTCTCTTCTTCTTATTTTCTCACATCTAAGTTTTCAGCAATTGCCTCTCTCTCTTCAAGCCCTCCATTGTTGCTTTGGTCCAAGGTCTCTTTCACCTCATAGCCTCTTCCTATCTTACCTACGACTATCCAGGTATATGTCTTGACCTCTCTTTTCAATTTCCAGTCGTTGTTTTTCATTTTTGAGTTTTCGATGAACTTTTGCATTTTCCAATGAGAGTTTCCACCAGTATTTGTGGTTGTAGGGCTAAGCTCATTGTATTTAGGTGGTTTTGGGATAGTTGTAAGTACCTTAGAGGTTGTTTTAGCTAAAAAGCAACCCTTTTTAGGTTTGTCGGTGGCCTTTCGATCATCTTCTCCGGTGACCTGGTTCTGGAGTGTTCTTGGTGAAAACCTTTCAGATTCCTAGTTTGATCCTTAGTTTATATTGAACAAGTTGTTTTCCTGTTTGTAATTTTGAGTCCAAGTGTTATGTCGTCTCCCTTATGCTTAGACCCTTGTACCAACTCATAGAAGAGTTCCCATCTCTTCGTGAGAAAACCTTTGAAAAAAATAGGCAAATAGAGCTAGCCCAAGAGGAAGCCCATAGGGCTGAGCCATTTCCCCTTAGACCATTTCCCCCCACCCCTGCAGGTCATATACCCTGAGCCTGCAGAGCCTACTGATGTCTGTGAGGTTCCCGTGCCGATGTTTGAGTCATCATCCTCAGATCCCATGTCTATATTTGAGGCTGCCGAGTCTATAGACTCTTTCGAAGAGGTCGTGGATTACTCCCCCCAGGGTAGTGTTGTCTCTGAAGGAGAAGAGGTTTCTGACCGCTCCTCCTCCCATCAAGAGGCTATCACCTCTCGTAGGTCTCCGTTCAATGAAATCTTAGTGCTCAGTGTTGCAATTCCTCCAATTATTAATGTTATTCCTTTATCGGCTATTACCGATGTTGAATTTGCAAAAAGGTTTTCTGCTGGTGCCCCCTTTCAGGCTCAGCCTCAAGTAGTTAGTAATAGTGATGATGATGAAGGGAGTGAAATTAACACTTTTGAGGTTGATGGTCCAGAGTCTTCTGTCACAGAATATGACCTTCTTGTCTTAAGACATTTGTATTCTATCCCTTCAGCTGTTACCTTAAGGAAACCCCTGAAGGATGAGAGAGCCTTCAACGATCGAGATGGAGAACTCTGTGTCTATAAGAAGATGTTCAAGCTCAGCCTCCGCCTCCCAATTCACCCCACTATCCGAGTTGCTCTTTCTTTTATCAACCTTGCTCCTTCTCAGCTTCCCCCCAATGCCTGGAGGGTCTTGGTTGGGGTTATTGTACTCTGGAAGGTTTTTCATCATACCAACCTTCTAATTAGGGTATTCTTAGGTTATTACATACCTTCATCCGCCAAAAATCACCCCTGCTATTATCATTTTATAGCCAGAAAGTCTGAGAAGAAGATGTTACTGGTGACTCAGACCTCGAACCATAATTGGAAGCGCCGGTTCTTTTTTACCTCAGGGGCTTGGGGATTTGGTCCCAATGAGGCTTGTGGAACATCTGTCCCAAGGACACCTCTAAGGTGGTCCAAGGGCTCTTTCTCTTCTAGCGCAGACCCTAGGTTGAGTCAAGACAATCATAAGAATGTGGAGGATCATCGTAGTCAGGGAGAAGATGGTCGCCTCATCAAGTACGAGCATCTGATGACCCCTTGCTATTTATCTCAGATGGGTCTGGGAAATAGCCCTTTGGCCGAGCTTCATAAGTATTCCAGAAAATCAATTTTATGCAAGTCTAGTCTCGTGAATTTCATGTATTTGATATTACTCCTCTGATGTTTTCTCTTTGTAGAGAAGCCTAAAGGAGTTTCTGAAGACCTTTCGAACATATTTGCTCCCATCATTACCAAACCGATGTCTAAACATGGCAAGACTGTGCCACGCCCTTCCCAAACAAAGAAGGGTAATGCTCTTGCTGAGACATCAAAGAACAGGAAGGCACCTGCAAACCCTTCCCAAACTAGGCCCAGCAAAGCTTAAAATACTGAGCGTGGTATCCTATTCACCGATGATGATGCCTTATCATCTCGGCTTTCTCAACTAAAGATCGGTGATATCCTCATAGGCAGTAGTAGTCGGGCTTCTAATTCCCTCGGCCATGCGATGATCGAGGATGATAAGCACTTTCTCCACTCGATGGATGTCCTTCTACTGGCAGATTTTGCTGTTCACAAGGCAGTTCAGGTACTTTTTTACAATTTTCTCAATTGTTACCTCTACTCCTAGCATTTCATTGTTACTCATGTATCTGATTCTTCTTTTGCAGAGTGCCCTATCTATTCATCGCCTGGTTGACTATACTCTGACAAGGCTGCGTCTGATTCAGAAGGGAAGGGATGCTGAGAAGCTAGAGAAGAGTTTGAATAAGAGGATTTAAGATTTGGACAATAGTGTGAAGGATAGGTGTAACAAGATCTCCCAAATGAAGACTAATCATGCCAGTGCTTTTAAGGCAAAGGATTATAGCCTCTAATCCAAAATTGATGCTGTCGTGATGGATGCCTTGGAGGATGCCTCAGAGTCAATCATCAAGGAGTATCAATCCTTTAATGAATTCATCACCTTTAGCCTTGAATACCTAGAGAGGGGCATCAAGGAAACCAGCAGATGGGCTGCAATAAAGCAGGAGAGTTTTGGCAGCTTGTTGGCCGAGGACTTTATTGGCCCTAGTTTTATAAATGCCCAGCTTGCTAAGGCACTGAAAGAGGTTGAAAAGGGTGTCCCAATAGAGACAAGTCAGCTTGAAGTGACTGAGACTGAAGATGTTGGACACCAAGGTGAAGAGGCTGAAGTTTCCAACCAAGTCCAAGGGCAAAACGACCCTGCTGTTGGTGTGTCGGCTGAGGCCTGACTGTCTAAGTGTCTCCTCTACACGTCTGAACTTTTGTGAAGCTTTTGTATAACTTCTCATTTGATGAACTGTAACCTCTTACTTTAGAATAATGTAAACCTTTTAGAAAGAATGAATGCAGTTTCATTTCCTTCATTTGTGTTGCTTTTCCTTGCTTATTGCTTTACTATTTCTTGTCTACAATGTTTCCCTCTCAATTAACCTAATTGATGGTGTTAAGGATCTAAGCTAACCAACTTAATGATGTTTAACCTCATATTTCACCAACTAATGATGTTAAAGGGTCTAGGGTCACAAACTTAATGATGTTTTAACCTTATATTTCACCAACTTAATGATTTTAAGGGTCTCAGGTCACTAAATTATGATGTTTCACCAAATTATGAGGTACCCCTCATAAATTATCACCAAACTAATGATGTTTAAGGTCTTATGTCACCATAATATGATGTTTCACCTCATAAATTTTCACCAAACTAATGATGTCTAAGGTATAAGGTCACCATACTATGATGTTTCACCTCATATTTTCACTAAACTAATGATGTTTAAGGTCCGAGGTCACCATAATATGATGCTTCACCTCATATATTTTCACCAAACTAAAGATGTTTAAGGTCTGAGGTCACCATTATATGATGTTTCACCTCATAAATTTTCACCAAACTAATGATGTTTAAGTTATGAAGTCACCATACTATGATGTTTCACCTTATATTTTCACCAAACTCATGATGTTTAAGGTCTGAGGTCACCATACTATGATTTTTCACCTCATAAATTTTCACCAAAATAATGATGTTTAAGGTCTGAGGTCACCATACTATGATGTTTCACCTCATATTTTCACCAAACTAATGATGTTTAAGGTCTGAGGTCACCATAATATGATACTTCACCTCATATATTTTCACCAAACTAAAGATGTTTAAGGTATGAGGTCACCATTATATGATGTTTCACCTCATAAATTTTCACCAAACTAATCATGTTTAAGGTCTAAGGTCACCATAGTATGATGTTTCACCTCATATTTTCACCAAACTAATGATGTTTAAGGTCTTAGGTCACCATGATACGATGTTTCACCTCATATATTTTCACTAATGATGTTTAAGGTCTGAGGTTACCATACTATGATGTTTCACCTCATATTTTCACCAAACCAATGATGTTTAAGGTCTGAGGTCACCATAATATGATGTTTCACCTCATTTATGTTCACCAAACTAACGATGTTTAAGGTCTCATGTCACCATACTATGATGTTTCACCTCATATTTTCACCAAACTAATGATGTTTAAGGTCTGGGGTCACCATAATATGATGTTTGACCTCTTAGTTCACCAAATTAATGATGTTTAAAGCATATAACTAGAGTACTAGCACAACATTGTTATCTTTTCATTAACATCTTCTGTCTAAACTGATACATGTATTACAAAGAGACAAACAACTGTAACATCATATGTAATATTTCTTCAAGTGATCAACATTTTAAGGATTGGAGAACGGTTCTCCTTCACGATTTTCTAGTCGGTAGGTACTAGGCACAACCTCATCAACTACTCTGTAAGGATCATGCCAGTTTGGATGGAGCTTATTTGCCTTTTGCAACGTCTTCTTTAGGACTAGGTCTCCCACATCTATAGGCCTTGATTTCACCATTTGATTGTATAATCTCGCAGTTCTCTGCTGGTAGGCTTCCTGTCTTATCTATGTATCCTCTCTTCTTTCCTCGATCAAATCAAGATCAAGTTTTCTCTCTTCCCCATTCCTCTGAGGGTCATAGGTCTGAACTCTATGAGTGGGAAGTCCTACGTCCATAGGGATGACAGCCTCTAAGCCATGGGCTAACATAAATGGAGTCTCTCTTATTGGTGTCCTTGATGTCGTCCTATAGGCCCAAATCACAGCATATACTTCCTCTATCCATCTTCCTTTGGCCTCTTCCAACCTCTTTTTTATCCCCTCAAGGATTGTTCGATTTGTGACCTCGATCTGACCGTTTTCCTGGGTCGGCCAGGAGAAGAGAAGAACTGCTTGATCCCTACTCTTTTGAAGTATTTTTCTAAGGAAACGTTCTTGAACTGGGTTCCATTGTCTAAGATGAGGGTGTTTGGAAGACCATACCTGCATATGAAGTTCTTTCAGATGAACTAGAAGGTCTTCTGATCAGTGATTGTGATCATTGGATCAGCCTATACCCATTTGGAGAAGTAATCAATTGCCACTATTAAGAATTGGTAGTTATTTGCAGCTCTTGGCAAGGGTCCTACCAAATCGATGCCCCATACTGCAAATGGCCAAGGGGAGCCGATAGAAGTAATAGGTTGGTGTGGCCGATGAGGGATGGCAGAGAATCTGTGACACTTATCACACATCTTCACATAAGCAGCTGAATCTTTGGCCAAGGTCGGCCACCAGTACCTTGAGTGATTATCCTCTTAGCTAAAGGTCTTCCTCCTATGTGACTGAAATAAGAGCTCTTATGTACATTTTGTAAGATGTGTGGAACCTCTGAAGGTTGAACACATCTGAGGAAAGGGAGTAGGAACCCTTTTTTATACAAGACGTCTCCTACTATTGAGAATTTGGCATCTCTGAACCTCAGCTTTATTCTTTCTTACTTCGACTCTGGTAGGCCTCCATCTTTGATGTATCTGATAAGAGAATCAATCAATGAGGCTCCCATATTCAAATTGAGGCAAGTTCTGGAAACCTCTTCTTCTTCGATGGTCGACTTGAGCTGAATTTCAATGGGTACTTCTCTTCTTATGTCTGTCCTTATTGCTGAGGCCAACCTCGCAAGTGCATCGGCTCGACTGTTAGCTTGCCGAGGTATCCTCTTTATCTTCACTTCCTTGAAGATTTATAGCATCATTCTCACCCTCTTTAGGTATTTGTCCATCCTTTTATCTTTGGCCTCATACACTCCCAGGATTTGGTTGACGACCAACCTTGAGTCACTGTGGACTAGGAGTTGGCCAACACTAAGGGCTTTCACCATAGAGAGACATGCTATTAATGCCTCATACTCTGATTCATTGTTGGAAGCTTTAAAGTTGAACCTCAGTCCATATTCAATATCGGTACCATCTGGTGTTGTCACTATTAGCCCCGCTCCACTTCTGCTTTCACAAGACGACCCATCAACGAAGAGGTTCCAAACAGCTTCATTTAAAGAGAAGTTTCCCTCTGATAGGGTCCTTTTCTTGAAGAGGTACCTATCTTCCTCATTCTCAACTATTCTTTTTCTGTCTTTGCTTGCCTCAACCTCGTTCGGATCTTGGAAGACGTTTCTATCTCGTTCATTTGCAGCCTTTTGACTATTTTCAACCTCATCCCCTTCTCAGGTAAACTTGGCTACAAAGTCTGCAAGTGACTGCCCCTTGATGGCAACCCTGGGTTGATAAACAATGTCATATTCTCCCAACTCGATGGCCCAGGTCATCAGCTTGCCTGACTTCTTAGGATTATGGAGGACCTGTCTGAGTGGGGAATCAGTGAGGATGACCATAGAGTGGACTTGGAAGTATGGCTTCATCTTCCTAAAATCATGTATCAGAGCATAGGCTAATTTTTTAATTCGAGGGTACTTTTATTCAGGCACTTGAAGAGCTTTGCTATTAAAGTAAACATGTATTTTTACTCCATCCTCTTCTCTTATAATTGCGGAACTGATGGATGACTCTGAGACAGCTAAATACACATATAACTTCTCTCCATGAATTGGCCGAGATAGGAGTAAAGGGGATCTGAGGTAGTACTTGAGCTCTTTGAAATCTTTATCACATTCCTCATTATATTCGAAGGCCTTTGTAAAAACTTTGAAAAAAGGAAGATATTTATCTCTGGCTCTTGAGACAAACCTGTTAAGTGCTACAACTCTTCTGATTAGTCTTTGAACGTCTTTTATAGTCCTGGGTATCTTTATTTCTAGAAAGGCCTTGATCTTCTCGGGCTTTGCCTCTATTCCCCTTCGGTTGACAATGAATCCTAGAAACTTCCCTGCTCCTATCCCAAAGACACACTTGGCCGGGTTGAGCTTCATTATGTATTTTTCCATTGTATCAAAAGTTCTTTCAAGTTCGGCCACATGTCATCCACATATACCTCCATGGACTTGCCTATCTGCTCCTCGAACATCTTATTTACCAGATGTTAGTAAGTGGCTCCTCCATTCTTCAGCCCAAAGGGCATGACCTTGTAGCAATAGGTACCCTTGTCCGTGATGAATGTTGTCTTCTTTGAGTCCTCTGAATTCATTAAAATCTAATTATACCCAAAATATTCATCCATAAACCTCATGAGGTCATGTCCTGTTGTGGCATCCACCATCTGATCAATATGAGGCAGGGGGAAACTGTCTTTTGGGAAAGACTTGTTTAAATCAGTGAAATCTACACACATTCGACACTCAAGGTATATGACGTCTCTGATGAACTTGGCTTCTTCAAGATTTCTAACCTCTTCTCTAATGACATCATACTTATCTCTTGAGTATACTCTTATTCTCTGCTTGATGGGCTTAGCATCTTCTACAACATTGAGTTTATTGCACATAATCTCAGGGTCCATGCATGGCTCTAGGAAAAGACACTTTGTCTCTTATTTAAAAGCTTCACCAGTTCTTCCTTGATCTTAGGTCTTAGGGATTTACCTATTTGGATGGTTATTTCCGAATCATCCTCAATGAGGACGATGGATTCTACCTCTTCCACGACCTCTCCCTTCTTGAGCTTTGTTTCATCTCTAGGATCAAGTGTATCGATGGTGTACGTGGTTGTTGACCTCTTATGAGCCTCTCTCTCTTTTGCAGAGTTAAAGTAGCATTCTCGTGCCGATGTTTGGTCACCTTGCACTTTCCCTACTCCATAGGGAGTCGAGAATTTTAGAATTTGGTGGACCGTTGAAGGCATGGCCTCAAATTCCTTAGGGGCTACTCATCCATGATGAGGTTGTAAGCTGAGAAGACGTTTTCATTCATCACAAAGAATTTTTTTTTCTAGTCAACCTCTTAGGCCACTCATCTCCCATTCTTACATCCATCTCATACATACCCAACGGATGAACCTTTTCACCACTTAAACTAATCAAGGGATGATGATAGGGGACAAGCCTAGCTCTGTTGAGGCCTAAGCTCTTAAAACAGGGCCAAAACATAACGTCTGCTGAACTACCCCCATCAACGAGGATTCTCTGAACTTCACACCCATGCGCCCTTGTGGTGATTACTAGAGGGTAATCATTAGGAGCTAAGATACTTTGAAATCAAGTCTTGAGAAGACAACTATGAGGGTGTTGATATCTACCTTATTTCTCTTCTCGTGTTTAACCTTTGTAGAGGCCAAGTTAACAATCTCGGCCTTTGTCACCGCTTTGGCTTCTGCCACATGGGCCTTGCGATCGGCTACCTTGGAACCTCCCCTTACCAGTCTCCACAAATGGTGTTCACACCGAAAGAGATCATACCAACCCTCTTCACAAGGGCATTGTCATCCTTTCGTGGGAGGTTAGGTTCATCATCATCATCATCTGAGTCCTCTACTCTTCTGGCAGGGGCATCTTCTCGGCAACTGTCATTTCTCTTCCTTTTAGGGTCTTCTCTTCCCCCTTAGGATCTCTTCTATCCACGTACTTTCTAAGCTTTCCAGATTTTAACATTTTCTCAATCTCGTCCTTCAGGGTGAAGCACATATTAGTGAGATAGTCGTGATCTTGGTGGAACTCATACCATAAATTCTTTTTGCTCTGATATGAAGGAGCCTTCAGCTTCTCCGACCATCTTAGGTATCTATCATTATTTATTTCATTGAGGATGTGTTCGCATCTTACATTTAGAGGAGTATAGTGTGCAAACTTATCGTTTGCAATCCTCTTCTTCCCATCCCTCTTCTTTTGGAATTTTCCACTCCTACTTCCGTTCTCATCCTCATACTTTGCATCCATTGCTTCTTCTGCATTAATGACCCTACCAGCTGTTGCTAACAACTCGGCCATAGACTTACGAGTGTATTCATCAAGCTTCCAAAGTAACTTCCCCTTCTAAAGTCCTCCTATAAGGGTTGTCATGGCTATATTGTCGTCGTAATCTTTAACCTCTAATTTTTCCTTGTTGAATCATGCAATGTAGTCTCTGAGGCTTTCATTCTTTCCTTGTTTTACATAGAGTAGATGGATCATCTTCTTCTGAGGTCTTACCCTAAAATAGAAGTTGTGTATAAACCTCTCGGCCAACCCCTTAAAGTCCTCAACAGAATTTTTGGGAAGGGAAGTGAACCAAATCTGTGCATCTCCCGTCAAAGTGCTTGAGAAAGCTCGAAACCTCATCTCATTAGGGATTTAATAAATGTCTGATGCAGACTGATACATCTCAATATTATGTATTGGGTTGGTACTTCCATCATACTTGGGAGACACCATTGGTGGTTTAAATTTTGCAGGGGTTAAGAAGTTGACAATCCTTTTCACAAATGGGGAGCCCTCTGAGAATCCACTTTGTAGTGGGTCTTGGATTTTTGTGAGGTTCCTTATCTTCTCTTCCAGCCATTGAATAGATTCATTCCATGGTTTAGCAACATCAGCCTGGTCGAGGTTGTCCCCAGCACCTCCAAAGGGTGGACTGAGGGTTCCCCAACTGCTGCACAACGTCGGCTATTGACCTCCTGGCCACAGTCTCGGCCATGTTGGGGTCGGCCATGATGAGGCCGATGTTCACCACCTTCCTTTTGTGAGCCGGCTACACTTCTTAACCTAGATAACCTCTACCTCAGATCAATAACTGGGTTGAGCCTTTCAAAGGATGACCCTCTACTCAAGCGATCAAAAGTTGATCCTCTTTGTCGGGCGTCACCATCCCGTCTTGATCCACAACCTCAGCTCTACTGTATGGGACGTATTATGTTGTTTGAAACCTCGTACAGCTCTCAGCAGTCTGCTGGAGCATCCTCTGCCTCAATGTCATCGTACCTGTCCTCAGGGAAAAGGTTTCTTTGCCTCCCTTGGCGTAAACGCCTAGGGTCAGCAACATCCCTCCTCCGTTGAGGTGTAGGTTAGTCCTTTCGTGGTGCCTGGGGTAGTCCCTTGGCCTCATGCTATGGCTAGACAGTCGTCGGAGTAATCATCTCCGGTGAGACCCCAGGTGGTCTCATTATAGTTTGGCTTAGCTGGGAAAATTTCTCCTGCATCACTTGCTGGGTTACAGCCAAGGACTTCAAGGCTGCTGCCACCTCAGCCATCTCAGACCGGGGTGGTGTCTGGTTGGAACTGGGTCCTCCAACACCAAATGGTGGAGGATGTGGTGGTAACTCCGGTGACATATGTTAAGACTAAAGAGATTGCAATGAAAATATTGGAGATCTTGATGCCTTAAGGGACCTCTTTCAATGGTGACATAGATTCACATGATGGGCGAGGCCTGGTTCACCACTAGAGTCTCCGGTGAGTTAAGAAGTAAAAGAGGAAGAGATGAATCTTCTCATTTCCACAGATGGTGCCAAAATGATGATGTTGTAAATAGCACCACTGGGTAAGGTGTTGACAAGCTCAAGCTAGTGATAATAATGGCAACACAAGAGTATATGTATATATGTAATAGAATGAGGTGAGGGGAAGAGGATGAACACTTGTATGTAAGTGGTTCAGCCAATCTGTCCTACGTCCACTGTAAGTGTGTGATTAATAACACTAGATGAAGGCACTAATGTCCATAGATACAATCTCTCAAGCTTTGTCTCTCTACTATTTAAACCAAAAGAGTTTTAGCTAGGGTTACAATTATGGATACTTTTAGAAGGTAGAGAATGACCTCTATATATAGTGCTTGGGGGGTGTAATGTACCCCCCAAGCATTAAATGAACTTGTGCATGAGGATCGAACCAGTATGAGAATGACACCTGGTTGATCTTATGTAGATAACGATGACCTCAATATTCCCTCACGTGAGGGGAATGATTCGGTCATAACAGATTTGTCCACGTGTCCCAAGCCTTACATGTGCTTGTAAATGCTTGGCCCTGTGTCCTTGATTGATGCAACCTTAGCCTAGACAAGTACGAGGTTAGTGGATTCCGACAGTGTTTCTTTGTCTTATCTCTAGTCCTGATGACCTCGTCCACGTGGGCTGGCCGAGGTTAGGTATGAGGTAGCTGTAACGTCGGCCGAGGCCGATGATGATATTAGCAGTTAATTGATCTTGTGAGACTCTGTTGACCTCGGTTGATGTATAACGGGCCGACCTTATGGGAGATGACCTTATTGATGGTTGTCATAAGCTTCTTGTCAACTCGGTTGTGAGTCAGGCAGAGGTTTATGACTCAGAGTACGAGGGTGCACTTTGGGCATATCATGCATGGTCATTTAGAAATTAGTAAAGAATATTTAAAGTTAAAATATATCTATATTTAGCCTAAGTTATATTCTGTTTTGAAGTGTATTCAACAAAATTAACTAAATCCATATAACCGTCCAACTTCAAATTGGTATCAGAGCAGGTCTCTATAAGTTTTTTAGATGAATCCTGGAGGTTATATGGAAAGTTTTCCCTCGAATAGACCACATATGTTTGTTGGAACTAACTACACTTATTGGAAAGCACGTATGAAATATGCCTTAAAATCTATTAATGAATGTGTTTGGGTTGATGTTGAAAGAGGATGGTCCACTCCTACTATGATTCTTGATGATAAAATTGTTTTAAAACCTATAGATAATTGGAGTGAGGATGAATAGAAATTATGTAACTATAACTCTGAAGGTTTAAATGCATTATTTAGTGTCGTGACTCCTGAGGAGTTTTGTCTTATCATGACTTGTGAAACTTCTAAGGATGCTTGGAACATTCTACAAGTCACTTATGAGGGAATGAGTGCGGTTAAATAATCTAAACTTCAAAACTTAACCACTCAATTTGAAACCATCGCCATGAAATAAAGTGACACATTTGATGAATTATATGCCCGTATTTCTGATATTGTTAATTCATGTTTTAACCTAGGTGATAAAATTCTTGAAAATCGTGTAGTTAAGAAGATTCTTAGATCTCTTCCTAAGCATTTCATCCCAAAAGTCACGATTCTTAATTCGTTAGGAAAGTTAAATTCATTAAAACTCTAAGATCTTGTAGGCGATCTCCAAACATATGAATTAGACATGTTTACTAAATATATTAAAACAAAAGATAAGGGAGTAGCCTTAAAAGATAAGATGGAAGAATTGTCTGAATTCGAAGAGTCCGACATGGATCCTGATGAATTTAAAAAGTTTATTAAGTTTAAAAAGAAAAATTCTAAGTTTGAAAAACCTAAATTTTAGATAAACAAAAACAAGGAAAGTAGGAGTTTTAATCACCAAGAACAAAATAAAGTTAAAAATGACAACTTTGAAAGAGATATCTTCAAAAAAGATGATTCGGAGAGATGCTTTGAGTGTGAGGGACGAGGTCATAGAGCATATGAGTGCCCTACTAAGATTAAGAGACAAAAGTAAAGAAAAAGCCGTTTATAATGCTACTCTTAGCGATAGTGAAATTGAGTATGATGATTCCAATGATTCCATTCCTTATAGAAACAACTTCACTGCCTTTATGGTGAGTCATGCTAGCAATTCAAGTGATTCATATCCTAATGTTAATAATTCTAAGCATGATCATGAGGTCGTATCCATGCACTTAGCCAGTAGTGATGAAAAAGGAAGCGAGAGTGAAGTAGATGAGAGTGAATTGCAATCCGCCTATTCTGAACTATACACTGAGTCTCTATGTATTCAAAAGATAACTAAAAGGTTAACTTTTAAAGTGTTAACTTTAAAAAAGAGTTTAAAATATAGAAGGAGAAGGGGGATTTATTTAGTCAACTAGAGGCTATAAAGATTTCTCTTTCTGAGAAGCTTATTTTGGTCAGTAAAGAAAATGTGATTTGACAGATTCTATAGATTGTGTTAGCAAAGATCTTCATGAATCCTTGGAGATTAGTAAAACTCTTAAAGAAAAAATTATCAATCTTGAGAAAGATCTCGATTCCTCTCAATAAGTCAAAGTCACTCTTGAATATAATTCAGGAAGAATGGGAAAATTATTTCTAGGTCCAGTTTTAGTGTATAAGGAGAAAGGTTACCAAGAGAGAAAGGGTATAGGATATGAAGAAGGAGATTCATCCAATGCTAAATAAAAACCCATAGTTAGGTTTATTACCAAAACAAACCCTCCTAAACCTTATCTACTTAAAAGAATTCCACCTAAGCAAACTCCAAAAGTGATTCCAAAACAACCCTATGTGTGTACTTATTGTCACAAACGGGGTTACCTTGGAGATTTTTGTTACAAACTTGGGAATAACTCTTATTCCACAACTTTTAAGAAACACTATAGCTACTTAGCTATCCTTAAAAACCAAGTTAAGTATCTAGTCAATACATTCAAAGAATTAATGGAAGAGTTTCTAAGGTTCTCTACGGCCCAAGCAAATCATTCCAACCGAAAGACTAGAGTCAACAAAGGGAAGAATACAACTCAAGATTGGGTTAAGAAAGATGAGACCAATAAAGATTTTGTCATTCATGTTGCACTTAAGGCTCAAAATACCTCCCAATGGTATTTTGATAGTGGATGTTTGAGACACATGACAGGCGATAAATCCCTTTTTACTATACTTGAAAACTATAAAGATGGTAAAATCACCTTTGGCGATGGAAGTAAGTCTCAAATCATGGGAAGAGGCACCATAGAGGTTTCTGGTTTTCCAAAGCTAGAAAATGTCATTTATGTTGATGGACTCAAATCCAATTTAATAAGAATTAGCCAATTATGCGACGACAACCTTGATGTTAAGTTTAGTCAATAGGAGTGCACTGTTTATAATAAATCGGGTGAGGCTATTTTACAAGGTGTGGGGACTAATGTTAGTTGTTATGGAATTTTTCCAAAGTCCTCCTTAGTTTACAATAGCGCCAATGTCTCGTCTGTCGATCTTTGGTGTCAATAGTTAGGTCATGTCAACTTTAGAGATCTCGATCGTCTAGTTAGGAATGACCTAGTCTAAGGCTTACCATCCTTAGGAAAACAAACCTCCTCAATTCACGAACCTTGTTAACTAGGAAAACAAACCAAGAGCCCTCATACAAAGTTGAACTCTATAACCACCTCTCGTGTCTTAGAATTGATTCACATGGACCATATGGGTCCCACTCGTACCGATAGTATAGGCGGAAAGAGATATATCTTAGTCATGGTAGATGACTTTTCTAGCTATTCTATAGTAGGATTTCTAAGAGAAAAGTTAGATATTGTTCAATTTCTAACTATTAAATGTCGAGTCCTTCAAAATCAACATGGTGTTATCGTAAACTGCTTTAGAAGTGATAGTAAAACTAAATTTGAGGAATTCTATGTGAATGCTTATTTTGATGAAGTTGGTATTAAGCATGAATTCTCGATCGTTCAGAACCCCACAACAAAATGGTATTATTGAGAGAAATAATCGAACAATCCAAGAAATGGCTAGATCGATGATCCTTGGTAGGAAAGTGACTCGTAGGTTATGGACAGAGGCAATTTGCACCGCTTGTCATACCGTGAATAGGGTACACTTGCGTCCTAATAATAACAAAACTCCATATGAGTTATGGACTGGGAAGAAACCAAATCTAGAATATTATAGAGTCTTTGGGAGTCCTTGTTACATCCTTATGGACAGAGAGCTCCTAGGTAAATTTGACTCGAGGAGTGATGAAGGTATTTTCCTAAGTTATTCTTAAAATAGTCGAGCTTTTAGAGTTTACAACTTAGTGAGTTCTAAAGTTATGGAATTAATAAATGTAGTCATAAATACGATGCTCTGGCTACTTGTGTTGATGATGAAGAATATTCCCCTTGTGAGTGTGATGCACCCACGGATGTTGAAAACATCGAGTCGCACAATGACTCGATGGAACCCACAATTGAAATAAGGGATCCTTCTCCATGGGTTCGTAAAAGTCATGACCCCTCCAAAATTATAGGAAATCCCGAATTTGGTGTCAATACTATGGCTCAACTAGAAAATGAGGTTCCTTATTTGTGTTATACCTCTAAAGTTGAACCTAAAAATTTTAAACAATCATTAAAAGATGAACATTGGACTAATTCCATGCAAGAAGAGTTTTGTCAATTTAAGAAAAACGATGTTTGGGAATTAGTTCCTAGGCCTACTAATACTCACGTCATTGGTACCAAATGGATTTTTAAAAATTAAACGGATGAAAATGGTGTCATTGTCCGTAACAAAGCTAGGTTAGTTGCCCAAGGATACACCCAAATAGAAGGTGTTGACTTTGATGAGACTTTTTCTCCTATTGCTAGGTTATAATCGGTTTGTCTTTTACTAACCATAGAATGCCATCTTAAATTAAAATTGTATCAAATGGATGTCAAAAGTGCATTTTTAAATGGCATCCTTCAGGAGGAAGTCTATGAAGAACAACCTAAAGGTTTTGAGGATCCTAAGTCACCTAGTAATGTCTTATTTTTGAAGAAAGAGTTCTATGGTTTGAAGCAAGCACCCCGTGCTTGGTATGAGAGGCTCACCTCTTATCTCCTTTCTCGTGATTTTTTTAGAGGGGGAGTAGATATGACATTATTTATTCGTTCGGAAGAGAATGCGGTCTTAGTTGCCTAAGTTATGTCGATGACATAGTTTTTGGATCTTTATGTGATAAACATACACAATTTTTTCCAAAAGAAATGCAAGATGAATTTGAGATAACTATGGTCAGTGAACTTACTTTCTTTTCAGGTCTTGAAGTGCGTCAACTCAACAGCGGGATATTTTATCCCACACTAAGTATGCTAAAGACCTTGTGAAGAAATTTAATCTGGAATCGGCTAAACATGCACGTACTCTAATGAGTTCATCGATTAAGCTTAGTAAGGATACTGAAGGAAAGGATGTAGAACACACTCTCTTTAGGAGTATTATAGGTATCCTTCTATACCTAATCACTATTCCGTCGGATATTTCCTTTGGTGTAGGAGTTTATGCCCTTTATCAAGCCGCCCCAAAGGAGTCACATTTACTTTCCATTAAACATATTATCAAATATGTTAGTGGGACCCTGTCTTATGGGATTTGGTATTCCTTCGACACCAATGATTGTCTATCAACATATTTGGATGCCAATTGGAAAGAGATGTTGATGGATGCAAAAGTACCTCTGGTGATTGTTTCTATTTTGGTAGTGCACTTATTTCATGGATTACCAAGAAGCAGAATTCCATTTCTTTATCCACGGCGGAGGCCGAATACAAAGTCGTCGGGAGTTGTTGCACTCAACTCATTTGGATGAAACAAATATTGGAGGATTAAAGTCTTCCACAAGTCACTATGACTATTTATTGTGACAATACGAGTGTTATTCACATTTCCCGAAATTATGTCCAACATTCTAGAACAAAGCACATTAGGATTATTGAACACTTTATTCGAGAATTAGTTGAAGAAAAAGTCATTTCCTTGAGCTTTGTAGGCATCGATCATCAATTGGCCGATATCTTTACCAGAACTCTAGATGCCCTTAGCTTTGAAAACTTTAGTAATTCCATTAGGGTTTTCTCCATTGATTGAGTTCAGAGTCATTCATCTAGTTTAGGTTGTACCTCATGTCTATTTTTTTACCTACGAACTAGATTATTCTTTGTATATATATTTTATAAAATTTCAAAAACATTTTCATTTTGTTTATAGTAGAATGTCCTTCATAAAAAGTTTTTCCATAAGGTAATGTGTATTAGGGGTGTGTAAAAAAATCGACAACCTAAAGAACCGAACCAAACCGACCTTTGTGGGTTGGGTTGGTTCTTTTTTATTTCTCCATGGGTTGGTTATGGTTCCAAAAAGTTGAGAATCGAAGTGTTCGGTTTAGTTCTTGGTTTTATACCTGAACAAAATCGAACCGAACTGAGAACCGAACCCATAGAACTGAACTAAAGAACCAACCCCAAGAACCAACCCTAGAATTTACCTACGAATATGAACCATTAACCAGAAACATTAACCAAATCACGAACCAGAACCATTAACGAGAAACTCTAACTAGAATCATAAACCAGAATCAAGAACCAGAATCGTTAACTGACCCGAACCAAACTGAGAACTGATGATGAGGTTCGGTTCAGAATCGACCAATTTTGGTTCTGGTTTTGGTTCCAAAACCATGGAACTGACCAATTTAGGTTTTGGTTCTGGTTCCATAGTGGAACCGAATCGAACCGTGTGCACCCCTAATGTGTATGATTTTTTGGGACCTCTATCTCATTCCATGTCCACGTGGCTTTCAATGAGATGCTAATTCGAACTTCATCTCACTTGTGCGCAATGATGCTTATTTATGATATATTTCTCTATGATTGCCTTATAATATTTCCTTATTTGCACACACCTTTCATGGAATCGTGTAGATATCTACGTCACTTGGCATATGTTAGGTGAAGTGCGATGTCGTGTTATCAATTTTATCACCTATTATAAGAAATTGATCTTGTGCATGTAAAACCATTGCCTGGATTTGGAAAAATGTATATTATATTCATCCGGTTTAGTTATGATTTGCAATGGACACGGGCTACGAAAAACAAAATGCTTTTACGCGAATAGCCTCCATTTGCAAAATGAAAAAGAGCCTAAAAAATTGGGGCATTGAAAAGATAGACAAAGCTAATTTTTTGTATTGATGATAGTATCTTTCCTCTTTCAAAATCAAAAGAATTCAAGAACTTATTTGATATTGGTGGGAGACATAGGTTGAAGATCAATGGTTTTTCACAATTAATCCATATTTTTTCCGTTTCGTGACGCTACTGGCATGAGAATCATCAATCTTCCATGCGTTTTTTTTTATAGTATTCACTCGTATTCTATTTATTATCACAAGGCATATGTGAGTTTCTATTATGTTAATATATTGTTTAGCATTTTGCACTTGTGCATTGTCTTAAATAACTCTCTCACTCACATTGTTCACACCCCTACATTCCCGCTCTCATGGTTTGGAAATGTCTACGCTACCTAGGACAATTGCAAAACTCTTTTCATAGGGTTGATACCCTATTTAGGTCTTATACTATGTATTTTTAACATTGTTTTGTTTTTTGGAAGTTTTTAAGTCTTGGAAGTTTTTAAGTCTCTGCATTTTCGTTAGAAAATCTCGTTCGAACGAGTTTTCTAACTAGTTTTGGCCCCAAATCTTCTATTTTTCGTTTGATGTTCGTTTAAATGCCGTTTAAATGAGTCTTCCAACGAATTTTCCCCATTTCTTTCTTAATTCTCATTGGATATATTTTTAATTGTCATTCGAATGATATTGTTCGAATGATGTCATTCGAACGAGATTTTCATCTTCGTTCGAATGACCTGTGCTTTAAAGGGGCGGTTCTTTCATTTTTTTTCCACCGTTTCAACTTCCTTACCTTCTCTCTCTACTCCTCTACGAACCCTCATTTCCCATTCATTTTCCCTAAACCTCTCTTTACTTTCCCCACTTTCCCTATACTCCATCATCTTTCCCCAGTATCTCCATCCCACCATTGTTACTCTGTTTCTCTCCATTTTTTTGATTACCCATTTCGCGAATTCTTCCCTCATCTCTCTCTCAGATACCTTATTTACATATATCATTTTTTTTTCCATTTCATTTTCTTGGTGTTGAGAATATATGAGTTGGGTTCATTTCAAATCTTCAAACATATTTCAACTCTTACCCATTTCATATATACTCTATCCATTTCTTTGGGTCTATACTATATATATATATATATATATATATATATAGAGAGAGAGAGAGAGAGAGAGAGAGAGGCAGGCTCCTGTGCACACTAAGTTTGCACATTAAGTTTTTAAAGTAGTAAAAAAAATATTTTTGAGTGCTGGCGCACACCAATTTTTTTATGTGATATTTTAACATTTCAACGGACTCACATAAAAAAAATTAGCTCAAAAAAACTTTTTTTGCTATTTTTTAAAAATCGGTCAAACTTTCGCAGTTTTTAAAGGGCTTAAAAGCATAAAAAGTTTGACCGATCTAATTTTTTTTATATGGGTTCCTTGAAATGTTTAAATATCACACAAAAAAAATCAACTCAAAAATATTTTTTTACTACTTTAAAAAGGTAATGTGCAAACTTAGTGTGCAAACTTAGTGTGCACAGGAGTTTGTCTCTCTCTCTCTCTCTCTCTCTCTCTCTATATATATATATATATATATATATATATATATATATATATATATATATATATTGCCCCAAATTAAGTGTTAGTATCATGAAATTATTTTTACATTTCTTGAACGATCAATTTTTTTTATAATTTCATGACTTTACACTTAATTTTTCTACTCTACATTCCCTATATATTGTATTACTGCTAATGGAGATTGGGATTTTGTTGGTTTTGGTTGTGTTATTGGTGTTTGGTGATTTGGTTGGACTTTCATCGGGTAGGTTGTAATTTTGTTTTCTTCTATCTCTCAGTCCCTATGGCCCGAGGTAGACGCAATCGTCAAATTTTTTCATCCGATGAGGATCGATCATCGTCCTCAGATCAAGATGCAAACATTCCAAACCTTCACCTTTGTTGGTGAACTATTAAAAAACACACCTTGTACCACACTCAAGGGTTTTCCACTCATGCCTACGTACGAGAAATGATCGTCAATCTCTCCTCTTTATATGTCACTCTCGTTTGCTCTGGGATTTCGGACTTAGGTTGGGACCCCCTTTTCAACCTTACTGACCCTATTTACCCAAACCTTATTAGAGAGTATTTCTTTGGGATGAATGACCTTGAGGCTCGTTTTTACTCTGTTGTGCGCGGTAGAGAAATCATAATTACCCCTGAATCCATAGCACACCTTGTAGGGTTACCTCGTGTCACCAATACCACATACCCTTGGTTTCCCGATGCTCGCCCTGAATCTCGCCTTATAATGACCACCGTGTGTCGTCGTTTTCAAGACGGTAAGGTTACCATTTTCCATAAAAATCTAAATCCAGATTTCATGATTCTTAACTGGATTGTTTGTGTCTGGCTTTTCCCTCGTGCCAACTCAACTCAAATTACCAAGGCACACGTGGACCTCATGTTTGCAATTAGCATTAAAGTTGTTATTGACCTTCCACGTCTCATTTTTACTCTTCTTAAAGATGTTAAGGTCAATCCTATGGGTCCTGTTAGGCAAGCTCTACCATTTGTAATCATTATTACTCGTCATTGCCTTGATGTTGGTTGTCCCCTCATTCCCTCGGATATCCCAATGAATCGTTATCAAAAAATTGATATTACCTCTGTTGGTCGCTCCCGTGGTCACCTACCATGTGATATCCCTCAGCCCACTCCAGCTTAATCCGCGTCATCTCATTCCGCTGCATCATCCACTCCTATTCCCACTAGGCCCTGTTATTCTCGTGCTCACTCACCAATTGAGTCGGAGGATCTTAGGTATGTCTGTACGCAAGTGGAGAAGATTCAGGAGGACAGGCGCCAGGATAGGGAACTTTTACGGAAACTTGTGCTTACCATGCAGCGTGATCGTGAGTCTCAGGCACATAGAAATGATGCCCAAGCACATCGAGATGAATCCCAGGATCATCACGAATCCATCCTTATCGACCACCTTGAGGATATTCATTGCATAAAGATGTGTCACGGTGCGAGCTCCTCCGATACCAGATCCTTTCCAAATGACGCTTCACATGACGCTCTTGCTTTATGATATTTATTATGTTTCGTTCTTTTCAAATTTTGTACTTGTGAGAGAGCGAGTTTATTATCTGTATTTTTTTATCTCACTTGTACCTGATTTTACTAATTATAGCTTCTTTCTATGGTTCGATATTGTTACGTTTATCTTGGATATTTGGTTTCAAATGTAAATGGTTAATGCTTGCACATTCATATTTTGTTATATCTGTTGGCCATTTGGATATTTGGTTTTTCAGTCTTTCTTTTCAGTTTGCATTCATGTTGTGGATAATATGGTTCTTCATTCTCTATTAATCCTCTTCAAATATTCACTAAGAATGGAGGTTTGGTTCTATCCCTTTGTCTTTCTGGACAAAAAGGGTGAGAACAAGTTAGGGGAGTTTCAAATAAACAATTTCAAATTTAAAATAAATGTTACAATTTGTGTTATTTAATCTCTCTATTTCCCCATGCATTTTATGTCTTTGTTGTTTCATGTGTGTAGGCCTTACCTTGAAAATATAACACCTACTTCAATGCGGCTTAGTAGTTAGTTGAGTCTGTTATTTTTTTTAGTTTGGGGGGACGGGCTTTAGGATCAGCATGACGGCCTGGCTTAGAAAATTCAGTGTCATTTTTTTTTGTATTTTATTTATTTTATGTTATATCCCAGAATAGCCGAAGGGGGAGATTGTAAGGACAAATTTCCAATTGAGTTATTTGTAGTTTTGTCTAAATTCAATTGGACAAAACATTTTAGTCATTATGGTTCATACAAATATCAACATTGAAGAATTAGGGAACCGACTATGCACACCACATCATATGTATTCTGAATGCTCTTTTCCCAAAGGTATATGACCCGGATGCTGGTATATTGATATGCCCCAAGTGTAACCTCGGCCTAGAGACACTAACCTCGGCCTGGAGATACCAACCTCGGCCGAGATCATGACAGACGTTGGACGAGTCTTGGGCACGCGGTATCACCCATCGGCCCAGGCCGACGGTACCATAAGCCCCTCCAAGGGACCTCACAAGGATCAACAGCACTCGCATATGACTTGGAATGGCAACCTCGTCCATACATAGGCCGAGCCTGTAGGAAGCCACCAGCTCAACCTCATATCAGGCCGACCCTGTCCATTGTCTCGGCTAGGATTAGGCCGAGACCTCCATGGAACACCCGGACTGAACAGGTATCAAGACTCACCAACCTCGGCCTCACCAAGGCCGAGGTCATACACCAGACACGATAGCCGAGCACCTGCTGACATTCAGATAAGGACACGTTGGCACAAATCAGTTATAACAAGATTATTCCCCACACGTGGGGATAATATTGCATCATCATTCTCTACATGTGACAGTGACAGATGGCACTCCTACATTGGTGAGGTTACCACACACATGCTCATGGCATGCATGGGGGGTACATTACACCCCCTAGGTACTATATATAGAGGTCATCCTCTACCTTGCAAAAGGATCCAGATATTCAACCCTAGCTGAAACTCTGTCTAGATACACAGTAGAGAGATAAAGCTTGAGAGATTGTATCCATGGCCATTAGTGCCTTATTGCAGTGAGATTGCACACACACAGTGGACGTAGGCCAATCTAGGCTGAACCACTTATATTTTGGTGTTGATTCCTCTTCTCCTCAACTCATTCTCTTACCCTTTACGTAACTGTGCTGCCATTGTGGTCCTTAGATTGAGCTTGAAAACACCTAACCTGGTGGTGCTGATTTAGGCATCATCATTTTGGCGCCGTCTGTGGGAACGAGAAGCTATCTCTTCCTCCTTTTCTGCTTAACCTCATCGGAGACTCTGGTGGTGAACCAGGCCTCCCCCTAGCGCGGAGCTGTTTCACCATTGAAAGAGGTCCTGTGAGGTACTAAGCTCACCTGCTACTCAAGCTCTATAGTGTTAAAATATGGCACCAGACTTACTATCGCCTCTTCCGCCGCCCGGGGGTGGAGGGCCTAGCTCCAGTCAGGCGCCCCCCCAGTCCGAAATGGCGGAGGTAGCAGCAGCCTTGAGATCTTTAGCTGCAACACAGCAAGCCATGCAGGAGCAATTCGCTCAGCTCAGTCAAACTATGATGAGGCCACCTGGTGTCTCACCGGACATGATCACTCTGGCGGCAGTTCAGCCTCATCCTGACGCCAGGGGACCACCCCAGGCGCCAATGAAGGACCAGCCAGCACCCCAGTGGAGAAGGGACGTTGCTGACCCTAGGCGCTTGCGCCTGGGGAGGCAGGGAAACCCTTGCCCAGAGGATAGGTATGATGAACTAAAAGCTGAAGAAGCCCCAGAAGACTGCTGGGAGCCGTATGAGGTATCAAATAACACTGTACGGCCTCTTAGGAAAAGTCAAGGATGTGTCGGCCGAAGAGGTGAAGAGGCCCAGCAAAGAGGGTCGGCCTTTGATAGGTTCAGCAGAGGGTCGGCCTTGGAGAGACTAAGTGAACGACATAAGACAGAGGCTGTCGAGATCAAGGAGCGCAGCAGGCTCTCAGAGAGGGAACAGGCAAGGTCGGCCAGACCAAGGCCGACCCTGTGAAAGAAGAGGCAGGGAACAGGAAGAGGTCAATAGCCAACGTGTCGTGGCAGGGGAACCCTCGGTCTATCGCAGGGAGGTGGCAGGGGATAACCTCGGCCAAGTTGATGGCAGAAGACCCTGGAATGATTCTATCCAACGCCTTGAGGAGAAGATAGGAGACCTCATTAAAAGCAGGGACCCATTACAAAGGGGTTACTCAGAGGGCTCCCCATTTGTGGCTAGGATAGTGGGGTTCCCAACCCCAGCTAAGTTCAAGCCTCCTACAGTGTCTCCCAAATATGATGGCAGCACTAACCCTGTACACCATATCGAGATGTACCAGTCAACAGCAGACATTTACTCGATACCCGATGAGATGAAGTGTAGGGCCTTCTCGGGGACCTTGACAGGGGTTGCGCACAATTGGTTTACCTCCCTTCCGAAGAACTCAATTGAGAACTTCAAAGGCTTGGTTGAGCAATTTATCCACAACTTCTTCTTTGGGGTGAGGCCTCAAAAGAAGACTACCCACCTGCTGTATGTCAAGCAGGCCAAGGGTGAGAGCCTAAGAGACTACATAGCAAGGTTCAACAAAGAGAAATTGGAGGTCGAACATTATGAAGAGAATATAGCCATGACCTCCCTTATAGGAGGCCTCCAGAAGGGGAAGCTATTGTGGAAACTGGCGGAAGACCCCCCTAGGTCTATGGCGGAGCTGCTGGCAACCGCAGGGAAGGTAATGAATGCGGAAGAGGCAATGGCCGCCAAGTATGAGGAGGAGAACCGCGGTGGCACTGGGAGGTCCCAAGGCAAGAAAGAGGGGAAGAAGAGGTCAGGCGATGACAAGTTCGCTCATTATACACCTCTGACTGTAAGCTGCGAGCACATCCTCAATGAGATTAAGTTTGACCGGACTCTGAGATGGCCAGAGAAACTGAAGGCCCCACCACATAAGAGGAACAAAAACCTATGGTGCGAGTTCCATCAGGATCATGGCCATGTCACGGATAGATGCTTCGCTTTAAAAGATGAGATTGAGAAGATGTTAAAGTCTGGAAAGCTGAGGAAGTATGTGGATGGTAAGGCTCCAAAGGGTGGAAGAGATGACCCTAAGAAAAGAAGAAATGACAGATGCCGTGGAAATATCCCGGACATAAGAGATTATGGTTCAGAAGGAGATAACGAAGATGATCCGGATCTTCTGCCAAAAGATGACAACATCCTGGTGAAGAGGGTTGGTACGATCTCCTTTGGTGTTAGCACCATATGTGGGGGATTTGCAGGAGGTGGCTCTGAAGTAGCTGATAGGAAGGCCCATGTAGCAGAGGCCGGGTCAGTGGCCAAGCTTGAAGTTGTGAATCTAACGTCTTCCGATACAGTGCAGAAGAGGAAGAGGGTAGATATGGACACCCTCGTAGTAGGGTTCTCCAGACTCGACTTTAAGGGTATCTTAGCCCCCCATGATGACCCTTTGGTCATAACAACAAGGGTGCATGGGTGCGAGGTACGGAGGATCCTCATAGACGGGGGGAGCTCAGCAGACGTGATGTTCTGGCCTTGCTTCAAGAGCCTAGGTCTTAGCAGAGCAAGGCTGGTGCCCTATCATCACCCATTAATAGGCTTCAGTGGCGAAAAGGTCCACCCCTTGGGCATGTATGAGATGGACGTACGGATGGGTGATGAGTGGCCTAAGAGGCTGACCAAGAAGATAAACTTTTTCATTATGGATGAGAACGTTTTCTCGGCCTACAACCTCATCATAGGAAGGGTGGCCCTTAAAGAGTTTGAAGTTGTGCCGTCGACGGTCCATCAGATGCTAAAATTCCCGACTCCTTATGGAGTAGGGGAAGTGCAAGGGGACCAGACCACGGCGTGAGAGTGTTACTTCAACTCGACCGAAGAGAGAGAAGCCCATAAGAGGGCAACCACCACTTATAGCATTGACACTCTTGACCCAAGAGATGAAAAAAAGTTGAAGAAGGGAGAGGCCGCGAAAGAGGTAGAATCCATCGTCCTCAATGAGGACGAGCTGGAAAAAACCGTCCAGGTCGGCAAGGCCCTAGAGCCAGGAATCAAGGAAGAGCTGATAAACTTCCTCAGGAGGAGACAGAGTGTCTTCGCATGGAGTCACGCAGACATGCCTGGCATCGACCCTGAGGTGATGAGCCACAAGCTCAATGTGACCATAGATGCCAAGCCGATCAAGCAGAGATGAAGAGTCTACTCCAGGGAGAAATACGATGTCATTCGGGAAGAGGTTAAAAAGTTGGAAGAGGCCGAGTTCATAAGAGAGGTAACCTATCCGGAGTGGCTCTCAAATGCAGTCATCGTGCCTAAGGCCAATGGGAAGTGGCGAATGTGTGTGGACTTCATTGACCTAAACAGGTCTTGCCCAAAAGACGGTTATCCCTTACCTCGGATAGACCAGATGGTGGACGCGACAGCGGGGCACGAGCTCATGAGCTTCATGGACGCTTATTCAGGCTATAACCAAATCTTCATGGATGCCAAAGACTCTGAGAAGACAGCCTTCATTACTGACAAAGGGATGTACTGCTACAAAGTTATGCCCTTCGGTCTGAAAAATGCAGGGGCAACGTATCAATGTCTTGCCAATAAGATGTTCGAAGAGCAAATAGGTAAGACCATGGAGGTGTATGTAGACGATATGCTAACGAAGAGATTGAAAGCTTGTACTCACGTAGCGGACCTTGAGAAGACCTTCGATGTTATGGACTCGTACAGAATGAAACTCAACCCAGCAAAGTGTGTCTTCGGAGTAGGAGCTGGGAAGTTCCTGGGGTTCATCGTTAACCAGAGGGGAATTGAAGTGAACCCTGAGAAAATCAAGGCATTACTCGACATGAAGACTCCTAGGAGTATCAAGGATGTCCAAAGACTCACGGGAAGAGTGGCTACCCTTAACAGGTTTGTTTCTAAGGCAACGGACAAGTGTCTTCCATTCTTTAAAGTTCTAAGAAAGGCCTTCCAATGGGACGAAGAGTGTGAAAAAGCCTTCAACCAACTAAAGTCCTACTTAGGGTCTCCCTTATTGTTGTCTCGGCCCATCGCAGGAGAAAGGTTGTTTGTGTATCTGGCAGTCTCTGAATCAGCCATCAGCGCGGCCATCATACGGGAAGAGGATGGGATCCAAAGGCCTGTGTACTTCAACAGTAAGGCCCTTCAAGGGTCTGAACAAAATTATCCCCGCATGGAGAAGTTGGCTTATGCCCTAATACACGCCTCAAGAAAAATGAAGCCTTACTTCCAAGCTCACTCCATGGTAGTCCTCACTGACTCCCCACTAAGGCAGGTCCTGCATAAACCTGAGAAGTCCGGGAGGTTGATGACCTGGGCCATCGAATTAGCAGAATATGATCTTACCTACCAGCCTAGGACAGCCATCAAAGGGTAGGCCCTCGCGGACTTTTTCGCAGAATTCACCTGGGAAGAGGCCGAGACAGAGAAAGGCCTAGAGGACGGCGAAGAGACAAACCGTAGTGTCTTCCGAAATTCGGAAGAGACATCACCAAACGTCTTCCAAGATCGGGAAGAGGTCATCTCAGGCAAATCCCGGAGCAGAGTAGAAGAGAAGACGCAAAGGTCAGAAAAGCAGCCTACCAGCAGAGGGCAGCGAAATTCTACAACCAGAGGGTGAAGTCAAGACCCATTGCAGTAGGAGACCTAGTGCTAAAGAATACCCTACAAAAGGCAAATAAGCTTCACCCAAACTGGCATGGCCCCTACAAAGTAACAGAAGAGGTTGTGCCTGGCACTTACAGGCTAGAAAACCTAGAAGGAGAACCTTTCTCTAACCCATGGAATGCTGACCACCTAAAGAGATATTACATATGATGTTGCATAGAGTTTTATGTAAATGTACCATCTTATTGTGAAGAGGTTATTAATAAAGATCAGTTCCCATGACAGTTCTTGCTTCATTCTTAGATCAGAAATATATTTATGGGGATAACATCTTAGGTGATGACCTCAGACCCTTATAACATCATTAATTTGGTGACAAGGTCTGAGCTCAGACACCATAATGAGATGACCTCAGACCCTTAACATCATTAATTTGGTGAAATTCATTATGAGGATAACATCTTAGGTGATGACCTCAGACCCTTATAACATCATTAATTTGGTGACAAAGTCTGAGCTCAGACACCATAATGAGATGACCTCAGACCCTTAACATCATTAATTTGGTGAAATTCATTATGAGGATAACCTCTTAGGTGATGACCTCAGACCCTTATAACATCATAATTTGGTGATAATGTAATGACCTCAGACCTGCATAACACCATGCATTGGTGATGAGGTCTGAGCTCAGGACCATTGGTCGAGTTTAAACAAGACCATTGCAAAGACAAGCTTAGAAAGAGGGCTTCAGAGGTTGAAGCTCATTGCAAATTTATTTCTAAGCAGACACCATAATAATGGAACTAAGAATGAAAAGCATAACATGACATTCAATGAAAAGAAAGTGAATATGGTCCTCATCATAGGCTGGTATATATATTCAGAAATTAGATGTTCAATGATTACAGACAAAAGTTCCAGCATACAGTTAAATTACACAGTGATCAAAAATATCCTAAGAGTCTGAGGGGGGAACGTTGACACCCTCGGCTTGGTTAGTCACCTCGGCCGCATCATCACAAGGGTCCTCCCCTCCAACCTCGGTGACCTCCAATGTAGCAGTCTCGGCAGGAGCAGCAGCCTCTTCCTCAACCTCTTGAAGAACCTGGGCAAACTGAGGATCAGCAAAGCCAAGACCCACGAAGTCAGAGGCCTTCAAAGTGCCGGCCTCTCTCTCCCTGATGCCAGCCCATTTAGTAGTGTCTTTGATACCTCTTTCAAGGTATTCAAAGCCAAACCCCGTGAACTCATCAGAGGATTTGTAGTTAGCAATGATCTTCTCAGAGGCGTCCTCAAGGGCGGCCTTGACAGCTAAGTTGACCTTTTACTGCAGAACGTCGTCCTTAGCCTTTAATGCAGCAGCATGATCCTTGCCGAGCTGGGAGATGTCCCTCTCCAACCCCTTCACCTTCTCCTCAGAGCCCTTCAACTCAGACTTGAGGCGCTCTATCTCTGCATTCAGAGTAGTTTGGACTTTCTCGGCCTCTTGCCCCTTTTGGATGAGAGGCAACTTCCTCAGAGTCCAGTTCGATAGATGGTGCATAGCGGTCAAGCCCTGCATATTTAGTGATCATGAGCAAGTTGAAGAAGAATCAGATGTTACACTTAGAAGAATTTATAATGAAGGACCAAATCATACCTGAACGGCTCTGTGAAGGCCGAACTCAACCAGCAAGGGGGTGTCCATAGCCCTGTAGAAGCGCTTGTCAGCCTCGGTCATTACAGAGCCGATGGCATCTAGGGCCTGCATACTGTGGACGACCACACTATCAGTTAACTTCAACTGATCCAGACAAGCCGACAGGATGTAGGCTGAAGAGATAGGGATGGCAGCTTCAGTCGTCTTCTTCTTCGGCCTCTGATCCTCAGGGGCATGATCTTCAGGATCCCTCTTCTTTTTGGATGGGGGCTTAGAGGCCGAGGGAGCTGGGGGAGGAGCATTAAGCCCTGCTCTCTTGGCAAGTCTTGTCAAGCTCGGTGCAGCCATATCCCACAGCTCGTCTGGAATCACCTTTGGTCGCTCTGCAAAAATTAGTAGACCTGAGTTAGATAGTCAGATATGAATAAACTCAGAGGTTAAACTTTAAAAATAAAAATGCTTACCAAGCTCGGCAAGGGGACTTCCACCCAGGCCTGTCCAGAGAGGAAGTGGGGAGTCATCAGATGTTCAAACCTGACAAATAGACCATTTACCCCCTGATCTTTAAGGGCTTTCACCCTCTGAAGGTTTTGTAGACTTAGGCCAGGGTCGGCCCTGGCAGACATGGTGACCTTACCCCACCTCAGGGGAATCCTCTGCTCCAGATTGGACGAGGGAACACTTGGGCCAAACTCCCATGCCCCTGAAGCAAAGAAGTACCGAGGCTTCCAGTTGTGGTTAGAAGTCTGGGTCACCTGAAGCACTTTCTTCTCAGGCCTTCGAGCTACAAAATGGTAGTAGCTCGGATGATTTTTGGCCGAGGAAGGGACGTAACAACCTACAAAGACTTGAACTGGAAGGTCTGAGTGGTGGACAGCCTTCCATAACACTATGGCCCCTATTAGGATTCTCTAGGAATTAGGAGAGAGCTGGGAGGGGGCCAAATAATGTAAGAGAGGATGGATCTGATAATGGGGTGAATGGGCAAACGGAACCCCAACTTGAACATCTTCTCGTACAAGCATATCTCCCCATCTCGGCCATGATAAGCCCTCTTTTCCCTCAGAGGTCTCCTAAGTTTGATGGAGGGGCTAATAGAATACAGATATCTGAAGCAGAGAAGGTCTACCTCAGTGATAGTACTTTCGATCTCGGCCGCCTCAGAGACGTCGACATCACTCTCAACCTCATCATCATCCAGCTCAACGTCGGTCGGAGCAGATGTTGATGAGTTACCAGGAAACCTCTGAGCAAATTCTGCCCCGATAACAGCCGACATAGGGATGGCATCAATTGGTGGTGTTATGGCCACACTCGGCTCAAGAATCTCAACCTCTGAGGAAGACCCTGAGGTGTTTGATTGATTATGGGACGAGGCTCGGCTGGAGACCTCGGCCTGATTAGAGGCCTGATCAGGCCTAGGTGTGAAGTCCATCGCCTCTTGAAAGGAGTCCACAGACATGGGGTCTGAGGTAGAAGATTCAGACTCAGACATAGGTATGGGATCAATAGGAACCCCTGTCTGATAGAAGTTCTCCGGGGGGTCAGGATATATCACCTTCAGAGGTGGGAGAAATAGGGGTCCAATGGGAAATTCTTGTGACCTACAAGCCTCCTCTTGAGCTCTTTCTATTTGCCTAATCTTTTCTAAAGTCTTCTCTCTAAGAAAAGGGAACTCCTCAAGAAGCTTATATAGGGGTCTGAGCATCAGAGGACGACACTACACTTGCGGATTTTCCTAAACTCCAAAAATCACAAACAAGACTGGATGATAACGCAAGGGAATCTAAAGATCAAATTACTTAAATTTGGCAAGAAAAGCTCGCCTGAAACTATGGTGGTGTCGCCGGAAAACTAAGAAACACGCCGGAAAGTACGAAAATAAGGGTGCTTGCAGGTAAAATGAAGGAAAAAGTATGGTAAACCTTACCTGAGGATGAAATGGTAAGGAAGAGAGGAGAAGACACGAGAAATCACCACCCAAATGCTTTGAACCAAGATCTTTCTAGAGAGAGAGGAAGCTACTGGAACGCTGGCGGCAGAAATGGAAGAAATGAAGAAGAAAGAAGGAAAGAAGGGTTCAAAACCCTTATATACTCAGGCACAACTCCCAAGGCCCATCATTGCCTTGGGAGCCCCAAAGGGCGGCTGACAGCACACGCCTACCAAGCAAGCATGTTCCAGTATTGAACAAGTGTCAAGCAAGTATTGGCTTGTAATAGACAGGCCTCGGAGGTGTAGTAATCCCCTAGTCACTTGCTCTCACATATGACTAAGGGTTGGGGGGTGATTGATATGCCCCAAGTGTAACCTCAGCCTAGAGACACCAACCTCGGCCTGGAGATACCAACCTCGGCCGAGATCATGACAGACGTTGGACGAGTCTTGGTCACGCGGTATCACCCCTCGGCCATATCAAGGTCGGCACAGGCCGACGCTACCATAAGCCCCTCCAAGGGACCTCACAAGGATCAACAGCACTCGCATATGACTTGGAATGGCAACCTCGGCCATACATAGGCCGAGCTTGCAGGAAGCCACCATCTCAACCTCATATCAGGCCGACCCTCTCCATTGTCTCGGCTGGGATTAGGCCGAGACCTCCATGGAACACCCGGACTGAACAGGTATCAAGACTCACCAACCTCAGCCTCACCAAGGCCGAGGTCATACACCAGACACGATAGCCGAGCACCTGCTGACATTCAGATAAGGACACGTTGGCACAAATCAGTTATAATAAGATTATTCCCCACACGTGGGGAGAATATTGCATCATCATTCTCTACATGTGACAGTGACAGATGGCACTCCTACATTGGTGAGGTTACCACACACATGCTCATGGCATGCATGGGGGGTACATTACACCCCCTAGGTACTATATATAGAGGTCATCCTCTACCTTGCAAAAGGATCCAGATATTCAACCCTAGCTGAAACTCTGTCTAGATACACAGTAGAGAGAGAAAGCTTGAGAGATTGTATCCATGGCCATTAGTGCCTTATTGCAGTGAGATTGCACACACACAGTGGACGTAGGCCAATCTAGGCTGAACCACTTATATTTTGGTGTTGATTCCTCTTCTCCTCAACTCATTCTCTTACCCTTTACGTAACTGTGCTGCCATTGTGGTCCTTAGATTGAGCTTGAAAACACCTAATCTGGTGGTGCTGATTTAGGCATCATCATATATGTTGGAGATATACTTAATTTTATTAAAAATAATTTCTTAAGAAAATTTTCAAAGCAATTTAGTCAATGTAAAAATTATCATTTTGTTGGAAAATTTCCCGTCGTTCGAACGAACCTGTTTGAAGGAGTTTGCTAACGATCATTTACACAAAACTCTGAAATCTTGTTAGACGTTTCGTCAGAATGTCATTCGAATGAAGTCATTAAACGAGATTCTACGCATTCTCTTCTGAAATATCGTTAGAAGTTCGTTCAAACATAGTCATTCGAATGACCTCGTTCAAATGACTTGCTGCCAGTTTGAATTTTTTAAAAAATTTCGGCACTTTCTTTCCTAACTGTTTTTGTCTACGAATTTTCCTTTATCTATCTCTTATGGACGAAAATAGTTGCACATGATTTTAACTTAAACATAAGAGAAATATCAAAAATAATTTTTATCCTTTTTGTCTCCAACCTTTATGTGATCTTTTGATCATGTTTTGAGAACCAAAACCCCATTAACATCCTTTAATTTATTCATCCTTGTTGCGTGCGTTGGAACTTCACACAAGGGCTGATTGGAGACGACTTTTGGATATCGGTGGATACCGAGGCACGAGAAGTGTTGTCCAAGAAGTTGGGTCTTCGTGTACTACAAACGGAGGTAGAGGAGACGATATCAACAAGTCTTAGTGAGTCAAGTCTATAAGTCTTTTGAGTCACTTTGTAAAACCATATTTGTAGTGGATTTTTCTAGGCCCGACCATCTGAGGTTTTTCCCATTTGGGATTTCCTCGTACATCGGCGTGTTGTGGTTGTGGTTGTTTATATTATCTCACAAAATCACCTAGATTCATGTGAAGTTAAAAGGATAAAATTTGGATTAAATCTTAACTTTAGCTTAATTTGGTAATTGTGCATGCTCATTTAGAAATTAGTAAAGAATATTTAAAATTAGAATATATCTACATTTGGCCTAATTTATATTTTTGTTATCACCGAAATTAAATAAATCCATATAACCATGAAACTTCATTAATCATGGAGGCTATGGTAGCTATGGTATCAGTTAAATTGTTCTTTGCTCGGGGCAGGTAGTGGAAGGTGATTTCTTGGAGCTAAGAGGCTAGCTCTTTTAGGTGGGCATGGAAATGTAAGATTTTCTCGTCCTTGACTTTCCATCTTCTGATTATTTGTTCAATGATGAGGGTTTAATTCCATAGACATATAAATATTGAATTCCTTTCTTAAGGGAGACTTTAAGGCCTACCATGCATGCCTCGTATTCAATCATGTTACTGGTGCATGGAAAATCCAGCTTAATGGAAATGGGAGTGTGAGAGTCATTAGGGGGCATCAGGAGGATCCCAATGCCATACCTTTTTTTGTTGGTGGCGCCGTCAAAGAATATTTTCCACCGAAGATCTTCCTGGGGGAGCAAAGGATATTCTCATCCGAGAACTCAGAAATCCAGATATCAGCTTCTTCCATAGGTTAGTCGGTGAGGTAGTCAGAGATGGATCTTCCTTTCATGGCTTTCTGCGTGACATAGATAATGTCAAATTCAGCTAAAAGCATCAACTAATAGGCCATTTGGCTAGTCCGGGAAGGTTTCTCAAGTAGATACTTGATAGGATCCATTTGTGATAAAAGTTTAATGGGAAAGGCTAGCATGTAGTGCCGTAATTTTTGGGTGACCCATACAAGGGTAGCACATGCTTTTTCTAAGGTTGTGTGATTAAATTCGTATCCATCCAACTTGAAAGTAGCGTAGTAGATGGCTCTCTCTTTGCGAGTTTCTTCAAGGTATTAGGCCAGCAAATCCCTAGTTTTTTTATCTGTTATGGTTAGGTATAGGAGTGGGGGAAGCAAAGGTTATGGTGGCATGAGGACCGGAGGTTGGGCTAGGTATCGTTTGATTCGGTCAAAGTCTTATTGACAAGATTCGCTCCATACCTTGGTGGAATTCTTTTAGAGGCGTTTAAAGATGAGATCCCAAATATAAGTCAATTGGTTGATGAACTGATTGATATATTGTAAATTTACAAGGAATCCCCAAACATCCTTATCCATTCGGGGTGGTGGCATCTCGAGTATGGTTTTTAGCTTGGAAGGAGTCACATTTGATATATTCATAGTCTCTTGAAGAACTTCCATAGAGTGGGAACATGAGCCTCTCTAGCCTTAGACTCGATAATAATATCATCTATGTATACCTCAAATTTTTTATGTATCAGATAATGCAAGATGGCTGTGGCAGCCCTCTGTTAGGTAACCCCAGCATTTTTGAGACCAAATGGCATAACGGTGTAACAAAAGGTACCCCAAGGTGATGAATGTGGTTTTCTCTTGATGGTATGGGTGCATCTTGATTTGATTATATCCGACAAACCCATCAACGATTGACTTAAGAGCGTGATTGGTTGTGTTGTTTATAATCATGTCGATATTGGGTAGCGGATAATCAACCTTCGAAGAGGCCTTGTTCAAGTTTCGATAGTCAACGAACATGCGAACCACCCCTATTGATTTTGGCACGGGTACGATATTAGATAGTCATATGGTATATTCGATCACATGAATGAAACACACGTTCAACTATTTGACCACTTCTTCCTTAACCTTTAGCGACCATTCGGTGTTTAGCTTTTGTAGTTTTTTTTTTTATCGGTTTGCAGTTTGGGAGAGTTGGAATCTCATGTTGATCTATCTTGGGATCAATATCGGGCATATCATTGTACGACCATGTGAAGACATCCAAAAATTCCTTCAATAGTTCCTTGAGTTGCGCACACTCATGCTCATCAAGGGTGGCCTCTATCCTAATCTCGTGTAATTGGCTATTTGAATCGAGATCAAATAACAACAGTTTCATCTTCATTAATTACAATGCGGTTATGTTGTTTGTTATTAACCTTATTAAGATCAGTTAAGAATTGTTCATTTGCAAAATCATCATCATCAAGAGTCTGATTAGAATTAAGACAACTAATGTATGGCACCGCAAGATACTCAAAATCTTCATTTACTTCATTGATAGGAAAAACATCATTGAGAACCTCATCAAGGAAGGTATCGATTACATCAGAGTAAAGAGGAATAATAATACAAGGGTAAATAGGATTGTTGACACCAAAATTAGTATGCTGATGTGGACGAATAATAAGAAGACACGTGTCAATCTACGTGGCACAATAGCAACGAGGAAGGTTGTTTCCCCGACCAACATACTCACTCCGAGGAACACCAACCCTCCGAGGAACTCTTATCCTCCGACGAACTCCAATGCTCCGAGGAACTTTTGGACAATGAACAACTAAGGCGGTTCGAGCTGCACCTCGACCACAGCATTAATTGCCAGATAATCAACAGTTCAACTATTCATTGAATGCTTATCATCTTGACGCGCACGTTTGAAGAACATTAAATGAATTACCCTTTCATATGTGTATCATTTAATGTAACACCCTTTCATGTACAGCCTAAGGGCTATAAATACCTTGTATCACCCTCATTCAAAGAGACCGGAATTTCTTGAGAGAGCTTGTAATCGAGAATTCCCAAAACACTCAGCAATAACATAACAGTTGACGTAGGCCATACATACAAGGATGAACCACTTTAAAAATATCCTGTCTCATGTATTTATCTGTGATTAAATTATTAGAGTGATCTAGTTTTTTACATCAACAGATTGGCGTCGTCTGTGGGAACGATTGTTATTATCATTTTTCATCAAAAATCATTCATCATCAATGGTGGATAATCCAGAATCTAGCAATCGAAACGCTGGAAATGCCGAAAATCCTCCAAATCCCTCTGCACCTCCAGATCTGGCCGGGATTATGACGAATCTGGCTCAAGGACAAACCGCCATGCAAGACACAATGAGGCAACTCATACAAACCCTTCATGGCGGTGCACCTGCCCGTTCAGGATAGCGAAGCGGTCAGAGGCAAACTTATTTACTTTCTTCACGATCCAGACGTACTGAGTCATATTGTAATGAGGAGTCTGATGATTTCTCTTATCAACCTGGGCGAACTTCGTCAATAAGGGCTACAGATACTGATCAACGTATCACTCTCTCTCCAGAAAGACCCAGTGCCTTAGAAAGACTGAGTAGGGTTTCTCCTTTCAGTCGATTAGGCCCTAGGAGGAATAGGAGTCCACCTAAGACCATGTCGAGGAGTTTTCGACGACCATCAGATCTAAGAGAAGGATCAGCACAATCACAACCAATTGCTCGTCAAGATAAATCTCAAGAGGCCACATCAGAACAATCAATTGCTCGAACTAATAAGCCCGAGGAAGGAAATGATGCGTGGAAGGGTTCCATTCAGCGCTTGGAGGATAGATGGGGAGAAATGGCTAAGGCGAAGAATCCCTTACAACGAACTTTTATTCAAGGGACACCTTTTGTCCAGGCCATTGTGGGTTTTCCTACCCCGTCAAAGTTTAAAGCACCTATGGTGACCCCCAAATATGATGGAAAGACAGATCCTGTTTTACACATAGAGCAATATCAAGCTGCTGCCGACATCTATGCCGTCCCCGACGAGATGAGATGCAGAGCATTCTCAGGAACTCTTACTGGAGCTGCCCAGATATGGTACAACAATCTTCCTCGGGGTAAGATTTCAAATTTCTTTCAGTTGGCCGAGTTGTTCATCGGCAATTTCTATTTTGGAGCAAAACTAGTAAAACGAGTAGCACACTTGTTAAGTGTTAGACAAAAATCTGGTGAGAGTACTAGAGATTACATAACTCGTTTCAATAACGAGAAGCTGGAAGTCATCGATTATGAGGAGAAGAAAGCAATCACCGCCTTGATGAGTGGGTTATTGCCTAATAAGTTGTATTACACTTTGGCGAAAGATCCACCTAAAACTATGTCAGAGTTGATGGCAAAAGCGGCCAAAATCATGAATGCCGAGGAGGCTATGGCTACGAAGAAGAATATGGATAAAGAAACCAAGGTGGAAGATGACAAATCCAAGAAGAAAGAGCATAAGGGCAATGGCGGTGACAAGCATTCCAAGAATAATAGGTCGTCATGGGAAGTCCTGAAGAAATTCGATAATTATACTCCTTTGAAAATGGGTATTAATCATGTCTTGGAAGAAATCAAGAATAACGAGGAAGTAAAGTGGCCAAAGAAACTGAGGTCAGACCCTAAACATAGGAACAGGGATAAATATTGCGAGTTCCATAAGGATCACGGCCATATGACAAAAAATTGCATAGCTCTTCAGAACGAGATTGAAACGCTCATCCGAAGAGGGAAACTGGCAAAGTACGTTGATCGGGGAGGCGAAAGAAGAAATAATGATCGAACTAGAGAGAGGTCTAGATCTCCTCGCCGAGCAGAGGAGAAAAAGAAGAGAGACCATGAAGATGATCCAGATGAAGACCCCGATCTTCCCAAGAAGCCAAGGCAGCCAGAACGAGAGGTATTTTCCATACGTTTTGGATAATTTGATTGTAATGTCATTACAGGAGGAGATGCAGGAGGAGGAGACCTTACTGCAGGAAGAAAAGCTTACCTCGGAGAGGCACAAGCTTGTTCATATATTCAACGAATAAATTTGGCCGAGGAAGATCGTCCGAGGAAGGTCAACAAAGAGAAGCTGGTTATTGGCTTTTCGAAAAATGACCTGGCAGGTGTTCTTTACCCTCACGACGACCCTTTGGTGATCAAAATGAGGATGAAAGAAGTAGTGATTTCAAGGGTGTTGGTAGACAATGGTAGTTCGGCAGACATCATGTACTATTCATGCTTTGACAGCTTGAATTTGAAATTATCTCAATTGGAACCTTATCACAGACCCCTTCTGGGTTTTGCTGGCGAGAAAGTTTTTCCACTTGGAACGATCAAGTTGGATATATTCATTGGAACTTGGCCTGCTTGACGAACAGAAAGAATACGCTTCTTTGTGATGGATAAAAATGTGCAGTCATCTTACAACATCATCATGGGAAGAGTTGGTTTGAAGAAGTTCGAAGCAGTCCCATCTACAGTACATCAGTGTTTAAAATTCCCAACAAATTTCGGAGTGGGAGTCGTGAAAGGTGATCAGAAAGTAGCTCGGGAATGCTATTATTCGTCTGCCGAGCAAGAGGAGCCTGAGGAATCAAGGAAAAAGACTACTACCTACCAGGTGGATGAAGGTACAGAAATTAAAACACTGGATCCCAGAGATGAATCCCAATTGGTAAAAGGACAGGCGGTGGAATCTACAGAAAATGTTATTCTGGACGACGAGCACCCTTAACGAGTAACCCAGATAGGTTCATCGTTGGATGTTTCAATAAAACAGGAGTTGATAGCTTTCTTGAGAGACAGAAAGAAAACTTTTGCATGGAGTCATGAAGACATGCCAGGAATAGATCCAAACTTCTTATGCCATGAACTCAATGCGAATAAGGAGATCAAGCATGTAAAGCAGAGAAGAAGGGTATTTAGCCCCGAGAAGAATCAAGCTATTCAAGAGGAGGTCGACAAGCTCCAGAAAGCCCAATTCATTGAAGATGTGAAATATCCAGACTGGTTGGCAAATGTGGTGATGGTAAAGAAGAAAAACAATAAATGGAGAATGTGTGTTGATTTCGCTGATCTCAACAAGGCCTACCCAAAGGATCACTTCCCATTGCCCAGAATTGACCAACTAGTGGATGCTACCTCGGGGCACGAGCTGCTCAGCTTCATGGATGCTTACTTCGGTTACAACCAGATCAAAATTAAACCTGAAGAGAGGGAAAGCACTTCTTTTATCACCCCCAGGGGAACTTATTGTTATAATGTTATGCCTTTTGGTTTGAAAAATGCAGGAGCGACATACCAACGGCTGATGAACAAGGTTTTTGCCGAACAAATCAGTTGCAACATGGAAGTCTATGTCGACGATATGCTGACAAAGAGCAAGAAAGTTGCTGATCATCTAGTTGACTTAGGTCAGACCTTTGATCAACTAGATAAATACCAGATGAAGCTCAACCCGACGAAGTGCACTTTTGGAGTACGAGAAGGAATGTTCCTCGGGTACATCATCAACCAACGAGGCATTGAAGCAAATCCAGCAAAGATCAAAGCTCTTTTAGGGTTGCGATCTCCAACGACGAAGAAAGAGGTGCAAAGTCTTACAGGACGAGTTGCAGCGCTCAACAGATTTGTATCTCGAGCAACTGATAGGTGCCTTCCATTCTTCAAAACACTCCGAAAAACTTTTGAGTGGAATGATGAATGTGAAAAAGCCTTTCAAGACTTGAAGAAATATTTGGGAGCACCTCCATTGCTGTCCAGACCAGTGATGGGTGAAAAATTGTACTTATACCTGGCAGTATCAGAAAATGCAGTCAGCTCGGCATTGATCAGATTGGAGAATGGAGTCCAGAAGCCAATTTATTACACAAGTAAGGCTTTCCGAGGTGCAGAGATCAGGTACCCGAAGTTGGAAAAATTGGCATTGGCATTAATTGAAGCAAGTAGAAGAATGAGGCCATATTTCCAGGCCCATACCATCATCGTGTATACCGACATGCCATTAAGACAAGCCCTTCATAAGCAGAAAAGTTAGGGAGATTGATGTACTGGGCAATAGAGCTCGGTGAATATGATATTGTGTATGAACCCAGATCATCCTTAAAAGGGCAAGCTGTAGCAGACTTTATAGCAAAGTTTACATATCCTGATACCCCCGAGGAACAAAAGTTGCTCGCTGACCAACCTGTGGATGTTACAGGATCAATAGACATAAGTCCAGACCAACTCCGGTTGGTAAAAGGGCTCGTGGATGTAGAAAGATCATCAAATTCAAACCCAGACCAACTCCGATTGGTAAAAGGGCGAGAAGAGATGGTCGATGAGGAGCGAAAAATACCGGGGAAGATGAAAGAAAATAGCAGATATTTCACCGAGGAACTCTGTCAGATAATAAATTTGAAGACGAGTTACCTATATGGAGGTTATATGTAGATGACTCATCTTGCACTGCAGGATGTGGCGCTGGAATAGTTCTGAGCACTCCAGACGAGATCGACGTGGAATATTCCTTACGATTCCAATTCAAAGCTTCCAATAATGAGGCTGAGTATGAAGCCTTGATAACAGGTCTTAATTTAGCAAAGATTATGGAAGCACAACAAGTGATGGTATTCAGTGATTCTCAATTAATTGTTAATCAGATGATGGGAACGTATGCAGTTAAAGGAGAATTAATGATCAAGTATCATGCAAAGACGATGGAGTTGTTGGCAAAATTTGATGCCATTCAGTTGATCAGAATACCAAGAATGGAGAATGCACAAGCAGACGCACTGGCCTGACTAGCATCAGCTAATCGTACCGAATTGCGAAGAACGATACTAATTGAGGTGTTAGAAAGTCGAAGCATAGATGAAGACCTGGCGATGAATATTATTACTCTTGATTCAGGACCATCTTGGATGGATCCCATCAGGGCATATGTTGAGGAAGGAGAATTATCGGAGGATAAGCTCGTTGCCAAGAAATTGAAGTTCAAAGCTGCTCGGTATGTACTAACTAATGGTGTTTTGTATAGACGAGGAATTATGGCAGGTTTGCAAAGATGTGTACATCCCTCCGAGGTGAAAGAATTGATTGAAGAGATCCATCAAGGGTCCTGTGGAGCTCATGTAGCAGGTCGGACACTTTTGCAAAGGGTGATGACACAAGGATACTACTGGCCAACGATGAGGGCTGATTGTATAGCCTATGCTAAGAAATGTGATAAATGCCAACGTTTTTCCTCCATCCGACGAACTCCGCAAGCATTGTTGACACCCATAACTTCTCCTTGGCCTTTTGCCATGTGGGGAATGGATTTGGTTGGACCCCTGCCAATGACCCGAGGAAGATTCAAGTACCTCGTCGTGGCAGTGGATTATTTTACTAAGTGGGTAGAAGCTGAGCCACTTATTGATATGACGTATGAGAAGGTGTACCAATTCGTTTGGAAGAACATCATCTGCCGATATGGTCTCCCTCATGCCTTCATCACAGACCATGGAACACAATTTGATAACGAGGAGTTTGCCGCCTATTGTCATCAGTCAAACATTTTGAAGGTTCATTCAGCACCAGGCCATCCTCAAAGCAATGGACAGACTGAAGTGATGAACAGAACATTATTAAATGGTTTGAAGAAGAGGTTAAATGAGGCTAAAGCAAATTGGATTAATGAGCTACAGTCAGTATTGTGGGCTTACCGAACAACTCCCCCAGCAGCAACTGGAGAATCACCATATATGTTGGCGTTTGGAAGTGAGGCTATAATACCTGCTGAGTTGGGTCTCCCAACACATAGAGTCCTGAATTTCAATTCCCCAGTCAGTGACTTAATGAGAAGATTGGATTTGGACATGCTCGAGGAGGTTAGAGAAGAAGCAGCCATTAGGAATGTTGCATATCAACAACGGACAGCTCTGTTTTACAACAAGAGGGTGAAGAAATGCGATTTAAAAGAAGGAGATTATGTGCTAAAGAAGGTCATTCAGAAGCACAATAAATTGGAAGCAAATTGGCATGGACCTTACCGAGTTACAGAAGTTGTTCGACCAGGAACTTACCGAATAGCAACTCTAGAAGGAGAGGAATTCAAGAATGCATGGAATGCTGAACACCTACGCAAGTATTATCAGTAATGTAAAATGTAAAGCAGATCTATCAATATTAATAAAACGATGATGTTTCACCATCTTCTCTCCTTTTATTGAAAGTTTTTCGGGGAATACTAGTGTTGTACACTACGCTGCTCGACGGCAAAAAGAAGACGAAGACAATAGTTCAGACCCACGACAAACTCTGGTTAGTAAAAGGGCGAGAACAATATATACTCCTTTGGTTAGGAGGCATACACTAGCGTGACCAACTCCGGTTGGTAAAATAACTAGTGGACACTGATAGTTCGAGCATGATCAACTTCGGTTGGTAAAATAGCGAGAACACGATAGTTCAGACCCACGACCAACTCCGGTTGGTAAAAGGGCGAGAACAAACTATACTCCTTTGGTTAGGAGGCATACACTAGCGTGACCAACTCCGGTTGGTAAAATAACTAGTGGACACTGATAGTTCAAGCGTGATCAACTTCGGTTGGTAAAATAGCGAGAAAAAACTATACTCCTTTGGTTAGGAGGCGTACACTAATGTGATCAACTTCGGTTGGTAAAAGAATTAGTGGGCATGATAGTTCAAACCCATGACCAACTCCGGTTGGTAAAAGGGTGAGAACAACATTTCTTAAAAATGCCAATCTCGGTTGGCTTGAAAACAAACTCTCAAATGCCAACTTATGTTGGTCAAAAAGTAAGTTTATTACATAAAAGTTCATTGAAGAACAAATATTCCAAACTGAACCAAGTATAGTTGGTCGGGGATAAAAACCCACTAATTGTAGTTAGTCGACGAGGAAAAATCTTGACCTTGGTTGGTCGGGCACATTTATTGAAAAAGACAAAATTTACCAAGTATAGCTGGTCGGGGATAAAAACCCATTAACTATAATTGGTCGACGAGCTCAATTTAAACAACCTTGGTTGGTTGTAAGAAATTTTAAACATTTTTTATACTCATTACTTTGTTATTAAGTGATCGAGCAACATTTTTTATACTTGTAATTACTAGATTGGTCGATGAACCACAAAGAATTGTTATGCAATCACAAATATAAAAGTGTTAGACAAGTACAAAATAATAGCAATACAGATTTGCAAACAGAAAATGAAAGTCTTTCATTAAAATTCAAAATGAATTACAAATTACATGTATACTAACTATTACATTGAAATTCCTATTCTATTGGTTTCTTTCCTTCATCTTTTGAAATAGGTTCCTCGCCAGCAGGAGGATCATTTAAGGTCTGGGGAGAATTGATAAAATTCAAGTCCTTCAACATTCTGACATTCATTACTGAAGGATTATCCAATCGATGCTCGGGACGAGATACTTCAATCTGAGAATGAAGATTATAGTCACCAAGATATTTTGAAATTAAGCTCCGAGGAATGGCACGAGCAGGGATCCATTCCATGTCCAATTTATAAGGTGGTACAGGCAAGTCTAGTAGCCCAGGAGCATGATAATCCCATAAATAATGGCCCCGCTCTAGTTTTAATACACCCAGGGCATTCAGCCAACCTTGCTTATAACCTTCATTATTGGCATTTTCAATGCGAGCATCCAAGTGATAAAGAGCCTCATTATAGCCTGCATTCCAGAATTCACGAGGTTGTTTATGGAATTGAAAAGTTAATCTTTCTAACTGCTCATGAAGGTTCCTGGCAAAAACATCCTTATTATTCAAAGCAGACTTCGTCGCAGTAAGTTGATCTTCCAAAGTCAGGATTTTCTTGGACATTTCAGACAAAGCCCGATCTTTTGCGTTCAACTGGTACGCTTGAGTTTCCAATGTTGACAGAGTACGAGCTTCTTCAATACTACGAGGAGTTCTTAATCGACCCCGAGCAGCTGGAGGGCTTCGTTCCTCGTTAACATCCTGGGCAGCTCTTCCTCGCCCACGAGAACCTCTTCCTCGCCCCTGAGCAGTAGCAGAAATACCAGACTTTCTTAAAGTATCCAATTCTTGCCTTAATTTGGCATTCTCAACCTCTAAGAATGAGAACCCTTCGTCGGAGACTGGTACCAAGGCAGTGGAAGATGAAGCTGCAGACTTATACTGTGCCAACTCTGTCTGCAAATTGTTGTTCTCTTGTTCCAGCAGCTCGGCGATCTGTCTGCAGGCCTCAACTTCACCTTTTAGGGTCCTCTCCCTGACATCATACCCAGCAATGAGTTTGTCATAGCCCTTCTCGGCAGAAAGCTGTTGATATTTCTTTTCATACCCCTCATGTAACAAGGAATTTGACTCCCTGTACTGATCCTTGAGATCTTCTAGAGTATATTGAAGCTCCTTGATCATATCATAGTAGGCCACGTTATTGGCCACTGCTTTATCAAGTAAGTCCTTTAAGTACCGATAAGCTTCGATTGCTTGCTCTGAAGCACCATGACCAAGGATATCGGCAATTTCGGATGTACTGAGGTCTGTGTGACCAGCTTTATAATACTCATGGCATTGCTGCATCAACTTTGTGTCGTTAGCAGACAAAAGATCCATCCTGGCCAGAAACTAACAGAGAAAGAAAAAGAAGATCAAGACAGAATGCAAATAAAGAAGAGACAATCATATGGAAAGAAAGAACTCAAATTTTATTAGATCATAAGGCAAAAGTTACAAAGATCTGAGATACAAAGTACAAGTAAGGAGAAAAATAGAAAGATAGTACCGAACAACTTCACACCTTTTCCTTGTCTCCCAAGACTTTCTCGGGAGGCTGCGACGAGGAGCTTGGTTGCTCGGTGGGAACACTGATTTGATCGGCTGGAGTTGGGATTTGTTCAAGAGGAGCAGGCAAAGAAGAAATCTCCTCAGCAGATGTTTGGTTGGGTTGAGGAGCATGGATCTGATCACCCACAATCATTGAAGATTCTTCAGATGCAGCTTCGTCTTCATCTTCGTCTTCAATAACTGGAGGAGGACCAGGGAGATGTTGTTGAAATAGCTCGGAGTCCTCACTCACCTTCAATTCCTGCAAGGCAGCAACCCAACCATCATGGAAGAATTTCAAACTTCCATAATTCACCTGTGTCATCATTGTTGCTACCCCCTATCCCATCCTTTATCCCAACCAGTTCGAAAGGATTTCTTCACAGCCGTTTTTATCTTCATCTTCTCCGAGGAAATCTTCTCGGATAGAAGGTCCTCGGAGGCTTTCAGCTTGGCCTCCAACTCCTCCTTCTGACGATTTGCTTCGCGCAGAAGTGTCAGCTCTTCCTCAGCTGATTTCAGCTTATTTTCAAGCTCCCCGAAAGTAGTGAGCTTCTCGGAGTATTTCTTGTTCTCCCTCTCCAAGTCCTTCACCTTGTTTCCCAACTGCACCTTTTCTGCTTCAGATGCAGCCAATTTCTTCTCCCATACACCTTTATCCTCGTCGTACTTCTGACGGGATTCCTTCAGAGATTGGGCCAAACCCTGGAATGCATCCTCTACTCCAGACGAGGAGCTTGAAGCCTTGAGCGCTTCATCTTTCTTCACAATGGTGTTAAAACAACTCACCAGCTGAAAAAAGAATGTAGTGATGAGTTAGTGCCGAGATACATATATTGATAGAAGGAAAAATTCAAGATAAAAAGAAACTTACTAAAGCAATGTGACGAGTAGCTAGGGATGTCAGCATATCCCTAGGCATGTTTTCCTCGATGCTTTGAACTTCAGGAATAATCCAAGTTTTTACCGAGCTCATTGCAGAGCTCAGGGGAATGATGGTTGGAACACCAGCTCCACTAGTTTGGAGCTGGGGAATGGCTTCAGAAAAACTAACCGAGGAGGATTTCTTCAATCTCCTCAGTGGAACTTCAGCAGTTTCAGCCAAAGAACCCTTAGTGGGGGAAATAGTGATCACTTCCACAGAAGTACTTTTCTTGCTCGGAGCCATTGGAGGCTTCTCGGCAGCCTTCTGAACAGCAACAGAAGGAACGGCATCAATTTTCTTGGTCCCCTTTGGGACTTCAGCCTTGTTCCTCTTTCCATCCCCGGAAGAGGAAGTCTCCTCGAAGATAGCAGGAACTCTTCTCTTGCCCATCTTCTGACTTAGAGGAATATGGGATTCTGGTGAAGATTCCTCGGAAGCTGGCAATAGGTCACTAATGCTGACCAGGGGACGAGCTGTAAAGTATGATGTGTAGCTCCTATACTGTAACAAATATGAAGCAGACCTGATATGCTCGTCTGCAACTCTCTGATGAAAACTCCAGATATGTTTCAACGGCTTTATATTGACTTCTGACTCTTTCGGAGTTTTTCTCTTGCTGTCAACTGTAAACAAGAACATACTGAAATATCAGTCATACATTTTATCAAATACCATGAAATCATAATTTCAAAAACAAAATAAGATGAAAACGACCTATCCCATTGCCATATGGGGGGCATCTGGGACCCTCATATACTGCATCTCCAACCAAAGGGGCATGTTGCCAATTTTTTATAACTACCCCGTGTTCAAAATAATCCCTGTTGGCATCAGGGAGGTTGACTACTAAGGCCCTATTCAAAAACCTAGTTTTTAAATAAAAAACATTGTCTAAAACAGCCCATCTGTAACAGTACATAATCTCAGGAATTCCTATACGAGTTCCATGAGTTTGATTTAACCTATATACCCCATTAACTATTCTCCATGTGTTGGGGGCTATTTTTGCAGGGACAACGTCGAAGTACTGACAGAACTCTAAACACAACGGATTTGGTGGAAAAGAAAATCCACATTCAGCAATAAATAGGCTAGGGAACCAGTGTCCCTCAGCCAAATCAAAATAACTTGAAGGCTCAGAAAGAACCTCCAAAGTTACCCAAGAAGGAATAGAGAAGTCAGAGCGGAACTTCTCAAGAGATTCGATAATGTAAACCATGATGAATAAAAGAAGAAGGAAGAATAGCTTACAGGGAAAAAGGAGATTTGTTGACAAACGAAGGAGGAAATGAACGCACAAGAGAGAGAAAAGCTTTAGAAAACTCGAAAGCAGAAATTGAAAAGGTAGAAGACGATGGGATTGCCTCTGAAGTTTAAATACCTTGCCTTGGGAAACGGAGAAAGAAATGATTACGAAAAGGAAATATTACGCTACCGGCGGCTAAAAGGACAAAAAGGGCACGAAGATCGAAGCGCCTATAAAAATGCAAAAAGGCGGATTTTACGAATTTGGAAGGAAATTTAAATACGAAGAAAAGGCTCCTAAAACCCAGGAAGGTCATTTAATATCGCCATATATCGAGAAAGAATGTTCCATACTCCTCATAGTTCGAAATATGAAACATTGGGGGCTTCTGTTGACACCAAAATTAGTATGCTGATGTGGACGAATAATAAGAAGACACGTGTCAATCTACGTGGCACAATAGCAACGAGGAAGGTTGTTTCCCCGACCAACATACTCACTCCGAGGATCACCAACCCTCCGAGAAACTCTTATCCTCCGAGGAACTCCAATGCTCCGAGGAACTTTTGGACGACGAACAACTAAGGCGGTTCGAGCTGCACCTCGACCACAGCATTAATTTCCAGATAATCAACAGTTCAACTATTCATTGAATGCTTATCATCTTGACGCGCACGTTTGAAGAAAATTAAATGAATTACCCTTTCATATGTGTATCATTTAATGTAACACCCTTTCATGTACAGCCTAAGGGCTATAAATACCTTGTATCACCCTCATTCAAAGAGACCGGAATTTCTTAAGAGAGCTTGTAATCGAGAATTCCCAAAACACTCAGCAATAACATAACAGTGGTCGTAGGCCATTCATACAAGGCTGAACCACTTTAAAAATATCCTATCTCATGTATTTATCTGTGATTAAATTATTAGAGTGATCTAGTTTTTTACATCAACAAGGATAAACATCAAGGTTAGGTTTAATAACAGCAGGTGGAACAGGCGCAGCATGCCAGCTGAGGAGAGATGTATTTCTAGCTATGATCGGATGGGATGGATCCAATGATGTAGACCCTGAGTGGATCATGAAGAGTGTCATCCCTAGTGTGTGTAAGTTAAAGTAATCCTCGAAGTCACTTTCCTTAAAATCTCCATTATCGGCTATGGTGTCTTTGATAAGTGGCTACACGTGATGTGGGAACCTTTGGCCCATGAATAGTTGTCTTGGAAAAATATCTCCATTTAGGGTTTCATCTTTTTATTCGCATGATCATAGCATGGTCCAGGAAAGCCGCATAAGGGAAAATCTTCAGTTTCTCAGATGAATCTTTCGTTCAAGGAATCTCTTAAGACACTCTTGGCACTTTCTATCCTTCTTTTCAATCGAGGTTTCCGGATCATTCTTAGTTCTTCTATGGATGGTTGATAGCCCAAACCATAAGGAGGAAAATATGTCTTTAACATAATGGGTTCAAGTATCCCATGTTGTTTTTGTCCCAACCCCAGTCCGAGCATAAAGTGCATGTTCTTAAATATTTTGATCACATTGACATTGCCATAAGGGTTATACTCTGGGCAAACCTTATCTTTGAAATCTTCCCTTGATGGGAGTAGAAGTGGTTCAACTCGTAAGCCTAATAAAAGCATATTATTCAATCCGTGTTGCATCTTAAGTACTGAATTATTGGTTCTTGAATTCTCGGCATTGTCTTCATCGCCTAAGATGGTGATGACCTTCCCATTGCCGAAGAACTTCAATTTCTAGTGAAGGGAGGAAGGCTCACCCTTAATGCTATAGAGTCATGGTCATCCAAGTAACAAATTGAAAAAAATGGGATATTAATGACTTGGAATTCAACAACTGAATTTATAAGGCCATACCCTATTACAAGCTTTATGGATCCCATCACTTCTCGACAAGTATTATCATAAGCATGTATAGCGGCAGAGGTTGGAGCAAGGTCGCTCACTTTCAGTCCAAAATAATTAAGGGTCCTTAAATGGTAGACATTTAGAGGTAATCCATTATCGATAAGAGAGAGCGGGACAGTCTTCCCCTTGACTTCAATAAAGATATTGAGAGAATAGTTGTGGTTTGACCCAATCTTAAGGATTTTCCACTTGAAAAAGTAGAGCATTCTAGTAGGGGTCATGGATCCGACCAGATTCACTAATTCTTTTATTGTGGTGGAAGGAGGGACTGTGGGTCCTATGAGTAGATTGAGAAAGGCATTCTGGTGCAGTTGGAAAGACATAAAGAGTCCTCACACAGTGATGTTAGCTTGGGTCTTATTGAACTGATTGAGGATATTGCTCTCCTAGAGGGTCATTTCAGGCATGGGAAGATTCTCAACGCCTTTTCCTTTATCTTTTACTGATGGTGGAAAGTTTGGGACTTGGTAGTGCCTCCCTAACCTGGTCATATGGTTCACAGAGGAAGAGGAAAATAGAAACCCCATCTCCTCATCGATCTTAGGTTATTCAGTCACCTTGTTGATTTCTCCTAGTAGTTCCTCAAATGATATCATCCAGCATATGTTGACTATCGAGACAGTCTTTTCTTGACTTTTCTCTACATCTAAATCATCACATTCATCCCCCCATTCGGTGGAAATGACATCATCTTTCCATAAAAAGTCGATAAATTATCCAACCTCAATGGATTCTTCGTATAAATCCTCCCATTCGATGTGGATATGTATAAGTGAAGGGACCAAATGCCCTTGTAGTTTTAAGGCATCTTGTAGCTCGAATGTGCTCCAAATTTCACTGGTCTTTCGAAATAAGTCTGCAATGATCTGGACCACATCATTTAAGTTGACTTCATTAATCGGTACCACTCAATTATCTGACTCTCGATCCCACTTTCGAGCTTCTAAGAATAGTACACTGAATCTCTAGTCATTAGTGGTCATTTGGGAGGGAAATTTCAGCCCAAACTCTAGGAATTGGTTCAATACTTCTGACAATTCCATATCTTTACCTCCAGAACGGGTACATAAAATGATGCATGCTCTGGTAAGGAGTGACAGGGCCTGATCGGTGAAGATGGTAAGGTGTAGGAGAAAATATGGGCATGTTTGGAGGGGTTAAGGATAATATATAGTTATGATTAGTGATTTTCTTGGTGCGATATAGGTAGATGGTCAAAACCTGAGCCTTCTTTTAGAAAAATGGCATTTGTATGATTTAAGAGTAGATTGTGGTTAGTGTTTGGTTTAGGATTGGCTGGTGGGGTGATGACACCCCGGTCAATAAGTCCTTGGATTACATTTCAGAGGTGGAAACATTGATCAGTGGTATGGCTAGTAGTTTGATGAAAGTCACAATGGGCATCAGGTTTGAATTTTTGGGAAGTGGGCTTGGTAACAGATGAGGGTCCAATGGCTTGATAAGGTTTCGGATTAAAAGGGCCTGATAAACTTTGGAAAGATGAACGTGAAGCTCGGTGTATTCCTTTCGGACTGGGTTAGGGTGACTTTCTGGTGCCCATGAGGTGGCAGGCTGAGAGATATTATTTATAGTTGAAATTGTGGTGCTGGCAGGTTTTTCATACTTCTTAGGAGTGAATTGTCCAGATACTTTCTTTGGTTCCACTTCTGTCTTGGCAACACCTTCTTCGATCGCCACTCCTTTTTCTCAAAGGGCTTAGAAATAAGGGTAATACAGTCCTCCCATCATTGCTCGAACATGGGGTAATAAGTTCTTCTTCATGGTATTGACTTGCTCCTCTTTGGAAGGCCAGTTGGTCATGGTGGTTGATTTCTCTCTCCACCTTGCTATGAAATTACTGAGTAGCTCTAAATCACGGCGGGTAACCTCTAACTCTTCATTATACTTATATTGCGATATGAACTCACGGGAAACATCCTCCCAACTGCAGATCATGAACTCCTTGAGGGATAAGAACCAATGAAGAGCATTGTCCTTTAAAGTCTATTAGAATATTTGGGTCATTATTTCCTAAGAGGTTCCAAGGAGAGTCATTCCTCGGTGGTAACTACGGAGATGAACGATTGGGGGTCCACTACCCCCAAATTTCTCGATTTTGGGCATCTTGAATTTTTTCGGCAAACTTGCTTTAGGACAGGGAGACATGTGGGTATAGTTTCTAGAGATTATGACTTGGTCAATTTCTTAAGGTCCTCCTTGACCTTGTTTAATTCTTCCTCTTTGGATCAACGATCACAAGTAAGTTAACCCCTGCCTAGGTAAGATTTGGCATATGGAGCTAGGTTGGCGATGACCCATTAATAGGAGGGGCATATGGAGTGTGCTGATATTACTCGGGGACCTAAATAGGCTCTTGTGTTGGCAGACCCATAGTGCAAGGGAATGGGACCTCGGGATCTTTGGGAATAGGGACTCGATATTATTGCATCTCATGAACCTCGGTTTAAAGGTCATCAATAGTGGCAGTGAGCTGAGGTAGAACCATCATCAAATCCAGCTTCACATTCGGTACTGGATCTGTGTTATCCATGGAAAGAGGATGAATTCCGGACTTGAAGGAAGTAGGGAGGGAACTGATGGATCTTTGGGTTTGTTTGATTGAAGACTGAAGCTAGTAGGGAGCCAGGCCAAGGGTATGCGATCGACCTGATGAGAAGAAAAAATACAAATTTATTTTTTTAAAGAGAGGGAGAGAAAACTGTTAAATTTGAAAAAGGGAGGAAAATATGTTTGACATTTTTTTAGAAAAGATGGGGAAAATGTTTTTTGCGTAAAAGGGAGGGAAAATATTTTTTTGGTATAAGGAAAGGGAAAATGTTTTGGGTATTTTTAATAAAAGAAGGAAAAATGTTTTTGGCACTTTTTGAAAAAGAAAGAGGAAAGATGAGAGAGATGGGTCTCAACACAATTATTATTGTGTTTATTATGTTTTCACTTGTATTAGGTTTATATAGATGCAAAAAAAAGAAATTTTAGACGGAACCCGAGCCTGGGAAACTTGGGTTTTGAGAAATATGTAAAAACTATGGTTAGACTTGTTACCATTCTCATAGGCAGGGTCTCATTTTAAAAATTGCGCAAAAATTTAGGCAGCATGCCGACCCTTCATTTGGACAGAGTTTCAAGTAAAAACTCGTAAACTAAATATGAGTGCCCTAGGTTTGATACCTATATGAGGGTATGTAGATGTTAGGTTAATTGGAAGGTGTTCCCCCCTTTGGCATGACTTCCACGATATATGTCTTGATTTTTAGGGCAATTGGCACGTGTGGACAAGCCATTTGATATACTTGAGCATACGTGAATTGCATCACCATATACCTCATGGGGATAGTACGTGTGAGAGAAAATTTGATAAGCTCGACGTATATGAACGAGTTCTCTGTGATATACCTGCCATCATGACTTCGATCAAGTGATATAATGCGGGGGAACCATTCGATATACGTCGAAGGTACTTAGCCAATGGAAGGTGAGAATCATATCTCTTAGGCTAACTGCGACCTGCCGGATCAGTGCCCATTACGAAGTGACCCCCAGTTACGCGAAAAAATTTGGTCAATGGCAATGCTCTTTGGTGATGTAGTGTTCAAAAGGTGGGATTCTTGACTAGTACATTATGAAGGGAGTATCTTTATTGATGAGCCTCATTCCAAGCGGGAGATAACATACAAGTAAAAAATAAATCTATACTAAGCATGGATTATGTGGTAGTGAACCTAAGCATGGATCAACTATAAGTGGTGTGATAAGTGTGAGTAAGCATGGACATATACAAGTGTGATTGGTGGAGGTGTGTGTTAGTGACACCTAAGCATGGATTTCTAAATGGTGTGTGAAACATCTGGACATAAGTGATCCTAGGTGCATGTGGTGTGAAGTGTACATTGATAATTTCTACAAGTGTGTGAGTGAGAAGTGATATAAGCATGAGGTATACATGTACAAGAACTAATAGAGGAGAAAAAGGGTACATAAATATAGGTGCATACGCACACAAGCAAAGCAAAACACCCATGTGAACAGAGTCTAGACCTCTTATGAAAAAAAGTCCCCAACGAATTTGACACTATAGACATCCTAATCAAAGAGCGTCCCCACATTGTCTCCTCTACTTCCCAAAGGGGGGAATGGACAAGGAAGGGAGATGGAAAGGTCTCATTCTCTACTAAGAACTCTTCGGCTGTCATTGATGTGGGATTTATGTAAAGAGATGGAGTCTCCAAAGTATTTGGTACAAAATAAGCAAAATAACATGTCTCCACCTCGAGAGAGGGGCATTGAAGACAAACTAATGCTTACGAAACCAATAGTTCAGAGGTTCGTGGGCTAAGTTACGGAATAGGAAGGTGTTAGGCACCCATCCTTCCCTTTCTGTCTCTCATCGGCTTGTGTTATTATTTTCCTTTATCTCTCCATGAAGTGTGTGTGCACATATATATAATGGATATTTGAATCATTCAACTCATACCATGGAAAAGATAAAGTGAGGTCATCCATAAGAATGTTCCCAAAATAATATACAGAAAATATGATTTAGGCGTCTATCGCGATATTGATCGTTACGATGAAACAGTAATATGTCTTGGATGAAATGCTAACAAATAAATATATATATACTAGTGCAAAAATGTGATAAATGCGGAAATGGGGGATTTAGAAAAATTGGAAGATTAGAAAATAAGATAATTTTGGAAAAAGTTAAAAATGGGGAAGTTGGAAAATTGGAAAATTAAAAAATTGGAAAATTAGAAAATGAGAAAATTGGACTCGAGTCTCGAATTTTAATTCGAAACACCTACATAGTCTATAAAGGCATCAAAGTCCATGTATTTATCATGCGACATAAAGTTGGGATTTATCCCATAGATTCGAACGAGATTATAGGTGTGGGTGTGGAAAAATATGTTTTAGTTCTAAAAAAGTGTGATGGATAATCCCATTCAAAATTTATGGGTGTAACCCTCTTTTTATTTTTATTTTGTTTTATTATAGAAAATAAAGTTTGTGAAATATACTAATAAAAGTGTAAGATGTTAATGTGAATGAACTAAAATAAGAACTAGATTATGAATCTAATGTATTTATTGTAAAAACAAAAAATTTAAGGAGAGAGGGAAGGATTTGGACCTTCTTTGAAGATTAATCTTTGATCTTGGATGAAATACCTTAAATGTGAGATGAATATTGGATGAAAGAGAATGTGATTTTTCCAAATTGGGTATGAAAAGGATTGGAATGTAAACTTGAATCGAAATTCACATGGAGGAACTTCACAAATTTTGAGAGAATGTTGTTGAGATCACTGATGTTGATGGATTTGAGGTGTGTTGTTTAAATGAGGCCATGCCCTCTATTTATAGATTTAGGGGTGGTACCAATTGGGATGGCCCTAGCCTTACGCATCGGTAGTTGACCCTTAACACCTGTCGATAGGCAGGGAGATAGACATGCCAATTGGTAGTCTCATGCCAATATTTTTGGAGAAATGGTCACAAAACCCAATCCATTGATCCAAATCTTGCACGGTGAATAGAGTTTGAAAGATAATTCAGATACCTTCAAGAGTCCTTTGGACCGCTATCGGGTCCGGGAGTTAACTTTGGGTCAAATGTGGCTCGAAAGCGCACATTGGTCCTTTGGACAAGAGATCATCGGACAGAAACGGATCGTTCGTCTGCATGGTAAGTAAGAATCTCACACGGGGTGGACCGTCGGAAAGGCTAGTGGATGTACTTGTACATTCCAAAGAGTTTCGCTCTGTTAGGAAAGTTGACCTTGGTCAACAGGGGCCCGAAAGAGCCCAGTGACCTCTCAGAGTAAAACGGATTGTTCGTCCATACCGTAAGTCAGAATCATGCACGGGGTAGACCATTGGAAAGGATATTTAGGACCCTTTAGAGATTAATTCAGTCTCATTTGAACTTAAGAGTTGACCTTGGTCAAACGAACCCTGGGAGCGCCCGGTGTTCTCCAGATAAATTTTTGGGGGAAAACGGATCGTTCGTCCAAACGGTTATGTCATTTCCTGCACGTGGTGGATCATTGGAAAAGGTTTCAGTTACCTTCAAAGAGATGTTTCTATGACGATAAAGTTGATTGGGGTCAAATCGAGGCCCGAAAGCTCTCGGGGGCCTCTAGATTGATTTTCGGTAGTAAAATGCTCAGTTCGTCTGAACTATTTTACTGATTCGTGCATGGGATGAACCATTGGAAAGGGGATCTAAGGCCCTTAAAATATTCAAAGATCTTTTGCTCGGAAGATAGAGTTAACGGAAGTTAAACGAGGCCCGAGAGTGCCCGGTGGCCTCTAAATCGCTACTCAGAGTATGGCCTAGGGTTCGTAGTGAAATGGGGAGGTGCTAGGGACCTAAGGAGAGACTTAGCAGGTTCTAGAATGTGGTGTCTACAAAATGAATGGGTGTCTACATATTCAATAGAAAAATCAACTCAAACATACATAACATATGTGCACGATGAATAGGGAAACTACTAACGAATTAACTCAAAATCGTCCTTAGGTGTAAACATGTTGAATTTAAATTACATCGACTAAATATAATCAACAAATCAAAGTCTAAAATGATTTCGACATCATTAACGTCTAAAACTATGTAATGATTTTTCAAGACCTTCTCATGACATGCAAACCCGCTGATATATTTCTATCCAAACACCCTCATAAATAATATATATTTTATTTTTCTATTGAGATGATCTCAATCTTAATAGCCCTTTTTCAGCATATTTATCTTTTTATTACCTTGATTTTTTCTCAATCTCTTTTAAAATAGTGGCTTTCACGACGTGATCATTATTCACTCACAGCCCTTTCTAGTGTTCACTCATCTTTTTTTCAAATTTTGAATAAATCCTCATAAGCAACGGTTCTTCCATGGACTACTTTCATTGCCAATTTTTATCACATTTCGTTTGTTTTAAAGACAGGATTGAGATGAAAACACTTCGACTAACAAGTGATAGACAAGCACAATAATCAAATAAATTCGTGTGTCTGTACATTAAAGGAAATCATGAGTCTAACATGTAGAAATTAATCTCAAATCTCATCTTAATGGCATTAAACATTATAAACCACATGGATGAAATGATATATCATCTCAAAACACTATCAAATACTCACATGGATATGGAATGATGTTGTGACTTGGTCATCCTAAATGTCCATCCATATACAGTGTAAAACAAAATAGAAAATCTTTTTGTCTTTTTCAAAATAAAATCTTTTTGTCTTTTTCAATTTTTTTCTCAAAAAAATAGAAAATCTTTTTGTATTTTTCCAAAAAATTTCAAAAACAAAAATTGTTTTTTTGTTTTTTCGCAAAGTATATTGAAATGGAAAAAATAAATACAAATGTGGTACATACTAGCAATAGGCATAAAATATTATCAAGCACGTCATCCTATGCTAGCAAACAATTCTAAGCCTTAACTATTAGGTGCGAAGGAGTTTTCCAAAGGCGGCGACATCCTATAAAAAACATCCATAAAATCATGTAATGTTTTGATGAAAAACTTCACCTGCTCTCGAATATGTGCAAACTTTCTCATGTAATCTTTCGGAGCAAGCAAAGTATCATGTGTGGGTGTGGGTGTGAGAACACGTGGAAAAACTCAATGTGACACGCTACCCAAATTAAAATATAATTCCCTAAGGTGTCCTCTCTCCTTGCAATGGGTGCAAACATACACGAGTCTAGGAACACCTATCTCTAAATGTCTAAGACGCACTCTCCTATTCGGAACCGCGTGCCTAGGTGGATTGGGCTGAGAGCCATAAGGATCTATGACAAACTCAGGAATCGTCACGGGTGCAACATGAGAAGTGGACGCACCATCATAACCTATTCCTAATCTCTCAAGATTACCCAAAGAGGGATCGAGTAGCATCATACCATCCTTCTTAGATATGTCCTTTGTAGTGACCTTGACCTCTCAGGAAAGTTTTAGATCTCTCTCTAAATTTAACACACGATCTTTAAGTTCACTCTTTTCCCGACCTATGACGATCAACTGTTCACACAAAGAAACCTTCACCTTCTCCAGTTGACTCGCTAACGCCTTAAATCCTCTTAAAACTTCTGTACATATCTCCAATCTAACACCATAAGACCTAACTCCTTATTCAACTTCTTCGTCTTTAAGGTACTGGCATATAAAACTCAAAATGCCTTTTGGAGATCTCTTTCACCCTCACTCTCAAACTCTCTATCACTCTCAAACTCACTGGAAGCACTCAAATCACCATCGGGTCTCTCATGTACACAAGTATCCTCATCGTCGTGGGACAAACTAGGTGTTTTCACGTGACATTCCACAAAGGCGACACACATACCATGTGATGAGTCATCCCCAGAATCATTGATCTCTTAGTCACTATCGCTAAGAGTGGCAGGCATATCAACTTTCTTTCCCTTTATCTTTAGCATAGTAGGACATTCAAATGCTTTGTGCTCTTTGCCCTCGCACTCAAAATATCTCTCCTCTTCCTTTTTATTTTCTAACCACTCTCATTGGTCTCTTCTTTCTTTTTATTTTTCTCAAAAAACTTTTTATTAGAAGAATTTTCTAATGAAAATATTTTTAACAACCCTCGTCTCAAAAAATTTCTCACACAAATTAAAACTTTTGTTGACTATGTCTGAAAACCAAACATAAAACTCTACAAAACCCTCAGACTCGGACATAGTGATAGTCTCGAATTGGGTGGTCAAATATTTTAATTTAGACGCCTTGACTGCGTTGGTACCCTCATCTGTCAATTGGAAGATATCCCATGCCTCTATAGACGTGGTGCACGTCATAATATAGCGGAACTCATCAAGGGTGGTGGCTCCAGAAATAGTCCTCGAGCAATAAGAATTAAAATTACTCCATTTAAAATCTTCCTCAATCTAATCTGACATAGGTTTGGGAGAAGTGACATTATCAACAGTGATAGTGGGAGGAGTTCACCCCCTTTCAAAAACAATCTAAACACGTTATCAATAGACTTTAAACTATATTTCATGCGGGCTGTCCAATAGGCATAATTTGTGCCATCAAAGACGGCCAACCGATTATATAAGTTTTCCATCGAAAAAATTGCAAAAAATTTCAAAATCATATTTTTTTAAAAATCGATATCATAAAAAAAAATTCGAAAAAAGAATCATTCAAAAAATTAGAGCAACCAACTCTGATACCAATTTTAAGGAGGTATTAATCCCCGAGCTAATGCTCTGATACCAAATTAAGAATACAGTGATATCGATTACTTTTGGGATTCAAAAATTTCTAATTAAAACTTATTTAAATAGAGCCAGTCTTAGATCAAAATTTTATTAATCCCTAAACATGCATCTATGTGATTAAATCATTCAAATCAAACACAAATTGTTGGATAAATTTTTTTTAGGAAAAATCTATCAAAAAGGGAAAACTTTTTGTTTTAATAAATGTTTGCAAATTACAACTTACAACACACTTACAGAAATCTACAATGAATCATCCGCGAAAAACTCACATAGGCCTCAACCTAGAAATCAGCAATGGACTCCCTCAAGAACCCATAACAAACGCAGTTCTAACTCAGCAAGGAACACCCTCGAGTCTTCCCAAGTGATTGCAGTCGTCAACAAGCAACTCCCTCAAGATCTACCAAAACAGCAGTAGAGATGGCACTCCACAAGAACAAACTTCAGTAGAAGTGATTTATGTTCCTCAAACGATTCACAAAAGAATTGGGATGTTTTGGTGAATCAAAAACAAAATTTTTAACCCTAAAAGATAAAGACTAAAACGTCTCACAAAGTCATTTTTCGTGTATTAAAAATTTTAATGAATAAGGTCTCCACCATAGGTATTTATAGCTGAGAAAAAATGTTGAGGCGGTGGAGGTCGTTAGAATGACATCTCTAAGTCGTTTAAACGACATTGAATGTCGTCAGAAGAAACTTTCAGTGACCTTTCAAATGACTTATAAAATCACAAAATAGTACGGGTTCATTTGAAGTAAACAAGAAAGAACCCTTCAAATAATATTGCATGTCGTTAGAAGTTATTATTTGAACGACATTGGCATGTAATTTGAACGACATTGCTTTATCGTTTGAACGATGGGAGGCGACATAAATTATTTTAAAAATGCTCGCTTACACGTCTTGAAAAATTATTTTGACTTAGAAAAAATTCCTCATTTTGTTTAAAATCAGCTTCAAAAAATATCCCAACATAAATGTAAACCATTTATGAAACTTAAACATATTGTATATTAAATTATACCTCATGTCGTGCAAATGTTGAAGATGCTTGTAATTCGAATACGTCTTCAAGAATATATGAACTTGAGCTTCCCTCAATGGTTTTAGCATTATACAACATACTCTATGTAAGGTAAGGACTATGGAAAATATGTCCTTACACTTGTATGGTAGTTCAAAAAAGGATATTGATCGGTACATCGAGGAATATATTGAACAGGGACACCCATAAAATTTTAGTCTGATCCCTATATTCATTAGACTAGGGTAATGTCACACCATTTGTAAGGGGTGTATAATTATTAATCTCGAGAATTACGAGGATTAGAATGTCTGGATGATTATTTCTTTGATTGCTATGGGTCTGATTCCATCTTAGATTGAATTGAATGATCCTCACATATTGGGTGATAGTTGTATCAGTAGGTGTGAGATTATAATTCGACAAATTGATTAGGTGAAAGTTAAGTCTGAGAATCAAGAATAGATAAATGGTTAAAGCAAATTAGTGACAAATTGATTTGACCAAGAGGGTATCAGAACCTTTAGATGGAGAATCATATTGTGCAGCATTATCAACTTTGCAAATAAGATCTCGTTATATCCATGTGATTTCTCAGATAATTAAAATGGAGTTTAGTCATAATTATTTTGTTCAGTTTATTATGATTAAATAAATAAATGAAAAAAATTATGAAATTTGGGATTTGGTATTCTAAGTATTTATTTTGAAGTCAATTTAACAATTTGTCTTTGGTCCCATGTATAGTTCAAATACCCAAGTAATTAGGCCTAGATTCTCAAAAATCCTAGTTTGGCCCAAGCCCACCTCTTAAGATAGTATATATTGGTTTAAGTTGGGATTATATGGAGCATTATTCATTATTAGGGTTTGAAAAGGGTGAGAGGATGCATTGTCCACATGTTTGTAAAAGAGCCTAGAGAAATAGGACCATATCTCACTTAAATGAAAGACTTTTCTATTCAAAATTGACCACACACTTCCCTAGATTTAGTTAAATCATATACTAGAAGATCCAAACATTTGGGAGTGTTTTAGAAATATTTTTTAGCACCAAAAGAAAGCATCCCTGAATCATCACAAAATACCATTCTGCCCATCGGACTCCAACTGGATCCACAAAGGTATTGTAATGGAAACCTTTTCTTCGTTCTTCAGACCTAGGTTTGGCATTTTGTTCTTTCTATTACATAATAATTTGAAGGTTCTTGAGCTGAAATTTTTCTTCCACATATATCGATCCCCAATAATTGGTATCAGATCCCTTGCTATAGAATGATTGTTCTTTATAAAGAATCCATGTTATTCACTATCTTGAATTTTAGGTTTCTATCTTTGAAATATATACATGGTTGTATTTATTTGTGTACTAACGGAGTTTTTTAGGATTTGAATATTTAGACCACCTCCATCTTGGTCATATGCATGTTTTTTTTTAATGGATCTTACGAGGGTTTATCCATAGTTAAATTTCTCCTCGATTCGATATGGTTGTAATAGCTAGGGTTTTTAATTATTTCATATAATTGATGTATTCGAATGATTTTATGAGAGGATGTAACTGTTAGGTGTTAGGATTTTATTTTCTTCATTGGCTCGTGTTTAGGGGGAAGATCCGTGGTTTTTCAATTGACTTTAATGGGGTTTTTTAAATGCTGGTGGAAGTAAATACTGACCTAGTTTTTGAATTTTTTTCAATAACCCTAAAGAAACAAGAAGTAAAGTAAGAACAAAGCATGTAGCGGGATGTAATTGCAACTCACCACACTGCGATTATGGGCCTTCTGGCCACGCCCAAATGTCCGCTGGTATGGACCAGGACATAATTCATTTTTGCTAGACTTTGAGATTGAACTGATTCAGCAAGGAATCTTCTTTACATTTCTTCTCCAATTTGGAATGTTCTTTAAAGAAGTTCTATTTATTCAAGGAGTCTACTCAAGGAAAAATTTTAGTCCGTGATAGAAATGGTCATTGTTGTCCTTTTATTACTTCATTTATATATTTGCAATGTGTTATTATTATATTTTGTTGCATAATTTCATATGGTAATTAATTGATAATTAGGGACACTCAATTTTCTGGACAATATGTTTTTTTTTTTATATTGGCCAAGATGACTGATTTTCTTGGAAAATTCATGTTAACTTATTCTTTTTCTAAATTGAATTAAATTAGGGAAATTAATTTTAAAGTGTGAATTAAATTGTGATTTCCGATTTTTATTTTTTGGAAAACTAAAATGTGAGATCAATGTATTTAATTCATGCAAGTAAATTAAAAAATTACCAAATACTGAATTCGAGCTTTTGTAATTAAATAAATTGTTTTCCATAAACCCTCAAGTTTGAAGATTTAATTTTATGATACATGAAGTTGACTTATTCTCATGTCTAAACAATTGAGATATTGAGTCCATGAAGTCATATAGACTTGATTCATTTTGAGTGATCTGCGATCAAAATTAGGTTAGGTGAAGCTTGAATATTGAATATTGAATATTGAAGATCATGCACTACCTCTTAGCGAATACTTCTATTTCCATACATTCACATTGAAGTTTTAAGACTATATCCTTTTTGTAGATTGTGAATTGATTATAGCTAAACACACACGCATGGACAAAACTTTTTTTAGCATGTGTGAGAATCTTGAAAATTGATGGAATGAATGTTTAAGTGTTTTCAAACAGCCTTAGAGAGTTTAAATATTTTTGAAACAATTATGGGAATTGTCCAAGACATTTTGAACCATTAAATATTTTTTTGGAAACATGTTGTGCTTTAACCATTCACACGACAGTCATTGAGTCCGTGCACACGATCCATTTTGCACGGATTTATTTTGTGACTTTGTACATGGCTTGCCCACGATGTCTACAATGGACATAATTATGCGCATGGCCAGATCAAAATGAGTTCATGATGGAATCAGATTTGGGAAAATTCCTATTTAAAGTTCAAGTTATCTCTCATTTTAGAGATCTAAAAACCTCACAACTCAAACACCTTTCTAAGAGTATTTTTTAGGTGATCTTTAAATTGAGAGTGCTTTGGTTAATATTTCATATCACCTATTAATTTCAAATGAATCTACATTTGAATTGTATAATCATCTACTCCTAGATCTATGTGAAACTTCATTCTATTGGAGATATTATGGAGTGTGACACAACTTCAAATGAAGAGGGTGGACTTCTTCATTCGCAACATGGAGCTTGTTGTGGATTCTCATTGACTATGGGTAAGATTTGAAAGGTTTATAGATTATTACATGATAGGGATTGTGTGAGAAGTACCTTCTTGACATTTGTAAAAATTCTTTTTAAGTAGAAATGATAATTGGAGTGAAATGAGGTTTTTTACCCATAGGTGGTTTTTTTTCCTTCAAATATATTTTATGGTTAATTATGAATGATCTATACTTATGTGTACACATTTAATCACACACATCACTTATATCTAATTTGGATCTAGTGAATTGAACTAAAATTTACTTAGGTGTTAAATCTAGTTTTTTTCATTTAGATTCACCTAATTACATCATAGTGTTTGTTAATCTTTTCATTAAATAATCAAATTGGTTAAACTTATGTTGATTTACTTGAATGTACAAGAAAATTTACTTGAAATGAATTTTTTTTATAAGTTGTCTTTAAACCTATTCACCCCATTTAGGTTTGTTGATGATGTTTACTTAGTTCATATAACATGCTCTTTCAATTTCTATAAGAGCCAAGTGGTCATATGGATAGCATTAACGTGCTTAAGTTTATCATTGTCTTATTGTGTGTTTGTTGTATTATTAACTCATTGACCTTGTTTACTTGTGAGTAGATCTAACTTTTGTGAGTATAATGGATTTTTCTTGTCATAATGTGGCAAGTATTGATTGTTCCATACCTTTGGATCCTATTCTTGCGAGTTAAAATGAACGGACAAAACATTTTATACCAAAATGGAAAAGAGGAAAAAGAAAACTTCTCATTCTCCGGGTAAATGAGAATCTATTAATTTTGATGTTGATGAAATTGATGAAATTAAAAATATAAAAACCTTGAGGAAAAGAAGGTTAAATGCTCAATGTAATAACCCTTACTTTTGAGTAATTGATTTTATATTATATTGTCATGAGAGGTAATTATATAAAATATTGTATAATGGGGTAAATATTATTTTCAGTGATTTAAAAGATAATATTTACTAGATTTTGCATATTTGTTGTTATGTGAACGTAAATGGCATCATGTTATGAATTATGGTGTCGTTGTGTTTTAAACGACATTTATGGTTTAAATGAAGTTGGAACTTGAAATGATTTATGTTATTCCGGATGCCAATTTAGAGGGTACGATTAGTTCGGAAATAGTTGAGATAGTCAAAATAAGTGCCAAGTTGTATTTTTAAATTCCGGAGACTTTGGACCGGTTATAACTTAATTATGGTGTCATGAGTCATTTTAATTATGTAGTACCATTTAAATGCTAGACTTAATGTATTTGGGGTATTTAGTCTTCCAAGAGCCTTATGTCTCTCATTTGTGTTTCTAAAACTTAGAGAGAGAGAGAGAGAGAGAGAGAGAGAGAGAGAGAAGAGAGAGAATTGGAGAGTTGGAGCTTGGGATCGTTGCTTCGGGAAGAGAATCCGAGACTACTAACTTGAGGAAAGTTTCTTACTTGCAAGTGTATGATTTAGTATGAATAATTTGTATATATAGTTATATTTTTTTGAGATTTTAAACCATTTGATGTTTTGGGGATTTTGGGGTTTAAACCATTAATCTTTTATTTAAATATGATTTGAGATGAATTTACTAGTTAGTAGTTGTGTAGGGATGATTTGTTGGAGTTGTTAGTTGTTGAGGTTGAGGGAAGTTGAAGAATTGGGTTTTGGGGATTTTAGGGTTCATACAACCCATAGCCATAACTGGGCATTTCGTCTAGGGCGAATCGATTCCCCCCCCCCCCCCTTGCGAATCGATTCACTAAAGATGAGGGATATAGGTCTGGGAAACCGAATCAATTCGTGCTGAGACGGGAAGATAGTTTTCTTCGCCGAATCGATTCGCTTTTGGGCGAATCAATTCGCTAGCAGGGGCGAATCGATTCGTCCCAGACGAATCGATTCGTCCCAGGCGAATCGATTCGTCCCAGGCGAATCGATTCGGAAACCCTATTGTTTTAGGATAGTTTTATATCTTGGTTTATAGTCCTTTTCTTTTAGGTTTAAGGCTTAGGAACCTTCTCTTTGGAAGTAACTAAGAGTATTATGGGTCTATATTAAGGGGACTATTATCGTAGATTGGTGTGGGGCTAATGGGTCATATTCCGGGGGTTATTCAATAGAAGTTAGTGTCGTTTTCATCTAGGAAACTAGCCTAGGACTAAGGGAAGTAGGATGGCATGGTCTAGGATTCTTGGAGACTAGTATTGAGGAAAATTTTCCATTGGAGGCCTATAGCAGTGTTTTGAATTCTTGGAGACTTGTGTGAGGACAGTTTTACCTTGTTACCTTTGTGGTTAAAAACATACGACTTTGCTAATAAGAAATACATATTTTATAGTGTCACATGGTGTTAAAATATATGATTTTGAGAATGTAAAATGTGAATGTTTTAAATGGGAAAAAACTTGTAAATGATAAATTGCATATACACACCTCTCTAAATGCTATCATTGGGGAAGTTACGCGCATGAGGTGAAGTCCCCTGACTAGTGAATGCAGGATGAATATAGTCCTTGGCCATAGGACCGGTTATTATATATTGTGTGATTATTGTTCGAAGTGAGGTAATTTATGACTCACTATCGAAGGTATATGGTCGCTTCCCGACGTTGTGCGATGTAGGATGCCCAGGTTGTCTTGGTGAGAGGCCCTGGAAGATGATAGCTATTTAGGGGCGCATCTAGTGGGGGTACCCGGAAGGATGGTCTTAGAATCGTTATATGATGTGAATATAACTATTCTTAGTAAAGTGGAATTTGTATTGATGTTAAAGCATTTTGTGAGATAAATTGCTTTGAATATGTTTCCTAAAGAGAAAAGGAACTGTGCAATTAAATTGTGTAAAACTGAAAAGGAAATCTTATTAAGTTGAAAATAAGTTATACCCTCTTGCAATTAATGTATAATCATCATTGTAAGCTAAGCATGACTATGGAATTTAGCTATTTCTCTTAATTAAACACGAAGTCTAATTCATAATGATTTAGTGCGACTCGGGGGTGTGTATTTTAGTTGAGAGGTGAGGATGATTATTATTGAACAGCGAATCCATCTTGTTTATGATGCTTAACATTCATAACTGCTATGCATCTTATTCGCACGTATATCATATCAAACCGAGACCTGACCCGTTTATATTTCTCTTTCTTGTGTGGTTCTCTCTTCTCCTCAGGTGCTCCGCCGTAAGGGCTCCCGATATGATCCTTCCTTCTCAAGGGCAGCGAGCTGCAGTATTTTTGCGAATATTGCAGGACTTTTGTTTTTGACGCACTCATCTTTTCGATGTTCCAGTTACGATCATTCTGGTCATTCGGGAGTGTTGCCCAAGATTTATATTTGCTATATATTGTGCTATTTATTTGTAATACTTGGTGTAACTATTGTAATGGACTATTAACCGACAGCTTATTCGGTTATTATTTTGTTGTTAGAAATTAATCTATTGTACGCCCTCTTTTTATCCACCTTCATTTATAAATTGGATTGTCCATATGGTTTTATTTAAACATACAAATTATTTGACATTCGTTTTCTAAAATAGTTGGTGGTCATATCATATTTTATTTACACGACAGTGATGCTAAGAATGGACCATCTATGATTCCTGTATATTATTGGAGTATCAGGCTGGCCACCTCTTATTTTGAATAAGTGGGGTGTCACGGATGGTATCAGAGCATCAGGTTCTAGTTTCCTTAGGAATCTATGCGGACGTACTACGCTTTCAGCATTGCTTTTGATTTGACATGGAGCCTTAGGATTAGGATTGTTGATTCCTATTGAGAAATTTCGTTCTCCTGCCATAATGCAAGATTTTAGTAAATCTTTTGCGTGTTCGTTTGAGATTCATGTGCTGATTGATGAAGGGCAATCAAGGAAGGCCGTTATGAGGGCAACAGGAGGCGGGGCTTAGTTAGAACGGTAAGTTGAAGTCGGGGATGAGGAACACAAAGGATGACATCCCCTTCGTAGCATTTTGTGGATTGCTACAACGACTACTAAAGTATAGTAGGTATATCTACCCAAGTGCCACTATAGTAGAGAGTGGTGCTAAACTGGAATTACCCAGTGAAGTTGAATTGGGGAGAAAAGTTGAACGGTCCTTGATAAGGACCACACGTTGAAGTTAAGTCATGTGGAGGCGGTGTAACTTCATTCGGTGGAAGTATAAGGCTCAGAAGCTTTGGCCTAGATCGAGGTATAGAAATTCCCAGATGTGAAAAATTGAGGAAAATTTTTCACCCGTTGGAGTAATGTTGAATTGGTAGGAAGGGTAGTCACCATACTTGGAGGAGCGGGATGTTTTGCTCGTAGAGGAATCCTAAGGATGGTTTTAGTAACAAGTTCTTTTTATATATAAGAAATGAAGAGAATGCAACTTTTCAAGTGTGCATATGAGGATCGGTTAGAAGTCGACAGTAATAAAGAGTTATATGGTTAAGTAAACCTTGCACCGAAGTAAGGCATGTACAAGGAATAAAGAGTCCTTCAGTGGAATGATAGGTTCACGAGTAAATGTTGCTAACACTTATGGAAAAGTCGTGTTCATGAAACCCCATTGGTGTACATCTCCCCGGGGACTTCATGGAAATAAGACAGTGGAGGCCGGTAGCGTGTTCTCTTTTGTTGAGGAAGTTAAGGGAACTACATGGGTAATTATTAGGGTAGAGGCTATAGAGTCTGAGATGCTGAAAACCTTGACGTGGTCAGGGTGGCCAGAGATAGAAAATGATTGTTTTGTGGAACGTAGAACCACATGCTTTGATCTTGTTGGTAGAATTTAAAGGACAAGAATAAGATTCCTAGTTGGGGCATTGATTAAAGAAGTTTTCGGTACAGATAGGACAAGGGTACTGTATCTGGGAACTAATTGGAGTAACCAGGATAACTGGCAAGAATATTATTGTGAATTCCACCTCGGTTGGGGGTGGTGCAATCTTTATGGAAATATGGAGTAGTATTTTATTAACCTTAGACTCGGGTGTAAAAATTTGAGCTGGTGGCAGTAACGATGATACGATAGAGGGTGTATCTATATGTTTTTCGTCGTAGCGAGGTTCTATTTTTCCTTCATTCGCTGTGAAAGTGAGTGTTGATATTTTAAAGTTATATCTAGTTTGTCTTACTCGTTTTGTATGTGTTATACAAGTATAAATATTTTTGTTTGGTCGGAGCGATAGCAGGCTAATGATTGCAAGGCTATCGTATATGCGGTTCTATGGTGGAACAAGTTATTCTATAATATCTCACCTAGATACGGGTTAAGACTTTATAGAGATGGTCTAAGATATGTAATTTTTTATTATTTTACATGTTTTATGTTGACTTATCTCCACGACCGACAAAGTTAAGTAGTGGTGTATCGGAGGGGTTCCTTATTTGGATTTTGCTTTGCGAGACACTCCACGCATGAACCTTAACGACGTTGGGAGTGGGTAGATGTTACTTTATGTTAGGATGTTGGTTTTGGGTGAACTTGGCCTAGAATCACGTGATTTATTAAGGGCTAAAAGTATATGTGCAGTGCAAAAGCACTAGGAATGTTTCTCTCACTAGATATATGTGCGCGAGACAAGGAAAAGGAAGTCGGGTAGAGACTTACGGCCGGGCCTTGATTTGAAGGTAAATGTATAGGAAATATAGTTTCGGTAGGGAGTTGTAACACTTGTAGAAAGTAGGTGCCCCAATTTGTTAGACGTTCCTTTTCGTAGAAGAGAAAGGATAGAGGTAGAAGTGCATTGGTAGGATTACGAGATAGGATTTTAGTGGTCCTGATTATGTGCCTTAGGCCGTTACATCTTGATGACCGAAAATGCGAGGTAGTAGTGTAATGGGAGGGTTCCTTGTCTGGATTTCGCTTTGCGAGACGTCCCATGCATGAAACTGAGCAAATGTCGAAGATTGAGAAAGGTCTCATCGACCTTAGGATTATTAGGAAGTAAGGCCCATGGGGCATGTGACGCTATTTTAGGGAGGCTGTAGTGAGTTAACCATTGGTGGGTTAACTTTAAGAAGGATTGGTTCCCCAGGAATAAGGAGTATGGAATCTCGAGTAATTCGGGACACCAGGCCAAAAAGAATATGAGGCCCATCTTTAGAAAGAGTGTTATGTCGGTAACCTAGATTTCGATGAGCTAGAGGATGAGTTGACTTCTACTTTCGTACTCGCGTTGCCAAGATCGAGAGTGGACTGTTTGGTCTCTACGGACGCGTCTCTATATGGATTGAGAGGTGCGTTAATACTGGAGCATGGGGCCATTACTTATACGTCTCACAAGCTTAAACCATGTGAGAAGTATTATCCCATGTGTGATTTAGAGATCATCGGGGTAATGTTCGCCTTAAAAATCTGGAGGCACTACTTCCCAGGCAAGAATCTAGTTTTTCACGGACCACAAGTCGTTACAGTATTGGTTGGGGTGATAAAGTTGGTGGTTAGTGTTTGTAAAGGACTATCAATTCGATGTAGATTCTCACCCAGGAAAAGGCATATACGATTGCGGAGACTAGTGAAGGTATGGAGAGCTAAGGGGAATGAGCTTATCCAAGAGGATGCTATAGCAAGAGCATTTATGTCAATGTTGACTATTACACCTACTAGTGTAATGAGAGTGGTGGAAGCGCAAGGAAGGGACATTTCTGAGTTTGTCTCCCAATGTGCCATTTGTCACTTGGTGAATATACATTCTCACTGAATTGCCGGCATCGCAACAATCATGATCCTATTTGGGAAATTTTCGGTCATTTAACCAAATCACCACACTCCCTGCCAATATGGACGGACTATTTATGGCAGGTTACACCCAGCTCTTTATTGCGGAGTTGTGAAACTTTATGAGGTGCCTATCAATATAGTGTTGAATCGAGACTAGGCTTTTGTATCAAAAAAAAATTGGTGAAGTAATGGGAAACCAAATTGAAGTTGAGTATATCTTATCACCTGCAAATGGATGAACAAACAGAGAGAGTTAACCAAATGCTAGGAGGCATACTTCGGATGAGTGTAATTGACTTTAAGGAAGGATGGGGGCAGTATCTTTGTGGGTCAAATTTTCATACAATAATTTGTATTGTTTCACTATAGGTACGGCACCGTACGTGGCTTTGGGTAGTCGGCCGCGTAGTTTGCCTGCTTATTGGTTTGAAACAAGAGACAATAAGCTCTTTGGACTTGGAATGGTCTAGGAATGCTTCTTTGATGATTGAGCTCATTTGAACTGCATACTTTGAAGGGCTACGCCGACGCGAATAGAAGTTATGTAGTATTGGAGGTAGGGGATCAAGTTTTGGTGCGGGTATCCCCGAGGAAGGGAATTATATGATTCAGGAGGAAAGGCAACTTGTGCCGCGTTATATAGGAATTTCTTTTTCTTTCCGTTGTTGTAAGGGTAAACCCGATAGATTCATATGAGAAACAACCAGTTGCAATTTAAGATCACGGGGAGTGTAGGCTAAGATCTTGAGTGGTGCCCTTGGTTCAGGTCCAATGGGGACATCACAATGCTGAGGAGTCAACGTGGGAGCATGAGGACGATATGCGAGAAAAGTATCCACATCTCTTTTTACAACGTACGCCTAAATTTTGAGGGCAAAATTCCCTTATAAGGGGGGAGTATGTAATAACCCTTACATTTGAGTAACTGATTTTATATTATTTTTCCATGAGAGGTAATTGTAGATGCAATTATTATGCAGCACAAATAAATATGAAAGAGGTGACAACCAAGAAAAAACAAATAAAAGACCAATCACACAACAACGAAGATACGTGGTTCAGTAAAGAAGTGCCTACGTCCACGGTGGTTCAGTCAGTGTTATTTCTCTATATTCTGAAGAGCAAGTACAGAGAATACAACTTGTCCTTTGCCCCGGACTTGGGGTTTAATTTATACATGTATGTGTTGGAGTAGTGGGGGTGATAGGTTCCTCTTTATTAGCCATCTCCCTTTCATGGGATCGTGTACCCCCACAACTTCTCTTCATGGCATCATGGAATAAATGGATGAATACCAGAGGTGATGGGCCTGGGTTTTGGGCCGCTGAGGATGGGCTACTCGTCCAGGCCTTATGGTGATAAAATCGGGGTACCCACAATTGCCCCTGAATTTGTTGGGCCGTTCTTTATGGGTCCGATGAATTTAAATGATCAGCAATGATGGTTGATTTCTTTGAAAACTGTGAAGTTGCTTTGGCGGCACCCGCTTCGCTATCTGTGCGTTATGATTAGTTTTGAAGGCTTGTTGGAATAAGACACATTTTTTCTTCGTCGTTCCAGCTCTTCCAGCAATCTTCTATCTTCTGAGAACTCTTGAGTTTTGTACTTTCTGTTTTCTGTCTCCACTCTCGTCGCTTCTTCTCCTTTTGATCTGATCTTTTGTCCTGTAAGTCTTTCGTGCCCTTTTTCTTGAGTTTATAGTTTTTCTTGTATTTTTCCAATGGCGAAGATTGGAAATAGGTCGGTAACTGAGTTTAGAAAATTCTACGGTATTCCTGAGTGGGTAGAGATTGAGTGTTGTGCCTCGCCGCCTAGGAACGTTAGGGACATTGAGGATGCACATTGGATTCACGTCCTGTTGCTCTCCCAGGGGGGTCTCACCTTTCCCCCTAATGGTTTGTTTCTGCACTTTTTTAGTTATTTTGGTATTGTGCCTGCACAATGTTCACCCAATGTATGGAAAATAGTGAACGGTGTGCACAGGATAAATCAATTGTACGGCACAAGGTTAGGGCTTGCCGAGGTCTGCTTTTGTTATTCTTTTTCTCGTACGAGTTCAGGTGTTCTGTACGTTAAGGCTAGGAGCCCTGATAGGGTTTTGGTAGTAAATTTACCTGATTCCCATAAGGACTACTGGCAAGAAGGGTTTCTCGTTAGGAACTGACAGTACTCCCCTCAATTTGAAGGGTCGAGGTCTGAGAGGTTCACTATTCCCTTTTATGGGGAAGAATATATAGGTAGATGTTGTATTATTGTTTCAACCTTTGCGGACTTTGTGATTTCTCTAACTTCTCCTTGATTTCTCTTTTTCAGCGAAGATAAAGAATTTGGAGCCAGCTCTTAGCGAGGTTCGTATCTCAGAACTGGTGAAAGCTTGGAACATCAGGGAACCTTTGGGTGACGGCGAGCATCCTAGGTCTGCTGCTTTTCTGCTTGAATACAAGAACACAGGCTCCAGCTTCATAGCCCGACCTGTGGAAAGTGTTCCGGATTTTGACTCTTCCGAAGAGATTTCTGCCGAACCCATCCAATTGGACGAGGAGGAGAGCAGCTCGGAGAGCGAGCCTGCAGGTGTTGTGAGTAACTTGGGTGGAGGCAGTGCTGATAGTAGCAGTTCATCGAGTACTACCAGCAGTCCAGGTGAAGAAATGCCTCCCAGGAAGAATCTAATCCGGGATGATGATGATGATGATGATGATGTGCTTCTTGCACAGAGGTCCAAAAAATCGAAGACTGTCTCCGGGGCCATAGCTACTGGTTCTCGGTCTTCCTCTCAAGAGCAAGAGAAGAAGAAGAGAGAGGAGGAGCAGGCGAGGGAGAGGGAGAAGAAAAAGGAGGAGGAGAGGAAGAAGGTGGAAGAGAGAAAGAGGAGGGAGAAAGAGAAGGAGAAGGAGAGGAGGAAGATGGAACTGAGGACCAAGATCGGTCAAGCCTTGGTCCCAGTATCTGCTTTGCCTGAGGGGGCTTCGGTGGCCACCTCTCCTCAACTCGCCCCTGCGCTGCTTGAGAGGGCAGTCCTCCCTGCAGATCACGAGAGGGCGTCGGGGTCTGATCAACTGGCCTTGAAAGCTAGCCAGAGGCTTGCCTTGGTAAGGTTTCTTTTCTACTTCTCAACTTCTTCTAATCTGTTTTGATGGTTTCTTCTTCCTGATCTTTCCCTTGTTTTCTGCAGTTTGTGACTGACTTCGCTGTGCTCTATCGCTCTCGCGACGAGCTGTTGAGAAGGAATATTGAGCTAGAGCAGCAGAATTCTACTCTGGTGGCCAGGGGTTCTCAGCTGGAGGCCGATCTGAAGGCTGCTGATGCGGCTCGAGCTTCTTCGGCCTTGGCCCTTGCTAATTCTGCTCGCGAGAGAGATAATGCTATCAGGGAGCTCGACGAGCTGAGGAAGTCGTATGATCAGGTCTGCTCTAGCAAGCTGGACTTTGTGGAGAAGAACAGGCTTCTTGCCGAGCAGCTGGAAGCGGAGAAGGCCCAGGCAGCCACTGTTAAAGAAGATTCATACAATTCTGGCTGGGCTGCTGCGTATGAAGATGCCGAGGTTCAGATAGGCTATATTAGCCGTCTGAACTTCAAGAAGGGGTGGAACAAGGCCCTTGTGGCTGCAGGGGTGGATGTTGCATCCCCACTTTTTGACGAACATGATCCAGGGCCCAAGCCAGTTGTGGATGAGGAGCCAGCCCCAACTGCTGAAGGGGTCAATCCTGCTTCTCAAGTGACTCTTGCTGATGCTTCCTTGGTTGAGGGGGCAGTGCACACCTCTGCAGAGGGTAACGCCCCTGCTGATGCTGATAAGGACAAGGGTCCGTCCACCGAGGTTGCTAAGTGATAGGGATTTCTTTGTAATTTTTTCCTTTTTTTTGTTCTGATGTAACCCCGCTCATTATCAATAAAAAGGCTTCGTTTTTGTTTATGCTGATTTCTTTTTGTTCTCTTCCTTTCTTTGTAGTTGGTTGATGTGGATGATTATATTCCTGTTACCTCCCAATTGGGTAGGACTCTGGGTCCTAATGCAAGCCCTGCAGTTCGCCAGGCTTTTGCTAGGCTCTGTAGGTTTGCTAAATCAGCGAACCAGAAGTATAAGGATCATTCCGAGCTGGTGGCTAAATTGAAGGACAGGCTCCAGGAAATGGGAGAGATCGGAGCTTCAGTGCAAGAAGAAGTCAGCGAGCTGAGAGTAAAGTTACTGGAGGCTACCGAGATCAATCAGGTCGTGGAGTTTCTTCAGCGGAAGAATGACGACCTAAGGCGGGAGGTCTTGAAGCTTAAGGAGCATTCGCCGAGCACCGCTTCGGTAGTCCTGCAAGGTTCTTCCTCGTCGCGAGCTGCTCGGCCACCCCTCCCGCGAGCTGGCAGGAGTACGCGGGGTAGGAGTAGGGAAGCTGAGGAGCAGCGTGAGAGGGAGATGGAGGAGCTGCGCGGCGATGTTCAGCGAGCTTACGTAACTGCTGCTGGGCTTCAGAGGGACGTCACCCGACTGCGGCATTTATTTAAGAAGGGCCCTCGCCAAGTGTGGACTGATGGCTATGATCAGGGCTGGCTAGATGCTCCCACAAGATTATCAGAGTTCGAGGAGCTTTCCTTCATCAGGGGGTGGTTGAGTGCTCTCAAAGAGCTGCAGGTGCCGAGAAATTCGATATTGTGGTATCGGCATGAGATGTCTCCCTCTACTCTGATGCCCAATCCATTTAGGCGAGATGACCGATGGATTCCTATCGATGCTATTCCTCGGCGGCTACTGGAGTTGGACACAAATGAAGTTGTTGAGGAATTCGATCCTGCCCCTGATGACGGGAGGAGAGCTAAGGTTGCTGATTACCTTGCTCGGAGGCTTCCCCCTTCTTGATATTTTGTTTTTTAATAATTGTAAATGCTTTGGGCGAGTCTTTGCCGACTAAACATGTACCATTATTGTTTGTAAATATAAAAGATTAATGGAAAGTTTGAGTTTTGGGCGTTTTTGCCGACTAAACGTGTTTATCCAATCTTTGTTATATTTTTGCAGCTTCACAATCTTTATCTTGTCATGTGAGTGTCCGCCCAGTCCAGTATTAAGAATACCATTGTGCTCTCTCTTTACCTTTTAGGTCGTGTCGTCACACTCCCTTAGGTCTAAGAGGGACATTTGGCGAGGACACACCTGTTTTTGGATGTCTTCATCCGGTCAGGATTTTGTTTAACCAAAGTAGGTTTGATGCCTAAGAATACTCTGTAGGGCTTCATATATTGCCATGGGCAATGCTAAGAGGTCTGTCGTGCTTCGTGACGATGACCTGAGGAGGGGTGTTCCCCTGCTATGTCAACTATTATACCTGTGATTTGAAAAGGATGTGCAATAAGATATAATTTTTATATTTTTAGAGAGTAATCAACTGAGAGATTTTTATTGGTGAGTAGAGAAATAAACTGTCTTTTCCCAAAATGAGTACAATAAAAGATCTAACAATAGAACTCCTAAAAGTAGAATTTCTTGAGATTAGCTGCGTTCCATGCTCGTGGTATCTCTCTGCCCTCCATCGTTTTCAAATGATAGGCACCTTGCAGGTCGTCTCTAATTATTTCATAAGGTCCTTCCCAGTTTGGGCCCAGTTTACCATCTGATGGCTTCACTGTGTTGCCCAGGACCTTTCTTAGGACATAGTCTCCAATTTTGAACTTCCTCGGATTGACCTTTTTGCTGTAGTGCTTCGCGAGCTATTGCTGATAACTCGCTAGTTTTACTAGGGCAAGTTCCCTGCGCTCGTCGTCCAAGTCGAGTTCAGCGAGCAAAGCCTGATCGTTCTGATTCTGCTCGACAAGGTCGGATCTCATTGTAGGCAATCCTGCTTCTAATGGGATGACCGCTTCCATACCATATGCTAGTGAGAATGGCGTCTGACCTGTGGCTCGTTTGGGAGTCGTTCTGTATGCCCATAGGACATGCGGTAGCTCGGTAGTCCACGCGCCTTTTGCTCGTTCTAACCACTTTTTTAATCCAGCGATCACTGTTTCGTTGGAAGCCTCAGCTTATCCGTTGCTCTGAGGATAAGCTACCGAGCTGAAGTGGTGCCTGATTCCGTGTTGGTCGCAGAAGTCCTGAAAGGGGCCACTTTCGAACTGTGTCCCATTGTCAGTGATGATGGTTCAGGGGATCCCGAATCGAGTGATTATATTTTTCCATATGAATTTCATCATGTCAGCGTCTCGGATGTTCGCCAGAGGTTCTGCCTCGATCCACTTGGTAAAGTAATCGGTGGCGACCAACAGGTATTTACGATTGCCTGCAGCGGTGGGTAGAGGTCCCACGATGTCCATTCCCCACTGGGCAAAAGGCCAGGGGATGGTCAGGGATTTCAATTCGCTGGCAGGCTGGTGGACCATGGGGGCGTGAAGCTGGCATTTTAGGCATCTGCGGACATATACTGCGGAGTCCCTTTGCATATACGGCCACCAGTAACCTTCCTTCATTGCTCGGAAAGCTAGAGATCTTCCTCCGACGTGACTTCCGCAGATTCCTTCGTGAAGCTCGTGAAGCACTGTCTCGACCTCGCCTGGGTGGACGCATCTAAGGTAGGGGCCGGAGAAAGATCTTTTGTACAAGTCGCCTCCCGTGGATAAGTAAAAGCGAGCAGCTTTGACTCTTATCTGGTGGGCGGTCCTTTTATCATCTGGGAGCGTTCCATTCTTCAAATAGCCTCTTAAGGGATCCATCCAGCTAGGGGCTAGTTCCAATTGGAGTATTTGTTTCGCTTTTGTTAGCTCGCAGTTGGGGTGAATGCTCGGGTAGCTAAGGAAATCGATAGGGATTATCCTTTTAAGGCTGGAATCAACTGCCGAGCTCAGGGCTGCCAAAGCGTCAGCGTGGCTGTTCTGCCCCCTGGGAAACTGCTGGATGTTGATTTCTTCAAAGTTTGTCATCAAGTTTCTTACCAACGAGAGGTAGGCTGCCATCCTCTCGTCCTTCGCGTTGTAGTCTCCACTTATCTGATTGGAAACTAGTTGCGAGTCTCCGAATACCTGTAAATGCTTTGCTCCTAGAGTTTGCGCCCTTTGGAGACCTGCAATTAAGGCTTCGTATTCTGCTTCGTTGTTGGAGGCTGCAAATCCCAGCCTAATTCCTTGCTCGAGGACTGCATTTTCTGGAGTGATGAGAACAATTCCTACTCCTGCCCCCTTTGAGTTGGAGGCTCCATCAACGAATAGCTTCCAGCTTCCCCCTGTAGCCTGGCTGTTTTGTTCTGTTGGTTTAGGCTGGTCGAGAGGTTCTTCGCCCGTGAATTCAGCTATGAAGTCAGCGAGGACTTGACCCTTGATAGCTGTCCTTGGTTGAAATTGGATGTCAAACCGGCCGAGCTCGACTGACCATTTAGACAGCCTGCCTGACAAATCCGCCTTCCTTAGGACAGCCTTGAGGGGGTGTGATGTAAGGACGATGATCGTGTGAGCTTCGAACTAATGCTTTAGTTTCCTCGATGACATAACTAGGGCGAATGCGAGCTTTTCCAATGGCAGGTATCTCTGCTCGGCGTCTAGTAAGGTTTTGCTCGCGTAATAGACTGGATGTTGGATCCCTGTGACTTCACACATTAGCGCTGAGCTGATAGTATGGCTGGATACAGAGAGGTAGAGTTACAAGGGGTCCATTTGCTGTGGCATGACGAGCAGTGGTGGGGAGCTTAGGTAGGATTTGAGCTCGCCTAATGCTTGCGAGCAATCTGGGGTCCATTCTACCGTTTTGCTGCCTTTTAAGAGTTGGAAGAAGGGCTTGCATCTCTCGGAGGATTTAGAAATGAAACGATTCAGAGCAGCGAGCATTCCAGTGAGCTTCTGTACATCACGGATTGTGCGAGGAGGTTGCACCCGTTTAATTGCCTCAATCTGGTCCGGATTTGCTTCTATGCCACGCTTGCTGACCAAATACCCAAGGAACTTTCCTGACTGGACACCGAAGGAACACTTGCTCGCGTTGAGTTTCATTCGTTATTTCCTGAGGATTTCGAAGGTACTTTCCAGGTCAGAAAGGTGGTTTTCTTTCTCCCTGCTTTTGACGAGCATGTCGTCGATGTAGACCTCCATCGTGTTTCCCATCTGATTTCTGAACATTTTAGTAACCAGCCGCTGATAAGTTGCCCCTGCATTTTTTAGCCCGAAAGGCATGACCTTGTAACAGTATAAACCAACCGTCGTGATAAACGCCGTTTTATCCTGATCTGGGGCATACAAGGGAATCTGGTGATAGCCCGAGTATGCATCCAGGAAACTCATTCGCTCGTGAGCTGCAGTTGCGTCTACTAGTTGGTCTATTTTTGGAAGAGGGAAGCTATCCTTGGGGCAGTCTTTGTTGAGGTCAGTGAAGTCTATGCAAACTCTCCACTTACCGTTGCTTTTTGGAACTACCACTGGGTTGGATAACCATTTGGGGAACTGCACTTCCCGTATGGATCCTGCATCCAGCAGTTTTTCGACTTCCTGTTCAATTGCTTTGGCTTTCTCGGGAGCAGTTCGTCGTGCCTTTTGTGCTATCGGTTTGAATGTGGGATTGACGTGCAACTGATGGCAGACCATATTGGGATCGATCCCTGGCAGCTCGTAGGGTTCCCAGGCGAAAACATCTATGTTGCTTCTGAGTAAGGTTAACAAATCCTTTTGCTCTTCGTTAGTGAGTGAAGTCCCGATCAGGAAGACTCTGTTGTTGTCGCCTTCCCTAGCAATGACTTCTACCAGGTCTTCTACAACCCGTTCGGAGGGGAGGATCCTGGTCTCTTCCACTCCGGGCCTTCCATATTTTAATTGCTATTTGGAAGGGATTGCATCTTCCTCCACTTTCTCGCTGGTTCGAATGTCTTTTTTCTTTGGCTTCGGTCGGATAGCCGCTATGAAGCACTTTCTCGCCATCGCCTGGTCGCCATGTATCTCCATCACTCCCCGCTCGGTGATATATTTGAGTTTCTGGTGGTAGGTCGAGGAGACTGCCTTCATTGCATGGAGCCATCCCCTGCCGAGGATGGCTTGATACGGTGAGTCGATGTCGACCACCAAGAATTCGATCATTTTTGAAACACTCCCAGCGAGCACTGGTAGTACTATCTTGCCCAAAGGCATGGTCATTTTTTCAGCGAAGCCGACCAGAGGGACAGTGGTTCCCTTAAGGTCGGCGATGTCCAACTTCAATTTCCTGAACAAGTCGATGTACATTACTTCCGATGAGCTTCCTTGATCGACGAGCAGTCTGTCGATATCAAAGTTGGCTATCCTGAGTGTAATGACTAAGGCATCGTGATGTGGGGTCCTCACTCCCACAAGATCTTCATCCGTGAAGACAATATGCTTGTTGTAGTTGATGTCCTCTGCTCGGCGGCGTTTTCCTGCCTGTGATTTCGCTGGATCAATTTGAAAAGCTTGCATTACTGCTGTCAGCTTCTTTACCTCCATCCGAGCTGAGTTGCCCTGGATTTGCTTAACATCGGATACTCCATGGATTACTGCGAATTCGTGTCCGGTGTCTTCTTCTAATACGTTGTCGGGTTTTGCCTCCTTGTGGACAGTCACTCTCTCCACCTTCCTTTCCACAAAGTTATTCAAATGTCCGGATTGGGCCAACTCCTCGAGGTGGGACTTAAGAGCCTTGAAGTGCTCGGTCTTATGTCCCCCCTCTTTGTGGAAGGTGCATCTCAGCGCATTGTTTCTTTTCGATGGGTCTCCTCCCATTTTCCGGGGCCATTTGACGAACGGCTCATCCTTGATCTTAGCGAGAATTTTGTAAATTGGTTCTTTGAAGACGGTGTTGACTGCCTGGAACGACTTCGCAATGTTAGGGCCCCCTCCGTTTTTGGGGCCATTCTTGCTCCCATTCTTTCCTCCTTTTTTATGGTTATCAACTTTCTCACTTCCCTTCGTGGCGAGCTTGGCTCGACCGTTTTCACCTACGTTAAGGCGGGTGACATCTTCCACCTTTGCGTATTTCTCAATCCGGGCCATCAGGTCATCAATGGTGGTTGCTTCCTTCTTTGTCAAGGACTGGTAGAGGAGGGAAGAGCTAGGTAGCCCAATTTTGAATGAAGCCACTGCCACCTCTTCTGCGCAGTCCTCGACTTCGTTGAATAACTCCCAGTACCTTTTCGCGTAGTCTCGAAGTGTCTCCTGAGGGGTTTTCTTCATCGTCAATAGAGCATCCATCCTTTTGGGATGGGAGCTGCTGGTGATGAATCTGGCCGTAAAGAGCTCGGCCAGGGATTTGAAATTTCTGATGGATCGGTGAGGGAGTTTCTCGAACCATTTCTGGGCCACGTCATGAAGGCTCGAGGGGAAAATACGGCACATCAGCGCATCTCGGTGATTCCAGAGGGTCATAGCCTGCCGGTACTGCCTGACATGATCAATAGGATCAGTCTTCCCGTCATAAATCTTGAACCTCGAAATAGCAAACTTTTTGGGAGCTTCTTCTTCTTCAATTTCCCTTGTGAAGGGCGATTTCATCTGGGTCTTGAGGGCTCTCCTGGCGAGTTCTCTGGTTGACCTGGTGCCGCGGTGAGCTGGATGTTGGTCCATTTCCCTGCGGACCAGGTTCCGTATGTTGTCGTCGCTGCGAGCAGGGCTCTGATAGCGGCGAGCTTTTCTCAGTTGCTCGCGGAGGTCGTCGTCTGATTCGCCACCTTTGAACCCTTGATGTTGCCGCCTAGGGCTCCTTCCTCGGCTGCGAGATTTGCTCGCCTGAGGGCTAGGAGTGCGATAGGGGCGTTTCCTGGTATCAGGACGTAGTTCTTTTTCCAGTTTTTCCAGTCTTCTTTTCAGGCGAGCATTCTCAGCCTCATACCTGCGAGAAGACTCCCTCTGCTCGTGGAGCCTTGCTTCGTATGCATCGATCAATCTGGATATCTGAGTGGACCTTGCTGGTCCTTGACTTTCTTCTGAGGCTGGCCTTTCTAAGCGAGCCCCTTGATCGGAACGTCGGACTTCAGACCTGATCCTGCGAGGAGCGGGTGGCTCCTGAATGTCTCCTGCTTGAGGAGCGTTGCTGCTGTGATCAGACATCTTAGATTTTTTTCTTCGGTGTGGGCTCTTCTCAAGGAAAGATTAACGTTCCCACAGACGGCGCCAATTGTAGATGCAATTATTATGCAGCACAAATAAATATGAAAGAGGTGACAACCAAGAAAAAACAAATAAAAGACCAATCACACAACAACGAAGATATGTGGTTCAGCAAAGAAGTGCCTACGTCCACGGTGGTTCAGTCAGTGTTATTTCTCTATATTCTGAAGAGCAAGTACAGAGAATACAACTTGTCCTTTGCCCCGGACTTGGGGTTTAATTTATACATGTATGTGTTGGAGTAGTGGGGGTGATAGGTTCCTCTTTATTAGCCATCTCCCTTTCATGGGATCGTGTACCCCCACAACTTCTCTTCATGGCATCGTGGAATAAATGGATGAATACCAGAGGTGATGGGCCTGGGTTTTGGGCCGCTGAGGATGGGCTACTCGTCCAGGCCTTATGGTGATAAAATCGGGGTACCCACAGTAATTATATAAAATATTGGATAATGGGGTAAATATTATTTTAAGTGAGTTAAAAGATAATATTTACTAGAATTTGAATGTTTGTTGTTATGTGAATGTAAATGGCATCATGTTGTGAATTATGGTGTCGTTATGTTTTAAACGGAATTTATGGTTTAAATTAAGTTGGAACTTGAAATGATTTATGTTATTCCGGATGCCAATTTAGAGGGTACGATTAGTCCGGAAATAGCTGAGATAGTCAAAATAAGTGCCAAGTTGTATTTTTGAATTCCGGGGACTTTTGACCGGTTATAACTTAATTATAGTGTCATGAGTCATTTTAATTGTGTTGTACCATTTAATCTCTAGACTTAATGTATTTGGGGTATTTAGTCTTCCAAGAGCCTTATGTCTCTCATTTATGTTTCTAAAACTTAGAGATAGTTAGAGAGAGAGAGAGAGAGAGAGAGAGAGAGAGAGAGAAATTGGGAGAAATGGAGAGAAAATAGAGAATTGGAGAGTTAGAGCTTGGGATTATTTCTTCGGGAAGAGAATCCGAGACTACCAACTTGAGGAAAGTTTCTTACTTTCAAGTGTATGATTTAGTATGAATAATTTGTGTATATAGTTATGTTTTTTTGAGATTTTAAACCATTTGGGGGTTTGGGGATTTTGGGGTTTAAACCCTTAATCTTTGATTTAAATATGATTTGAGATGAATTTAATAGTTAGTAGTTGTGTAGGAATGATTTGGTGGAGTTGTTAGTTGTTGAGATTGAGGGAAGTTGAAGAATTGGGTTTGGGGGATTTTAGGGTTCATACCGCCCATAGCCATAACTGGGAATTTCGTCCAGGGCGAATCAATTCGCCCTCCCTTGCGAATAGATTCTCTAAAGATGGGGGATACAGGTCTGGGAAACCGAATCGATTCGAGTTAGTGCCGAATCGATTCGAGCTGAGACAGGAAGTTAGTTTTCTCAGCCGAATCTATTCGCTTTTGGGCGAATCGATTCTCTACCAGGGGCGAATCGATTCGGCCCTAGGCGAATCGATTCGGAAACCCTGATGTTTTAGGATAGTTTTATATCTTGGTTTCTAGTCCTTTTCTTTTAGATTTAAGGCTTAGTAACCTTCTCTTTGGAAGTAACTAAGAGTATTATGGGTCTATATTAGGGGGACTATTACCGTAGATTGGTGTGGGGATAATGGGTCATATTTCGGGGGCTATTCAATAGAAGTTAGTGTCGTTTTCATCTAGGAAACTAGCCTAGGACTAAGGGAAGTAGGATGGAATGGTCTAGAATTCTTGGAGACTAGTATTGAGGAAAATTTTCCATTGGAGGACTATAGCAGTGTTTTGAATTCTTGGAGACTTATGTGAGGACAGTTTTACCTTATGGCATTTGTGGTTAAAAACATAGGACTTTGCTAATAAGAAATACATATTTTATAGTGGCACATGGTTTTAAGAATATATTATTTTGAGAATGTAAAATGTGAATGTTTTAAATGGGAATAAATATGTAAATGATAAATTGCATATACACACCTCTCTAAATGATATCATAAGGGAAGTTACGCGCAAGAGGTGAAGTTCCCTGGCTAGTGAATGCAGGATGAATATAGTCCTCGGCCATAGGACCGGTTATTATATATTGTGTGATTATTGTTCGAAGTGAGGTAATTACGGGTGTGGTTATGACTCACTATCGAAGGTATATGGCCACTTCCCGACGTTATGCGATGTAGGATGCCCAGGTTGTCTTGGTGATAGGCCCTGGAAGATGATAGCTATTTAGGGGCACATCCACTGGGGGTTCCCGGAAGGATGGTCTTATAATGGTTTTATGATGTGATTATAACTATTCTTAGTAAAGTGGAATTTGTACTGATGTTAAAGCATTTTGTGAGATAAATTGCTTTGAATATGTTTCCTAAAGAGAAAAGGAACTGTGCAATTAAATTGTGTAAAACTGAAAAAGGAAATCTTATTAAGTTGAAAATAAGTTATACCCTCTTGCAATTAATGTATAATCATCATTGTAAGTTAAGCATGAATATGGAATTTAGTTATTTCTCTTAATTAAACAAGAAGTCTAATTCATAATGATTTAGTGCGACTCTGGGATGTGTATTTTAGATGAGAGGTGAGGATGATTATTATTGAAGAGCGAATCCATCTTGTTTATGATGTTAGCATTCATAACTGTTATCATTCTTATTCGCACGTATATCATATCAAATCGGGCCCTAACCCGTTTATATTTCTCTTTCTTGTGTGGTTCTATCTTCTGCTACTACACCAAAATGGGTAAATTATCACCCTTCCAGCGCTTAGCCTTGTCATGGTCAATGACCGTGACACAAAACACGCGTTTTGTGTCACGGTCATTGACCGTGACAAGATCATGACAAAGTATTGTCACGGTCATTGACCGTGACAAGGCCGTGACAAATATAATTGTCATGGACTTATCACGGTCAATGACCATGACAAATGTTGTCAAGGTCATTGACCGTGACACGATCGTGACAATTGTCGCAGTAAAAAACACTTTCCCCTTCTTTTTTCCCCCGCCGTTTCTTCCCTCCTTTTTTCACTCTCTCTCTCTACGTTGTTGCTGCTGCTCTCTCTCTACTTTTAGGTTACTCTCTCTCTCTCTCTCTCTCTCTCTCCCATTTATATATATATATATATATATATATATATATATGTGTGTGTGTGTGTGTGTGTGTGTGTGTGTGTGTGTATATATGTGCGTGTGTGTGTATTTGTGTGTGTGCATGTGTGGTGGGTGGGGGTGGGGACGGGGGTGGGGCAGGGTGGGGGGGTGTGCGTGTGTGTGTACGTGTGTGGTGGGTGGGGGTGGGGAGGGGGAGGGGGTTGGGGCAGGGTGGGGGTAGGGGGTGGGATTATTATTATTATTATTATTATTATTATTATTATTATTATTGTTGTTGTTGTTGTTGTTGTTGTTGTTGTTGTTAATTAATTATAAATATGAATTTGAAATTTGAAAAAATATCTATTTTAATTGTAATAAAATTAAAATATGAAAAAATGTCATTAAAATTATATTAGATACTGATTTATGTAAAATTGTCCCCTAAAGTTGGTTCAGTCTTAATTAGGTTCCTAACGTGAGTGACATCTGCCAAGTTCATTAGAGGAGTTAATTTTATGTTAAAATTTGGACAAAATTAAAACAATATGATAATTTGAGGGCTCGATTGGGAAAATTAAAACATCAGGGACCCACCACTAAACTTAAGGGACACATATTTTATTAACCCTAAAAATAAAGATTCCTTTTGCATAAGGATTCCGATTATGGTGCTAACTCATGTAAGATGTTAATTGTGGAGAAAATATACTCTGCTCTATATTATCATGAGACATGTATACATTGTGCATCAATAAGTACAAGACAAATATGAAATAAGTGAACTGTTAGTCTTAATAATAACCAATAATGATTCACTATTACTTCACATTACTTTGGTGGTGTATTGTTGGGTTTAACCACCACACATGTTACCTTGCATTCTTTACATAAAATTAATTGTGCATATGCTTGCAATATATGAGGTATATTTCTATAATATTGAGTATCTTGTTGTAAGAATTAGGGGGGTGGGGAGGGGTGGGGGTAGGGGTGGGGCAGGGTGGGGGGGTTGTGCATGTGTGTGTGTATGTGTGTGTATGCTTGTGTGGTGGGTGGGGGGCAGGGTGGGGGTAGGGTCAGGGATGGGTGGGGGGCAGGGTGGGGGGGTTGTGCGTGTGTGTGTGTGTGTGGTGGGTGGGGGTTGGGGTGGGGGTGGGGAGGGGGTGGGGTAGGGTGGGGGGGAGGGGGCAGGGATGGGTGGGGGGGGGGGAGGTGTTTAATAGTAACAATTCATTTTTATTTGTAGTAATTGTACATATTTTCATGTCTTCTTTTAATTCATTTTGATATGTACTAATAACATTTTTTACAACAAATGTCTCCTTCAGGTATTAAGGCGAGGATGATAATGCTAGTTATGATGATGTCATCTGGGCTCGGTGGTAGCGGAGGCGACGAGGGCTCCTCGGCCCCTAGTCTCCTCAAATATGGCAAATTAGGGAATCCCATCGAGAACAAGTCGGGGCTATTAGCGAGATCCCTCGAGCTGGTAAAGACGATCATTGGCTCGGAGTACATTAGTTGGAAGGAGGTGCCATATGAGCTCAAGTTAGCTGTTTGGGTGGAACTACAGGTAATATATTTATATTTATATGAATATTTCAATTTCGAAACCAATTTCATTTTATATTTATATTTATATTTATATTTATATTTATTTGCAACTAATATTGTATTTGTTGGACAGCGACAATTAACATCTCGCCAATCGGGAAGGGAAAACCAATCGGGGAGCGACAATTGGCATCTCACCAATCGGGAAGGGAAAATCGGGCAAAAAAGATGGACGTGCACTACTCCGACCGGACGTCTTGCGCCGAGGTGGGGCATAGGATGATGGTAAGATTTAATTTTTCTATAACTACATAAAATATATTATTCTGCATTATTTTACTTTGCGGGAACGATACTAATTTTACTTTATTTTATTTCAGGGGACAGGGAGTGGCCCTGGGGGTAGGCCACATAGGCTCGATACTTATGTCGCTCTTCGGACGAAGAAGGGGAAGGACAAGGAGGTGTCCACAAGCGTCGCGGCCACGATTGTAAGTAATCCGACAGTTTACTTTTTGTTAATTACGTTATAATTTTTTAATTTACTAATTTTACTAATCATGTGCTTTTTGTCATTTCAGGCAAAACTTGAGGAAGTGCATGAGCCGTAGTCTGATGCCGACAAGGCATCTTTATCCACAGACGCACTCAGCCAAGTGCTTGGCTCTGATCGCAAGGGGAGGACAAGGGGGTGAGATCATAGGATTGGATACGAGCGACACCGGGTTGGCTCGAACGGTGGATTCACATGACGCGAAGCTGTCCCGTTTGGAGGCGACGGTCCAGGATATGTACTCATTCATGAAGCGTTCGTTGGGCGGAAAATGTAAGGGTAAAGGGAAGGAGAAGGAGGTGTGGGAGGATGAGTACGAGGATGTGGACCTCGCTGCTTCATCACCGAGACATGCGGACTTTGATGATCCACTTCCCTATTTGGCTCCCTTCAACAGACCGATGTTGACACTTGGTTGGTCGAGCATGTTTATAATGGATATATTTGATGGCCAGCGGATAGGGCGGGGGATAAGGGACCCGAATATCGTCCAGGGTGCACTAGTTCATGGACGTGAGCTTTAAGACATCGAGTCCAGGGTGCTCATCACGCATGTGATGCCGGGAACGAGAACTCCCAATTGTGGTTGCGCGAACAATGCGGCACGGCGTATATTAGTGGATGTGTTAATTCGTATATCATGTGGCCTACTCACCTCCTCAGCATTAACCATACCCCAGACATTTAGTGACATTGATTTAAGTCTGAATTGAATTGATTTAAATTATTACATTTGAATTATATTTGGATTATATGGTGATGCATATTCTCTCTATTTTGAATGCAAATTTGCACTATCTCTATTTTATATGGATATATAATGTTTGAACAGGTATAACGTTGCTATAAAAGGTACAAATATACACCTGGGCAGTGGCAGTGGCCAAACTGCCCAGCAGATTTTTTATCAATTCTGCCCAGAATTGTCACGGTCATTGACCGTGACAAGTTCGTGACAAAGGATTGTTGTCACAGGTTTGTCACAGTCATTGACCATGACAATTTTTTAAACATTTCCATGGGTTTTTCACGAACCTGAATCGTAACAAACCTTGTCAAGGTTAAGGACCGTGACAAGTCTAACGAACTTGTCACGGTCATTGAGCATGACAAGTCCGTGACAAAAAAATTTGTTACCCCCAGAATTGTCACGGTCATTGACCTTGACAAGTCTAACTTTTCAAGGTCAATGACCGTGACAATTCGGCAGATTTGGTGTAGTGTGCTCAGGTGCTCCGCCGCAAGGGAACCTGATATGATCCTTCCTTCTCAAGGTCAGGGAGCTGCACCATTTTTGCGAATGTTGTAGGAATTTTGTTTTAGACGCATTCATCTTTTCTATGTTCTAGTTATGATCAGTCTGGTCATTCAGGCGTGTTGCCCAAGATTTATATTTGTTATATACAGTGCTATCTATTTGTAATACTTGGTGTAACTATTGTAATGGACTATTAACCGACAGCTTATTCGGTTATTGTTTTGTTGTTTGAAATTAATCTATTGTACACCCTCTTTTTATCCACCGTCTTTTATAAATTGGATTGTCCATATGGTTTTATTTAAACATACAAATTATTTGACATCCGTTTTCTAAAATAGTTGGTGGTTATATCATATTTTATTTACACGACAGTGATGCTAAGAATGGACCATCTATGATTCCTGTATATTATTGGAGTATCAGGCTGGCCACCTCTTATTTTAAATAAGTGGGGTTTCACACTCAACTTCTCAAAATGAAACATTTGAATATTGATTTGGCTAATCAAGTCAAACTCCATAAACATGAAAAATAATTTTTTAAAGAGTTTGAAATTACTAGTCATTTTGCCAACCAAAATTTGAAATGTTTGAAAAGGAGAAGGGTGAATTATTTGAAGATATTTTTCAATTGGGAAAATTAAATTGTTTTTTAAGTCATGATTTGTAAAAACTCGATGTTGTGTGTAAACAACTTCTTGTTGTGAAGTTTCTAAAAGTGAACTTGAGAAGAAATTTAAGTCTTTCCAAAAGGAATATGACTCATTAAAAAGATTCAATAAAAATTAATCATCTTCTCAAGTTGACTCATTGAGGTTCATTAGGTGATTCAAAGGAAATTGATTCCATGATTTTGAGGGGAAATAGAAGTGGTTTTTCTTTCATAGTAAAGAAATATGACAGGGTGTCTTTAAAGAATGTTGTGAAGAAGAAAATGGCCAAAGTTTCTAGTAATAGGTCATTTAGTGATTCTTAATCTTGTAGTGGTGATGATAAGGAGGAGGTTAATAATGATGATTTGGATGATAATGATTATGATAATGATGAAGAAGAATTTTGAAAAGACTTTAATTGTCTTTGTCAAGAATCTCTAGATCTTAAAATATCAAACATCGCGTTTTTAAACAAAATGAAAGTTTTACCAAATGAACTTCATGAGAAAGAAGAAAAGTCTGAAAATGTTTCATTTAAGTGTTTTGATCTTGAAAAGGTTTTTGACATTTTGTCAAAACAGTGTGAGTCTTTGAAATTACAAAATGCATATTATTGAAAAAAGAATAAGAGACTGATCATAAAAACTCAATTTTAAAAGTTGACATTGAAGAATTGAAACTTGAACTTGAGCATGCACAGGATTTAAAAATTAAAGTATATGATAGAATATATATAAACTTAATAGCATTTTATTGAGTAAAGCTCAACCAAAAGCTAACAATCATGGGATTGGTTTCAATGATTTAATGCTTGAGAAAAATACTGGAAAAACAAAATTGAATGTTGAAAGTTCATATGATCAAAAAGAGGATAACGTACAAAATCATATGTTTAAAAATAAGGAGGTTGAAAACTAAATCCGAGGTTCTAAAAAAATTGGTATTGGAAGCTTATTTTATGATAATATGAATCGTGTTGCACATTTTTTCTTTAAAAGAAAAAGACTTGAAAGAGTTAGTCAAAAGGAAATATTTGAGAAGAAAGACTTGAGAAGGAATGAGCGAAAGTTTGAAAGGAAGAATTTTGTGAGAAGAAATGTTCTTTTTTTTTACTTTTCAAGGTACAAGGCCATACTAATCATGATTGTGGGTGCTTGATAGAAAGAAACAATAGGTTCATGAACAATAGGAAGTAAGTTTTTCATAGAGATCCTATTGATGAGCTTAGAGGTAAAGTTGGTTAATTGAAAAGAATGATGACCTTATTTTGTGCAAAAGAGAGTTGAGGTTAGAAGAGAGTTTCCTAGAATTAGACCTATACCATATGCTCAAATTCCAAGGACTAGGCAAATGAATCCTGGGAGAAATAATGAGAGATGGATTCCAATAGTTGGTAAAGGATTACCTAAGAATTCACCAAGAAATAAAGTGGAAGTTGTTATTCCACAAATGATTTTTGTGAAGAAATAAATTCCTATAGTAAAGTTTGTGAAAAAAGTAAAGTGTTGTTGTTCCTCCCATTGATCTGGGTACAGAAAACTCATTGCTATCTAGGTAGTTATTTTGATTATGATGATTAGGTTATTGTAGAATCCTATTCCTAGTTCATTATTAATTTGTGGGGGAAATAAATCTTTGTGGGTGAATGATTTTCAATTGTTATCATGTTTCATGTTTTAGTGAGTACTATTTTCATTCTTCATTTTTTCATGCATTTTCTTTATATGTTATGTTTCTCTCCTAAACATGAATTTGTATATATCCACACATCATTCTTATTCAAAATCCAAAAATATTTTTAGTTTTTTCTTTTTATGATAATTGTGGTTAAGTCTTTAATCCATATTGATTTGAAGATCAATTTGACTTGAATGATATTAAAAGTGAACTATAAACCATTTGATGTATTTTGTTTCATTGATTTAATTTTTTGGTTGAAAATTCATTTGATAAATCATGATTGACAAAATTGTTGAAATTTATGGTATTTATTTCATAATACTTTCACTTTCTTATCAATTGTTGCATATGATGTTTATCATGTTTATCTTTCTTTTAGTGATTAATCTTATCATGATTAAATCCTTGAGAACTTATTGGTGTTTTGTTTGTCCATATGTAAGATTTTGTGTGATTCTTACTATGAAGGGATTGAAAAATGATCACTTTTAAAAGCATTATAAGGGGTACCTCTAGAAGTGATTACACGCATTTTGGAATTTCAAATATTTTTGGGTATGTTTCATCTAGGATTGTAAAAAGTCAATCAAGGCAAAAACTAAAATATATTTAAATAAAATTGTATAATCTAAGATCTTGAACCGACATGTAGAACAAGATAGGGCTTGGCATTTTAAAATGAAATTTTCTATTTTAGTTGGCATAAAAAGATATTATCAACATTTTCTTGAGGGAGTTAATGACTTGAAACTATCATTTTGAGTTCAAAAGGATATTGATGTAATGATGTTTTTTAAGCATCATTTTGCAATGTCTTACATGATTTGATTATGTGTATTCATATTGATTTTATATTCTAATTTGTCACGTAATTATACCTTGATTAACATTACAAAGTTTCAAAATATTGATTTGATGAGAATTATATGCCTTTAATGTCGAATTGATTGAATATGAGTTAAATGTATTTTAATCCATGTTTTTTAATCAAGATTTAAATAAAATTTTATGTCAAATCATTGAATCATGAGTTACCTAATCACAATCACACATATACATTCTTTTTAATTGTATTTGTATATATGTAAGTGTGAGTTGTTGATTTTTCCTAATTTTCATTTTTATTACAAATTGGTGCTCTTAAAGTGAAATTTATTGATTTTCATGCATTTTCATTTATTCATATCACTTCGATTCAGAGTGTTGGGATTTAGAAGGTTGAGTTAGAAATTTCTCGAGTTTTGGGATTTAATTAATGTATTCCCTTATTTTTGTTCAAATGGATTTAAAAGATTGTTGTTCTCACAAATCCGTATGCACGGGTGGGATTCTTTACCGTGCACATGATGCTCTATTTTCAAGATACTTTGTGTTGGTTTTGTGCAGTTTATGTTGCTTAATGTACACTTGTTTGTGCATATTATCAGAGTATTGTTGTAACTTCGGCCTAAGAGCTTGTACCTTGATTATGTTTCTTCAATGAGCGTATGTTACTTAAGGGTGTGTTTAGCATTTTTAGTTCTTAGAGCTTTATATGCTCTCTATGATTGTTATTGGGTACCATTTTCTGAGCTTGTTTTCCCTGACAGTCCAAGTGACTGATGAGACCTTGATTATTATTTGGATTTCGTCTATGTGTGATTTGCTTGTGTTTCTAAGTTGAGAGTTTTCTTATCATGTTAGCATCTTACTAGTTCGATCTTTGATAGACCTTGTTCCTTGTAGCTATTCTTGTGTCTTGTGATTTTTTGTGTATTTGTCATGACTTATATTTCATACTATATATTTTTTATTATTCTTGTGGGCTTATTTAATTTATTTTTTTGAGATATCACATATTCCTTATTGTTGTTTGTATACATGTTGTACTGTTGTCATTGTTTCACATGTTCATTCTCATATGAATCCGTGCTCTATATCCATGTTCACATTCTCACATGTTCTCATATAATTTGTTAATATCTTAATGTGACACTTAAACTCTTATTACTTATCATGTTCCACACGATTTTCACATGCCACGTAGGCCATGCTTTGTCATCTTCTTCATGATTTTCTTATTGCATGCATATCTCTAGGGCAATATCATTTGAGTTTTGCAGAGAGAAGTGTTATTCATGATTATATTATTTTGGTTGATATATGATTATCTTGTGTATAATCATAAGCATGCTACACTTGTGGGTTTTTCTTTCTACATTTTTCATTGTTGCTAATATGTTGTGTTGTATGATTTGGTTTTGATATCACATGATTCTTGTGCTTTATCAATGATTATTTTGCTCTTATCATTGATATCTTGTGACTTGTTGTTGTGGATGTCACACATGCAATTGCTGAGGATAAGATATTTTCTATGTATATTTATATGCATTGATTGTCCCTTGTTGAGGTCTTCTTATACCTTTACATTTGGTATTAACGTGATTAGGTGTTCATACCTTTTTTGGGGTACTTGATGCTTGAATATTTGGATGATTGTGTGGACGGGTGATGTACCTTTTCTCTTTGTTTGCAATTGAGATATCTTGGATCTTATGGTACACAATGTTACCTTTATAGTTTTCTATCCTCAATTGGTCAATTCTCAATCTATATCTTGTTCTTCAATTGGTATTTTATTTATGTGCTTATAGTGATATATCCATGCTTTCTATAGAGGCTTTGTACATGATCTCATCCAGTTAGAGTGTTTGTGTATCATATACCATAGAGTGTTTATATATCACATATCATGCTTCCATGCTTATTAATTGATATATTTCATATACTAGCTTCTGTTTTAAGATTCATATGATGATATACTTGTATATGCTCAATATGTACTCCCTTTGTATCTTTGGTATTTCACATGATTTCCTAGCTCTGGCTTCGCTAGTTCTACTTTTTTTTCATGATCTTGCTCACCATCCTATAATCATTGTCTTTTATATAATTCTTCTTTTTGTCTTTATTCCATAATAAAAAAGGGGAGAAAAAATTAAGGGGGATAATAATATTTCCCATGTCCTATGTGCCCAAAAAGGGGGATATGCCAAAAGAGGGAGAAATATTCATGTTTGAGGGAGATGTTGTTTAAGGGGATTTATAATATTTATGTCACTCATTGATAGTAGATGATTTCCTACTTCACACTCTTACATACTATGTTGGGAATTAGTAAGGACTTTTTGAACTGTTAAAGCATTTTTTTGGAAACATGTTATGCTTTACAGCCTTATTTTGTGTCTAAGCGCACCATTTCCCTTCAACGTCCCATTGAATAGAATCATGCATAAGATGGCACCAAATTTTGGAAAAATCCATTTAAAGGAGAAGTTCCCTATCATTTTTAGAGATCTGAAAGCCTCATTACTCAAACACCTTTCTTAGAGTACTTTTGAGGTTGAGATCATTTTAGCATTACTTATCTTTCCAATTTCACCTGCTCCCTCTAAAATTGTCAAAAAACTTAGATCTATACTTTACTATGACTTTAAGAGATAATAAAAAGTTTTGGTTCTTATTTCACATAGCATATTCATTTCAAATCAATCAACATTAGAATTACATGGTCTTCTACTACTATATCTAGAATAAGAGGCATTTCTTTCTATTGGATAATTTATTAATTCTTCATTCGTGGCGTGGAACTCATTGTGAATTCTCATTGACTGTGGGGGAGAGTTGAAAGGTTTATAGATGACTATGACGGGATAGACCTTTGGAAAAAATTCCCAACAATCTTGAGTGAATTGGATGCTACTAAATGCATAGAAAATTATATACATAAAAGCAAGGGTTTATGAGTCCATACCTTTGTCAATATTTTTATCGATCCATAAAGCGAAGCTGAGTTGATGTAGAATATTATCTAAAATAACATTTTCTTCCAATATATGATCCTTTGATGTGCGAAGAAGAGTGGCCTTCTTTATCCATGGAAGAGCTTGAAGAATTTTCAGAGCAATATTTCTTTTTTCCTATATCTATACTCACCATATTTTCTATGTCCTTAAGCTTACCACTGAAAGGGGATTAAGAATAGCTAACGGTATAAGAGGAAAGTGGAAAAATAGTTCTAAAAAATAAATAAGGACTATATTAGGGACTCAATACTAATAACTAAAATTGGAATTCAAATAGAAAAAATAAAACTCCAAATTAATCTCCCATAATTTATTTATTTTTTGATTTAATTATAATTAATTCCACTAAATGATTACGACTGCACTCCAATTTTAATTACTCAAAATCACCACAATAGAGAGGCCTCTTGTTTACACTGTTGGATGGCACATAATATGATTCCCCTCATAAAGAGTAGAATAACACCTTGGTGAACCCAATTTTCCGTTAATTGATATTCACCAACATTTTATAAACATTCCTTGATCTTAAACATAACTTATTTGACATCTCTACCAAATTATAAAATCCATCGGTTGAGTTTAGTGATAGATTCAAAACCTATAAGTTTATTAAGGGTACACATTCCAGAATAATTCCTCGATGTGGATTCTTCTGATGCATGATCTTGAATATACTAACACGATCACTGCCCAACTTATAGGGTTTATTGGCCCGGTATAATACTGAATCGCACCCATAAGCGAATAAAAGAAATGACGATGTGAATACTCTCATCCTCATGTCCCTCAATATTAGGAACCTATACGCCCTACAAACAATGAGATTGTGCATGTCTTATCAACTTAGCATCAAGACTCGAATCTCATCATTGGTAATGTTCAATACGGTTTAATGGAAAGTAAAAGTTGTTTTATAAATCATTTGCGAATAAATAAAGGTACAATCATCAATATGCAAGCGACTAATATGCTCATTAGGCAACAAAATCGTCACCCGATAAGGAATGTTTACTCATTATTTAAATACGATGATGTTATCCTTCTTTATCAGATATTGACCTATCATCGAATTAACAAGGATATACAAGATAAGTATAAACTAATAAAGGAAAAATAAGTTGTTCAAAATAAATTAATTACAAATTGTGTTGCTAGATATAGAAGGGTTGAAAAGGATTTGACCTTTTGAAAATACTCTTGTCCAAGGTTTGTAGTCTCTCAATTGGATATGTACACAAGTCTAATAACATGTTTTTGTTTGATCATTATTATTCATAAAGAAAAATAGATTATATATATATATATTCTAGCAAAATGCCCGTGCCCTAAAAATTTCAAAGTACGTAATTACGAAACGATTTTTTTTTTAAAAGTACGTAATCGCAAAACGAAAAAAAAATTGAAAGTACATAATGACAAAACGGCAAAAATTTTCAAAATACGTAATTACAAAATATCAAAAATATCCTTCCCCAACCAAACAAAGTGTAGTTTTTAAAAAATTTACCATAATCTCTTTTGTTTATAAGATTATCCAGCATGAAGGCATGAAAATAATATCCCCCCCCCCCCCCCCCCAAAAAAAAAAAAAAAAATTAGTACCAGTTCTTACTACACGAACTACAATAAACACTCCAACTACCTACACCTAAACCTAAAAGTGAAGCAAGGTATTGGACATACATACTTCCAAAAATAAATGAGGAATATTTTCAGTTATCAATATAATCACCCAAATAAACATACACAAAATCAGATTTAAACATATCAGTTGTGTATAGTGTACAAATACAAAAAATAGTTCAAATATCATCCATCATTCAATGACATATAGTCAAACATAATTAACTGGTGATACCTCGTAGAATTTATTTACTTTTTATCAATGGAGAAAATCGTTATTATAATAATATATATAGTTGAGTTGTACAACATTAAATGATACCGAAACTAATATAATTGTTCCTCATTAGTTTGGCCTCATAAAACGCAAAAACAAAGAATTTCCACAAGTTCCTCATTTGTTTGGCCGCATCCTAAAAGATAAGCAACTCATGCTGAGACGGCAAAACATTTTGTAGTTGTTCCTAATAGATAAGCCACTCAAGGCCATGGGGATACTGGTCGCTATAAGTAAAAAAAATCATGTTGTATCGTGTCATTTTTATTCTGGTTAGTTCATTTTTATTTGAAAAAATATTTTCTATTATTACATTTGCAACGGGGTCATGTTTATGTCATATTTATTTTGGTCGGATTCATTTTTTTATTTAAAAAACATTTTTTTTAGTATTCTCACGCTCTTACATCAATCATTTTCTAGATATTTAAGCATACATTTTGTTCAAAAAGAATAACAGAAATCGGTACTTTTATTAAAAAAAAATTACTATTCCAATTTAAGTAAAGTATGTCAAACTTTTACATTGAGCCTTTCAATTTAAGTGTCCCCGTGTCAATGGCATGGTGATAATCTTATTTTTGTCTACTCACGCATTTTTTATCTTTCGTAATTAGTATATGAAATGAGCGAATAAAATAGTTTAATGGATATCTAAATATATTAAAAAGGTTTAAAGAAAATCTCATGTTGATGGAACTATCTTAATTTTGTCAAGAGTTAAACAAATTATGACCATATAATATTAATATTAGGGAGAACCTTTCTTCATGATTCTTTTTTGTTACTCTGTTGATATGTCAAACGACACTGCATGTGTGTTTGACACATAAGCAAGATCACAAAAAAGTGTCACGAAAAAAAATCTCCCAAGTAAAATTAATTGTCAAGTCACAAAAAAAGTCACGAAAAAAAAATCTCTCAAGAAAAATTAAATGTCGGGTACCAATGCGGATGGAACAGTATAGTATTTTATAACCCTACATAATCACACTTTTAGGCTAAAATTAAAAGTCAGGTAACTCATAGCATAATTACCATTTAATAAGATTTTCAATTCTTTTTTTTTTTGTGAAAAAGACAATGTTTTTACGTAAAGGTCTGAAGTAACTATATTTTAAAGAGTTAAAATTAACTATATTTGTTTGCACTGTTTTATTAGTTGTATTAAATGGAGATGGGTATTTTACCCCTTTACATTGAACGTGCATAATTTCAGTGTTGTGTTGGAGAATTTTAATTTTTCATTCAAACGTGAAAGACACAGTTTTCATTAAAGTCCACACTAAGCCATGTACCAATGCCTAGTGTTGTATTGAGACCCAATAACATTTAGTCTATTCTCATGGAGACCATCATTATTTTATTTCTACCTTTTGATTTTGACACATACTCAGATTTAACTTGAAACCATCACCATCTCATTCAATCTTTCACAAATCTTAAATTAAAACCCCCACTTCATCTACGAAAACTACTTTTTTAAAATTCTTAAATTTCATAACTATTTTCTAAGCTCCTCCAAACATGAGGTAATGTTAGAACATAGTTCAAACTATTTTTTCTTTTCTTTTCAAAATTCAGGAACCAACCAAAATATCTGTAAACAAAATATTGATTAAAATCAAAACATAAAAATTGCAACTGAATACAATAATTATATTATTCAATAAAAAGAAGACATAACAAAAAGAAAATTATAACTTTGACAAAAAAGATTTCCTGAAGGAGGTTTGTATGAACTCAAAAGGGAGTCTTTAAAATCCACATAATCCGTTGTCAATATCTAATACACATGTAATAACCTGGAAAAACATTGAAATAAAAAATAATGTAACAAATAAAAAATACTCAAATGCAAAAGTATTTACGATATGGGTCACAGTGACAAAGATTGAGAAAGAATATTTGGATAAAATGCATAACCACAAAACTCAAATGCACTAAAACTCAAGCTCCAAACTCTATATTTTTTGGAACACTAAAAAGATTTTGAGCCTTTCTGCCCTGAAATGATTTTTTTTATGGTAGTATTTTTATAGTGTTTTGGGCCATCGACACCGGAGATAGGTTCGGTACTAGTAATAAACCCCCATCTCTGACACCTTCCTAGTTGAGAACCCTACCGAAAAATCAAACCCACCCATAACTCATCCCCCATCTCCGACCCCTGCAGACACCAACACCATAAAATCACCAATCATATTCAAAATAAAAACACCGCCATCAATTAAAATGACTACCACCTGTGCACCCACAACCACCATTACCGAGAGCAACTAAATCAATTCAGAAAGAGAGAGATTCCATCAGAGATGGATGAAACCCGTCAGAAATTACATCAAGATACCCATTTTATTTTGTTTTTACTTTGTTGTCCGATTTTGTTACATGTATATGTTCCTATATGCCTATGGATGTTACCCTTAAATTTTCTTTAAAAATCGATAGGTGGATTGGAACAAAAATCAAAGGAAAATGTTACTCTTACCAGGAGTTAGCACCGGGCTAGTACCGAATGCGCTTTATATGGCTTGTACTATGATGTGGGTCCCGCCAGGGTACAAGCCATATAAAGCGCATTCGGTACTAACCCGATGCTAACTCCCGGTAAAAGTATCATTACTCAAAATCAAACCCATGTTTGGTTCAAAAAATTTCAATATCAATTTTTCCCAAACTTTGCCTCAGTTTTTTTATAGATTTAGTTATGTATTTCATCTGATCAATTTGCATATTGTGAATATATGTTGCGCTATCTTTCCACCCATATATTATATATTAATTTTTGTTTAACAGCGAAGGAGATATGAGCTCCCCAAATTAGGTTTGATGAAATCGAGGAATCTGGAAATGGCTTAAGGTTGATGATGATGATCAGTAATTTTTAAGTTTGGGGACTTTTTAAAAATAGCATAAGATATATTTTTTGATCAAGTTTTGTTCCTTCGTAATATATAGACGTTCTAAATCGAATGATGTTGTTCATTTTCAAAAATTCTATCAGAATTTGTTTATAGTTTATTCAACATATACTTTTTGTAAAAAAAATTATGAAATATGAAAAAATGTTTCTTTAATTCCAACACATAAAATATATGTTTATTGTACTCTTCATCATCATAAATAAAATTGTAATTATATATCTCCTTCATTGTGATTTTTTTTTTTTTTGCATCTTTTTGGTATTTTAGTAACCCGTAAAATTGATAAAAATAGACTAATTTTTTTTTTTTATAGTTTGTGTGTTATAAATATGATGTAACATCATTTATGATCAGTTTACATAATTTTGTAATTATGAACCTATGTTTAGTTTATTTTTATTATTATTTCTAGGCAATACTTGGAGTCTGAAAAATATGAAAAATACATCAAAATAATTATTTTTACAATTTACGGTTGAAAACTAATTACTAGAAAGATAAAAAATGTAAAACTACTTTATGAAAAATGGACTCCTATGAAACTTCTTATATGACTTGCATGCTTGTATATAATCTTGGATTTATCTATTTGATAAGACAAATGATTTAGTTTGTCGATCCATAGGTTATATGCATGTGGCCTTCTTTTCTCTTAGACAAGAATGTGGATAATCTTGAATCCATCACCTTTTATTGCATGCCTAAATGTTATATGGAATTAATATGTTAGCATTGACATTTTAATTTATTACAGAAGACCATAATATGGTCATAGGGTGCTTCAATATTTTAGTATAAATATAAAGGTGGCATCCCTTATAGTACCCTTTTTTTTTTGGGGGGGGGGGGGGGGGGGGGAGGGGGAGGGTACACATATAGAGGGCATGCTTTTTATCACTTTTGCATGTATATTTATTGGATCACCTTAACATAATAAATTAAAATATCAATAGAGCTTTTATTTAAAATTCATGCCATGAGACCTTAGTATGGATGCCAATAGTTAGATTTGTTCTCACAAATTGTCAATAGTGAAGAATTTGTTTATATAAATAAAAAAGAAAATGTATTCCAAATTTACATTATTGGGAGATGATTACGATCCTAGCGGACTTTCGATCTCAGTGTGTAAACAAGGAAATTTTTTATCATTGGACTCAAAAACAAATTAAAGATTCTACGTAATAATAATTAATGTCAAATATTTTTAAAATATAGTAACAAATTGTAGCAAACTTGTTGTCGCAATAACCAATGAAGAGAAACTTGCCGACAAAAACTATAACATATAGAAAATAAAAATTCAATTTGTTCTGAAAGAGCATTAGTGGTCAATTACTATCTCCACTCCTACGACCCAACCTGTAGAAGGTACAACCCCTGCACATCATTGTGAGCAATAGGCTTACCAAGCATTCACCAAGAAAAATTTTACTGCACGTTTTACATTACTAAGCTATATGCACGACGATCTTATTAGTAAGTATATGAACTTCACCATGGCAAAGGCCTTGTGGGATCGACTTCGTTTTGACTTTAATGGTACATCCACCATGAAACTTGTGATTCATGTGTTAAAATTTGATACCTAATGGAAGGAATCTAAGCATATGATGATCGGGCACCTTAAGGTGATGTCATGTCTGATTCGTGAGATGAAACAAACTAAAATTGTCCATACTGATGAGAAACATGTTCATGTCATTATCCAATTCTAAGAAGATTCATGGGTGCGCATGAAACAAAATATGACACAACGAGAATATTAAGAGTTTTTCTGATATTTCTCGTCACGTCGAGCTGAAGCGGGGCGCTAAGTGATGAACAAATGTTTCATTGACCTTATCACCAAGATTGGAAGCACTAGGAATTTTTTTTAATGCATGTTGGTAAAGGAAATCATAACAAGAAGGGTTGGCTAGGTGGACCTAAAGAAAACATAGACAAGCGTTGCATAGGCAAGCATGGTGGAAAGAAGGATACTTCCATAGTCGATTACTATAACTGTGGGAACAAGGGCCACTTTGCTCATGATTGCACATAGCCAGAGATGGTATCCTTTTTATCGTACTTTCAGCATATCTGTTTATGTTCTCATGTATTATTTTATCATTCTCTCACTGATTTGACTATAGACATGGGAGTAATAAAACATGTGATGAGAGACTGGGGAGGCTTTTTAGATTATCGTCACATTTTAATAGGTACTCAACATGTGTACATGTGTAGTTGTGCTCATGAAGAGGCTAAAGGAGCTTGTTCGTATCTGCTCCATCTTCATATGGGCAAAAAGTTACTTTTCATGACCTGCTTTATATTCCTATGATAAAGCATGATTTTTTTTCAATCTTTGCACTTTCTGATTATGGATACTCTTTCAATTTTAGTTTCACTTGATTAAATATTATTTTGAATGTTATTATTATTGTACATGGATCCCTTTGGAATAATATTTTTATATTCGATTTATTTAATGATTTATTTTCTTCACCTTCATTATCATGTATATGGCTAATATCAATTCAACAACTAAGCATGCTAGAATATGACATATAAGAAAAGTCAAGATGGCTAGATTCGCTAGATAAGGAATTTTAGGACCACTCGCTAAGGTTGACCTAACAATATGTGAGCCTTGTTTACCATAGAAACCCTATAGAAAGCCTTTTTATTAGGCTCTCGAAGATAATAAACCCCGAGATATAATTCACTCGAATATTTGCAGACCAATGAGCATTAAAGCACATCTTAGATGCTTCTATTCTCACATTCATAGATGATTACTAATGATTTGGTCATATCTATTCAATATCTTAACTCTATGAAGATTTATATTGTTTCAAATTCTACGTAGTAGCGGTTGAGAATAAAAGTTCAAAAAGGCTAAAAACTCTTTGCACAGATAGCGGTCGCGAATACCTATCGAATTGATTCAAGGAAATTATGTGAAAAAAAGGGTGAACACATACAATTTACTATTCCAAACAATCCGCAAGGAGAAGATGTTGAAGAGAGGAGGAATATAACATTTTTAAACATGGATAGATATATAATAGAGGAGACCAACCTCCTAATATCCTTCTAGCGAGTGCTATTTGTTTTCAGTCTACATACTTAAGATAGTGTCTACTTAGTTAGTTACATCCACATCATATGAACTTTTGAAATGACAAAAGCCTAGTTTGGAGCATTTTCACCCATGGGGTCTAACTAGTTATGTTCACAGTACCTCCTAGGATTATCAAAAACTTATCCCTAGATAATAAAAGCATATATTTATAAGATATTGTAAGACCTTAAAAGGATATGACATATACGGTGAACAGCTTGATCGAGGAATGACTGAAATAGAGTCACGTGATATCGATTTCATAGATAATGATTTATCTAGCATTGGAGATGCTAAAAATATTCTTGACATGTATGAGTTAGATGACACTGAAGACATATTAGAATCTTCAAGAGAGGGTGGGGGATTAATTCCTCATTTTGAAATCGCTAAAGATAGTGGGAGTAATCTTCATCCTAATGGGAGCATACCATTGGAACCATAAGATTCTCCATTTCGTCAAAGGAAATGAGGTAATATTTTGCATCAAATTTCTTGTGTGCTACTTTATATAAGGAAAACTCTCCTTCTTATGAAAAAGTTATTTCATCAAATGCTAAGAATGAATGTATGTTTTCCATTGAGGAAGAAATAAGTTCAATGGCTAAGAACAATGTGTGGGAGTTAGTTGACCTTACATTTGGGAAGAAGACCATTGGAAACAAGTGGGTATTAAAATTAAGCGTGAGGCTGATGGTTCAGTTGGCAAATAAATGGTACATCTAGTGACAAAAAGGTTATACCCAAAGAGATGGAATAAACTATAAGGAGACATTTTACCCAATGATGATAAAGGATTTTATTCACATATTCTAGCTATTATTGCACATTTATACTTAGAAAAATTTCACATGGATATTAATATTGCATTTATCAATGGATAACTAGATGAAGAGATCTATATGGATCAACCAATTTGAATCTAAAGAATATGAGCGTAAAGTCTGCCATCTAAAACGTTCAATATATGTTTTAAGAAATTATCAAGGCAGTGAAATTTCTGATTTCATTTTGCTAGAAATTCTATTAGTTTCCAAAGGATTGAAGAAGACCATTGCTTGTATCTCAAATGATCCAAGATAAATATTTGTATCATTTTATTTTATGTAAATGACATACTTGAAATGACATGAGTTCCACTGTCACCACTAAAGAGTTTTTGTCCTCAATTTTTTAGATGGAGGGCATGTGTGAATTAATATATGTGCGGGGGGGGGGGGGGGGGGGGGATAAGATCACGAGGATCGATCTAAGAAATTTCATTTTTTTTTCTCCGGAGACTTACATCAAGAAATTTCGAAAACAGTTTTGCATGCATAACTCCAAACCCAATGTCACTCTAATGGAAAAATAATGTACCTTAAGAATGAATGATTGCCTTAAAAGTGATGAATAAAAGAATAAAATGTCTAATGTATCGTATGCAGCTGCAATAGGTAGTTTGATGTACGCTAAGTTCTGTACGTGACTAGATATTTTTTATGCGATTGGCATAGTTAGTCGTTACCAAGAAACCCTAGTTCAACTCATTAGAGAGTAGTTAAGATGATTTTTAGATTCCTATGTGGGATTGTTAACCTCGTATTATGTTACCTTAATTAATATTTGAGGTTGAAAATATACAATGATGTTGATTGGGCCAGTGAAAAAGATGGACAAAAGACCACTTCGGGATATGCTTTAATACTCGGGGGCAAAGTTGTTATTTAGAGTAGTAAAAAGTAAATATGTGTCATCATATCCACAGTGTAGTCAGAATAAGTATTCCTCTCAGCAACTATTTAGGAAGCTATTTGGTTGAGGAGATTTTGACATAGCTTGGGTCTTACGGACTACACCACAGAGCCCACAATAATATATTGTGACAACGTGACAACTTTAGCCGTTGCAAAAGATCCCAAATATCATGGAAAGACAAAACATATTGAGATAAAATATCACTACATTCAAGACATGGTCATGTAAAGGGAAGTTACCTTAAAACATATCTCCATGTATTGGATGATTATTTTACTACACCTATAGCCTTAGATGTTTTCCTTTCTCATATTAGGAGTATGGGACTTCATAGGATTTGATATGTAATAAAGCCTCTTTTGTTTTTGTTTTTGTTTTTGATTTTGAAATTGTTGTTCTTGAATGATGTGATATTCATTTATTGTGTTTGAGTGACTATTATTGTATGCAATGTCACCGGGATTGAATCAACCCTCTTACATGAGTGATTCACCATGGTTCTTAAATAGCAAGAAAATTTAGACATTTGTCAATGGAGCTTTGATATTGAGATGAGACATTTATATCTTTGGCGCCCGAAAGGAGAACATGATACATATTATTAAGCATTATATAATATATATCGCATTAGTTAGAGATAAGATGAGACCTTATAAAGATTGATTATATAGAAACTCCACGACTATATGTAGCCTATTATCAGTCGAATATGAGATTTAGACAGGCCTTAAGTGACTGGGTTGAAACATGGGTTAGGGGATTGATGAGAAACTAGACTTAGATCCCTATGGCATCCTTTTATTTTTGTAAAAGTGACATACCCATTATTATGGGATGATGTCATAGCATACATTTCATACGGTATTTTCTTTGACACATGATGGTTGTAGTATTGAATGAATCCCGACTTCATCGCTGTGTGAGGCACTCGAATCATTATGATCATGTGTTATGCCTTTGTTGACTTGAGAACTATGTTATGAAGAGGATATTCGATGACGCTTCTTTAGCATGTTTACCTAGGGCGATGGAATATACCTTCTAAGGGAGATATATAGCATTTAGCTAAGAAGGACTTAGTACATGGCTTGCCATCACTTGGGAAGCACACTTTTGCGGTTTGTGAACCCTGTCAGCTGGGAAAAAATGTGTAGTCCCTATAGGAAGTTAAATTCTATTTCCACTTCACGTATGCTTGAGTTAATTCACATGTATCTTATGGGTTCTACTCGCACTGAGATTTTGGGTGGTAAGAGGTATATCCTTGTGACAGTAGATGATTTCTCTCATTATTCGATAGTTGGTTTCCGAAAAGAAAAATCCGTTGTAGTAGATATGCAACCTCCTTGAGGCCACCATAGGAGGTGGGGATTGCCATCATCTTATTCTTCATCCACCATTTTTGGAGATCCATTTGAGGTGGCAAAACTCATACTCTTAGTTTAAGACTCTATTTTTCATATTAGTAGTCTTGTAGCTAGAATTATAAGAGTAGAATGCATTATGATATAAGAATGTATTTCTTATGATTTACAAAATATGGGCTTTAATGTTTGGAGAAAATGATATATTTCAAGAAAACTTGGTATTAAACATTTTTATGGAATAAAAATGTTGGAAGAATGCTCATTTTGATTGAAAATATTTTATAGATAAATATTTCAAAGTTTTCTTTTGAAAAATTTGGGAAAAAAGATAAACGAACATTTTATTCAAGTTTTGAAGAAATAAAATTGTCTTCCATCTTGAAAAGTATGTTTGTGCAAACATTATGAAATATCTAGAGTAACTCACATGTCAGACCAATCAATAGGATTTGCGATTAAAATCCATCTTCTCATGCATATAAACTTGTAGTATTTCGAGGTTGAATAGATAAACAATTTTAATGAGGGTTTTATTGGGTCTAAACATTAAATAATGAAAATAGAAATTTTACCTCTTAAGTTGTGTGAAAAGGGTGTTGAAAATATGAAAGGTGCAAGGTTTCAAACCTATATGTATTAATAAAAAAAAATATTTTTCTCATAAAGTAGCCTTAGATGTTCAATGATTTCTTAGAAAAGAAAGTAATGAGATAAATATACTTTTAACTTGAGAAGAATGTTACTCCAAATGTTAAAAAAATATTAATGTATTAGAAATACTTAAGAAGTTAGTGTGGGTAACTTAATGGTGTTTTGAGAAATAACATTTGTGATAATGGAGAAAAAGACAATTTTAGATACGAATGGGTAAAAAGGTAATTTTACTTAAGTGAAATATTTTTATGAAATAAAAATGTTAGAAAATGTGTTGTAAAAAAGATCCTATATGAACATGATTTTGGGATAAAATCAATGTTAGAGTAAAAAGGACAATAAATGATAACTTTAAAAGTGTAACATAAGTTGGAGTGAGACCCTAGGTTTTGCCTTCGACTGGAAAAAGGAAAAGCGGAACAATATGGACATTTGCAAAATATTAAAACACATTAAGGATGATACTGGAATAATTAATGAGAGACTGGAGCCCATGGATGAAAGATCCAAAATCACTGGCTAGAGCATATAATAGCATAGCCAAGAGTGTGGAGCTTGTTAAAGTATGAAGTTATTAGAAGATTTCGAGAAAAAGATAATAAAAATGGAACACATCAAGAAATGGGTTGTGTGGTGAACATGTGAAAAGACAACCTAATTTGAATGAATAAATAAATGTCCCGGTAAAGAATAAAGTGGAAAAGTATTGTGAAAATTTATTAATGTCCATAAGGTAAATGAATGGAAAAGTAAAAGGATTAAATGGGTGGTTAAGAAACCCAAAGAGGTTTAACCCATTATTGACACATGGGTGTGTTTACAAAATATTTTCGAAGGAAAAATAAGTATTTTCTAACACGATGTTTACGTATGTTGAAACGGCGATTTTCAAATAAAGTACTAACGTGAATTAGTACAAATAAAGTGGTCAATTTCAATGAAAGAGATGATTTTCCTTAAGCAAAGTGTATTTATTTTAAGTATTTAACTGGTTGTGTTAAATAAAGGAATAACTGTCAAGTCTAATAAAAGGAAAATTATTTTACGGGATTAAGGTGAATTAATCGGATTATATAACGTTTTTAAAATAAAAACGATTTCATGCATGTAAGTATATATATATAGGAGGATTTTTTTGTATAAGCTAAGTGGTGACTGGGATTAACTCTTAGTGAGTTGAATCTAATGGCCCAAAAACAACCACACCAAAAATTCGTGTCCACTGATGCCATGCTTCGACTTTCAATAAAAAATGGTACACTCACTTTGGGTTCACGGGGCTCAATATAAAATGATAGTACTCTCACTCTCAAAATTTTCAAAAACCAACCTCTATAAAGAGAAAGAGAGATTTTGGACCAAGAATATTCTCCAAAGCTACATATTTCGTTTCCTTTCTCTAACCATTTTTACTAGGTTTGATGGAGGAAATCTCAGGTAGTGTATAATTTTTTGAAGTTTTTTTCTTTATTTTTTCCTTTTTAGTAAGATGTGTATGCTCATTAGTGAGTAGTTCAGTTTGGGTTTATTATTGAGTTAGATTTTAATCTCACACGCAAGTTGCTTCAAATATCTTCATGCAATAGAGAAAGAAAATAAAATATTGGAGCTTCAAATTTCTTCATCTTCGTGCAAGATGCTCTAAATTTCTGTATGCTTCTTCTACATTTTCATATATCTTTATGTTGTTGTATATGTTAAGTATAATGTTTTGAAATTGGGTATACATGAACCATTTACGTTCATGTTTTCAAGAAATTTAGCTTTTTTTAGAAACCTATTTATGTTCTCTCTCTCTCTCTCTCTCTCTCTCGTAAAAACCCTGTAGTGTCATTATCATGTGTTTGTAAATGGAAAAAACTCGTTTAGCTTAATTCAAGTTCTTTCTCTCCCTTATTAATTGGATAAGTAGAATAGTTTCATCCATTTATAAACACTTCTATCTCTTTTAAAAACAAGAAACCCATTCATTTGATCATTGTACGTTTATTTACTCAGATTTTATGCTACTGTGCATACGTGTTTTTTTAGAAACCCATTTCAATTGAAGTCATACCCATCTACTGATTGAATTAATAGCTTAACTATATCATTTTTTTCATTGTTCGTTTTAATGGATCTTATATTGTCATGTAGTGAATTTAAAGCGAACAAAAAAAAAGTAGGAATCAACCATAGTAAGCAGAGAGAGAGGTGTTGGGTTTCCGGCTTGAACTCCCTTAATCTAGGTAAACCTCGTTGACCACCCATGGTGGTTTTAGATAAAGTACAGGTTATTTTCATTTTTATTATTTCATTTATTAAATCATTATTATGTGTAGGAAAATAGTACGCCGACCCTCATTCTTCACCAAGGTTACACCAAGGCCCCACTAAGTGTTTAGAATAGAAAGAAACCTAAAGCCTATGGGTGAAGAGTATTTTAGGTTTAATTAAAAGATTTGGGATAATTGTGATCTTTTTATAACTTCACAAGTTTACAAATAACACCCCTATATTCCGTTTACAGTCCATACGTAATTAACTTGAATTTAACAAAAGTTAAAGGGGCAATGGCCCCTTCGGCCTATGGTGGATCTGCCTTTGCAATTGTTTACCACCCAATGCTGCTAGCAAAGTAATATCATGAGTAAAATTAACATTAATCATGTTTCTATCATTTGATAAAGGAGGAGAGGTTTTTTGTATAAGCTAACGGGTGGCTGAGATTAACTCTTAAGGGGTTGAATCTAATGGTCAAATACGATGCAACGCATCTATGTTTGGTATTGACCTCCCCATACATAAACCCTAGCCTCATTCTATCGTTTTCACTCAATCATGCCTCCCCAAAGACAAACCCTCGCCCTTTCTCTTCCTCTTACCCATCTGCTTCCGTCGCCGCATCTCTCTCACATACTTCTACATGTATCTCCAAAAATTAAACACTCATTCTTTTTTTCTTCAGATCTGCTAAGACACTAATTTATTTGATCCTATTAACAAGATATGATTTTTTTTTTATTCAGATGGGTTTCGGTTGCTCTTACAGGTTTGGATAACCTCAATGTCATTATTGATGAATAAAAACCATTACTTCGATATTTTCTTTTACTGATTTCTGATTTGGTTTAATTTCTTTGCAGTTTGAGATTTTTATGTATTACCCTTTGCATTTGCTTTTCTTTTTTATTTGCAGAATTACTATAGATATCATTACCCATTCAATGGATTTAGAGACCAAGTCTATTTTTTCATACCTTTAGAAACTTTCATTTTTTAAATCGTTTGGGTGGTATTCATGTTTACCTTAAAATTTCTCTTTTGACTTCATGTAATAGCTTGGGTCTTACAATAACTTGGGGCAAAAATATATTTCTACGCTATTTTTAACTTTTAATTTTTATATTCATAAATAAACGTTTTTGTGATCTCTCTTTATTACGCATTAAAAACACTGCATCGTGATCACAAATTGGTTCATTGTTCAGAATGGATGCAAAGTCTTAGTTTTATAAAATCTTACCCTTACTATATGGATTCTAAAAACAATTTGTTTCTAAGATTTTAACATTATCATTCTCTCCTAATCGAGTGTAATCTTTATTTTACAACCCAAATTTTCTGAAGGTATATTGTCCCAAGGATGAGAACCTTCTTGTTAATAGAATGATTTAAGGACGTGTGTGCTCGCGTTCAAATGATCAAATTATATATAAAACCCTTTTAACACAAACAGACCCTAAACATGCAGCAGTATGTGATTGAATAAATTGATAATCTACGTAAGAACATTCAAACACATGCAATTAAGGAAAAATCCCCCTCAGGGGCAAAACCATTTATTTTCACTATAATTTGTAAGAGAACGGCTTACAATCGGATTACAATGAAAATACAAGTTGACTAAGAATTACCCTCGGGTATCGGATTCTATAGTCGCGGCTGGAATTATCCCTTTCCAGTAGGGCTGCAATGAAGAAGAAGAACGGTCTCCTCCACAAGGGTTGAACAAACCAAAGTTGTGTTCTTGGGTTGCTAAAGGATTCACAAAGGTTTGGCAAGGATGTGTGAATCAAACCATGAGTCTTGGGACTCAAAAATATGAAGACTAGATGTATTTGGACTCTCAAATTCGTCTCCTAAAGTCTTGCAAAACAACTCTCCCGAAGTTGGTATTTATAGGGAAATACATGAAGAGACCCACGATTTTAAACTGCTGAAATTCTATCCAGCGTACAGGTACCCCGAACCGGTTCGGGTACCCCTGCGAACCGGTTCGCCCCCTCGAACCGGTTTCGGGCTGGGTTCGGGAAAGTGTGCTGGAAACAAGGCTTTAAACACTTAGAAAAATTTCCAGACTTTTCAATGAACATATCTCCGTTTTCCACGGGCCATAACTTGTTCACCGTAGCTCGGATTGAGGTGCCGTTTCTTCCAGTATCTTTGTTGCGGCAAACTCTTCAACTATCCAGTTGACCGGTCCTCCGGACGGTGGCTGTAAAATCACCAATTGGCCCTTGAACTTCCCTGTCATGCCTTGTTTCACTGATTTGACTTCTCTTGCGTTCCACTTGCATTACGAGCCTACAATCAAGGAACGTGAAGTTGTTGATGCAGATAAGTGATACATTAGTGGAGATAATGCATGCTTGATTCCCGAAATTCGGATAGAGGCCGTCATGTGAGATCGTGAGGTGACGTGCCAAATCTAGCGGCGTACGACATAAATAAATGAAACATTTCGGACATGAGAAAAATGTCCTTACAATGATAATGCGAGATATAAGGGGGCCGAGTGATGTGAGCGTGGAACACCATTAATATAGTTAGAATTGTTAAAATTTAATACCCATTTTGCTATTATTATGGTTTTTTTTTTGTTATATTTGATTGAGAGACTCAATCATATGGGAATTTTTGTGTTGGGTAGTGTCTTCATAATTTTAAATTTTGTTGGTATTATTTTCTTTACCAAACCACCATTGGGGAGTGGGTCACTTATTTTCTTTATATGTCGGGGAGTGGGGGTAGAGATTGGTGGTTTGTTATTACCTGCAGACATGTTGGTATTAGATATGCATGTTCACGATGTGATTATCGGTATGGATTGGCTCGTAGCTTATAGGGCCATGATTGATTGCTTCAGCGGGAGCATTGTTTTTGCCATTCCGGGGCAAGAGATGTTTGTAGTGGCGATGCCTCGCCCAGAGGGAGGATCGACCGCTCATCTGTATTACATAGAGGAGGATACCTCTAAGGAGGTTGTGATTCCGTTAGATTCTATCCCAGTTGTCAGGGAGTATTCGGATGTGTTTCAGGAGATACCAGGCCTACCCCCCAGTCGAGAGATAGACTTTGTTATAGACCTATTGCCAGATACGAGGCCTATAGCACGCGCACCGTACCGTATGGCTCCGGTAGAGATGCGAGAGCTACGAGATCAGATAGAGCAACTGTTAGGTCAGGGATTTATTCGCAGAAGTACCTCACCTTGGGGCGCTCCAGTTTTGTTTGTGAAGAATAGGGACGGTTCACTGAGATTGTGTGTGGACTACCGAGAGTTGAATAAGGTCACGATACGGAATAAGTATCCGTTGCCTCGAATCGATGACTTATTCGACCAGTTGAGAGGAGGTTCTTTCTTCTCAAAGATTGATTTGAGATCGGGATACCATCAGTTGCGTATCAGGGAGGAGGATGTCTCGAAGACTGCGTTCTTGTCGAGATATGGTTCTTACGAGTTTCGGGTTATGCTTTTGGTTTGACCAATGCTCCAGCAGTGTTTATGGACTTGATGAACAGAGTGTTCAGGGATTTCCTAGATCAGTTTGTCATTGTCTTCATCGATGATATTCTGGTTTACTCCCAGACAGAGGAGGAGAATGTCGAGCATTTGAGGCAAGTTTTACAGACACTTCGTCAGAACGAGTTGTATGCAAAATATGAGAAGTGCGGGTTTTGGCTGAAGGAGGTCCAGTTTTTGGGACACATTATTTCCGACCGGGGGATATCTGTTGATCCAGGGAAGGTATCCGCGGTGAGGGAATGGGGACAGCCCATGACATCGACTGAAATTCGTAGTTTCTTGGGCCTAGCAGGATACTACAGGAGGTTCATTCGGGGATTTTCGAAGATAGCGGGTCCTTTGACACGTCTGACTCGTAAGGGTGTGCCATTCATCTGGAGTGATGCCTGTCAATTGACATTTGATGAGTTAAAGGACAAATTGACCTCAACACCTGTGTTAGCATTGCCGAGACCGGGAGTTGAGTATTTGGTTTACACCGATGCGTCTTTACAAGGACTTGGAGGTGTATTGCAGCAGGAGAGACAAGCCATAGCTTATGCTTCCCGTAAGCTTAAGCCTCATGAGAAGAATTACCCCACGCATGATTTGGAGTTGGCGGCAGTGGTATTTGCCCTACGGATTTGGAGGTACTATCTTTTAGGGGAGAAGTTCCAATTGTTCACGGACCACAAGTCCCTACAGTACCTGTTCATGTAGAAGGAGTTGAATATGCGGCAGCGTAGGTGGCTTGAGTTTGTGAAAGACTACCAGTTCGATATCCAGTATCACCCTGGTAAGGCTAACGTGGTGGCAGAAGCGTTGAGCCGTAGGCCAGCAGATGAAGTGGTAGAGGTGTGGAAGGCCAAGCGGAAGGAATTGGGACACCAGGATGCAGTGGCCCGATCTTTCATGTCTGTGATGACTGTTACACCGCAGATTGTCACGAAGGTAGTACGGGCACAGGCTAATGACTCGTTCTGTCAGGAGCAGATAGTTCGATTACTAGCAGAGGGAGCCGAGTCCTATACCATTAGCTCAGACGGGGGATTACGCTTCAATGGGAGATTGGTGATTTCGGAAGGAGAGGAATTGCGACACGATGTAATGGCAGAGTCGCACGGCTCACGGTTCACGGTACATCCCGGAGGGGACAAAATGTACCAAGACATGAGACGCCAGTATTGGTGGAGCGGTATGAAGAAAGATATCGCTGAGTTTGTTTCGAAATGCCCCACTTGTCAGCTTATAAAAGTGGATCATCAGAGACCGGCAGGACTGCTACAGCCGTTGGAGGTCCCGGTGTGGATGTGGGAGAGCATATCCATGGACTTTATCACGGGGTTGCCTACGTCGCAGAGGGGTCACGATTCCGTTTGGGTAATTGTGGACAGATTGTCCAAAGTCGCTCACTTTTTACCCGTACGGACTGACTACACTACGGGACAGTATGCCCAGCTCTTCATTTCAGAGATTGTGAGACTTCATGGTGTACCCCTAAACATCGTGTCTGACAGAGACAAGATATTTGTTTCGCGGTTTTGGAAGAGTTTCCAGGAGGCCATGGGCACGGAATTGCGGTTGAGTACGGCTTATCATCTGCAGACCGATGGGAAGACCGAGCGCACAAATCAGATGTTGGAGGACATGCTACGCATGTGCATTATTGACTTTGGGGGTGGATGGGAGCAGTACCTTCCACTGGTAGAGTTTGCTTACAACAACTCCTATCAGTTCACTATTGGCATGGCTCCGTTTGAGGCATTGTACGGTAGACCTTGTCGTTCCCCAGTATGTTGGTTGGAGGTGGGAGACAACAAACTACTTGGGCCGGAAGTGATTCAGGATACTTCGGCAAGGATAGAAGTGATTCGAAGTCGCATTCGGGAAGCTCAGGACAGGCAGAAGAGCTATGCTGATGCGAAGAGGTTCTTCAGAGAGTTCCAAGTAGGGGACCAGGTTTTGCTCAGAGTATCTCCTATGAAGGGGATTATGCGATTCGGGAAGAAAGGGAAGTTGGCACCGAGATATGTGGTACCATTTCCTATTATTGAGCGGATTGGACCGGTTGCGTATAGGCTTGGATTACCGGAGCAATTGCATCGGATTCACGATGTGTTTCATATTTCCTCGATGAGGAAATATCTTAGAGACAATTTAACTCATTCTAATATTGCTTTGGAGGACATCGATCTCCAACCTGATAGCTCCTACGAGGAGGGGCCGATTGCTATTTTGGACCGAAGTGAGCGGAAACTGCGGTCAAAGATAGTCCCGTTAGTGCGTGTTCAGTGGCGACATCATAATGTCGAGGAGTCCACATGGGAGCGCGAGGATGAGATGCGCGAACGTTATCCAGAGTTTTTCTTACCAGATACTTTCTAGTTTCGAATTTCGGGACGAAATTCTGTTATTAGGGGGGAAGTATGTAATACCCCGTATTTTTGGCAATATTTATTTTTGGGATTAATTAATTAAATGAGAATTAATTGGGAATTAATCCGGATAAAATACTAGCGAGATGTGAGTTGGTATTTGACTATATTGAGTATATATGATGATTTATGAATATTGAATTGTGAAATTGTCGTGAGATTGATATACAGCAATTTGGACATTTTATTGGGACGCGGGTGATAGTTGCGTCAGCATATAATTATTTTGATTATAAAAGTGAATTTAAATTCTAACCATATGGTCATTTTGAGTGCGCCAACGCGTCCGGAAGGGTCGAGATAGTCAGAAAACACTAGCCGGGGGTTTAGTTTGGGTCCCGGGGTATTTTTAGGCCATACCGGCAACATAAAGGGTATTTTAGTAATTTTGTATTTTTGGAAATTAAAAGTGACGAAAATTAGTAAATTATATCTGATGTGGATTTGACCCACTAAGCCACTAACCAACCCATGTTAACCCAATAGGTTACGTAGGTTATTAGAATTAGGTTTCTAATCATTTTCCCAAGGAAAACCCTAGCCACCATAGCCATTGGAGAAGAAGGCTTGTAGAGAGAGAGAGAGAAGGAATTCTGCAGAAAAGCTTCATCAAATCAACACCAAATTCAGAGACACTCGAGGCAAGTGGTTTAATTAACATTTTTATGCAGTAAAATGTTTCTTCCATGTTAGAAATCTTGATAATCATTCTTAATTGAGAGATAAAGGAAAACACATGAAATTGGAGTTGTTAGTTTAATGGTGGATGTAGGTTTGCATGTAGAAACGTTATTGGAAGATTGAATTAAGAGAATTACAAATTTATGTGTTATAAAAACGGATTAAATTCTGGGAATTAATGATGATAAATTCTAGGGTTTATGTTCTTGAAAAATTGGGGAAAAGAGTAGAGACTTGTGATTTGATGATGTTTAGGATGTGTTAATTCCTTAAAAGATGTTAGTATATGACCTTAGTATGTTTTAGGATGACTGGAGACCTTAAAACATTAATTGGACGAATTTTGGTTGAGATTTGAGGGTAGAAAATTGGTGAAAAACGAGATAGGAATTTCTGGGCTTGAAACTGGCCACTCGTTAGAAGACCTACCCCGGTCGTTCGAACGAGCTCGTTCGAACGAGCTTCTAACGAGTTGACAGTCTGGGTTCTAACGAGAGTGATGTTCGTTCGAAGTTTTCGTTCGAACGAGATCTCGTTAGAAGACCCAGTTCGTTCGAACGAACTCTCGTTCGAACAGCCTCGTTCGAACGAGACTTCGAACGAGTTGACAGTTTAGGCTTTTTAGCCTGTTTCGATCCCGAGTGCCCCGTAACCTTGTGTATAGGTAGTGATAGCCTTCCCTTGATGAGTATTTGGTATATTTGGGATGTTTGGGATATAATGAGGAGTCAAACCTAGAAGTGTAGTTTGAACCTAAAGGAAATTATGAGCCGAGACGTGAGTGCCTACTACGACGTAAGAATAAATTATGGCGCGTATAAATGTGAACCGGGATTATATAAGTTATATATATATATATTAAATTGGTACGAGAATGCGATATGTACTACAATTAAATTACGGTGATTACTAAGATGCGTGTTTACTTAGTATTGGTATATGATTTGTGTGTATGACATACCTACCATACTTGCTATCACGGGAGGTTTGCGTTCGCTTAGGGCCCTCTAATCCTTGTGTTGCCCGGATTTAGACTGGTTACCTTGATGAACATAGGTCATAGAAAGACTTATTGGGATGTTGATAAGTCCGCTGATCGTGGGAGCGTAGGTATGTGCGTGACCCATGTGATGTGACTGTGTTCGCCTCCATTATTTGTGATGTTGTTATCTGTGAACTATTCCTGAGAGATTCGGAATATGTGATCCTTATGTACGTGATGTACCGGGATGGATAGCAGAGTATGTGTGCACCGCAGCTTAGTTCTCGGGGTGCTTGTATTGTATATTTATGATGTGAATAATACACACTTAATTAATGGGAACCTTCATGTTAATGTTGTGAATATAATTACGGTATTGTTTTGAGAAAAACATAACGGGTTAACTGATAGTGATATATATTGTATATTGAGCATCTGAGTTTACGTTAAGCCCCTACTTATTGAGATCATTATAATGTTAATGGGAACCGAGTAATAAGGGTAGAACCTATGATAGTCTAGTTAGATATGATGTCATTAGCTAGTGGTTTGTGTCATTTTAGATGGGTACTTACGTTAGGAGTGCACAGTTAGACGAGAGGTGAGAATTTCATGTGAGTGCACGTCCTAACATGTACTTTGCATTTAATGTTTTAAATGTTTTTAAAGCACTTGCAGGTTTTTAAAATATCTCCACATTCGGGCTCTGACCCGTTTGCTTTCAAATCTATTTTTCTTGTAAAACCATTTTAGGTGCCCAGCCACAAGGACACCATGCATAGGATACTCATTCGGGTGACGAGTTGTAGCTGTTTGTGGAAGCTGCAGGGATTTGCTTTTAGACGCTTCTATCATTTGGATTCCAGATTCAGTATCTATCAGTTGTAGGGCATGTTGCCCATTTCTATTAGAGACATCTTTCCATTACAGTTTTTCAGACTTTGGCATGTATTGATTCAGTATTCAGTTTAGTTATTTCAGTTTGTGGTATTGTAGTGAGGATTTTTCCTCCAGACTTTATTTACATTATGTGATGGTTATTCTATTTACTTCGTTATGGTGAATGGTGTTATTATTATTCATTACACTTGTTGCATGTTAATCAGACTTTAATTAAAATTTGGCAACTTACTTTTTAAATACTAGGTGGTTAGTAATAATAAAATGTTTTCGACGGTGATGCTATTTACTGAGCCAACTTGGCATTTTGGTTTAATTTAATAAAGGAGTAGCTACCCGGTATTTAATTAGTCGGGGTGTCACAAGTGGTATCAGAGCATCAGGTTCTAGTGTCCTTTAGGATCTGTACGGCTATTATGTTTCCGCTAAGCTTTCTTTGATATAGAGCCCTATATTTTAGGACTGTTGTACTCTTTATGTGTATGCTTCATTATTCAGCTATTTTAAGTTTATAACTGCGAACTTATAAACTTCATTCTTATTTCAGATGCCTCCACGACGTGCACGACGAGTTCCCAGGGATGCAACGCCCGAACCCCAACCCGCTCCAATTCAGGGCATGATGAACGCCGCTGAGGTTGCAGCCATTGTAGCCCAAGCGGTAAATGCCGCAATTGTCGTAGTTCAGCAGGCACCACCTCAGGCGCCGGTTGTCGCGCCAGTACAGGCAAATGCATTCCCGTCTGCTTGGGAACGTGTACTTGACGCTTTTCAGAAAGCGCATCCGCCAGAGTTTGCAGGTAGCTCAGATGTGGTAGTCTCGAGCCAATGGAGGAAGGATATGCAAAGGCACTTGAGGATGTATGAGTGCACGGATGTTCAGAAGTAGGTGCTAGCTACTTTCAAGCTAGTTGGATCTGCACTGCAGTGGTGGGAGTCTATTACCACCGTGGAGGAGAGGGATGCTCTCACTATTCAGGACTTTTGGGTGCGGTTCGACCGCAAGTACTTTCCGTCAGCTGTTCATACGGAAATGAGGAGGAAATTGATGAGTCTGAGGCAAGAGGGTAAGACCGTGGCCGAGTATGAGGCCGAGTTCATGAATCTGTTGAATATCGTTCCGGATGAGATACCGACAGAAAAGAAAAAGATTGAGAAATTCATCGACGGGTTGACATGGAGGATCCGTCAGCATCTGTTAGGGAACCTGTCGTTGGCCACTTATTCTGATGTGGTTAACGCTGCTTTGTTACACTGCCAGGATCACCGCTTTCATATGGATGAGGGCAAGAGATCCGGAGAGTCTAGCCATCAGGGAAGGACTGGAGGGCATGGTGCCAGTGGGGCACAATCTATTCAGGGGCAGAGACAGGGTGAGCAGGGTTCCCAGTAGGGGGATCAGAAGAGGTTCAGATCAGGGAATTATAGGCACGGACAGGGAGGTTTCCGTCAGGGCCATCAGGGTCCAAACGGCCATCAGGGCCAATAGGGGCAGAATGGGCAGCAGTTTCACCAGTGCCAGCAGGGCCACGGGAGGAACGGTAACGGCCACCAAGGCCGGGGACAGCAGGGGCAGAGAGGACGGAATTTCCCGGGGAAGTGTTTTGTTTGTGGCAAGACTGGCCATAAACGACAGGATTGTCCTGATAGGGGCAGGGCCCCATAGTAGCAGCAACAGGGTGCTCGCCAGGAGCCGCAGAGGCCTATGTTTCCCGCCGCTCTCCCCGCACCGCCACAGATGGCAGCATTGCCACCCATTCCAGCAGTCCCAGCTCAGCAGGGGCAGCTACAGTATGGACGTGTCTATAACGTCCACCAGGCAGCAGTTCCACAGGCACTGCCTGCGATTGAGGGTACGTTTCCTATCCATGGCACTATGGGTCGGGTATTATTTGATACGGGGGCTACACATTGTTTTATAGCTACACATTTCGCGAAAGCCTTAGGATTGTTAGCCACAGCGGAGAGCACAGTGACGTGTGTCGACTCATCATTGGGGAGTGGGTCACTTATTTTCTTTATATGTCGGGGAGTGGGGGTAGAGATTGGTGGTTTGGTATTACCTGCAGACATGTTGGTATTGGATATGCATGTTCACGATGTGATTATTGGTATGGAATGGCTCGTAGCTTATAGGGCCATGATTGATTGCTTCAGCGGGAGCATTGTTTTTGCCATTCCGGGGCAAGAGATGTTTATAGTGGCGATGCCTCGCCCAGAGGGAGGATCGACCGCTCATTTGTATTACATAGAGGAGGATACCTCTAAGGAGGTTGTGATTCCGTTAGATTCTATCCCAGTTGTCAGGGAGTATTCGGATGTGTTTCAGGAGATACCAGGCCTACCCCCCCAGTCGAGAGATAGACTTTGTTATAGACCTATTGCCAGATACGAGGCCTATAGTACGCGCACCGTACCATATGGCTCCGGTAGAGATGCGAGAGCTACGAGATCAGATAGAGCAGCTGTTAGGTCAGGGATTTATTCGCAGAAGTACCTCACCTTGGGGCGCTCCAGTTTTGTTTGTGAAGAAGAGGGACGGTTCACTGAGATTGTGTGTGGACTACCGAGAGTTGAATAAGGTCACGATACGGAATAAGTATCCGTTGCCTTGAATCGATGACTTATTCGACCAGTTGAGAGGAGCTTCTTTCTTCTCAAAGATTGATTTGAGATCGGGATACCATCAGTTGCGTATCAGGGAGGAGGATGTCTCAAAGACTGCGTTCTTGTCGAGATATGGTTCTTACGAGTTTCGGGTTATGTCTTTTGGTTTGACCAATGCTCCAGCAGTGTTTATGGACTTGACGAACAGAGTGTCCAGGGATTTCCTAGATCAGTTTGTCATTGTCTTCATCGATGATATTCTGGTTCACTCCCAGACAGAGGAGGAGCACGCCGAGCATTTGAGGCAAGTTTTACAGACACTTCGTCAGAACGAGTTGTATGCAAAATATGAGAAGTGCGGGTTTTGGCTGAAGGAGGTCCAGTTTTTGGGACACATTATTTCCGACCGGGGGATATCTGTTGATCCAGGGAAGGTATCCGCGGTGAGGTAATGGGGACAGCCCACGACACCGACTGAAATTCGTAGTTTCTTGGGCCTAGCAGGATACTACAGGAGGTTCATTCGGGGATTTTCGAAGATAGCGGGTCCTTTGACACATCTGACTCGTAAGGGTGTGCCATTCATCTGGAGTGATGCCTGTCAACTGGCATTTGATGAGTTAAAGGACAAATTGACCTCAGCACCTGTGTTAGCATTGCCGAGATCGGGAGTTGAGTATTTGGTTTACACCGATGCGTCTTTACAAGGACTTGGAGGTGTATTGCACCCGGAGAGACAAGCCATAGCTTATGCTTCCCGTAAGCTTAAGCCTCATGAGAAGAATTACCCCATGCATGATTTGGAGTTGGCGGCAGTGGTATTTGCCCTACGGATTTGGTGGCACTATCTTTTGGGGGAGAAGTTCCAATTGTTCACGGACCACAAGTCCCTACCGTACCTGTTCATGTAGAAGGAGTTGAATATGCGGCAGCGTAGGTGGATTGAGTTTGTGAAAGACTACCAGTTCGATATCCAGTATCACCCGGGCAAGGCTAATGTGGTGGCAGACGCGTTGAGCCGTAGGCCAGCAGATGAAGTGGCAGAGGTGTGGAAGGCCAAGTGGAAGGAATTGGGACACCAGGATACAGTGGCCTGATCTTTTATGTCTGTGATGACTGTTACACCGTAGATTGTCACGAAGGTAGTACGGGCACAGGCTAATGACTCGTTCTGTCAGGAGCAGATAGTTCGATTACTAGCAGAGGGACCGAGTCCTATACCGTTACCTCAGACGGGGGATTACGCTTCAATGGGAGATTGGTGGTTCCGGAAGGAGAGGAATTGTGACGCGATGTAATGGCAGAGTCGCACGGCTCACGGTTCGCGGTACATCCCGGAGGGGATAAAATGTACCAAGACATGAGACGCCAGTATTGGTGGAGCGATATGAAGAAAGATATCGCTGAGTTTGTTTCGAAATGCGCCACTTGTCAGCTTGTGAAAGTGGATCATCAGAGACCGGCAGGACTGCTACAGCCGTTGGAGGTCTCGGTGTTGATGTGGGATAGCATATCCATGGACTTTATCAAGGGGTTGCCTACGTCGCAGAGGGGTCACGATTCCGTTTGGGTAATTGTGGACAGATTGTCCAAAGTCGCTCACTTTTTACCCGTAACGAATGACTACACTACGGGACAGTATGCCCAGCTCTTCATTTCAGAGATTGTGAGACTTCACGGTGTACCCCTAAATATCGTGTCTGACAGAGACAAGATATTTGTTTCACGGTTTTGGGAGAGTTTCCAGGAGGCCATGGGCACGGAATTGCGGTTGAGTACGGCTTATCATCCGTAGACCGATGGGCAGACCGAGCGCACAAATCAGATGTTGGAGGACATGCTACGCATGTGCATTATTGACTTTGGGGGTGGATGGGAGCAGTACCTTCCACTGGTAGAGTTTGCTTACAACAACTCCTATCAGTTCACTATTGGCATGGCTCCGTTTGAGGCATTGTACGGTAGACCTTGTCGTTCCCCAGTATGTTGGTTGGAGGTGGGAGACAACAAACTACTTGGGCCGGAAGTGATTCAGGATACTTCGGCGAGGATAGAAGTGATTCGAAGTCGCATTCGGGTAGCTCAGGACAGGCAGAAGAGCTATGCTGATGCGAAGAGGTTCTTCAGAGAGTTCCAAGTAGGGGACCAGGTTTTGCTCAGAGTATCTCCTATGAAGGGGATTATGCGATTTGGGAAGAAAGGGAAGTTGGCACCGAGATATGTGGGACCATTTCCTATTATTGAGCGGATTGGACCGGTTGCGTATAGGCTTGGATTACCGGAGCAATTGCATCGGATTCACGATGTGTTTCATATTTCCTCGATAAGGAAATATCTTAGAGACAATTTGGCTCATTCTCATATTGCTTTGGAGGACATCGATCTCCAACCTGATAGCTCCTACGAGGAGGGGCCGATTGCTATTTTGGACCTAAGTGAGCGGAAACTACGGTCAAAGATAGTCCCGTTAGTGCGTGTTCAGTGGCGACATCATAATGTCGAGGTGTCCACATGGGAGCGCGAGGATGAGATGCGCGAACGTTATCCAGAGTTTTTCTTACCAGATACTTTCTAGTTTCGAATTTCGGGACGAAATTCTGTTATTAGGGGGGAAGTATGTAATACCCCGTATTTTTGGCAATATTTATTTTTGGGATTAATTAATTAAATAAGAATTAATTGGGAATTAATCCGGATAAAATACTAGCGAGATGTGAGTTGGTATTTGACTATATTGAGTATATATGATGATTTATGAATATTGAATTGTGAAATTGTCGTGAGATTGATATACGACAATTTGGACATTTTATTGGGACGCGGGTGATAGTTGCGTCAACATATAATTATTTTGATTATAAAGGTGAATTTAAATTCTATTAACCATATGGTCGTTTTGAGTGCGCCAACGCGTCCGGAAGGGTCGAGATAGTCAGAAAACACTAGCCGGGGGTTTAGTTTGGGTCCCGGGGTATTTTTAGGCCATACCGGCAACATAAAGGCTATTTTGGTAATTTTGTATTTTTGGAAATTAAAAGTGACGAAAATTAGTAAATTATATCTGATGTGGATTTGACCCACTAAGCCACTAACCAACCCATGTTAACCCAATAGGTTACGTAGGTTATTAGAATTAGGTTTCTAATCATTTTCCCAAAGAAAACCCTAGCCACCATAGCCATTGGAGAAGAAGGCTTGTAGAGAGAGAGAGAGAAGGAATTCAGCAGAAAAGCTTCATCAAATCAACACTAAATTCAGAGACACTCGGGGCAAGTGGTTTAATTAACATTTTTATGGAGTAAAATGTTTCTTCCATGTTAGAAATCTTGATAATCATTCTTAATTGAGAGATAAAGGAAAACCCATGAAATTGGAGTTGTTAGTTTAATGGTGGATGTAGGTTTGCATGTAGAAACGTTATTGGAAGATTGAATTAAGAGAATTATAAATTTATGTGTTATAAAAACGGATTAAATTCTGGGAATTGATGATGATAAATTCTAGGGTTTATGTTCTTGAAAAATTGGGGAAAAGAGTAGAGACTTGTGATTTGATGATGTTTAGGATGTGTTAATTCCTTAAAAGATGTTAGTATATGACCTTAGTATGTTTTAGGATGACTGGAGACCTTAAAAAATTAATTGGACGAATTTTGGTTGAGATTTGAGGGTAGAAAATTGGTGAAAAACGAGATAGGAATTTCTGGGCTTGAAACTGGCCACTCGTTAGAAGACCTACCCAGGTCGTTCGAACGAGCTCGTTCGAACGAGCTTCTAACGAGTTGACAGTCTGGGTTCTAATGAGAGTGATGTGCGTTCGAATTTTTCATTCGAACGAGATCTCGTTAGAAGACCCAGTTCGTTCGAACGAACTCTCGTTCGAACAGCCTCGTTCGAACGAGACTTCGAACGAGTTGACAGTTTAGGCTTTTTAGCCTGTTTTGATCCCGAGTGCCCCATAACCTTGTGTATAGGTAGTGATAGCCTTCCCTTGATGAGTATTTGGTATATTTGGGATGTTTGGGATATAATGAGGAGTCAAACCTAGAAGTGTAGTTTGAACCTAAAGGAAATTATGAGCCGAGACGTGAGTGCCTACTACGACGTAAGAATAAATTATGGCGCGTATAAATGTGAACCGGGATTATATAAGTTATATATATATTAAATTGGTACGAGAATGCGATATGTACTACAATTAAATTACGGTGATTACTAAGATGCGTGTTTACTTAGTATTGGTATATGATTTGTGTGTATGACATACCTACCATACTTGCTATCACGGGAGGTTTGCGTTCGCTTAGGGCCCTCTAATCCTTGTGTTGCCCGGATTTAGACTGGTTACCTTGATGAACATAGGTCATAGAAAGACTTATTGGGATGTTGATAAGTCCGCTGATCGTGGGAGCGTAGGTATGTGCGTGACCCATGTGATGTGACTGTGTTCGCCTCCATTATTTGTGATGTTGTTATCTGTGAACTATTCCTGAGAGATTCGGAATATGTGATCCTTATGTACGTGATGTACCGGGATGGATAGCAGAGTATGTGTGCACCGCAGCTTAGTTCTCGGGGTGCTTGTATTGTATATTTATGATGTGAATAATACACACTTAATTAATGGGAACCTTCATGTTAATGTTGTGAATATAATTACGGTATTGTTTTGAGAAAAACATAACGGGTTAACTGATAGTGATATATATTGTATATTGAGCATCTGAGTTTACGTTAAGCCCCTACTTATTGAGATCATTATAATGTTAATGGGAACCGAGTAATAAGGGTAGAACCTATGATAGTCTAGTTAGATATGATGTCATTAGCTAGTGGTTTGTGTCATTTTAGATGGGTACTTACGTTAGGAGTGCACAGTTAGACGAGAGGTGAGAATTTCATGTGAGTGCACGTCCTAACATGTACTTTGCATTTAATGTTTTAAATGTTTTTAAAGCACTTGCAGGTTTTTAAAATATCTCCACATTCGGGCTCTGACCCGTTTTCTTTCAAATCTATTTTTCTTGTAAAACCATTTTAGGTGCCCAGCCACAAGGACACCATGCATAGGATACTCATTCAGGTGACGAGTTGTAGCTGTTTGTGGAAGCTGCAGGGATTTGCTTTTAGACGCTTCTATCATTTGGATTCCAGATTCAGTATCTATCAGTTGTAGGGCATGTTGCCCATTTCTATTAGAGACATCTTTCCATTACAGTTTTTCAGACTTTGGCATGTATTGATTCAGTATTCAGTTTAGTTATTTCAGTTTGTGGTATTGTAGTGAGGAGTTTTCCTCCAGACTTTATTTACATTATGTGATGGTTATTCTATTTACTTCGTTATGGTGAATGGTGTTATTATTCTTCATTACACTTGTTGCATGTTAATCAGACTTTAATTAAAATTTGGCAACTTACATTTTAAATACTAGGTGGTTAGTAATAATAAAATGTTTTCGACGGTGATGCTATTGACTGAGCCAACTTGGTATTTTGGTTTAATTTAATAAAGGAGTAGCTACCCGGTATTTAATTAGTCGGGGTGTCACAATTGTATAGACAGGATTGAGATGAAAACATGCAAGCCAACATGAGATAGACAAGTGCAATAATTAAATATAGCCGTGCATGTGTGCAATAAAGGATATAGGAGTCAAGCATGTAGGAAGATATCACTAATTACATCTCAAAGACTCCAATCAATGTAAAGCACATGGATGAAATGATGTAGCCTCTCAAATCTCTATCAAACAGTCACATGGATAAGTGGAATGAATTTGTGACTTGGCTATCTTAAATGCTCATCCATAAAAGGTGCAAAAACAGAAATATCTTTTTGGCCTTTTTCAAAAAATATTATCAAAATAAAATCTTTTTGTGCTTTTTCTCAAAAATTTTTTTAAAGGAAAATCTTTTTGTATTTTTCAAAAGAAATATAAAAAGCAACAAGAATAAAACAAAGTTGTACAACTAAGCAATGGTACATATAAAACAGACTAGCAATAGGAAGCATATGATATGAACATGAAGGAGCATCCTATTCTAGACATATACCAACCCCTCAGTCAACTGTGCAAATCCCTAAAGATTTCCTAAGACTCTCAAATCTAAGGGCATCTAAAGGTTTCGTGAAAATATCGGCTAACTGACAGTCGGTGGGAACAAAACTCAGGGATACGACTTTCTCTTCAACTAACTGACGTATAAAGTGCTCACGTATCCTGATGTGTTTTGTGCGCGAATGCTGAACTGGATTGCGGGATATGTGTATCGCGCTCGTGTTATCACAGGAAATGGTCATGGTGTCCTGTGATATCCCATAATCCTCCAACATTTTCTTCATCCACAAGAGTTGTGAGCAACAACTCTCGACGGCTATGTACTCAGCCTCCGCAGTGGACAAAGAGATGGAATTTTGCTTCTTTCTCAGCCAGGAGCCAAGAGAAGAACCAAAATAGAAACACCCACCATAAGTGCTCCTACATCCATCTACATCCCCAGCCCAATCGGCATCCGAATAGGCGGACAGACGGTCATCGGTATCAAAGGAATACTAAATCCCGTATGAGAGAGTCCCACTTACGTATTTAATAATACGTTTTAGAGCAAGTAAATGTGACTCTTTTGGGGATGCCTGATATCGCGCACAGACTCCAACACTAAAGGCGATGTCGGTACGACTGGCAGTCAAGTAGAGAAGACTACCTATCATACTCCGATATAAGGTTTGCTCTACGTCCTTGCCTGAAGTGTCCTTACTAAGCTTGGTAGTGGTACTCATAGGTGTACGGGCATGCTTAGCGGAGTCTAGACCAAATTTCTTCACTAGGTCTCTAGCATACTTGGATTGAGAGATGAACATCCCATCCTCTAGCGGACGAACTTGGAGACCAAGGAAGAATATAAGCTCACCAACCATGCTCATTTCAAACTCACTTTTCATCTCCTCCTCAAAGTGATGAGCATGCTGGGAGCATGTGGATCCAAAGACTATGTCGTCCACATAGACCTGGGCAACCAAAATAGCACCGTCATCTCTCCTGACGAACAACGTCATATCTACTCCCCCTCTCTTGAAGCCACGAGCTAAGAGATAGGAAGTAAGCCTCTCGTACCAAGCACGGGGTGCTTGATTCAAACCATACAAGGCTTTCCTCAGATAGTAGACGTGCTCAGGGTGCTGAGGGTCTTCAAACCCTTTTGGTTGTTCCACATAAACCTCCTCCTGTAGAATGCCATTCAAAAAGGCACTCTTGACATCCATTTGATACACCTCGAAGCGTAGATGACATGCGATGGCGAGCAGAAGACGGACGGACTCAAGCCTCGCAACAGGAGCAAATGTCTCCCCAAAGTCTACACCCTCTATCTGTGTGTAGCCTTGAGCGACCAACCTAGCCTTATTTCTGATTATGGTACCATGTTCATCCATTTTGTTCTTGAAAATCCACCGGGTACCTATCACATTAGTCTCACTAGGTCGGGGGACTAATTCCCAGACATTATTCTTTTTAAACTGAAGCAACTCATCCTGCATAGAAGATATCCAGTGTTCATCCTTGAGTGCTTCTTTATGGTCCTTGGCCACGACTTTGGACGTGTAGCAAAGATGGCTAACAACGTTCTCTAGCTGAGCACGAGTCTTGACCCCTAGAGTGGGATCACCAACAATGACAGAAGGGTCATGACTCTTGCGAACTCAAGCAGGTGTGTCCCTTAACACAGGATTAGGATCCACAGAGTGTGAGAGAGGAACAGGTAAATCACTGTCAGAACAATCCCCATCCTCACACTTAAGGTTAGGATCAATAATCGTCGAAGGTTCGTCATCTTGCACGGTAACGTTTATTGATTCCATAACCCTAGAGCTCTTCAGGTTAAATACCCGGTATGCTCTACTATTCGATGAATATCCTAGAAATATTCCCTCGTCGCTTCGGGAGTCGAACTTTCCTAATTGCTCTCTATCCCGTAGGATGTAGCATTTACTCCCAAAAACACGGAAATACGCCAGGTTGGGCTTCTTACCGGTCCACAACTCATAAGGTGTCTGTAGTGTGTGTGGACGCAAATAAACCCTATTCACCGTGTGGCATGCAGTAGACACTGCCTCTGCCCAAAATCTCCTAGAAACTTTATGACCTAGAAGCATAGATCTAGCCATCTCTTGGATCGTTCTATTATTTCTCTCAACAATCCCATTTTGCTGAGGAGTTCTCACAGCAGAAAACTCATGTTTGATCCCAAGGCTATCACAGTATAAATCCACCTTTGCTTCCTTAAATTCAGTGCCGTTGTCACTACGTATTCTGTTAATAGTGACACCGTGTTGATTTTGCAGGACACGGCACTTGGTCGTTAAGAAATCTACAGCATCGGATTTCTCTCTCAGAAAACCTACAATGGAGTACCTGGAGAAATCATCTACCATCACTAGGATGTACCTCTTACCACCTAGACTCTCTGTACGAGTGGGACCCATAAGATCCATGTGAATCAACTCCAGAACACGAGAGGTGGTAATGGAATGCAACTTCCTATGAGGACTATGAATTTGTTTTCCCAACTGAAAAGGTCCACAAACGGTCAAAGTTTACTTTCCAAGAGATGGTAAGCTACGTACTAGGTCCTTTTTAGATAAGCGATTGAGATCTCTAACGTTCACGTGACCTAGACGTTGGTGCCACAGATCCATAGGAGTGATCATGGCGCTGTTGCAGACAAGTGAGGATGTGGGCTCAGTCCCATAGCAATTATCCTCGGTCCTCACCCCTTGCATCAAAAGTTTACTGGCTTGATTGTAGACTTTACACGCGTCCCGGTCAAACTTTACTGCAAAGTCAGTGTCGCGCAGCTGGCTAATGCTGAGAAGGTTTGCTTTCAAACCTTTGACGTACAAAACATTTTCTAGCTTAGGAAAACCAGGTAACTCAATAGTACCTCGTCCTATAATGCTAGACTTACTCCCATCTCCAAAGGTGACTCTGCCATCTTGATAATCCTCAAGAGTAGTAAAAAATGAGGCATCACCTATCATGTGTCTGGAGCACCCACTATCAAAATACCACTGAGAGGTATTATGTGCTTTAAGAGCAACATGAACAACAAAAGCCTTTTTAACTTTCTTAGGAACCCAAGTCGAGATGACCTTTTGTTTGCCTTTGTTGTTGTTGATTTTAGCTGGAATGTGAGAAGCATTCACTAACGGCAAAGAGATCCGTCGAAATTCTTCCATTAAATTTTGAGTCGTGGCAGCTAAGAACTCAACTCGCTCTCTCAGACTAGAAAACTCATCAGTATGACGTGGTGGAGCAGTAGTACGTCGTGTCCGACTCATGCTATAGCAAGTTTCCCTAAGGTGGCCTTTTCTTTTGCAATAAGTACAAAAGAGCATAGTCAAAGGCGGACCTTGGTTTTCTTTTCTTGGTCGAACTCTCCTTGGAGGTTTTTTACGGTGACCATAAGGAGTTGTAGTAAACTCAGGAGCTGGTCCAGGTGCAATTTGGGACGTGGAGGCACCATCATATCCAATTCCTTGACGATCACCAAAACCTAGAGCGGGGCCGAGGAGCATCTTTCCCATCTTCCCAGATCTGTCCTCGATTTGTACCTTGACTTCCCGTGCTTTCTCAAGGTCATGAGTCAGCTGGGCAACAAGGGCTTCAAGTTTCTTTCGAGTCTCCACGGAGGAATGGAGCTGACTCATAAGACTAGCCACCTATTTAGTCAAGTCCCCTCTCTCTTTCTCTAAAACACTCTCTCTTTCTCTTAACAGAATCTCTTTCCCGACACATGCAGATTCTTTCTCTCTCAGGGCGGTGCAAGTGGAGAACTCTCTTTCTCTTGCTTTCTTTAAATCTTCCTCTAAGCAGGTGATCTTAAGAACTAATGCTTTGTTACACTTTTTAGTTTTAAATGACTCAGAATATAACTCAGCGTAGGTGCGTTGTATATCACTCTCGCTCTCACTTGTGTCATCCTCCCCCTCACTCACATCGCTCTCACTGTCGAGGTGTCTCTGTGAAGCATCATCCTCAACGTCGTGAGGAGAACTAGGAGTTCTCACTGGGCTGGCCATGAATGCGGTGAAGTTACACTCATGCGGTGACTCATCTCCAGAATCCACCATCTCGACCTCAATGTCGTCACTAAGGGTAGCATTAAGAACAACTTTCCCTTTCTCTCTATTCAGACGATTGGCACACTCAAAATCTCTATGACCCCTACCATCACACTTAAAACATCTTTCACTTTCTTTCAGAGGAGAATTTTTGGAAACTTTTTCATTTTTCTTTTCAAACTTATTTTTCTCAAATTTCTTTTTATCTTTAAAATTGCCATTTTTCTTAAATTTGAGAATCCTCTTGAAATTTTTTGCGAAAAGAGCTGAATCATCTAAGTCAAAATCGCACTCAGAATCTGACGTGTCAGTCTCTCTCTTTCTAGATGACTCTACCCTCTTTCTAGCTGACCCCTCACTCCTTCTCTCTTGGGCTTTAAGAGCAATTCCCTTATATTTAGATTTAGCATTTTTAGGGAACATATCAATTTCATAAGTTTGCAAATCTCCTACAAGTTCTTCCAATTTTAGCGTATTTAAATTACCCATAGAATTTAGCACAGTGACTTTAGGGATAAAACGCTTAGGCAAAGAACGAAGAATCTTTTTAACAACTCTAGCATTCGGAATATGTTCACCAAGATTAAAACTAGTATTCACAATGTCAGAAAGTCTAGCATAAAATTCATCAAAGCATTCAGAATCATGCATGGTGATTGTTTCAAATTGAGTTGTCAAGTTTTGCAACTTAGACTCTTTCACAGCATTAGTTCCTTCATGGGTGAGTTGTAAAACATCCCATGCCTCTTTTGACGTGGTACACGTCATTATGCGTTTGAACTCATCAGGTGTGACAGACCCAGAAATAGCACTTAGACCCTTAGAATTAAAAGATGACCATTTAATTTCTTCATCAGTCCAAGAAATGTCAGGTTTCAAGTTGGTCACATTATCAACAGTCACGGTGGGAGGAGTCCACCCTCGTTCAACCAAAATCCAGACACGTTCATCAATGGCTTTTAAATCCGACCTCATACGGGCTTTCCAATAAGCATAATTTGTCCTGTCAAAAATAGGCATTTTATAATATGACTTCTCCATTTGAACACGCACTTTTTCAAAAATCAATTTTTTCAGAAAATTGATATCTTAGAAAAATTTTACAGAAAAAGGAATACGCGATAGATTAGCTAACCTGCTATGATACCAATTTAAAGGACGTGTGTGCTCGCGTTCAAACGATGAAATTATATATAAAACCCTTTTAACACAAACAGACCCTAAACATGCAGCAGTATGTGATTGAATAAATTGATAATCTACGTAAGAACATTCAAACGCATGCAATTAAGGAAAAATCCCCCTTAGGGGCAAAACCATTTATTTTCACTATAATTTGTAAGAGAACGGCTTACAATCGGATTATAATGAAAATACAAGTTGACTAAGAATTACCCTCGGGTATCGGATTCTGTAGTCGCGGCTGGAATTATCCCTTTCCAGTAGGGCTGCAATGAAGAAGAAGAACGGTCTCCTCCACAAGGGTTGAACAAACCAAAGTTGTGTTCTTGGGTTGCTAAAGGATTCACAAAGGTTTGGCAAGGATGTGTGAATCAAACCATGAGTCTTGGGACTCAAAAATATGAAGACTAGATGTATTTGGACTCTCAAATTCGTCTCCTAAAGTCTTGTAAAACAACTCTCCCGAAGTTGGTATTTATAGGGAAATACATGAAGAGACCCACGATTTTAAACTGCTGAAATTCTATCCAGCGTACAGGTACCCCGAACCGGTTCGGGTACCCCTGCGAACCGGTTCGCCCCCCCGAACCAGTTTTGGGCTGGGTTCGGGAAAGTGTGCTGGAAACAAGGCTTTAAACACTTAGAAAAATTTCCAGACTTTTCAATGAACATATCTCCATTTTCCACGGGCCATAACTTGTTCACCGTAGCTCGGATTGAGGTGCTGTTTCTTCCAATATCTTTGTTGCGAAAAACTCTTCAACTTTCCAGTTGACCGGTCCTCCGGACGGTGGCTGTAAAATTACCAATTTTCCCTTGAACATCCCTATCATGCCTTGTTTCACTGATTTGACTTCTCTTGCGTTCCACTTGCATTACGAGCCTACAATCAAGGAACGTGAAGTCGTTGATGCAGATAAGTGATACATTAGTGGAGATGATGCATGCTTGATTCCCGAAATTCGGATAGAGGCCGTCATGTGAGATCGTGAGGTGACGTGCCAAATATAGCGGCGTACGGCATAAATAAATGAAACATTTCGGACATGAGAAAAATCTCCTTACAATGATAATGCGAGATATAAGGGGGCCGAGTGATGTGAGCGTGGAACACCATTAATATAGTTAGAATTGTTAAAATTTAATACCCATTTTTCTATTATTATGGTTTTTTTTTGTTATAATTGATTGAGAGACTCAATCATATGGGAATTTTTGTGTTGGGTAGTGTCTTCATAATTTTAAATTTTGTTTTACCAATAATGATGTCTCTATTTTTTAAGTTTTCTTTCATATAATATTTTAGTTTTATTCAATGAAAATCAGTAGCTCGGGTACAAATTTGTGGGGGATTCTCATTTGATATTATCGTGTATACATACGACTACATCGATTGGAATTTTGTGTCATTTCTCTTCTTCAATTATTTTTTGGTGCTTAAATAGGAAAACTCATTTGTGTCCTCATTTTTTCAGTTCACTAGAGGAGATAGTGACGGAATGGTTAAACATCAAGTTCTTATGATGTCCTTTTCTTCATTGGAAATTTAATTCCATAAATTCACCACCATTTCTCCTTTCTTACGAGTTTATGATATCTTTTTATAGAGAACTGAGCCGATTCTTTAGTTTTTCTTTTGAAATAACATCATAATTGTGTGTATCCCCATTCGAGTTTATCGTTGATATATCTCTATATGTGTGTATCCCCTTTTATTTTGTTACTTTTTGTTTTTCTTTTCGGGTTTTTAAATTGGGGTATATTGAAAGTGAAAATGCACTCAATAATTAATTTTAGATTTCAAACATTTTCAGCATGTAGGACACGATAGAATCCTATTGTAAGAACAAATAAGAGGTTCAAAATGACAACACATTAGTGGTGTAAGACATATAGAATTTGAAGCATGAAATGAAAAAATTGGCAAAGCAAATAGAGCTTCTTGAAATTTCGAAACGTAAGCTTTGGGGAGATGACCCGGGGTCATGCTCCACTGAAGAACTACAACAAATAGAACAATAGCTGGAGAGGAATGTGTGATCCATTAGATGAAGAAAGAAACTAGTTTTTAAGAAACCGATTGAACAATTAAAAAAGGAGAAAACACTAGCAACTGAAAATGCAATGCTATTTGTGAAGTGATTCCAATTACATGAAGGATGCGATGAAGATAGCTGAAACTGAAATGCTATCTAAGAAGTGTCATATATATATATATATATATATATATATATATATATATATATATATATATATATAAGTGATAATTAGTTGTATGATTGTGAATATTGCAACATTTTCATTTGTCCAAACAACAACATTTTAATTTCTATAACAAAACATTTCTTTCTAATTTTGCAACTAGGGTACGTAGATTAGGTATAAAGCTACACATGATTTTATATACCATCTTCTTGGTTAAATGTACGTAAGTATAACAACTTGACAACAACGTGCACTTTGTGTTCATTTGAATAACATTTTCTTGGTTAAATGTATGTATGTATACCATCTATTGTTTGTGAATGCCTCAGTCTTATTCATGAACCACTAAATTTTCTTAATTTTCTTGGGATCTATACTAGCGAATTTCTCATATCCTCTTTCTTCATTTTTACAAAAAAAGTTATATTATAGCAATGTTGAACTCTAGAGGGTTGTTTGGTTTCGCTTCACTATGGAGGGTTATTTGGTTTTAGAAAGGTTCGCCGCAAGGTAACAGGCACGGACCCACTAGTAGGGCTGAAGTTAGTGGTGGAGCCAGGGCAGGGCTACTATAGGTGGCAGGGAAATAGGGCAGGAGGAGTGATTGACGGTCTACGTTGCCACAAGCCTTATAACCATGACCGCATCCTCGTGATCTCCATCAAGCCACCGTAATCGCCTCACTTCTATCATCAGAGGCTTACTATTTGAAGCATTCTCCAAGAAGCAGGTTTGATATCTAAACTTTTGAATCCAAATCCACACAAATCCAATCGAAATATTGTTTGCATTAGTTATTGAATTTTTTTCTCTTTCTTAGAGTATCCTGAGTGGTGGTGACACTGTGTTCTTTATCTAGTTCCATTTATGTATTTTTATTAAGGTTTTTATGTATCTGATATTAGTTTGTTGGTTGAGTAAGATATAAATGGGTATCCTTAATTTTGTGTGCAACTTTCGATTCTAATTTTTTCTAGGTGAGGTTTCCTTAATTTTATATAAATGGGTATCCTTAATTTTGAAAAATGGGTATCCATGATTCATGGAGGGGTTCTTTAAACAGTTTAAATGGCTTTATGTGGATCAAATTTGATTTATATATCTCTACGTTATTTTCTTTGCTGTAGTTTCAAATTTCTATTTGCGATTCAAAACAACTAATCTATCATGGGTTTTATTCCATATTTTTGTTCCTTTTTTAATCCACTAATTTGTATTTTTACATTAAAAAAAGATTTCACGTGAGTGGCAAAAAGCATTTAATTTTTTGATTTAGTCATATAATTTTTTTTCAAGCGGTAGCTTAATTGTTAAATAAATTCCAAAGATTTATTTGTATTCCAAAGCACTGTGTCATATTCCAAAGAGTTTTTTTGTCAAGTTGAATCTGAAATTTAAATTAATGCAATTATGTGTTGAAATACTCCATAATATGCAGTGGGATTTTGTAGGTGTATTAGCAAAGAGACCTTTATATTCATGTACTTTTTATGATCTAAGGTGGGATAAAATTTGGATACATCAAGCTTTCGGGTATATACTAAATAATCCCTCGAACTTTTTTTTAATACACCTTTAGTTCAAGCCTTTTTATTTTGCACCAAAAAGTATTTCACCATGTCAAAAAGGTTTTACTATGCCGTTGGTGCGGACCTTTAAAGATAAGAGAATAAGGGACTTTTTGGTACAAAATAAAAGACTTGGACTAAATGTGTATTAAAAAATATTTGAGGGACTTTTTGGTATTTAATCCTAAAAACAACGGGTTATAGGTATTTTTAATATACTGTTACAAATTTAAAACTTTCGTGAATGAGTACAAGTGGAGATACAGTGAGTTATTTTATTTCTGACTTTTATATAAAAGGAAACAGGTGTTCTTTAGTGTATGATATCATAATGTTTATTTTAATAGTACTACTAAAATATGAGTATAGGCATTGCAATGATATGAACAACATTAACTCATTCATGCAATTTGTCACGTGAAACCTGAGTTTCAACACATGAGGAGGGAATGAGGTTTTAAAATTGTGATATTTAAAGGAAATTATTAATAAAAAGTTTATTTGAGGAACTTTATCAACATCTATTCATTTTTGTATACATTTTAAAATTTATTAACCCTGCACTTAGGTATAGGTGCATTAAAATATATATAACACCTAAGTAAATTTGAAAGAAAATTATTTACAACATTATTAGACATAAAGTATCCCTCAATGTATTTAATTATTCATTTTTATCGTACACTACAATTTTAAAAATAATTGTATAATTCCTTTTAGAAGTTGTATTGCAATATTTAATTTAAAAAATTAGATTTATTATGTGATGTAAAAATTTGATTTTGATTTTACTTTGCAAAAAAGGCATAACAAATTTATATATAAATAGATAAAAGTCTCTATTTATAATTTGACACCAATGTGGGGCTTAAAATGGACTTCATTGGATTTTTTCATTAGGTTAAAGAAAAAGCAAACAATATAACGATGTGATAGTTAAGGGGCCAAGTTGTTACGTTTGCCAAAGTTGGGGGTAATAGGTATTATTTAGTCTAAAAAGTACATTTTAATTTAGCTCTTAGTACGGGATCATTCAAGTTAGGTTTTTTTGTTATTGGGATAGGTGAATTCTTATTGATCCATCGCCCAAAGGAACCGAACATGATAATTTTTCTTCATCTGGCTCGAGCAATAATCAAAAGAACTAAATGAATCCATATAAAATTCATACTAGATCCACACATATATGATATATGAACGGCTTTATATAAGAAAAAATTTATTGGATTCTTTTTTCCGTGTGCCTTGGAGACAAATGCACTATAACAAATGTCATTTTATTCCAATTTGGATCAGTTTGGTGACTTTCATGTCATGTTATCATGTTGTATCAGTTCGTATAATGTTATCTAGAATGTTATATACACACACACACACACACATATATATAAGGTAGTTGCATGTCCACGTAGATATACGTGTAAGAGTTTTCTTTCTGCCATTCGATTCTATGTTGCATTCTTATAATTTACTGCGCTGGGCATTCGGCTCATTCCCTCATCTTTTTTACAATAGGTTGGGTGCAATTCCATATTTTGAGTGTGTTGCACTGGTAAGTATTTTTTTATTTTACGTTAGTAGTCCTGTATGCTTGGATTCTGGGGACTCTTCCCACGGTTCCCTCACATAGCTTAATTTAAATGAAAATCGCATGCTAAAAAAGTAATACATTACTTAAATAACACTGGACTAGCAACATTATGTAGGTTTTTCATTGCACTTCACATCTAATGATCTGGTCAGACCGAGTTGACCATGGGTACACCACACCAAATCCTGCGATTGGCCATGGATAAATTCCATGATCAGGACAGTGGGTCGAGGCCAAGGGCCAGATAAAAACCGCGACCAAACGGGGTGTCACAGTAGATGGTCACGGACTCGGTCCGTGACCCATACACACTACTGGTCACAGCTTCGAGTTGTGACCAAATTAGGCATGGATCCTCCATGGTCACAACTATAGGGCATGACCTATACCATGATAAAAAAATGGTAATGGGTTTTGGCTGTGACCCCTATCGCGATGAAAAAATGGCTATGGACTTTATCCATGATAATATTTAACTGTAAAAAAATGGCCATGGATTTTGTCCATGCCCCTATTTATTCAAGAAAAAAAAAAGATAAAGACGATCATGGACTTTGTCCATGACCATATTTAACTTTAAAAAAAATGGCCATAGACTTTGGCCATGATCCTATTTATGCACGACGAAAAAAATAAAGACTGTCATTGACTTTGTCCATGACCATATTTAATTGTAATAAGAAGGGGGGGTTGGATCCTATCCTCAAATCGGGAGTCCCACAACTGTGCGGTCAGTTGCTACGCTACGTGTTACGTTGGATGTGCACGAGGTGTTCCAAATATTTATTATTTACAAAAAAATAAAACAAATGACAAATTGCGAATCTGGCACGTTGTTGATAAACTAATGTAAATACAAACTTAAAAATATTATAAGTCTTAATAGTTCACAAACCAAAAAAAATGGGAAGAATTTTCATTGTTTTTTGGACATTCTAAAACTTATTAATATAAACATATGTAATGTAAAGCCCGCACGACCATAAAATTTAACAATAAAATTACAAAAGCCTGCATGGCCATAAAACTAAACAATAAAATTATAAAAGTCCGCACGGCTGTAACACATAAAAACGGAATCCTGAATGTCAATAAGATTATATAAATAATCTTTTTGTTGTAAACCATTGCATTCTTCGTGTGTTTAACGTGGATAAAAGCAAACCATACAATGTTATTTTGCAAAAAATAGGATAGAAAAAAGAGATGATATTAGTAACCAAGTAATTTGATAAAAATCGTATTCAAGCTGAAAAATTGCATTTACAAGTCAAATCGGGAGTCTCGTGACCATGTGATTAGTTCCTACGAGTTACATTGGTTACATGCGAGGTACTCGTGCCTCTCATAGATCCGTTTGGATACTTTTTTGGGTTTTCGTCCTTTAACGCTGTGTTTTTAAGCCTAAGTCTAGATATTTTCAAATTATCATCATATTCTCAAACTAGGAGTCCCCTGACCATGCGGTGATTTCCTACCAATTTCATTGGTCCAGTACGAGGTGTTTGTGCCTCGCAATGGGGCCATTTGGGGGCTGCTTTGGATTTTCTCCCTCTAACGACAAGTTTTCAACCCTAAGTCTAGATATTTTCAAATTAACATTATATTATTAAGAGAGGAGTCCCGTGACCACGCAGTCAGTTCCTACGAGTTATATTGGTCCCATGTGAGGTGGTCGTGCCTCTCACGAGGACGTTTGGCTGTTGTTTTAGGTTTTCATTCTCTAATGACAAGTTTTTAAGCCTAAATCTAGATATATTTAAACTAAAATCATATTATCAAACCGGGAGTCCCATGACCACGCGGTCAGTTTCTTCGAGTTATATTCGTCCCATGCGATGTTTTCGTTCCTCTCACAGGGCCATTTGGCTTTGTTATTTTTTAGCCTAAGTCAAGATATTTTAAAATTATCATCATATTCTCAAACTGGGAGTCTTGTGATCATGCGATCAGTTCCTAGGAGTTACAATGGTCCCCTGCGAGGTGTTCGTACCTCTTAGGCAGTTGTTTTGCATTTTCGCCCACTAACGCCATGTATTTAAGATAAAGTCTAGATACTTTCAAATTATCATCATATTCTCAAATCGGGACTCCCCGTGACTACGCGATCAGTTCCTATGAGTAACATTGATTTCGTACCAGGGTTCATGCCTATCGCGGGGCCATTTTGGGGTTTTCCCCTGTAATGCCAAGTTTTTAAGCGTAGGTATAGATATTTTCAAATTAACGTCATATTCTCAGACTTATAGTTCCGTGATCATGCGATCAGTTCCTACGAGTTACATTCATCCCGTGCAAGGTGTTTGTCCTTTATTTCAAAACTATCATCATATTCTCAAACTGGGAGTCCTATGACCAAGCGATCAGTTCCTGCGAGTTACATTAGTCCCACGTGAATTGTTCATGCCTCTCATGAGGACGTTTGCGGCTGTTTGGGGCTTTAGCCCTCTAACGCCAAGTTTTTATGCCTAAGTCTAGATATTTTAAATTAACGTCATATTCTTAAATTGAGTGTTTCGTGACCACACGGTCAGTTACTACGAGTTACATTCATCCAGTGCGTTGTGTTCGTGCTTCTCACAGGGCCGTTTGGCTTTGTTTTGGGTTTATGCGCACTAACGCCATGTTTTTAAGCCTAAGTCCAGATATTTCCAAATTATTGTAATATTTATAAATCGGGAGTCTCGTGACCACACGGTCAAGTCCTACGAGTTACATTGGTCCCTTGCGAGGTGTTCGTGCCTCTCACAAGGCTTTTTAGGGATTATTTTGGGTTTTCACCCTCTAACGCTGTGTTTTTAAGCCCAAGTCTAGATATTTTAAAATTATCATCATATTATTAAACTAGGAGTCTCGTTATCACTTGCTCAGTTCCTATATGTTACATTAGTCCCATGCGAGGTGTTTGTGCCTCCCATAGTGTCGTTTAGGGGTTGTTTTGGGTTTTCGCCCTCTAGCGATAAGTTTTTAAGCCTAAGTATATATATTTTCAAATTATCATCATATTCTCAAACCGAGAGTCCCGTGACCATGCAGTCACTTCCTACGAGTTAAGTTGGTCCCGTGTGAAGTGTTTATGCCTCTCATAGGGCCGTTTTGGGTTTTTTCCCTTTAATCCCAAGTTTTTAAACCTAAGTCTAGATATTTTAAAGTAACGTTATATTCTCAAATCGGGAGTCCCGTGACCACGAGGTCACTTTCGATGAGTTATATTTGTCCTTTGCGAAGTTTTCGTCCCTTTCACGGGACCGTTTAGGATTGTTTTAGGTTTACGCCCTCTAACGTCATGTTTTTAAGCCGAAGTCTAGATATTTCCAAATTATCATCATATTCTCAAATCGAGAGTCCTGTGACCACGCGATTATTTTCTACGAGTTACATTGGTCCCGTGTGAGGTGTTCGTGCCTCTCACAGGGCCATTTGGGGCTATTTTGTGTTTTCGCCCTCTAACATCAAGTTTTTAAGCCTACGTCTATATATTTTTAGATGAATATCATATTCTCAAATCGGGTGTATCCTGACCATGTGATTTGTTCCTACGAGTTACATTTGTCCCGTGCAAGGTGTCCGTGCATCTCACAGGGCCGTTTGGCTTAGGCTTTTCGCCCTCTAACGCCATGTTTTTAAGCCTAAGTCAAGATATTTTCAAATTATCATCATATTTTCAAATCGGGGGTCCCATGACCACGCAGTTAGTTCCTACAATTTACATAGGTTCCGAGCAAGGTGTTTGTGCCCCTCACAGAGCCATTTGGGGATATTTTTTGGTTTTCTTTCTTTAACGCCATGTTTTTAAGCCAAAGTCTAGATATTTTCAAATTATCGTCATATTCTTTAACCGATAGTCCTGTTATCAGTTGGCCATTTCCAATGTGTTACATTAGTCCCGTGCGAGGCGTTCATGTTGTTCGGGGGTTGTTTTTTATATTCACCCTCTTAGAAAAAATTGGACTAAGTTTATATATTTTCAAATTATCATCATATTCTCCAACCGAGAGTCTTGTGACCACACGTTCAGTTCCAATGAGTTATAATGGTCTCGTGCAAGGTGTTCATGCCTCTCACGGAGCCATTTTAGGTTTTCCCCTTTTAATGCCAAGTTTTTAAGCCTAAGGGCCCATTTGGTTATGTATTCTAAAAACTCTATTTAAATGTTGTTTTTAAATACAGTTTTCAAATTTAGTTTTTTGTGTTTATAATTATTGGTGTGCGTTTGGTAAACTTGTTTTTAAATACAGTATTTTAAATTTTTGATAAAATTGGCAATTATATTATACATGTGTGTGTGTGTGTGTGTGTGTGTGTGTGTATAAACACATACATAAAAATTTCATACATATATACATGCATATATACATACATCATAAATTATATACATGTACATTTAATATCATGTATTTTTATGTATATTTAATGAGGTATGTTGGGGAGTTTAACTATATATATATATATATATCAATGTTCTAAAAAGCTTGCCTAGGCTTTGCCTAGGATTAAGGCTTGGGAGAAACACCCCGCCTTAAGCCTTTTACGCCTTATTCTTGGTAAAAGACTTAAGGTGCACTTTTTTTAAAAACAAAACGCTTTAGTGAAACTATATCGCCTTTGACTTTTTTTTTTAAAAATCGAACCAATATCTCATTCAAAACAATCAAAAGACAAATGGTATCCCAAACCCCTCTGCCGCTCGTAAAAAAAATGCACATTTTTTCTTTTATTTTTTGTTTTTTTGTAGTATTTAGAAAAATAGTATTTTAGTTTGCATGTATTCGGGCATATTTTAAGGCATGTACCATTTTAGTATTTTTAATAGCCCTGTTATAGATAAAAATGTTAAAATATATTAAAAAAAGCCTAAACGCCTTTTTACGCCTAAGGCCCGCCTAGGCTTCTAAGGCTTAAGAGACTTTATATATATATATATATATATATTACATTATTCCATACATTAATAATACATGTATAAAACTATACATAAGTATCATGTATCTATTGATAATATTATTTAATTTTATATTATTCCATAAGTAATTTTGTGTACATGTACATATTAATGTATTATGTATGTATATTATATATTAATGTATAAATGCATTAAAATATTATGAATGAATAATTCTGAGTTGAAAAATAAAAAAACAGAAGTTGTAAAATGCCCACAACCTGTTTTCTGAAAAACATGATTATAACACAGAAATATTATAATTCAGTGTTTAAAAATAGGTTGCCAAACGCAGATTTTTATCAGAATTGTATTTAAACACAGAAAACAAAATTATAATTTCAAACCAAACATGCCCTAAGTCTAAACATTTTCAAACTAATATCATATTCTCTAATCGGGAGTTCCATGACTACACGATCAGTTCCTACGAGTTACATTCATCCTATGCGAGGTGATTGTCCCTCTCACAGGGTCGTTTGGGGTTGTTTTGGGTTTATGCCCTCTAACGCCATGTTTTTAAGCCTATGTTTAGATATTTCTAAATTGTCATCAAATTCTCAAATCGGGAGTCCTAAGATCGCGTGATCAGTTCCTACGAGTTACATTAGTCCCGCGCGAGGTGTCCGTACCTCTCACAGGGCCGTTTGATTTTGTTTTGGATTTTCGCCCTCTAATGCCATGTTTTTAAGCCCAAGCCTTGATATTATCAAATAATCTTCATATTTTCCAACGAGGTACATTGGTCCCGTGCGAGGTGTTTGTGCCTCTCACATGGCCATTTGGGGATTGTTTTGGTTTTTTTCCCTCTAACGTTATATTTTTAAGCCTAAGTCTAGATATTTTCAAATTATCATCATATTCTCAAACCAGGGGTCCCGTTATCAATTCTTCAGTTCCTACATGTTACATTGGTCCTGTGTGAGGTGTCCGTGCCTCCCACGAGGCCATTTGGGGGTTGTTTTGAGTTTTTACACTTTACGACAAGTTTTTAAGTCTAAGTATTTATATTTTCAAATTATCATAAAATTAAGTATTTATAGGATCAAATAGCTTGGTATAAATCGTATAATCAAATTAAGTTCGAAATATCATCTCAAATCAATCATATAACCACTAAAATATCTTTGGACAATCAATCAGCTAAACCACCCACACCTAAATTATCAAGAATTAAATTTCTCTTATTTCACGAAAATCCCACAATAATAGTGATAAAAAAGTGAAAGTTTTGCAAAGAATGGTATGAAAGGAATTGAACAAATCACAAAAGAAAACTCCATGTCCAGGAAGAATCCCACCAATCTCACACAACACTAAACTCAAACTCATCACTCGACTCCTCCTCGGATACTCACAAGCCTCCTTCGCCTTCAATAGTATTGAGTAATTGATATTTAATTAACAACTATATTTCCAATTAGTATTGAGTACCGCAAAAAGTTCTTAATATTACATGTATTTTAAGATGATGTCAAGATCGAAAACCATGTATTTCATAAACAAAGATGTAAGTAATAAAATTTTCACAAAATAGTAAAGGTTTGGGAGCCAATCTACATGAGGAGAACTAATCCATTTCACCAATTTAACATCACCCCTAAGTTCTTGTAATCTTTGTTACTTTTTAGGATTTCAAATGGAAGACTTTTAAAAGGGTAGCCACCCCAATACAGCTACTGAAGTGTTATAGAGCTAACCTTAACAAGCTCATTGAGAATTTCTGAAGCCAATGATTCTTTTTTGTCGAAAAAGAATCTATGACAATGGAAAATTTCCCCAAATCGCTGAAATCGCAACACAAATCCACCATAAGTGACATTTATATGCAGAAAAGAATATGTGGCTATATACACTTTTTTTAGTCCAACTAAATTTAACAAAGATTGAAAATCCTAGAATACATATTTTCTAATACCCCTTAACTTCATCTTTTTCCTAAAATCAAAACCCTAAATATTCAATAAATGTTGAATTGATTTGCAAATAAGGAATTTTAAAGAGTTTTAACGGTTGAAATAAATTAGAATACGTTGAAGAAATAAATGAATTGGGTATTATGTCTAATAAGAGTTACAAAGATAGAATATTTGTGGAGTGGAACTAGATGTAAGAGAGATTGAAAGTTGAAGCAAAGGTAGTTAGATTGAAACCTTAGAGACAGTGAGATGTATATAATATTATACTTGAGATCTGGTGTTGATGTGGCTGACGTCAATGACCAATACACTCAAAACTGCTCTCATCTCTCAATCGAACTCCAAATGTAGTTCCACTGTCGCGAATAATGATGAGCTTGAAGCACATGCACATAAATAAACACGATATAAATACAACAAATCGATCGAATCATCACAAGCAAGACTCAAACCCTAACCCTAACTGGAATATTACCATTTTAGTGTTGATCGCCCATGATCACAATGTTTTTAACTCCCTCCGTTATCTCATCCCACAATCACACAGATTTAACAATATAACAGTGTAATTTCTAAAAAAGTAAATAATAGTTTACATGACAAAACAAACAAACAAAATAAATTTAAATAAGTCAAAATTAGGCCAGAGGCCTTACCTAACATGAAGACGGAGAAGAATGTTATGTGACTACTCACTGAGAAACATTATTAGGCATCAACCAAACCTAAAAATTATACAACCCACAAGAATAAATTATTAGGCATCAACCAAATCTTAAAACATACGAAAAAATCGAAGTATAAACAATAAATCTAAATTAAAAAAAAAAAAAAAATCCTAGAATCTATAAATCACAAAAAAATAGTTTAGATATATAAATTATAAAATTGTATGTATATATATAATAGATAAATCCTTATAATAATAATAATAATAATAATAATAATAATAATAATAATAATAATAATAATAATAATAATAATAATAATAATAATAATAATAATAATAATAATAATAATAATAATAATAATAATAATAAAGTAGGAGGGTTTTTTTGGTCTCCTCCAATTAACGGCTCAGATTGAATCTGGTGAATTTGGTGTTTATCCACTGGTGGCTCAGATTAAATTTGATGGGTTTGAAACTAAGGGCTAAGATAGAGAGTCCGAATAAGAGTATTGGTTTTCAAACCAAATCATCTACCTCGAGCCTCGCAGCAGCCATGTGCATTGGAACTCAAAATATAAGATATGGGGTCATATCATATCGTATATCTGCTCTCTCACATTTGCCAACCAAATTATTTACAAAGAGAAGAGAGAGAAATATTACACATATCTCATCCCGTTCAGTTCGCCGCTCTATCCCATCCTCTCCCTCTCATTTCGTTTCAGTCCACCGCCACCCACGTTCTCATCCCTCTCTTGCACATCTCATAGCTCGGTCGTTTGATAGCAACACAGGGTAAAGCCTTCGCTATTTTTTTCTTTCCTACCCTGTGTTACTATCTTTATGACAAATAGATTTTAACGCTATTTTTTGCAGATCTGCAGCACCACCGGTGGATAGCAACACAGGGTACATAGATCTTTGGGTTTTTATGTTGACTCCGATGACGATTATTGGGATGGTGGGGCTCCGTCATAACATCCCATATTTGGATGTGTTCTGAATACCCACAAGAAACAGGTACAAGACCTTTCTATGTGTTAAAATCTTTTGTGTTGACGATTATTGGTTCTGAATACCCATACGATTCCATGTGTTGAAATCTTTTGAATACCCATAAGAAATCGGTTCTGAATACCCACACGATTTTTTATATTACTGTGTTGAAATATTTTTTACTGTTGTCCATGATTTTGTTGTCGGCGACGGAAACGATGGGTACATGCGCCAGACTTGGGGGCCAATGACATGGTGCCACGTGAAGTGGCGTTGATCTAGGGAAAAGGAGAGATTGGATGGTGAGATGGTGTAGAGGGTGAAGTAGTGTTGTTTTATGTGGTTGTGTCTGTGAACCGAAGGTTTTTTAAGAGCTGTAGAGGTTAACATCTCTAGAGTTTCATTAATTGGGCCCCTTTTTCACACCTTAACAGTTGAGGTTAACAAATTAGAGTTTATTTGGATTTTATAAATGTATAGGTTGCTTTTTTACTATTGATAGGGATAGCGTTAGTTTATGTGTGAGAGATGTAAATTAGTAATATCCTTCTATGAACATATCAATGGTGTCAATACAATTTATTAATCACTGGTCCGTATTTTTTTGGTAGGTGATTAATGAGTAACATTGACATTTATTGCTTTGATGTTCTGCTGTAATACTTAGACGACAATATGGGGGAAACATATTTGATCGAAGAAAATTCTTATTTTCAGGTATTGCTAAGCAAATTGCTGACTCTGGGTATGGTTTTACGCCATTGATCATCCGAGTTTTGGTCTTTATGAAGGATTGCATGGCTATGTTCCTAAATTTGATGATATTGTTGACAATGTAATTGAACAATATACAAAAATTAAAAGGTAAAAAATCTGATTTCAATAATTTTTTTTTAGTTTTCCAATCAGTTTTTGTTTTGAATAACAATGTTGAAATATGGACCCTCCACAATCATTGAGATGAAAATTTAAAATTAGGCCTTCACGAAGAAATTCGTTTCCCTTTCAGCATAGCAGTTATATTGTTTGAATTTTCAGTTCAATGTGCTCCTTTCAGCACTGCTAATTTGATTATATTATTTGTAAAAAAAATTATTGTATACTTTAATATGTTAATATTAATTACAAGAATAAAAAGTATAGTAAAGAATACGAATGATCAATTGTGGATTGTGTTGTTACCCATTGTATTCAATTGTTATAATTTAGACTTTATTTTGTTATAAGTGGTCTTTATATATGATCATGTCATTTTAATTGTTTAAACCTTTAATCCAAGAATCCCCCTTGGACTCGCGTGTATTTGATTTTCTCACCCCTTAAACTTTAATGACAATAAAATTATATGATTGTGATATTTTGAACTTTGGACGGAATTGAGATAGTGCCATCGATGCAGAATATGAACTTTTGGCGACACGGGAACTAATTTATCACCATGCCATCGGCACGGGTACACCCTAAAAGTATAATTAGGGTAGGGGTGTGTTTATTTGCACATAGTTGTAAACATATTAATGAACTAATTAATGTAAATAATCTAAACAAATTTAAGTAGATGCTATCAAAGTCTCAGTAAATATATACTAATATAAATGTTTTGACCTAATAGTCTAAAATTTTATTTTGACAGATTAAAATTTTCTTAATTAAGCAATTAGAATATTGGTTTGGTATAAAAAAATGAATGCCATTGGAATAAGTTTTTAGTTGCATGAGGGGATCGTGACTTTAGTTTCAATGTCAAATTTAAATTGTGTTAACACGATAAAATTTAATCGTGCAATCTATTTTACCAAATTAAATTAATGACGGTGTCGAGTCGTGCAACCTTTATTTAGATTTCATATATGTGATTTTTCAATGAATTAGTGAACATTACCTGCATTTTTAAATTTCACTTGCAAGAAACATAAATACACCCAATTAAAATTTTCACCGTGCCATCGGCAAGGGTGACAAGCCTATGTTATCAGAGTACAAGGGCAACTCACAATGTCAGTAAAGTTCACAAAATTTATCGCGGGAACAAATTTATTGTCATGCCATCAGCAGGGGTACAAAATATCACGGGAATAAATTTATCGTCGTGCCATCATCATGGGTACACCCTAGTATATATATATATATATATGTAGGAGGGTAGTGAGACTGGAGTCTATGAATAACTGGAAAGGGTGAGGCGTGACCCACTCCAATGGACTATGTCTGCAAGGTTCTCAAGAACTTCTGGAATAGCTTCTGATGAGACCTTCTCCTTTTGGTAAAAATGGAGCTCAAGCTGGAACTCCCTTCCTGCAAGAAGATGAACTTCCACAACAATAATAGTAATTTTCTCAAGAAGAGCTCCTGAGAGTGATGGTTGTCAGTGGGGAGTGAAAGAACAAGTCACTTAGCACTTAGAGAGAGCAAGGAGAGAATACTAGAGGGGTTCTGGTGTGATTTTGACAGAGTGACTTTGCTATTGAGTTTTTCTATTGTCCCTATGACCTTGCCCAGGGGTCCTATTTATACTTGGGCACTAAGGCTAGGTTGGCACTTTTGGCGCCAAAACTTAGAGGGTTGGTGAGGGACAAAGTCTGCAGTGTACTATTTGTCCCTACCTGCAGGCAGGTCTGCCTCTCCCCTCTGGAAGATGCCCCCTGGCGCCGACCAAAGTTCAAAAGAAAATATGTCTTCTAATGGAGAAAAAATATCTGATTTGCTAAATATCTTTTGAAATGGTAACTTTGATACAAACTTTGTAAACTTGAGGGGGGTCTCGAGGACCACCTCCTCTAAAATATTTGCAAGCTTGAGGGGGGTCTCGAGGACCCCCTTATAAAATTATTTTTCTTGAGAGTGGTTTAGAGGACCATCTCCTCTAAAATCATTTTATAAACAGATCTTTTCTTGTGAGCAGCCATCCCTTTGGCTGCTCACTTCACTTGTGACTAAGTGTGAGGTGTGTGAGGACTGGGTGACCTTAGGGTCTCCTACTAGTATTCTCTCAATCCTATAGTGCTAAGTGGTTGAGCTTGATCAACATACCTTGTCCCTCAGACGCCAATCCAAAACTCCCGGGAGGTCCCAACTAGCCTGCTTGAGCCCTGCTTGCTCAACTAGGCAACCTGTACAAGAAAGTAAAGTGTTAATACTGTTGTTCATTTAAAGACTGACGTCTCATGATGAGGAGTTGCTCGTGGTAGCTACTCCCTCATCCTGGCCACTCTGGGTGGGTTCCTTCTCAATATGAGTTTCTGCCGAAACCCTTGTAATGGCACTTCTCAAATAATATTTTTGCAGTGACCCTTGCAGTGGCGCTGACCCTCTCAATGTCATTACTGCGATGACCTTGCAGTGACACTGACCCCTGCAGGGGCTGACCCTTGCATTGGCACTTCTTAATCTTGTATTTCTGTGGTAAGCCTTACGAGGCACCTCTCGAATGTCATTACTGCAGTGATCCCTATAATGGCACTGAGCCTTACAGTGGCGCTGACCCTCTCGAATGTCATCGCTGTAGTGACCCTTACAGTGGCGCTGACCCTTGCAGTGACGCTGACTCTTGCAATGGCACTTTTCAATCTTGGACTTTTGCGGTGACCCTCGCGGGCACCTTTCGAATGTTATTGATGTAGCGGCGCTGACGCTTGCAGCGGCGCTGACCCTTGCAGCGGCGCTAACCCTTGTAGTGGCGTTGGGGGTTCCTGCTGAATATGAGTTTCTGTCGGGACCCTGGGGTGGTTCCTTCTTAATACAAGTTTCTGTCGGGACCCTGGGGTGGTTCCTTCTCAATATGATCTGCCGGGACCCTTGGTTGGTTCCTTCTCAATATTTCCAAAAAAAATGTTTTTATTTATATTTTTTTTGTAGGTAGACACCCTTCTACATTATCCCCTCGTGCAAAGTCTTTTATGTTGGGTAGACCAAAAGGCTTTGTACGCCATAAATTCAGTTTTTTTTCAGGGACCCTAGGTTTTCTTCATCATTCCTCTTAGGGTCATTAAATGTTATGTCACTTCATCCCAAGTTTTGTAAATGAGGCCACTTATAGTGGACCTTCTTATCAGGGTATAAACTTGGTCAGAGGGGTTACTCGCGATGATCCCCTCATTTTTTAGCCTTCTTCTATGGCCTTCTACTTTGTTTAAAAGTGCTGCTCATGGTGAACCCCTCGCCATTGGCCTTTTTTCTATGGCCTTCTATCTTGGGAGGAGGGTTACTCGCGGTAAGTCCCTCGCCCTTGGCCTCCTTCTGTGGCCTTTCATCTTGGGCGGAGGGGTTACTCACGGTGAGCCCCTCGCCCTTGACCATCTTCTGTTGGCCTTTCCTCTTAGGCGGAGGGGTTACTCACGGTGAGTCCCTCGCCCTCGGCCTTATTCTGTGGCCTTTTGTCTTGAGCGGAGGGGTTAATCGCGATGAGCCCCTCTCCCTTGGCCTCCTCCTGTGGATTTTCATCATGGGCGGAGGGGTTACTCACGGTAAGCTTCTCGCCCTTGGACTTCTTTTGTGGCCTTCTATCTTGGGTGAAGGGGTTACTCGCGATGCCCCCCTCACCTTTGGCCTTCCTCTGTGGCCTTCTGTCTTAGGTGGAGGGGTTACTCACGGTGAGCCCCTCGCCCTTGGCCTTCTTCTGTGGCATTTTGTCTTGGGTGCAGGGGTTACTCGCGGTGAGTCCATCGCCCTTGGCCTTCTTCTGTGGCCCTTCATCTTGGGCGTAGGGGTTACTCTCTCGATGAGCCCCTCGCCCTTAGCCTTCTTCTGTGGCCTTTTATCTTGGGCGGAGGGGTTACCCGCGGTGAGCCTCTCGCCCTTGACCTTCTTCTGTGGCCTTTCATATTGGGCGTAGGGGTTACTCGCGGTGAGCCCCTCCCCCTTATCCTTCTTCTGTGGCTTTTCATCTTGGTCGGAGGGGTTACTCACGGTGAGCCCCTCGCCCTTGGCCTTCTTCTGTGGCCTTCTATCTTGGGCGAAGGGGTTACTCGCGGTGAGCCCCTCGCCCTTGGCCTTCTTCTGTGGCCTTATATCTTGGGCGGAGGGGTTACTCACGGTGAGCCCCTCGCCCTTGGCCTTCTTCTGTGTCCTTCTATCTTGGGCGGAGGGGTTACTCGCGGTGAGCCCCTCGCCCTTGGCCTTCTTCTGTGACCTTTCATCTTGGGCGACGGGGTTACTCGCGGTGAGCCCCTCGCCCTTGTCCTTCTTCTGTGGCCTTCTATCTTGGGCGGCGGGGTTACTCACTGTGAGCCCCTCGCCCTTGGCCTTCTTCTGTGGCTTTCTATCTTGGGCAGAGGGGTTACTCGCAATGAGCCCCTCGCCTTGAGTTCTTTTCTGTAGCATCAAGTTTGGGAAGAGAGGGCACTCAAGGTGGATCCCCTCGCCCTAGGCTATTTTCTGTCAAACTTGCAATCTTGGGCAGGTGGATCCACTATAAGTGGATCTCCACACTCCAAGCTATTTTACTATTTGTTCACTTGCTTGAGGACTTCTCAATATTAGCCCCCTTGTGCAGAAGTGTCTTGTAATGTCGAGAGACTTGTGCACGAAACTGTCGTACCTTTTATTTATACTTGGTAGTTGCTCAAGACTATGAGCACTCCGGTGCCCTTGGAGTCTTAGGTGCTAAACTGTCACACCTTATATTTGTACTTGACGCTTGCTCAAGACTGTGAGCGCTTCGGTGCCCTTAGAGCCTTAGGTGCTCAGCTGGCACACCTTATATTTATACTTGGCACTTGCTCAAGACTCTGAGCGCTCTGGTGCCCTTGGAGCCTTAGGTGCTCATCTGGAGCACCTTACGTTTATACTTGGCACTTGCTCAAGACTGTGAGCGCTCTGGTGCCCTTGGAGCCTTATGTTTATACTTGGCATTTTCTCAATACTGTGAGCGCTCCGATGCCCTTGGAGCCTTTGGTGCTCATCTGGAGCACCTTATGTTTATACTTGATACTTGCTCAAGACTGTGAGCGCTCCGGCGCCCTTGGAGCCTTAGGTGCTCAACTGGCGCACCTTATATTTATACTTGACGTTTGCTCAAGACTGTGAGCGCTCCGGTGCCCTTGGAGCCTTAGGTGCTCAATTGGTGCACCTTACATTTATACTTGGCACTTACTCTAACTATAAGCGCTCCGATGCCCTTGGAGCCTTAGGTGCTCAACTGGTGCACCTTATATTTATACTTGGCACTTGCTCATGACTGTGAGCACTCCGGTGCCCTTGGAGCCTTAGGTGCTAAACTGTCGCACATATACTTATACTTGGCAATTGCTCAATATTATGAGCGCTCCAATGCCCTTGGAGCCTTAGGTGCTAAACTGTCGCACATATACTTATACTTGGCAATTGCTCAATATTATGAGCGCTCCGATGCCCTTGGAGCCTTAGGTACTAAACTGTCGTACCTTATATTTATATGTATATTTGGCACATTCTCAAGCTTAGGGGCGCTCCGGTGCCCTTGGATCCTAAGGTGCTCATCCAGAGCACCTTATGTTTATATTTTGCCCTTGCTCAAAACTGTGAGCGCTCTGGTGCCCTTAGAGTCTTTGGTACTAAACTTTCGTACCTTATATTTATACTTGGCAGTTGCTCAAGACTGTAGCACTTCAGTGCCTTTGGAGCCTTAGGTCCTAAACTGTCGCACCTTATATTTATACTTGACACTTGCTCGAGACTGTGAGCGCTCCGGTGCCCTGGGAGCCTTAAGTTCTCAATTGGCGCACCTTATATTTATACTTGGCCTTTGCTCAAGACTGTGAGCGCTCCAGCGCCCTTGGAGCTTTAGGTACTAAACTGTTGTACCTTATATGTATAATTGCACCTGCTCAATACTTTGAGTTTCTCTTTTTCATGTGAGAACCTCAAGATTCAACTTCCCGCTTCTAACTGTGGGGTATTTGCATACGAGATGAGCAAGTTAAAATTTTGAAGCTGCCCCTCTAACTGTGGGGTACTTGCATATAACTGAGCAAGTTAAAATTTGGAAGCGGCCCCTCTAGCTGCGGGGTACTTCTTGCATATAACTAAGCAAATTAAAATAATTTTGAAGTTGCCCCTCTAACTGCGGATACTTGCATATAGCTGAGCAAGTTTAAAATTTTGAAGGTTCCCCTTTAACTGCGGGGTACTTGCATATAACTGAGCAAGTTGAAATTTGGATGCGGCCCCTCTAGCTGCGGGGTACTTCTTGCATATAACTAAGCAAGTTAAAAAAATTTGAAGCTGCCCCTCTAACTGCGGGGTACTTGCATATAATTGAGCAATTTTAAAATTTTGGAAGAAGCCCCTCTAGCTGGAGGTACTTACATATAACTGAGCAAGTTAAAATTTGGACGCTACCCCTCTAACTGCGGGGTACTTGCATATAGCTGAGCAAGTTATATTTTTTAGCGCAATCCCGTGTGACTTTGGGGTATTTTGTTATACATATTCATTTCTTGGGAAGTAACTAAGAGATAGGGTTAACATTTCTCCTTCCCACAAACTTTGCATAAAATTTCACATATATTATAAGTAAAGAAATAATTATTTCTTTATACTAAAAATTTCCCTTGGTCTGAAGGGTCCTTGTTCCAAACTTTTCTTAGGAACCTTTTTTGTCTTATAAAAATAACAAGTTTAGAGAGGGGGGTAGACCCGCTTCTCCCTATTTTCTGAAAACTGGTGAAGTAAAGTTTTCTTGAGAACAGAGGTTAGGACTTGTTCTCTAGGCTATAAATCTATATTGAATAATAAAAAAAACGTAGTGATTTTTTTATTATTATTATTATTACTAGGAGGATAACCTCCTGCTGGTCCTATTGGGTCTTAGGGACTTTACTCACTATACTTTTACTTTTAGGTTGGATATCCCCCCAAGTATGATGAGGAAAGTTTCTTATATCATGGGCCCTCTTCTAATCTAGTAGAGGTTCTGCCCTTCTTTTAAGAAAATGAAACTTGGCAAGAGTTAGGCATAGTACCTTGTTGTTTGTAGTGGTGAGGATGTCCGTTGACGGCGGGTTGAATTTTGGGATGATTGCAAGTATTTTGTCGTCAGACATGTTGGAGGTTCCTCTTGACCTTTGTCCACCACAAGATGATTTAGGAGCACCGACTGGTATGGATTCCTTGTCGAGGGTCGTGACGGGCGAGGGTACTTCGCAGGAGGCTGCTGCTAGCGCCAATCTGGGTTCCTCAAAATTTGGAACTTCTTTATTTGTGGGTTCCTCGAAATCTAAGTTCCACCCAAGATCTGGGTTCCCAAACTTTATTTACAGTCTCCAATTTGTGTTCCACCCAAGATGCTAGGGATTCCTCGTTAAGGTCATTGAATACAGAGGATTCCTTGCGACTGTGTATTGCCTATACGGGTTACTTGCCATCGCGTAATTTTGAAAGGGGTTCCTATACGATTATGACTTACTCTATTCTCGCAACCATGAGGGGTTCCTCGATCTCCGAGGGTTCCCTGCCACCATCGTCAATTCAGATGGGTTCCTCATCTAAAATGGCGTTGAGCCCTTATTTTCCAACGAGTTCCTTGCCAACAACATCTGTGTCAGATAATTTGGGACATGTTATGAGAGAGGGTTCCTTGACGACTCTGGGTTCCTGGCATAATTTTTTGTTGGCAGTTTCTCATCCACTGCTCCAGCTGAAAGGGGTTCCTCGCGCGTTGTTGTCTTAACATAGGGGGTCCCTCGTCCGGACCCTTCTTAGCCTGGGTTCTTTGTTCGAAGTTTTGAACATAAGAGGCTCCTCATTAGGTGGGTTCCTCGCACGAGTTGTATCTATGGAGGGTTCCCCATTTGGACTTCTGTATTTCCTTAGGGTTCCTTGTGTGGGAATTTTATAGCCTCGGGTCCCTCGCAGTTGAGGGGTATCTCACTTGGCATTTTAACCACAAGGGGTTCCTCACTTTTCATCACGACCACAAGAGGTTCCTCGTGGCCATCATTAGTCAAGGGTTCCTCGTCGCTACCTGTCATTAGCGAGACATAACTCAGCCCCTCGCGCTCGCGTGTGACTCTCAAAATGGTTTGCTCATTGCAACTGTCGTCGGTGGCTTCTGTGTCAATAATTTGGGTTCTATCATAGAAAAAGGTTCCTCGCAGATCCCTTTGGGTCCCTCGTGCGCTATTTTTGGCGATATGATATTTGGGACGACTTTGGGTCTTGCGCCGTCGTCAAGGGTGCCTCATGAATTTTGTCCCTCCCAAAATGTTAAGGGTTCTTCACTAGAGGTTGAGGGTTCCTCGCAACCTTGTGACACTAGCACACATCCTTCTCCCACGTGCAATAGCATAGATCCTTCTCCCACGCGTAATACTGGTAGGAGGTTCCTCGCGACCTTTAGTCAGCTCGCATGCGACTTCAAACACACTTTTGGGTTCCTCGCCCTCAGTACCTATGAGCACAATTTTAGGTTTTGTGCCTGGGACTTCGCGCATGATGGGTCCCTCGCAAGAGACTTTTGCAATCAAGGGTTCCTCACCGATGATGAGTACCTCCAAATTTTATGATGTTGAGCAGTAATTCGTGATGTTGAGGAATCCAAATGAGTTCCTCGTCGCTGCCTGAGATGAGGGAGGGGTCCTCGCATAGAGGCCCCTCAGCACAATATGATTTCATATGACATTCCATGTTGGGTTCCTCGACCATGATCTTTTCCGTCGCTTGAGATGGGGGTCCTCGTACAGAGGCCCCTTATCTAGATTTGATTTCGTCAGAGGTTCCTCGTCAAACTCTTTTATGGCTGGAGTTCCTCGTTAGCGGTCAACTTGGGCATCCTCTCGCCGATATTTATTCTAACTAACAAAGGTTCCTCGCGACACAAAAAAAAAATCTTCCCACATTGCCAAAGCCGTGGAGATTCTTGAGTAGTGTTCTTTATCGATTTCTGGGACCATCTCGTTCACAGTCGCTGTCAACGAAGGTAACTCGTCATTTGCAGGCTCCTCATATGCCGACCCTCAACTGAGGGTTTCTATTGCCAGAGATCTTGGATCGCAGTTCTTTCAAGAGGGGGTGTCTCGACTGTTGGAATTTTTTTTTAGAGAGAGGGGGTCTCGACATCTTCGGATCCTACTAAAATGGGTGTCTCGACTGTTGGAATTTTTTCTTGGAGGGAGGGCGGTCTCGACCCCTAGTTCTTTATTTCAAGAGGAGGGGGTCTCAACGCCTTCAGATTCCACAGAAATGGGTGTCTCGCTGACCGTTGGTGCTATGGGGGGTGTGCTGCAAACCATGGGTTCCTCGCGACCCCCCTTTTTGGTGAGTTCCTCGTGACATAATTCCACATTCGAGGGTTCCTCGCGAACCAAGTATACACTTGACAGTTCCTTGTGTGTTGGAAGTTTGGTGCTTGGGACGAGGACCCTTGAGGGTTCCTCGCCATTGGATAAGATGGGGTCCCTCGCCAATGTTCAATACTACCAAGGGTTCCTCATGCGTCGACTGCCCATCCGTGGGTGTCTCGACCTCATGGTTCATCGAGACTGCAACCATGACTTTTTTTGTTCGCGGCGAAGGACACCCAAGGTTCCTCGCCCATGAGTTCCTCGCTCCTCGACTTCCCATCCGGGGGTGTCTCGACCTCATGGTTCGTCGAGACTGCAGCCATGACTTTTTTTGTTGGCGGCAAGGGACACCCAGGGTTCCTCGCCCATGAGTTCCTTGCTCCTCGACTTCCCATCCGAGGGTGTCTCGACCTCATGCTTCGTCGAGACTGCTGCCACGACTTCTTTTGTTGGCGGTGAGGGACACCCAGGGTTCCTCGCCCATGAGTTCCTCGCGCCTCGACTTCCCATCCGGGGGTGTCTCGACCTCATGCTTCGTCGATACTGCTGCTACAACTTCTTTATAAGTGACAAGGTCCACCCAGGGTTCCTCGCGAGTTGACATTTCTATAAGGGTTGCTGTTGCTACTTCCTTTTTTATACGAAAGGGACACCCAGGGTTTCTCATCCATGGGTTCCTCGCGAGTTGGTGTTTTTAGAGGGGATGTTGCAGCTGAGAGTTCCTCACTTGGAATTTTTACCACGATGGGTTCTTTTCTTGAGGGTTCCGCATCGCTATCATTGAGTGAGAGGAGTTCCTCGGCCATACCGAATTCCTCGCCAAACACTTAGGGTTCCTGGGGATCCTATCAGTGAACTTGACGGTTGTCACAACTTGCTCTAGCGCCGTCCTCCGCGATTGAGCTACTTCTACCGGAATCGCCGCCGGAAATGCCGCCCCTCCACAGGGGGTTACTGCTAGTGTTACACAATCTTGACCCAAACTTGCCAAGTCTCAAAAACATACTCATAAGCCTCTGCCACCGGAGCTGCTTCTAGTGAGCTGGTCTGCCCTCCCGGAGGAGCAGGTATCTTTGCTCCGGTCACCACCACATCCACCTGAGTGTCCTGGTCTCTTTGAGCTCCATTCCCAGATGGAATGTCTTCAAACACTAGCTTCTTAGAAACATGAAAACCTTATTTGTACATTGAAGTGAGGATACGTCCCCAGCAGAGTCGCCAAATGTAGGAGGGTAGTGAGACTAGGGTCTATGAATAACTGGAAAGGGTGAGGCATGACCCACTCCAATGGACGCTGTCTGCAAGGTTCTCAAGAACTTCTGGAGCAGCTTCTGATGAGACCTTCTCCTTTTGGTAAAAATGAAGCTCAAGCTGGAACTCCCTCCCTGCAAGAAGATGAACTTCCACAACAATAATAGTAATTTTCTCAAGAAGAGCTCCTTAGAGTGATGGCTGTCAGTGGGGAGTGAAAGAACAAGGCACTTATCACTTAGAGAGAGCAGGGAGAGAATACTAGAGAGGTTCTGGTGTGATTTTGACAGAGTGACTTTGCTATTGAGTTTTTCTATTGTCCCTATGACCTTGCCCAGGGGACCTATTTATACTTGGGCGCTAAGGCTGGGTTGGCACTTTTGGTGCCAAAACTTAGAGGGTTGGTGAGGGACAAAGTCTGCAGTGTACTATTTGTCCCTACCTGCAGGCAGGTCTGCCTGTCCCCTCTGGAAGATGCCCCCTGGCACCGACCAAAGTTCAAAAGCAAATATGTCTTCTAATGGAGACAAAATATCTGATTTGCTAAATATCTTTTGAAACGGTAACTTTGATACAAACTTTGTAAACTTGAGGGGGGGGTCTCGAGGACCACCTCCTCTAAAATATTTTCAAGCTTGAGGGGGGTCTCGAGGACCCCCTTCTAAAATCATTTTTCTTGAGAAGGGTTTAGAGTACCCTCTCCTCTAAAATCATTTTATAAACAGATCTTTTCTTGTGAGCAGCCAGCCCTTTGGCTGCTCACTTCACTTGTGACTAAGTGTGAGGTGTGTGAGGACTGGGTGACCCTAGGGTCTCCTACTAGTATTCTCTCAATCCTATAGTGCTAAGTGGTTGAGCTTGCTCAACATACCTTGTCCCTCAGCCGCCAAGCCAAAACTCCCGGGAGGTCCCAACTAGCATACTTGAGCCCTGCTTGCTCAACTAGGCAACATGTACAAGAAAGTAAAGTGTTAATACTGTTGTTCATTTAAAGACTGACGTCTTATGATGAGGTGTTTCTCGTGGTAGCTACTCCCTCATCCTGGCCACTTTGGGTGGGTTCCTTCTCAATATGAGTTTCTGCCAAAACCCTTGTAATGGCACTTCTCAAATAATATTTTTGCAGTGACCCTTGCAGTGGCGCTGAGCCTTGCAGTGGCGCTGACCCTCTCGAATGTCATTACTACGGTGACCTTGCAGTGGCACTAACCCCTGCAGGCGCTGACCCTTCCATTGGCACTTCTCAATCTTGTATTTATGTGGTAAGCCTTACGAGGCACCTCTCGAATGTCATTACTGCAGTGATCCCTGCAATGGCGTTGAGCCTTGCAGTGGCGCTGACCCTCTCGAATGTCATTGCTGCAGTGACCCTTGCAGTGGCGCTGACCCCTGCAGCGGCGCTGACCCTTGCAGCGACGCTGACTCTTGCAATGGCACTTCTCAATCTTGGACTTCTGTGGTGACCCTCGCGGGCACCTTTCGAATGTTATTGCTGTAGCGGCGCTGACGCTTGCAGTGGCGCTGACCCTTGCAGTGGCGCTGGGGGTTCCTGCTGAATAAGAGTTTTTGTCGGGACCCTGGGGTGGTTCCTTCTTAATACGAGTTTCTGTCGGGACCCTGGGGTGGTTCCTTCTCAATATGATCTGACGGGACCCTTGGTGGGTTCCTTCTCAATATTTCCAAAAACAATGTTTTTATTTATATTTTTTTGTAAGTAGACACCCTTCTACAATATATATATATATATGATCCGATCGATACCTGTTAGATAAGTAGATGGTTAGTGGAGGAGATGAGAGTAGAGAAGATGACCAGTGGCAGGGGTGAGGAGCAACGGTGGGGAAGAGAGAAAAGAATGAGTAGCGGTGAGTTTTTTTTTGTTTTGTGTCTTTAATGAGTAGTGGCTGGAAACAGAGCAAGGAATGATCATCTCTAGTGTTGGTCAATTCCTAGAGCCGTGACCCACCAACTGTGACCCATAAATGAAGTGTTTCCATGTTGACGAATGACTTCTGGTCATGGCCCATAGTCGTGGCCCACACCAAAAAATGGTCATGGCCCCTTGTTGTGACCCCAGTGTGTGTGTGTATGGTGATTCGTCATGCACATGGTCATAACCCAAGTCCATGATCCATCCATGACCAAGCTTGGAGGGAATTTTGTCAAGATATGGTGCCAAAATGGTCACGGCATGGTCACGGCTCAGGTCCATAACACACAGTGGTCAGGGATTTGGTCCCTGACCACTTCGAGGAGAATCCATCACCCAATGTGGTAATGGATCTAGTCATGCCAAAGGTTAAGATGGTCACAAACAAACTTTATGACTAGATGATCATGGCTCAGAGCCGTGACCCCATGGCCATGACAATTCGCAGGATTTTGTGTAGCGGGTCGAGGCATCACAAAATATGTGCATTTGTGGCTAATACAAAGATACATAAAATACCAAACCCCTCAATAACATAAATCTCATTCCCCTCTCCATCCATCTCTCTCTCTCTCTCTCTCTCTCTCTCTCTTGTAATACCCTGTACTTTTATTATTAATTAAATTCAGTATGCTTTAAATATTAATTTAATTGGGGAAATTTAAATTGCATTTTAGTAAATATTAATTAACGAGATAAAAGATTAATATTTATTATAATTATTATTTACTTTTTATTATATGTCGTGTATGAGTGATATTGATAGTTTATCGTTATATGTCAACAGAGTGTAGCATTGGCGGATCGACATAATTTATGAGCAATGCATAGGGTACGGGAGTTTCGGGCTTGGTTAATGAGTTGTTAATGTATTTGGAGTTAGGTGACTTGGATGATCTGTTCGAGTACACCGGTGATCTAAGAAAGGTCGAAATAGTCCAGAATAGGTACTCGGGTGTTATGTATGGGTCTTGGGGGAGTTTTAGACATAATGGGGCCCGTATAAGGTTAGGAAAGTCATTTTACACTTAGAGCTAAGAAGACAAATGGGATTAAGTTAATTAGAGGGTTATTTAAAAGGTTGGGAAGGTGAATGGAAGCCCACCTTTCATATTTTACAGAAGATGTATATATATATATATATATATATATATATATATATATATATATATATATATATATATATATATATATATATATATATATATATATATATAGAGAGAGAGAGAGAGAGAGAGAGAGAGAGAGAGAGAGAGAAGACAAAAGAAGAGGAAACATAGAGATTTTTTAGCCGTAAAAATCTTTGATAAATTAAAAATTTAGGAAAAATAAGTTTTGGAATCTATTTAATTTTGGTGTGTAAAAAAATTGGTCTTTATATATAAAAATAAGGTTTTAAATGGAATTTAAATTTGGATTAAATTTTGGAAATTATAACTTTTTGTATAAAAATCGGGGGAGAATCCGGCCTAAGGAGAAAAAAAAACAAAATATGTAAGCGTCTAATTGAACTGAATTTTTTTGTTATGAAGCTTCATTTCACCTTCAGCTACTATGTAGGGTTGTAAATGGATATTCGAAAACCCGCATCCGTCCGATATCCGAAACCGAATTTGCAAACATTTATCTAAAAAAATGAAAACGGATATGAATATGGATACTCTAAAAAAATATTCGAGAAAATGAATATGTATACGGATAGTACTAGTATCCGACACGGATAATCCGTATCTGATACGGAGTATCCATTTTACTGTATATCCATTTTTTCGGATATCCGTATCCATCAAACATATGTTTAAAACATTACTAATAATATTAGTATTAGTATTACTAATAAAATAACATTAAAAAAACCTTAATCATTTATTCTCTAAAACAAAACAAACACATACTCACTCAAAGTAAAAAACACCCTAAAGTTATTGTTTTATTGGGTATATTATAAACTGACATGTATTATTATTTTATGGGGATCTTTCTATTAAGTCATGTTTGAAGGGAATATTTCCTAATAGGTCATATCACAACATTTTTTCCTCAATAGGTCCTATTTGTACATACAGTGAATATTCACTGTATGTTTACAAATAGGACCTACTGGAACAAAAATCTTATTTCATGGGACCTGATGGAGCAAAAAAAAAGGTTAGGACCTATTGAACTACATACTTAGTAAACGGGACTAATTGGTAAAAACCCCTTATTTTATTGGGTATATTTTCATTGGGTTACATTAAAGTTACAATACACCCTATCACACATAACATACACCCACTAAAGAACCTATACTCCACTCAAAACAAACAAAAAAAATAATTTCATTTCACTTATCTTTCATACAAAACAAGAGAAAAGAAACCCTCATTTCTCTCCACAAAAACCCTCATTTTGCCACCTCCCCATGCCGCTGCTCATCAACCCCGTCGCTGCTTCTCATCAACCCCTCCATTGCGCATCAATTCCGCCGCTGCGCATCCCCTCCTCCTGCAGCAGAAAGTTAGCAACAACAGGTACATACAAAATAAAAATAAAAATATATAACTGTATTTATATATTGTTCATGTGGTTGTTCATTAGTTTCCTTAATTATAAATAAATGTACGAGAGAAACAAAAAAAAGTAAATAGATGGTTTTGATTGTAATTAGAACTGAAGTTAACAACAGGTATATTATATAAAAAGTAAAAATGTATACTTATTAAAATAAAAATATCATTATGTTTCGAGGACTGAAAGATCCACGAGGTTATCACAATAAATTTGATGTAATCTAAAAGGTGCATATTTATATCTACTGTTATGGAATGGTACTGTTATTTTTTTAGGGCTTTAAGCTTATATGGTTGTAAAGTATGGATGACTTTAAGCCATATTATCATTATGGAATGCTACTATTATTATGGAATCCATATATGTTGATGTTAGGAGGTCATAATTTTGTTATATATTTATTTGGATTCGATTGGATTTCATTCTATTGGATATTTTAATAGTTATTTTTTGTGATGGCTAAACCATGTAAACGGATACAAATATTATCCGAATCCAAGGTATCTGAACGGATACAGATATGGATAGTTATTTTAACTATCCGGGCGAATACGGGTACGGATATGGATAGTGCATCAGATAGCGGATACGGATATCGAAAACATGGTATCCGATCCGTATACCACCCCTCCTGTTACGCATCTAAATTTTAGCCAATTCTAACGGTCCGATCATCCAAAATGTTTTTTTGTGTGTGTTTGTATTTTATTAGGACTCATACTCTTTTTGGTATTTAAACATAAAGTGACAGGTTTAGGACTTTTAAAGCACATTTTAGCCTTCTAAAAAATCAGTAGCCTCCCATAATTTCATTCTCTTTCATCTACAGAACCTAAACCCATGTTTTGAAGATCTAAATCATATTTTCTTAAGATTGTTCAATAACGAGTCTTTATCAATTTTTTGAGAGGAACGCAACCATCTAATTAGAATTTTCAACCGACTTTTCATCAGGTATGAATATTTCTATTCTCTTTCTTCAGTATTATGCATTTTAGATGTCGCCTAAACCTTAATTCATTTGCTTTCCTTAAAATAAATTAGCAACCTGATTAGGAAAAATGAAAACTAATTTGGGACTCTTTTTCATAAAAATATCAATTTGATTAAATACTTGTAACCCTTGTGTGTTTAGGGTAGAGGTTGGATTTTGGGTAATATGGGTATAGGGTTTCATGTAGAAACCATGAAAATTGTCTTTTATATGAAAACGAGACTTGGAAAATCACATAGAATTGTGTAGGTTTGATAAAAGTAAATATTATTGAGTGATCCATAAAATCGCATGCTACTTAAAATCGTAATTGTAAAATAAAATAAATTAGATTGAACATATCGATGACTTGAACGAATTAAATAAAAATTAATTATGGCCGCATGTAAAAATTGTGTGACTATTAATACATTGGAATGTGTGATTTATTGTGTTGATTATTTTTATCATTGCAGGGATGAAGGAATTTTGGGTAATATGATCTCACCTAAATTTTAAGAATACTTACTAGGTATAGGACTAGTATGTAGGCGTTAGTTGTGGTTAGCATTTTCTAGGTATGGGACTAGTTAGTGTAGATTTTTATGTATGGAATATTCTAGGGTAGGATTGACTTTGGTTTAGTTTCGTTGATTTGGTTAGTCTAGGCACGAGACTAGGGAGAAATTAATTATATAAATTCATCCTACGAAACAAGATAGGATGCGGTTGTGTTTTGGAAACCTCTAAGTATGGGACTAAGGGTAGTCTGAGATTTATGCTCTAAAATATGGTGGTCTAAAATAAAATAAAGAGAAATTAAGATGATGAGTGTTGATGTAAAAAATTAGATTATATCTAATTATTTAATCATAGATAAATAAAATGAGACAAAGAACTTTTAAAGTGGTTCAGCCTTATAAGAATGGCCTACGTCCACTGTTTCTGTTATTGCTGACTGTTTGGGAATTCTTGATTACAAGTTTTCTCAAGAAATTCCGGTCCCCCTCTAAAGTTTCTATTTTATATGTCCCTGGTCGAACAACTTCCTTAACTCGATAGGGTCCATGCCAATTTTCTTCTAGTTTGTTGTGCTTTTGAATCACCTTCTTTAGCACATAGTTCCTTCTTTCAAGTCGCACTTCTTCACTCTCTTGTTGTAGAACAAAGTTGTTCGTTGCTGGTAAGCAACATTTCTAATGGCTTCTTCTTCCCTAACCTCCTCGAGCATGTCCAAGTCTAACCTTATCATTAAATCGCTGACAGGGGAATTGAAATTCAATATTCTGTGTGTTGGAAGACCCAATTTGGTGGGTATAATATCTTCACTTCCAAATGCTAGCATATATGGAGATTCCCCTGTTGCTGCTCGGGGAGTAGTTCGGTAAGCCCATAACACTGATTGTAGCTCATTGATCCAGTTTGCTTTCGCGTCGTTCAGTCTTTTTTTCAAACCATTCAGCAGCGTTCTGTTTGTCACTTCGGTTTGTCCATTGCTTTGAGGATGTCCTGGTGCCGAGTGGATCTTCAAGATATTGGACTGATGATAATAGGCAGCGAACTCCTCGTTGTCAAATTGTGTTCCATGGTCTGTTATGAATGCATGAGGAAGACCATATCAACAAATGATGTTCTTCCAAATAAATTAGTACACCTTGTCGTACGTCATATCAATGAGAGGCTCAGCCTCAACCCATTTAGTAAAATAATCCGCAACGACTACGAGATACTTAAATCTTCCCCTGGTCATCGGCAGTGGCCCAACCAAATCTATTCCCCATATGGCAAATGGCCAAGGGGAAGTAATGGGTGTCAATAACACTTGAGGAGTTCTTCGGATGGAGGAGAAGCGCTGACACTTGTCACATTTCTTAGCATAGGCTATGCAATCAGCCCTCATCGTCGGCCAGTAGTATCCTTGAGTCATCATTCTTTGCCAAAGTGTCCGACCTGCTATATGGGCTCCACAAGACCCTTCATGGACCTCTTCAATCAAATCTTTCACCTCGATTGGATGCACGCATCTTTGCAAACCTGCTATAATTCCTCGTCTGTATAGAATACCATTAGTCAGTACATAACGAGCAGCCTTAAACTTCAGTTTCTTGGCTGTAAGTTTGTCAGTTGGTAATTCCCCTTTCTCAATATATGCCCTGATGGGATCCATCCATGATGACCCTAAATCGAGGGTATTAAAGTTTATCGTCAGATCTTCATCTATACTCCGACCAGCTAGAACTTCAATTGGGATTGTTCTTCGCAGCTCGGTACGAGTAGCTGATGCTAATCGAGCTAAGGCGTCTGCTCTTGCATTCTCCATTCTTGGTATTCTGACCAGCTGAATAGCGGCAAATTCCGACACCAATTCCTTTGCCTTTGCATGATATCTGATCATTAATTCTCCTTTAGCTGCATATACTCCCATCATTTGATTTATGACCAATTGCGAATCACTAAAAATATTAACTTGTTCTGTCCCTATGGTTTTTGCCAAACTAAGACCTGCAATCATGGCTTCATATTCAGCCTCATTATTCGAAGCTTTGAATTGGAAACGTAGGGTGTATTCTATGTCGACCTCATCCAAACTGTTCAAAACTATCCATGCGCCACATCCTGTAGTGCAGGATGAACCATCCACATACAGACTCCATATAGGCAACTCGTCTTCAAATTGCTGATCTGACAGAGTTCCTCGATGGAAAATTTATTGCTTCTTATCACCATCTCCTGATATTTCTTGTTGTTCGTCGATCATCTTTTCTTGCCTTTTACCAACCTAAGTTGGTCTGGGCTTGAATTTGATGATCCTGTAACATCTACTTGCCCTTTTACCAAGCTAAGTTGGTCTGGGCTTGCATTTGATGATCCTGTAACATCCACAGGTTGACCAGCGAGCAATTTTTGCTCCTCGGGGGTATCAGGATAGGTGAACTCTGCTATAAAATCTGCTACCGCTTGCCCTTTTAGCGATGATCTGGGTTCATAAACTATATCATATTCACGGAGTTCTATTGCCCAGCACATCAATCTTCGTAATTTTTCTAGTTTATGAAGGGCTTGCCTCAATGGCATATCAGTATATACTACTATGGTATGAGCCTGGAAGTATGGCTTCATTCTTCTACTTGCCTCGATCAATGCTAGTGCTAATTTTTCCAGCTTTGGATATCGGATCTCTGCTCCTCGGAAGGCCTTACATGTGTAGTAGATTGGTTTTTGTACTCCATTATCCATTCTTATCAATGCCGAACTAACTGCATTCTCGGACACTGCCAGATACAAGTATAATTTTTCTCCCATCACTGGCCTGGATAACAGTGGAGGTGCTCCCAAATATTTCTTCAAGTCTTGGAAAGCCTTCTCACATTCATCATTCCACTCAAAAGTTTTTCGGAGCGTCTTGAAGAATGGGAGACATCGATCAGTTGCTCGCGATACAAATCTGTTGAGTGCTTCTACTCGTCATGTAAGACTTTCCACCTCTTTCTTCGTCGATGGGGATCGCAGCCCTAACAGAGCTTTGATCTTTTCAGGGTTAGCTTCAATGCCTCGCTGATTGACAATGTATCCGAGAAACATGGCTTCTCGTACTCCAAACATGCACTTCGTCAGGTTCAACTTCATTTGATATTTATCTAGTTGATCAAAGGTCTGACCTAAGTCAACTAGATGATCAGCAGCTTTCTTGCACTTTGTTAGCATATCGTCAACATAGACTTCCATATTGCAACTGATTTGTTCTACAAACACTTTGTTCATCAGCCGCTGATATGTTGCACCGGCAATTTTCAAACCAAAAGGCATAACATTATAACAACAAGTTCCCCTAGGGGTAATGAAAGAATTACTCTCCCTATCTTCAGGTTTCATTTTAATCTGATTGTAACATGAATAAGCATCCATGAAGCTTAGCAGCTCGTGTTCCTAGGTAGCATCCACTAGTTGATCAATTTGGGGCAGCGGAAAGTGATCCTTTGGGCATGCTTTGTTGAGGTCGGTGAAGTCTACACACATCCTCCATTTGTTGTTCTTCTTTTTCACCATTACCACATTTGCTAACCAGTCTGGATATTTAACATCTTCAATAAAATAAGCTTTCTGGAGCTTCTCGACTTCCTCATGTATAGCTTGATTCTTCTCGGGACTGAATACTCTTCTTCTCTGTTTCACAGGCTTGATCTCCTTATTCACATTGAGTTCGTGACATAAGAAATTTGGGTCTATCTCAGGCATATCCACATGACTCCACGCAAAAGTTTGCTTTCTGCTTCTTAGGAAAGTTATGAATTCATGTTTTAGTGAGGCTTCCAACGACGAATCTATTTGAGTAGTTCGTTCAGGGTGCTCGTCGTCCAGGATGATGTTTTCAGTAGCTTCCACCATTTGACCCTTCATGAGTTGCGACTCGTCTCTAGGATCCAATGTTTCAATTTCTTCACCTTCATCCACTTGATAGGTGGTGGTCTTTTTCCTTGATTCCTCTATTTTCTCTTGCTCGGCGGATGAATAATAGCATTCCCGAGCTACTTTTTGATCACCTTTCACAACTCCTACTCCAAAATTTATTGGAAATTTTAGGCATTGATGTACCGTAGATGGTACAGCCTCGAAATTCTTCAATCCTACTCTTCCCATGATGATATTGTATGATGACTGAACATTCTTATCCATCATGAAGAAGCGTATTCTTTCTGTTCGACAAGCAGGTCACGTACCAATGAATATATCCAATTTGATCGTCCCAAGTGGAAATACTTTCTCGCCAGCAAAACCGAGGAGGGGTCTATGATAAGGCTCCAGTTGAGATAGCTTTAGATTTAAACTGTTGAAGCACGAGTAGAACATGATGTCTGTCGAGCTACCATTGTCTACCAGTACTCTTGAAATCATTACCTCCTTCATCCTCATTTTGATCACCAAAGGGTCATCGTGAGGATATAGAACACCTGCGAGGTCGTTCTTTGAGAAACCAATGACCAATTTCTCTTTGTTCACCTTTCTCGGGCGATCCTCCTCAGATAGATTTATTCATTGAATGTATGAGCAAGCTTGAGCCTCACAGAGGTAAGCTTTTCTCTCGGCAGTAAGGTCTCCTCCTCCCGCATCTCCACCTGTAATAATATGACAGTCAAACGACCCAAAGCGTATTGAAAATACCTCACGTTCTGGCTGTCTTGGTCTCTTGGGAAGATCGGGGTCTTCTTCTAGATCAACTTCATGGTCTCTTTTCTTGTTCTCCTCTGCTTGACGAGGAGATCTATACCTCTCTCTTATTCGGTCGTTGGTTCTTCTATCATTCCTCCGATCAACATATTTTGCCAGTTTTCCTCGTCTGATGAGTGTTTCAATCTCATTCTGAAGAGCTATGCAATTTTTGGTCATATGGCCATGATCTTTGTGAAACTCGCAATATTTTGCTTTGTTTCTCCTGTCTGGGTTTGCCTTTATTTTCTCTGGCCAGTTTAATTTCTCGTTGTTCTTGATTTCTTCTAGAACATGGTTGATATCTTTCTTTAAAGGAGTATAATTATCAAATTTCTTCAATACTTCCCATGACGACCTTGTTTTTGAGTGTTTGTCATTACCATTATTCTTATGCTCTTTCTTCTTAGCTTTATCACTTTCCACCTTGGTTTCTTTAGCATCCATATTCTTCTTCGCAGCCATAGCCTCCTCGGCATTCATAATCTTGGTTGATTTTCCTATCAGATCTGACATGGTTCTAGGTGGATCTTTGGCCAAAGTGTAGTACAACTTTTTGGGCAGTAGTCCACTCATCAAGGCGGGAATCGTTGTCTTTTCCTCATAATCAATGACTTCGAGTTTCTCGTTATTAAAACGAGTTATATAATCTCTGGTACTTTCACCAGCTTTTTGTCTAACACTTAACAAATGCGCTACTCGTTTAACTGGCTTTGCTCCAAAACAGAAATTCCCAATGAATAACTCGGCCAGTTGAAAGAAAGTTGAGAGCTTACCCCGAGGAAGATTATTATACCATATTTGAGCAGATCCGGTAAGAATTCCAGAGAATGCTCTGCATCTCATCTCACCTGGAACAGCATAGATGTCGGTTGCAGCTTGGTATTGTTCTATATGAAGGACAGGGTCAGTCTTTCCATCATATTTGGGGGTCACAACAGGTGCTTTGAACTTTGATGGTGTTATAAAATCTACAATGGCCGGGACGAAAGGTGTTCCTTGAACAAAAGTTCGTTGTAGAGGGTTCTTGGCCTTAGACATTTCCCCTAATCTATCCTCCAGCCTCTGAATAGAGCCTTTCCACGCATCGTTTCCTTCCTCGGACCTATTGGTTTGAGCAACTGATCGCATTGATGTGGCTTCCTGGGATCTATCTTGATGAACAGCTGGTCGCGACTGGGCAGATCCTTCCCTTAAGTCTGATGGTCGTCGAAAACTCCTCGATGCGGCTCTAGGAGGACTTTTGCTCCTCCTAGGACCTAATCGATCAAAAGTAGATACTCTGCTTAACCTTTCTAGTGCACTGGTCCTTTCTGGAGAGAGAGTGATACGTTGTTCAGTATCTATGGCTCGTACCGACGAAGTTCATCCAGGTTGATAAGAAAAATCTTCAGACTCCTCAGTACGATATGAATCGGTATGCCTAGTACACGAAGAAGGTAAATGGGTATTTCTTTGAATACTTCGTGATTCTGAGTGAGTTGGTGCACCGCCATGGAGGGTTCGTATGAGTTATCGCATCGTTTCTTGCATGACTGTCTGGCCCTGGACCAAATTTATCATTATTCCATCCATATCTGGAATATTGGGCCGAGCAGATGGATTTGGAGGGCTTCCAGCATTTCGATTGTTGGGTTCTGGAATATCAGCCATTTGTGATGAATTATTTTTAATGAAAAATGATATTACCAGTCGTTTCCCACAGACGGCGCCAATCTGTTGATGTAAAAAATTAGATTATATCTAATTATTTAATCACAGATAAATAAAATGAGATAAAGAACTTTTAAAGTGGTTCATCCTTATAAGAATGGCCTACATCCACTGTTTCTGTTATTGCTGACTGTTTAGGAATTCTCGATTACAAGTTTTCTCAAGAAATTCCGGTCCCCTTATAATGAGGATAATACAATGTATTTATAGCCCTAAGGCTGTAATGTAAAAGGGTAAGACATTCAATGCCTCTTAAGCGTATACATATGTATGATAATAAGCATTTAATGCGCAGTCAAACTGTTGGTTTATACTGCTATTAATGCTTTGTTCGAGGTGCAGCTCGGACCGCCTAAGCTGCTCGGACCACCCAAGTTCCTCGGTACTCAAAATTTACTCGGTACTCAAAAGTTCCTCGGAGAGTTCTTGTAGGTCGAAGCGTCTAAGTTGATCGGGGAAGCAGAGTTCCTCGTTGCAGTATGGTTCCTCAGAGTCAAGGTGTTGTTCGTAAGTGTTTGTTGTTGCCACGTAGATTTCCGCGTGTCTTCACCCAATTGAGCCATGTCAGCAGACTAAATTTGGTATCAACAATGAGAAAATAAGAAATTGATAATTAATGCCTAAGATAATAAATGAGTATTAAAATATATTGGCATCATTAATAAGTGCAGGACTGACAGTTAAATGGGTTGGCTGGCTATTACGACGTGTGGGTGTGTGACGATGTAATAAGTGCACTGATGACAGTTAAATGGGATGTATAGCTATTATGATGTGTTATGCGTGGAACCTCATCAATAAGTGCAGGATTGACAGAATACGGGTTGGCTGGCTATTACGAGGGGAATGAGTATGGTGTAAAACTTTTAGTGGGAGTCCTACGATCAAAATGGTGTAACACTTTAAGAAGGACTCTCATAATTGATAATAATTGGATGAATAATAATAATTGGATGAATTAAATTAAATTAAATGGATAGCTTATGATATAAATCAAATAATTGGAAATATAACTTGGGGTAGTATAATTACATGATTAGGTGTTCGTAATTTCTTTTTCTCACATGTTGATAATTATTGTGTTAATTTAGAATATTGTATTATGATATTTATTATGTATAATGCTACTGTATGGGTCCACGATCCCTAATTGGGGAGAGTAGCTTGGATTCATGCGGTGGACTCTGACCCATTATGTTGACTAATATTTCAGGTTTAGCACTAGAGTTATTGGAGGTGTTGTTGGAGTTTATTTATTTTGATTCTTAGTAGCTTAGATTTTCTTTTCCGTCGCATTTTATTATGATACTTTACATTATGGATTTGGTGGGCCATTTGGTTCCACAGTCGTTTACAGTTTTTATTTAGTTATGTGACAACCCGCTCCAAATAATAACGGGTGGTCAGCCCTATACTACATAAATCAGGTATGTCAGATGGTACAGTCTCAACATCAACCACTAAGCACTATAATATAAGGCTAACTACCCGAAATCATAAAGTGCGAATTGCCAAAAATTTAAAACTTTTATTTTTAATAACAACAACAAAACCAATAATGCACACAACCAACAATATACATCTAACTATGATGTGAAATGTGCACGCCCCCATAATAAAAGGGTACAATACATTGTACAACAAGATCTCAACAATGAAATACCCGAATATGCTGTCGGGCAACAGACAATACAATAATCTGATAAATAAAATATGAAAGTGTTAATCTACAACACTTGAATACTAACTCAATACAACTGAATCCTAATCTAGATGTACAATGGATAGGAATCGAAGCAACGTGCCGCAACAGTTCGCTACTGCCACAGCTCCATAAATCCTGAATGGAGAAATATCAAAGGCGTCCTTGCGGAGGAACACCTGAAGTAATACAATATATACAAGGAGGAGGAAAAATATAAACGGGTCAGAGCCCGAGTTTTGAAAAGCAGTTTATAGCAAGTGTATTAAAATGCATAATAATTATAAATGCATTATTACATGATTTAGTTGGAATCGAACACTCCATAGAAAGCCAACTCACCTCTCATCTAAAGCGCGCACTAGGCGTATGCTCGTGTCTCCAAAAGGATGTCCGATTCTAATTAGGTAAGAGAATTCTAACTTAAATCCAAATAAAGTATTTAAGTGAAACCATCTAACCTATCTCCCGATACATTCGTTCCCATAATTTATAAGTCATATACATTAACTTTAATGTAATAGTTATAGTTATCTTTATAATGTTAATTTGTTGAACATATAAAGTTACATGATCCAATCATGTCCACATCATCAACATACACCAACAATCTCATTTACTAGAATTTATATTCTAATGATGCCCATATAAGGCATGATACCATGTACATAATTATTATAGATGAGTTATTAGCATGAAGACTTAAGGACTAAACTCCTCCCGATTTTCAACACGGTACTGCGTTTCATGCGTGGGACGTCTCGCCGAAGCGAAATCCAAACAAGGAACCCCCCCCCCCCCGTTACACTACTCCTGGCCGTATCGATCCTCGGGGCTCATTATGCCCTCAAAGCAAGATGCATGTAACCCAAATGATTGTTATCCAATTTTAATTAATTAATATTCCCAATTCTCAACAGTACACGACGTTTCATGCGTGGGACGTCTCGCCGAAGCGAAATCCAAACAAGGAACCCCCCCGTTACACTACTCCTGGCACTGTCGATTGTCGAGATAGGTGATATATATGTATATATAAATATGAGAATTAAGGACTAAACTTATCCTCGAGTTCCAACATTACACTGAGGTTCGTGCGTGGGATGTCTCGCCGAGGCGAAATCCAAACAAGGAACCCCCCCGATACATGATTAGGCATAAATTCTTCACATTTATCCCCTTAATTTCGGTATTTTTACGATCCCGTGCGGTGTAAATAGCTTGGATTTGTCTCATATCTATGATACTAACCCTTTTTGGCAATTATTTCGTATTTTTGTATCTCTTATGTGTTTTACAGGTATTTCATGCAAGAAAGATGGAAAAGAGAACTCAAAATAGTGAAAGAAACCAAGAATCGGGGAGTTGAAGGGCATTTTCGTAATTTTGTAGCCTTAGTCCGGAAGTGGAGACAACTGTAAAGTTGAATACCTTTCAATTACAAGAACACTGGAAAAAACGGCACCTCAATCCGAGCTACGGTGAAAGAGTTATGATCCCTTGAAGTTGCGGAAAAATCATAGAAGAAAGGCTAGGAAGGCAAGTTCAAGGGCATTTTCGTAATTTTTCAGCCCGATTCCGGAGGTGGGGCCTTCTGGAAAGTTGAATATCTTGTAACAATGATAATACTGGAAAAAACGGCACCCAAATCCGAGCTATGGTGAAGGAGTTATGATCATTTGAAGTTGAGAAAAAATCAAGGAAGAAAAGAAGAAAGTTGGAAAATATTCTAAGTGTTGAAAGAGGGTCAAAAACCAGCCAATTCACTCGAACCGGTACACCCAGAACCCGAACCGGTTCGCCCATTTGTCACGCTCCAGAACCTATACAAAATTAGTCACGCTTTCTAAGTGTGACAAATTGGCAGATACGGGATTTTTATTTTGTGCTTATCTTTTAGCCAAAAGAGTTTTATGTTTTGGGAACTCTTCTAAATGACCTCTAGCCTATATATTTAGTCATTAAGACTCTTTTTATTCAGATTTCATTGATGTAAAAGCTCCATAACAAGTAGGAACATCTAGGAGAAAGATTCACATATTTTGCACCATTAATTCAAGAGCTTTTCCAGTTTTTCTTCAATCTTTGATTTCTTCTTGCTTGTTCTTGTTCTTCAATCGTGGTAACTTTTATTTACAGCACTTTTATTATTATTCACCATGTTAGGATAGGTTTTTAAAGGTTGGGATGCATGAACCCAGCCTGATGTGTTAGTGCGTGCGTATAAAATTAATCCGCTGAATTAAGTGATTGATTATGACCGTATTGCATAGTTACACAACAATTGTAGATCTTTATATCTCATTTGCATCTGGGTACTCGTGATGATTTAGAGTGCTACTATCGCGATACTGATTTACTCATCCTCAGATTAAGTATGACGCGGGCTTGAACCTCGTATACGTAATGCTTGGGAGTACTAAATTCCGGGTCAAATTAATCAGTTAAATTTACGATTAGTTTTATACCATCAATACACTAGGGTTGGGGGATTGTGTCTCTACCTTAATTTTTCCAATTAGTTTTAGTTAACTTCTTTATTTTTCCTTTTTCCTTTCTCACTCAATCATCATCTTTTACACTTTATTTTTTTGAAGTAATAAATCAATTAAAATCTATCAAACATTCCCTGTGGATTCGATACCCAGACTCGCCACTATACTCCGCAAGAGTGTAGTTAAAGTTTAGGTTTTTGTATTGTGGTTGTAAGCCGATAACAACGATTAGCGTATTTACACGGACGTTCGGTTTCCACCTCGATCAAAACACTAATCCTGGCAATGTAGGTCATTGAGGTCCATTATGCCCTTGACACCCAAGTACAAACACAAGCAAATAATAACCATCCAACCGAGCTATAACTCGAAGGACGCAGGCTCACATGTTATCATCTTCCAGCAGCCCATATACGTAGCAAACTGGGGCCACCTGGTGGGGTTCAACGACACCCACCTCGTCATCTACTCACAGACACAACGTCCCGGGAAGCGGTCATAGCTCCTAACCGGCAAGTGAGAGCGACACATACCCACGACCTCTCACCCCCAAAATAAATAAATGTATATATATATCTCATTTGCTGACCACAAAGGACGACTATGACCTGGGAAATATCCACATCCTGCTTTTCTAGTCAGAATGCTCACCCTCTACGCACGAAACTTCCCAATGATAGCAAGGAGGGGGTATGCTTAACATGTATATACACCATCATATAAGGTATACATACATCCCACATAATAAAGATATACCATTTTATATAAGGTATACCTGCAACATCATATTCATTATATGCTCTTAGGCGTAATTTGATTAACATCATTTGTTTAGTATATTTATCTCAAGATCTACTAACGCTCCACCTCGCACATTAACCCCACTTAGTATATGCTATACTAATTCTCGCTTGAAGCTCTCATGTCGCTTCTAGTATGAATTGTCTTTCAATTCTACTTAAGTATAAGATATTCTATATCTTATTGCTCCTCAATTTAAATTTCTCATCGTGTGAGATATCTTCCAAATCAATCATCAATAAGGATATTTCTATATCCATATGCCCATAAAATAGCATTTATTATTTTCCATCCATAATAGGGTTCAATTCATTTTATGAACCTTTTTAAATTTATCCCGTTTGGGATTTGGATCCTAAGATTCGGCATCTCTAAGTTATTCACATTCTCAGATAGTGAAATTTATTTATTATCACCAAATAACATCCCAAATAAAAGTGGGCTTCCCCACTTAGAGAAATCCCAAAATCTCCAATCGGTATTCTATATTCCTCAAATACTAACCTCGATACTTAGAGGATTTTCCCCCCAAATTGATATACTCTTTAGATTCTCACTTCTTAACATAAATCACTAAGACTCTCCGACATTTACATTTAGTCTTTCAATTATCAATTAACCTCATATATCGTCTTTTGACTCTAAGTCTATAATCCCCTTATATAATCACTTAATCCTTTATGATACTCTGATTATGGAAGTCCATTTATACAAACCCAAAGAAGAAGGGGATAACTTAAATTCTCAAACTTGAACCCAAAATAGGGGACCAGTCGACCGGTGCCCAAACCGCGGTCGACCGCGTTTCTAAAATTTGTCTAATCTCGAAGATAGAATGCCCAACTTTGGAGGCGCGGTCGACCGGTCCTCTGTACGCGGTCGACCGGCCCTAACAGGTATTACGGCCAACTCCATTTTTACACATTTCCAACTTCTCAAAAACTCCAATAAAAATCCATTCAACCACAAATCTTCAACCCAAACATATTCATAACATTTATATTCATTCTAGAATATTTATAAACTGATTTTTATCATTTAATCCAAGATCTACACATTAAATCTAAGATTATACCCAAAAGTTAGGTTTTGTTAAACTAAACCTAAAACCCAAAATATCAATCCACAAATCATGCAATAATTGGTACACAACAATTATTTAGCAAGTTTAATCACTTGCCTCGGGTTCGTAGGGTCTGAATCCGCCTTGAGATCGCGTGGAAATCGGAAGCTCCACTTTCTCTCCCTTTTCTCCTTCTTTCTCTTCTTCTTTCTTCTTCTCTCTTTCTTTCTAGGGTTTTCCTCTTTCTCTTAAGTGAGAATGACTTCTCACGTGGCTTTTAAGCATTGTCTCCCAATGTACACATATTTAAATGATAATACACACTTTAAATGACCCGGTAACTTTAATTCGAGTCAAACGGTCCTAAATTATTTCGGAACCTAAATAGACCCCAAGTATAGTCATTTCTACTTTCTCGACCCTTCCGAAAACGATGGTACCCTCAGAATCGACATTCGACACTCTTTCTGATGACTCTAAATTTTGACCTCAATTGCCAATTTAATTATTTCTCTAATAAAATATTATTTATTTCTCCCAAAATAAATAAATGGTCGACTCCAAAACCTCGGGTTGTTACAAACTTCCCCACTTACAAAAATTTCGTCCTCGAAATTTAGCTAAGCCTATTTCTCCAAAGCTCAACTAGTCCTACTATACCAAATCTCGCTAATCCCAACTCCAAACTTCTAACTTCTCACGACGAGTTCATTTTAAATTCGTTTTATTATAAGTTAATTATGAATTAAGTAAAACTAATTTCCGCAACAAGGGCGCCCATACACCCTTTATATTTGAGCTTTATGCTCACCACCATCATAATGAGGCTTTATTTGCCTCGAAAGTTCCACAATTCCAACAATAAGTAATACTAAAATTTTAATAGAGTAGAAACGTGAATGGTCCAAAGAAATAACTCCTCTCAATTCCTGACAATCGCCAATTTCGTGCGGGGGACGTCTCGCAAAAGGGAAATCCAAACAAGGAACCCTCCCAATACACTACTATGAGGCGATGCCGGGGATTGAGAGTTTGTTAAATCCGGACTAGAGTTCGAAAAGGTTATCTTTATGAAAATCATTTTGAAAGGGCCTGAAGGCCAACAAAGGTTTTATTTAAAAAAATAGTCTACTTTGAAAACGGTTCATATATATACGTATACTATAAAATGCCTTATGTCCAACACAAGTTCTTTTTAGATCATAATCTATATAACATGTAGCTCACAAATATTATCATACTTATGAGCTAAAATTTTACCTGCGTCCCATCAACCACAATCAAACTTCCAAACATAAACAACATCTTACATCATTTCAACATATTGCCATATAAGGCAAATCCATATCTGGAATACAACAATCATAATAGTTTACCATGACTATATAAAAAAAGTAGCTTTTATCATTACTACTTATCACCTTAATCATTTTTACATTAACTACAAGGTTTAAAGCTCTTTATGAGCACCTTGCAAAATCCTCAATCCTTTACAAAATAATAGAATAAGAGCCTATCTTGCTCCAAATTTCCCTTTAGGGTCATTACATACCATACATAAACAAAAAGGGCTAAAGCACCCCGATTCATATATATCTCCCATACGATATTCCAAAATTTCATATAGTAATAATCCTATTAATAAAGGAAAAATTACTTAAAACATCCATATCTAGTCCGATTGCCCATCCTCATCAATGGGCTCCCAAACGTAGTCCCCCGGTCTAAAACGACCTCGAATCTGTTGTAGGGGTTGCACTTCCAAAATTTCATCAAATTGCGGTCCTTTGCCTCTTTGAGGACAATCTCTCTTTTTATGACCTATTTGTTTACAAAAGAAACACTTACCCGCAAATCCTTTCTGCGCATTCGTATTATTGGCACTCTCTTTGCCAAACTTACTTGACGAACTCGAATCTCCAAAGTTCTTACCCTCTTGCGAACGAAGGCGATATTCATGACACTTTAGTAGTGCCGCATTCACTACCTCAACGAAAGTCACTAACCTAAAACTTCCTAACAAATGTTGTCGGATTTTCCAATCCAAACCTCGAACAAATTTTGATATACGTTTCTCTTCCGTATTTACCTCATCAGGTACTAATCTCGCCCATAGGGAAAAATCTTTTTCATATTCTGCCACCGTCCTGTTTCCTTGAAAAATCCCCATATCCTAAGTAGGGGAAAGCAAATACCTTCGATCAAAAAGTTCCCAAAATTCTTTTATAGGTAAAGTATCTCTCTGTTCAGATGTGGTGACAGACTCCCACCATTTAAGAGCTGCACCCGATAACCTAAAGGTGACTAAAAATTGTTTTTGCACCTCACTACACTCAACCATACGAAGATGCCTTTGCATGATATTTTTCCATCGACTTGCAGCCATTGCATCAATTCCCCCCGCAAACTCGGGAGGATGCCCCTTACTAAAATCTTCCTTCACCCTTTCCCATAAATACAATCCTAAATGGGGTGGGGATGATCGAGCGGCAGATTGCTGAACCATCGTAGAAATAGCAGCAGTTACTGCTTGTGCCACTATTTTGGCAATATCATCCGTAGTCATGTTCCTTTGAGGCATTTGGGGTTGCACATTCCCTTTATTTGCCCTGACTGAACGACCTCCCTTCGGTGCCATCTGAAACAAGAACAATTGTATCAGAACGCCTTTCAAATACTTTTGAATCACAGAAAGATATGGACGTATGAATGTAATCGTCCTAATAATAAGGCTCTACATCAAGAACGCTTACGGAAGATCGTAGTAACGCACACAGATCCTAAAGACACTAGAACCTGATGCTCTGATATCACCTGTGACAACCCGCTCCAAATAATAACGGGTGGCCAGCCCTATACTACATAAATCAGGTATGTCAGATGGTACAGTCTCAACATCAACCACTAAGCACTATAATATAAGGCTAACTACCCGAAATCATAAAGTGCGAATTGCCAAAATTTTAAACCTTTTATTTTTAACAACAACAACAAAACCAATAATGCACACAACCAGCAATATACATCTAACTATGATGTGAAATGTGCACGCCCCCATAATAAAAGGGTACAATACATTGTACAACAAGATCTCAACAATGAAATACCCGAATATGCTGTCGGGCAACAGACAATACAATAATCTGATAAATAAAATATGAAAGTGTTAATCTACAACACTTGAATACTAACTCAATACAACTGAATCCTAATCTAGATGTACAATAGATAGGAATCGACTAAAGCAAAGTGCCACAACAATTCGCTACTGCCACAACTCCACAAATCCTGAATGGAGGAATATCAAAGGCGTCCTTGCGGAGGAACACCTGAAGTAATACAATATATACAAGGAGGAGGAAAAATATAAACGGGTCAGAGCCCGAGTTTTGAAAAGCAGTTTATAGCAAGTGTATTAAAATGCATTATTTCATGATTTAGTTGGAATCGAACACTCCATAGAAAGTCAACTCACCTCTCATCTAAAGTGCGCACTAAGCGTATGCACGTGTCTCCAAAAGGATGTCCGATTCTAATTAGGTAAGAGGATTCTAACTTAAACCCAAATAAATTATTTAAGTGAAACCATCTAACCTATATCCCAATACATTCGTTCCCATAATTTATAAGTCATATACATTAACTTTAATGTAATAGTTATAGTTATCTTTATAATGTTCATTTGTTGAACATATAAAGTTACATGATCCAATCATGTCCACATCATCAACATACACCAACAATCTCATTTACTAGAATTTATATTCTAGTGATGCCCATATAAGGCATGATACCATATACATAATTATTATAGATGAGTTATTAGCATCAAGAGTTAAGGACTAAACTCCTCTCGATTTTCAACACGGTACTGCGTTTCGTACGTGGGACATCTCGCCGAAGCGAAATCCAAACAAGGAACCCCCCCGTTACACTACTCCTGGCCGTATCGATCCTCGGGGCTCATTATGCCCTCAAAGCAAGATGCATGTAACCCAAATGATTGTTATCCAATTTTAATTAATTAATATTCCCAATTCCCAACAGTACACGACGTTTCATGCGTGGGACGTCTCGCCGAAGAGTGGCACTGTCGATTGTCGGGATAGGTGATATATATGTATATATAAATATGAGCATTAAGGACTAAACTTATCCCCGAGTTCCAACATTACACTGCGGTTCGTGCGTGGGACGTCTTGCCGAGGCGAAATACAAACAAGGACCCCCCCCCCCCCCCCGATACACTAATCCTGGCAATGTAGGTCATTGAGGTCCATTATGACCTTGACACCCAAGTACAAACACAAGCAAATAATAACCATCCAACCGAGCTATTACTCGAAGGACGCAGTCTCACATGCTATCATCTTCCAGTAGCCCATATACGTAGCAAACTGGGGCCACCTGGTGGGGTTCAACGACACCCACCTCGTGATCTAAACCAGCAAGTGAGAGTGACACATACCCACGACCTCTCACCCCCAAAATAAATAAATGTATATATATGTCTTTTGCTGACCACAAAGGATGACTATGACCTAGGAAATATCCACATCCTGCTTTTCTAGTCAGAATGCTCACCCTCTACGCACGAAACTTCCCAATGATAGCAAGGAGGGGGTATGCTTAACATGTATATACACCATCATATAAGGTATACATACATCCCACATAATAAAGATATACCATTTTATATAAGGTATACCTGCAACATCATATTCATTATACGCTCTTAGGCGTAATTTGATTAACATCATTTGTTTAGTATATTTATCTCAAGATATACTAACGCTCCACCTCGCACATTAACCCCACTTAGTATATGCTATACTAATTCTCGCTTGAAGATCTCATGTCGCTTCTAGTATGAATTGTCTTTCAATTCTACTTAAGTATAAGATATTCTATATCTTATTGCTCCTCAATTTAAATTTCTCATTGTGTGAGATATCTTCCAAATCAATCATCAATAAGGATATTTCTATATCCATATGCCCATCATATAGCATTTATTATTTTCCATCCATAATAGGGTTCAATTCATTGTATGAACCTTTTTAAAGTTATCCCGTTTGGGATTTGGATCCTAAGATTCGGCATCTCTAAGTTATTCACATTCTCAGATAATGAAATTTATTTATTATCACCAAATAACATCCCAAATAAAAGTGGGCTTCCCCACTTAGAGAAATCCCAAAATCTCCAATCGGTATTCTATATATCTCAAATGCTAACCTCGAAACTTAGAGGATTTTTCCCCCAAATTGATATACTCTTTAGGTTCTCACTTCTTAACATAAATCACTAAGACTCTCCGACATTTACATTCAGTCTTTCAATTATCAATTAACCTCATATATCGTCTTTTGACTCTAAGTCTATAATCCCCTTATATAATCACTTAATCCTTTATGATACTCTGATTATGGAAGTCCATTTATACAAACCCAAAGAAGAAGGGGATAACTTAAATTCTCAAACTTGAACCCAAAACAGGGGACCGGTCGACCGCTGCCCATACCGCGGTCGACCGCATTTTTAAAATTTGTCTAATCTCGAAGACAGAATGCCCAACTTTGGAGGCGCGGTCGACCGGTCCTCTGTACGCGGTCGACCGGCCCTAACAGGTAATACGGCCAACTCCATTTTTACACATTTCCAACTTCTCAAAAACTCCAATAAAACTCCATTCAACCACAAATCTTCAACCCAAACATATTCATAACATTTATATTCATTCTAGAATATTTATAAACTGATTTTTATCATTTAATCCAAGATCTACACATTAAATCAAAGATTATACCCAAAAGTTAGGTTTTGTTAAACTAAACCTAAAACCCAAAATATCAATCCACAAATCATGCAATAATTGGTACACAACAATTATTTAGCAAGTTTAATCACTTGCCTCGGGTTCGTAGGGTCTGAATCCGCCTTGAGATCGCATGGAAACCGGAATCTCCACTTTCTCTCCCTTTTCTCCTTCTTTCTCTTCTTCTTTCTTCTTCTCTCTTTCTTTCTAGGGTTTTCCTCTTTCTCTTAAGTGAGAATGACTTCTCACGTGGCTTTTAAGCATTGTCTCCCAATGTACACATATTTAAATGATAATACACACTTTAAATGACCCGGTAACTTTAATTCGAGTCAAACGGTCCTAAATTATTTCGGAACCTAAATATACCCCAAGTACAGTCATTTCGACTTTCTCGACCCTTCCGAAAACGATGGTACCCTCAGAATCGACATTCGACACTCTTTCTGACGACTCTAAATTTTGACCTCAATTGCCAATTTAATTATTTCTCTAATAAAATATTATTTATTTCTCACAAAATAAATAAATGGTCGACTCCAAAACCTCGGGTTGTTACAAGTTATTCATAATTGGATCTTTTCTTCTTATTTATATTATTGGAGATTGGATTTATTTAATGGAGATTAGCATGGTGATGGATTTTATTATTGCATGAATGATTATTCATATTGGGATTGATTTAATTATTATCTTGTGGAATGAATTTTATATGTCTCATATATGTCATATGTTAAGATTAGTATTTTATTTAGGTCCAGGCATAATCTCGCAGTTGCGATTGGCCACCTAGTTTGTCAGATTGCGCAGGGTTTTACAGTAGATACTTGATTTATGTCGCAATTTGTTAGTAGTTATTTATTTTCACGATTGAGGTGGAAATTTGAAAATTAAGATGTTAAAAATTGAAACTTTCTTAATTGATATAGATATTTAAATGATAAAAGATTAGGGTTTGTGAATGAATCATTAATGGAGATCAATCACACTTTAAATTGGAAATATATTATGGGATTTAAGTGGAAGAACATGTAGAACATGCACATAAATATTGGATCTTGATAATTAATTTGGGGAATTTTGGTGTTGAATTAATTGGAAGTTTGATTTAAAATTGTAGTCTTTGATTTGGGATTTGGGGTTAGTTTTGTGATTAAATTCCTCTAGAATGTTAGGGTAATGTTGTAAGAGTTAGTTTTTGTGTTTGTAGTGGGTGGAAACCTCCATTAGAGGGTTTGGAAGGGAAAAACTCGAGGAAGAAGTTGTTTAGAAAACCAAAATACTTAGCACCTCTGTCACTTTTGAATGTTGGATAAGGTTGTACATATTCGAATTATAAAGGCGTGGGTGTCAGTTTTGTATTTTTCTGATTTTTTTTTAATTTGTTATGAATGTTCTACTAAAAGGTGCGCGATAGCGAAATTTTAAATTGGGGGTTTTGTATTGGACTTTGTTTTAGAAATTTTGATTTTGGGGGCAGCGAATTAGTTCGATTCACTGACGTACCAAGTTTTTGTTCGTATGTTGTTTTGACCCATTGGGACTTAGGGATTACCCGTAGGGACTTCCAGGGTACTGTGGGATTACTAGGGAAGACTTTACAGCGTTTGATACATTTGATATGCCTAATTTAAATGAGTTTGAGTGAGGAGAACCAAGGATTCAGGTGAGTGACAATTTGATTAATTAATCGGGAAGTTGTGTTGAACTTGGGGATTGGGTGACCCATACATTGTGGGATATGCGTATGATTTTCGTACTTATTATTATTATTATTATTATTATTATTATTATTATTATTATTATTATTATTATTATTATTATTATTATTATATATATATATATATATTAGAGTGACGTATGTATATATGTATGTGTGCATGATACTTGTTTTTTTTAACCATGCCGACTAGGTAGTGCTATCGTAGGAGGTTATGCGTAATGGGCGGTCCATCCTGGCGCTGACAAGTAGGTATTGGATTGATTCCCCAAGTCATAGGACTGTTGCATGGACACTATCTAAGTGTGAGGATAGGTGTTGTCTTCGAGATCGATTGGGAACAATGTGGTATGGTTGCGAACCCCTATGTCTATAATCGCCTCCATTATATGTGTTCTCATTTTGGATCCATCATGAGATTTTGACCTGGTGGCTTGGTGGGAGGCTTGATGCCTTGAGTCGAATAGCACACGAGGGATGCATCTGTGAGGTATCATATCTAGGGATGCAGTTGTGACACCTCGCCTAATTAAATACCGGGCAATCACTCCTTTATTAAATTAAAATCAAGGTGAACAGTTGGTTCATTCTTAGCATCACTGTCGTAAAAATAACTTTTCCAAATTTAACACCCTATTTAATTAAGCTAAGTGTCAAAACCATTTTTAAACATTACTTTCCAAATTTTATTTTGAAAATAAAGATTGAATTATCTACAACAATTCAATATTTAAAGAATCACACCACAATAATCCTGGAACATATAATCCAATTAATTTAAACATTCAACAACTAAATCTCAGCATTTAAAACTTAAAGTAAAACATACATGTTGAATAAATCCCAAAGTAACAGTACTAGAAATAACTGAAATACAAATGTCCCAATAAAACAGATAAATAGAGGAAAGGGCGACACATGCCCCAATAACTGAGAATGATAGAAGTGGAATCAAGTAAATGAAATCGTCTAATCAAGTGGCCTGCAACTCCCACCTAAGCTGCAGCACGTTCCTTCCAAGGGATCCTAAGCAAGACGCCCCTGTGGCTGGGCACCTGTAATATATACATATATATATACAAGAGAGAAAGAGGAATAGAAACAGGTCAAAGCCCGATAGTGTATATGATTTAAAAATTCGTTTAGCAAGTATTTAAATTGATACAGGGCAATGCAACAACATATTAGTGCGACACTCTCTTGAGAAATTCTCATCTCTTTTCTAATGTGCACTCCTATAGCACTAACCTACCCAGTGGTTTATCTCATCATATATCACACTATCTTTCCCCAAGGATTTAACTTATCTTAGGTGACTCTCAAGATTTAAGATTTAACAACATCATGGTTTAAAAGGAAAATTTCATTTAGTACAAAACGCTCATTTTAACTTTATTGATTCATAAAGTTTTTTCAATATCATACTATACTTTTCAAAACAAGTATTTCCAATTTGAGTCATTATACATGTCTCACTTACCATAACACAGTAGGCAGTTTCTCAAATTTCAGAAGTTCATATATATATTAAATACTCGTATAATATATATATTCTAACAGCACCCCACATAAAAATTATGGTGCGGGCATACGCTGCTATCCAATCCCCGTATCAATCGTACTAAAGGGAATACAAGTTCGGAATCACTCTCGAACTGTATAAATACATACAAAAACAATATTGAGGTGAAGCATAGTTTCCAAGTCCAAGAGGTCAGTACATACCCTCACGTCTCTTAGGACCGTGACTATCGATTCGATAGCCTATACCTAGGATTTCTATCTTCTAGGGTACGAGTCAATATCCCCCATAAGGCACACGAGATAAGATCGTCCCAGCGCGGTAACCTCAGGGATAGCAAGTAGCGCGGGCATGTTTTTCACACATAGATAGCATATGCATACACAATCATATAACTATACTAATATTACCATATCAATATTGGGTATATTCTCAAATCCCATACTTACGACATTATTTCTCATATCTCATTATTTGTTATCACATGTAACAGTTCGTTTCTAACCTTGATTCGGTATTATTCCAACTTACCACATAACTCTCATAGTTTTATCCTCCCACCTATAAAAATTCAGTAGGTATTCATCTATTCTCTTTCGTAACTATTTTACGTAATCTTCTCACTTTAAATACGTAGTTTTATCGTTTCTTATATATGAAATCTCCCAAGGATACAACTCTCGTCTAACCTTAAAGGTCCCAAAACTTATTCATATACCCTACTGGTCCTCTTTATCTCTCAAAACATATTTATAAGGGTGTCCATGAATTATTCCACATTAAAGTGAATTTCAACTAATTAAGAAGGGAAAACATGGGTCTGCCAGGAGGGGTCGATCGATCGAGGTCTGGGGCTCGATCGATCGAACCTTCGATCGATCGAAGCTCTGGGCTCGATCGATCGATCAAGCAGGTATGCGAAATCTGCAGTTTTGCAGTTACGGGTTTCATCTTCTAACCTCAATAAATTCCATATTTTTCATGCCCAAACGACCCAGAATTCATACTACTAATATCATATCATCATATTAAGAATTCCCTACGTAAAGCATGTGCGTTTCTATCACTAATCATGGATTAACAGCCCCAAAATCTTATATAAATAACAAGAACCCTAGAAATCTCTTAAACATGGTTCTAACAATTATTTTCCAGAAATTCCTTCTTATAAACATCGTAATTCATGGTTTAATTCTCTACATGACAAAGGGTTTTCAGAATTTTCATTCAAACCATAACTACATGAAATTTCCTAACTCAAATCGGTTTTTTTTCTTCCATATAAATCATCCTAATCATTCATAAACCAATATGAAAGATGCATCAACGAAATAAGCAAGATAAACACTTTCTTGGGATTTTCAGAAGTCTGATTTGGTGCCGAAATTGGTGTGGTTGCGTTCCCCGTCTCGCGATCTACGCTTTGGCGGTGGCGGCGGTGCAAACGGGTGAGTTTTGAGCCTTGGAATGCCTTGAGAGCTCTCTTCTCTCCTCTCCAATGGCCGGTCTAGTGTTTTGAGTTATCTAACCCTAGGATATAATCTAAAAATCTGATATAACCCCTTTAATTTTCGTGGGTTTAATTACCCAAAAATACAAAATGACTAAAATGACCTCCCGGGGTACTAATTAGGCCTAAAAACGCCCCGAGATCCAAATCAAACCCCCGGGTATACTTTTCTGACTATCTTGACCCTTACGGACGCGTTGGCGCACTCAAAATGACTATAGGAACAACTTTTAAAATATTTACTTTTATTTATCAATATTTAGTCCCGACGCGACACGGGCGCGTCCCGACTCAAATTTCTAAAATTGTCATTTTATTCACTCGTGACATTTAATATGGCCACTATTATATATTACTTTGATCATTAGTAATATTCAACAAATTTTCCCATAATTACTAACTCTCATCACGTTAATAATTATAACATAATTAATTTCCGGATTTTTATTAAATAATTAATTCACATTAAATTTAATAAATCCCCAAATTAATATAGCATAAAAATACGGGATATTACAGCAGTTATATGTATATAGTGAGTGATATATATATGTATGTTTATATGAAATGGTTTAAGTATCTATTTAAAACACAAGCATAGCTATGTTGCGTGTGATTATTTATTTATAGCAATTGTGTCGCTACAATAATGTTTATGAACATATACCTAGAGAAAGTAATTATACTTACCTAATAAAGGGTATTAGCGGGATTGGGCTTAGATAGCGTTCATATGTCTGAGTTAGATCGGGAAATTTAATTAGAATAATAAATGGACACGCTACGTGCACACTATAGTTGAGAGGTGAGGTTTATCTCAAGTGAGTGGGACCGATTAATTGTGCAAGTATTACACTACTATTTTAATCAATTTAAAATAATGATCTACTTGCAAAATATTCTCTACTTTACGGTCTTTAAGCCACAGGCTTTTGTTTTTCTTGTTATATCCCAGGTGTGATGAAGTAGCAGCTGACACTGAGGGATATGTTCTTTCTTTTCATGCAGTAGTTATGGATGCTACATCATTATTTAGACACCTCGATCTATTTTATCTAATAGGAAATTCCATTTTAGTTTCTATTGGGCGTATTGCCCGTAAATGGATAGGTTTTCATATTACTGTCAAACAATTATATTTAAGTATTTAGATTATTTATTCAGTTTATTGTAGATGTTTTATTTAGTGACCAGTGGTTTATTCGATTCACTCTTATTATCTATTGATGCATGAGGATAATTCCATCATATTTATTTTATGTTTTTATTCATATTATATTGTGATTGTGACAGTTATGCTAAGGATGAACCATACTGAGATTCCTATTTTATTTTAGTAGAGGATTGTCCATCAGATATTCAAATATATGGGTTGTCACAGTTGGTATCAGAGTATCAGGTTTTAATATCCTACAGATCTCTACAGACTTGCTATGTTGTCAACGTTTCGTTTTCTTTAATATAGAGCCCTATGATTTAGGACTATTAGTTCATATTGTGTGTTTACATTCTTCTACCATTGTTTATATTTGAAGTGAATCTCATACAACTTTCGGTTTGGTTTCATATATCATACGTAAGGAGAGGTAGACCTGTACAATCCGCTAGGAGGGACGTAGAGGAGGAGGCACAGCTAGGGCTGCAGGCCACTCAAGGGACCGTGATCGCAGTTGAGGTCGCCACTATTATTGCACGGGCAGTTAATGCCCCGACGACTACCTTATCACGGCATTTTCCCCAGGCACAACCACAGCAGCCAGTTGCACCAGTTAAGGATCACCTAGTGTCATCTATTTATGAAAGAGTCATAGAAGCCTTCCAGAAGAGCCATCCGCCAGAGTTCCATGGGAGCCCATGTGTGGTTGCAGCTAGCCAATGAAAGAAAGACATCCAAAGGCATTTGTGCATGGTTGATTGTAGCTACACTCAAAAGCATATATTGGATACATTTAACCTAGTAGGAGCATCACTTCAGTGGTGGGAGTCGGTCACCACAGTAGAGGAAATAGACACTATGATGATACAAGATTTTTGGATGCAGTTTGACAACAAGTTCTTTCCATCGACATTCAGACAAAGATGATAAGGATATTCTTAGATCTTTTATAGGAGGACCGAGTAAGAGGAAGAGTTCACTCGCTTGGCAAACTTTATGTTAGGCGAGGTGAACACTAAGGAGAAGAAGGTACTCAAATTTACAGATGGTCTTATTTAGAGTATTCGCTAGCATTTATTTGGTAACCCGACATTATGGACTTAAACTGAGGTTGTTAACATCGCGTTGCTCCACTGTCAGGATCCTCTCTTCCATCTGAGGGGAGTGAAGACGGTCGAAAAGTCTAGCTAGCAGGGTAAGACCAAGGGAAATGATGCCAACGGGATGCCACAATAGTAAAGTAAGAAGCATGAGAGGGCTTCCCAATAGGGTAACTCAGCTAAGAGTTTTAGCCTAGGTGACAGTAGTTACAGGTAGGGCCATGAGGGCCAACAGCATTCCCTCCAGGGATAGCAGGGTCAGGGTTCTTTGGGATAATAGGGACAGGGGAATCTTCATTAAGGTCAGCAGGGCTTAAGGCAGGCAGATTTGGTAGGGTGACATTTTCGTATGTATAAAGAAGGGTTGCATGCGGCGTCCATTCTCGAATAGGGCTAGGGGTCAGTAGCAGGATGCCTAACTGGGGTTGTAGTTCCAGTAGCTTTTAGACCCACCATCAATTCCAATATTTCCACCTCCCCAGGGGCAGTTACAGTTTGGGCATGTGTATAATGTTTGTGGATCAGCTTTACAGCCAGAGCCATTAGCAATTGAAGTTATATTTTCGATTCAAGTAAACTTAGGGCAGCAATTATTTGACATGAGTGCATCACATTCTTTTGCTTTCACTAAATACATGAGTGAGAAGGGATTAGTGGATACAACGCCAGATATTATTATGATCATATATTTACCATTAGGTAGCGGGGCTTTTATTGGTCCATTTACAGAGAAATGCGGGTGGACATTGGGAGGTTATGTTTTTAGTGGATCTATTCATTTTAGTGATATAAGAGTATGATGTTATCCTGGGTATGGATTGGTTAGCGATGGTTATTGAGATGGGGGAATGTTATAGTATAACTATCGTGGTTGCTATTACAGGGTGGGATAGGTTTCTTATGGCGATGTCTCGTCTGGATAGAGGGTCGAGCACGCGTTTATATTTTATATCGAGGATGAGACTTAGGAGAATTTAGTTGTCTTATTAGATTTTATCCCTGTATTTTGGGACTTTACTGATGTGATTTAGAAGATATCGGGTTTACCACTGATTTGGGAGATTTAGTTTGTGATCGACTTGGCACCGAGGACTGCGCGATAGTGTGAGTGCCATATTGTATAACTCCTTTAGACATATGGGATTTTCAAATTTAGTAGGTTTTAGGGCAGGGTTTTATCCATAGGAGTACATCACATTAGGTTCCCAGTACTGTGTCTTATGCCAACGAATCTTGATAATCGACAGAGCTAAGTGATAGTGTATCGGGAGGGTTCCTTATTTGGACTTCACTTGCGAGACGTCCCACACATGAGGCTTAGTAAGTGTCGGTTGTTGAGAGACATTAGGCTATTGGACATTGATTTTATTATGTTAGGCATTACATGTGAGAAGATGTAACATTGAGTAGTGAGTTATTATGTGATATAAGGCCAACGAAGTCAAGGAGTGCAACATTGAGAGCACTCAAGGAGGTTTTCACCCATAGTTGAATAAGTGGGGAAATTCAATGAAGAATCAAGTCGTGATTAGTAGGGTAATCGAGTATATAATTACTATATGATCATGCAGGGCATGTGTAGTTGATTTTTTATGTATGTGGGTTGCATATGTGGTATTTGCACGTAACAGCACGTGGTATAGGGTGTATGGGAGCCCTAGTTAGTTTGATATTCAGTATCATCCGGGAAAGGCTAACGTGGTGGTAGATGCATGGAGTCGTATGCCTGTACGGAAGTTGGTAGCAATTTTGGAAGGCAAACTAGACTGAGCTTTGTCAAGAGGAGGAGATAGTCCGAGCATTTGTAACAGTGATGACCGTCACACCTGAGATCGTTTGAGGGTTGTGAAGGCACATGCAAGGGATCCTTCTTATCAGGATATGGTTCAACAGTTATTAGTAGGTGGAGCGAAGTCTTACTCCATCAGTTCTAAGGGTGTCTTGCACATCAATGGGGGGTTAATTGTCCCAGATAATAAGGATCTAGTGCACAGTTATGGAGAAGGTGCACGGGTCACGATTTTTGGTGAATTTCGAATGGAATAAGATGTGTCAGGATATGAGGAGGTAGTATTGGTGGGACGATATGGCCTAATTTGGGTGAAATACACGATCGGGCTGTGTGCCCAACTTTTCATTGCAAAAATAGAGTGATCCTACACAAGGTGTTTCTCAACATTATTTTGGATCGAGATAATCTTTGTGTCCCACTTCTGGTAGATTTTTTCGAAAGGCGATGAGGATGGAGTTACGTTTGGGCATGGCGTATCACTCGCAGACCGATTGTCAGACGGAGAGGATGAATGCACTCTGGACTTTAAAGGGTATCTAGGAGCTGTATTTACTGATGGTAGAGTTTGGGTGTAATAACTGGTGCCAGCTTGTCGTTGGCATGACACCTTTTAAGTAGTTGTAAGGGAGACCATATCGTTCGCCCTCTTGTTGGGTAGAGGTGGGGGACAACAAGCTTCTCAGGATGGATGTGATTCAGGATTCACCTTCAAGAATTAAGTGATCAGGAGTCATATTCAAGTAGCTCAGGATCGTTGGGAAAGTTACGCCGATGCGAACCAGAGATACGTGGAGTTTGGCGTGAGTGATCAAGTGTTACTACAAGTATCTCCCATGAATGGAGTGATGCGGTTCGGGAAGAAGGGGAAATTGGTACCGAGGTATGTGGGGCCTTTTCCCATTATCGAGAGGATTGAGCCAGTTGCGTATAAGCTCGCCTTGCCAGAACATTTGCAGTGGATTCGTGACGTGTTACATGTGTCATCATTAAAGAGGTATCTCAGGGGTGACATGGCTTACTAGCGCATACCGTTAGAGGAGATTGACTTGTAGCCATATATTTCATATGAGGAGAGACTTGTTGCCATTTTGGACCATAAGGAGCATAAGCTTCTGTCAAAGGTAGTACTGTTAGTGAGTGTATAGTCAGAACGCCATAATGTTACCGAATCTATGTGGGAGAACGAGGATCACCTGCAGGACAAGTATCGAGAGCCTTGTGGCAGTTACGTTCGAATTTCGAGGACAAAATTTTGTTATTAAGGGGGGAGGAGGGGAATGTAATACCCCTACTTTTATTATTAATTAAATTTCTTCTCCTTTATATAAAATAAATTCAATTTATTCAATATTAATTAGTGAGATAAAGGCTTAATATTTATTATAATTATTATTTACTTAAGTGTGATTAGTAAATAGTTATATGATTTATTATATATCACGTATAAGTGATAGCGACGGTTTACTATGACATGTTTATTGAGTATTACATCGACGGATCGGTATAATTTATGAGCGTCACGTAAGATATACGCGTGTCGGCCCAATTAGTAAGTTGTTAGCGTATTTAGAGTTAGGTGCTCGGATGACCTTTTCGAGTGCATTGGTGATCCTGGAAGGGTTGAAATAGTATAAAATAGGTACCCGAGTATTATGTGTGAGTTCTAGGGGCTTTCTAGAAATAACATGGCTTATATAAGGGTAGGAGGGCCATTTTACACTTAGGGCTAAGAAGAAAAATGAGATTAGGTTAATTAGAGGTATATTTAAGAGGTTAGGAAAGTAGATGACATCCCACCTTTCAAATTTTAGATAAGAGATTGATAGAGAGAGACCTAGAAAAGAGGGAAAAAAAGAAGAAAGAAAAGGAAACTTGGAGAGGAGAAGAAACAGGACTCAACCCGTTATCAAACTCGTAGAAGATTTAAGATTTTAATCCAACGAGACAAGTAGATACTTGATTTATATCGCAATTTGATAGTAGTTATTTACTTTCATGATTAGAGGTAGAAATATGAAAATTAAGATGTTAAAGATTGAAACTTTCTTAATTGATATAGAGATTTAAATGATAAACGATTAAGGTTCGTGCAAGAATCGTTAATGGAGATGAATCATAATTGAAATTCAAAATATATTATAGGAATTACACGGATGAACATGTAGAACTTTATATAAATATTGGATCTTGATAATTAATTTGGGAAACAAATTATGTTGAATTAATTGGAAGTTTGATTTAAAATTTTAGGGTTTGATTTGGGATTTGGGATTAGTTTTGTGGTTAAATACCTCTAGAATGTTAGAGTAATGTTGTAAGAGTTAATTTTTGTGTTTGGAGAAAACCAGTGGAATAAGATGTTTAGAAAATCGAACCAATTCTCTTTCTTAGCGAAGCAGTTCGCTTTTGGAAGTTGAATAAGGTTGTGTGAAATCGAATTACAAAGGTGTGGCCGTCGGTTTCACATTTTTATGCTTTTATTTTTAATTTGTTATAAATTTTCTACTAAAAGGTGCGCGATACCGAAATTTTAAACTGGTGATTTTGGATTGGTCTTTCTTTTGGAAATTTTGATTTTGGGGATAGCAAATCGATTCGGTTTACTAGACTGTCCAGTTTTTATTCGTATGTTGTTTTGACCCATTTGTACCTGGGGATTGACTGCATGGGCTTTTCGGGGTACTGTGGGATTAATGGGAAAAACTTTACAGTGTTCAATACGTGTGATAGGCCACCGTTAAATGGGTTCGAGTAAGGAGGGTGGCGATTTGATTAATTAATCGGGAATTTGGGTTGAATTTCTGGATTAGGTGAACTGCACATTGTGGGATAGGCATATGAGCTCGATACTTATTATATATAGAGATTAGAGTGACGTGTATATATATGTATGTGTGTATTCTACTTATTTTATTTAACCATACCTACTCGGTAGTGCTATCATAGGAGGTTGCGCGTAATGGGCAATCCATCTTGGCATTGACCAATAGGTATTAGAATGGTTCCCTAGGTCATAGGACTGTTACATGACCACTATCCGTGTTTTAGAATAGGTGTTGATTTCGAGATCGGTTTGGCGTGATGTGTTATGGTTGCGACCCCCGGTCGTATGTCTATGATTGCCTCCATTGTATGTATTTTCGTTTGGGAATGGTGGTGAGATTCCAACCCGGTGGCTCAGTGTGAGGCGTAATGCCTGGAGCCGAATAGCACACGAGGAATGCATCCACGCGGTTTCATCTCTGGGATGCGGTTATACTTGTATAGCGAGTGATATATATATATATATATATATATATATATATATATATATATATATATATATATATATAGTGTATCTATTTATAACATGAGTGTAGTTATGTTGTGTTTATTACGTGATTATTTATTTATAGCAAGTGTGTCGCGACAATATTATTTATGGACATATACATAAATAAGGTAGTTATACTTAGCTAATAGAGGGTATTAGTGGGAATCGGATCTGATAGTGGTCATATATCCTAGTTAGATTGGGTAATTCAATTAGGATAATAAATGAACACGTTAGATGCGCACTATAATTGAGAGGTGAGGTTTATCTCAAGGGAGTGCAACCGATTAATTATGAAAGTAATACACTACAGTTTTATTCGATTTAAAATAATCATCTACTTGCAAAATATTTTCTACTTTACGGGCTTTGACCCGCAGGCTTTTGTTTTTCTTGTTTTTCTTTTTATACCCTAGGTGTGCAACAGTAGACGAGACCACGAGGATAGATTCATTCTTGTCGTGCGTCCTTAATTAGACGCCTCGATCTATTTTATATAGATAGGATTCGTCTTTTCAGTTTCTGTCGGGTGCGTTGCCCGTAGATGGATACATTTTCATATTACTGTCATGCATTTATATTCAGTACCCAGTTTATTTACTTAGTTTACTGTGGATATTTTATTTGGTGATTGATGGTTTATTCGGTTCACTCCTATTATCTATTGATGCATGATGATTATTTATTCATTTTTATTGTATTGTTTCATTCATATTATTTATTGTGATTGCTACAGTGATGTTGAAGATGAACTATACTGAGATTCATGTTTTATTTGAGTAGAGTATAAGTCACCCGCTATTCAAATACGATGGTTGTCACATCTCTCTCTAAGTTATCACCTTGTGACATGGATCTTTGTGGAAGCTCTAGTAGCCAACCTGTTGTCCTCGCTGAGATTGGAAGCACGACTTGAAGGAGTTCATGAAGATAAGTGTACCAACAACTCGTTTTTTTTTCGAGTATTCTTCTGCATCAAGGTATGTCCCAAACCCATTATGTGCTATCCGATACGCATATATTACAAAAAGGAAAAATGATGAAGATTTCAAAGACTCCCCCTACCAATGTGTTATATATGCACTACTATCTCCAAAGTATTTACATTTTATGTCCTCAAACTCATGCTTGACATTTTGGGACATACATCATCAATGTTTTTTACGCCAACTCTAGCAAAGGGTTCTGCTTGAGAGGCTGACAGTTTGGGAGATTTGTCATATCATTTTGAGAGAAAAGTTGAATTCAATAAGAAATTGGGTTTTCACTTCAATATTTGGAAGGTACGAAGACCTCCTTAATTATAAGGGTGGTTATGTTTTTCAAGCAAAATTTTGATTTATCGATTTTTTAGGAATGTATAATATAAAATGTATAATGGAAAATATCTGTTGGTCAATGATTATTGAGCCATAAGGATTTTTCTGGGTTGAAAATAGATACAGGATTTTTATTGTATACTAACTCTACAATGTGATAATACTGCCCCTTAAAAATTCGAGGAGCTTTTCGTTATTTCAATTTAAAGGAGTGAAAATGTTTGGCTAACAAATTGGCTTGTTGCAAATTTTTAGATAATTTTGGGGTTAGTTTTCACATCTACAGGTATTTGCGTTTTGGCCAATTGTTCGGGAGCTCATTGTAATTTTCCCTAGATTAAAATTTAAACTCACTTTACACCTCATGATTATATTTAATAATTTATATACTAATTACCTGTCTCCGTCCAACAGTTGTGCAAAAGATTGCATCCATATCCCATTAAACCTTAATTATAATCAAGCTCGTGACTAATGGTATGCTAGCAAACAACCCCATGGCTGACTGACTGAGATTGGTTGGTCAAGCATAATAGCCTCAACCACTAATAAATGTTCTACTTTTCGTTTGATGGCTTCATTGTTCCTCAACAGCGACATGTTTCAACTAGGTTCCAATTTGTATTTGACCCTTTCTAATAGTGGTACTATTATTCTTCAACCTTGTGGAACACAGTCACATGATTCAACTCAAACATAGTCTCCAAGTCAAAACATCTCCTAATTTCCAATCAAAAACCCCATAAGGGAACTGACTAATAAAGATATGCCATAATATTGGGTAATAGAGAAGTACTATTTACAAATCATCCATTTCAGACATTGCGAGTTTGCTCAAGGATCCAACTGGGTGTTGGATCAATCCTAACAAATAAAAGAAGAAAAGCACATGAGTGTATTTACAGGTACTAAACTATGCCTATGGCCTCAGTTACACTTACCCTCAAGAGTATGATCTAACCAAGCCAAAATTACAGAAGGACCTGGACTTAAAAAGACCACCAAAGAGAAACCTAGTAGGGGATTCTTGAGGGACTTGATTCAACTCTTCAGTGTTGCCTTTCACTTGGAGTATAGTCTGTCCAATTACTTGTCGAATAGAGTCAATAATCTCAGAGTTAACAGGATATCCTGATGCATCACGAACATAGAATGTGTTGACAGCTTTACCTCCCCTTGTTGTCACTTCTGCCCTGGTCACAGTCAGGCTATTCTCACGGAAAATCCGAGTCACATTAGAGAGCAGCCCGACTCTGTCGGTTGTGCATAATTCTAGCTTTAAGCCCTAGAAGAAAATGCAAACAAATGAATGGTCAAATATAATATGCATGGTCATCTCTAAGAAACCACGAACCAATAAAACAATGTTATAACAACTTCAGTATTTTTCTTTTTTTTTCCCAACATGAATAGCTTAATTAAAAAAAGGTGACAATATATCACTAATCATTGACGGTTGAGCAAAACAAGTTGATGTAAGAAAACATATGCAGACAAAAGATTGAAGTTGAGTCACGATATTAAAACACTATTTGCATGTGTTCTTATATTCAATATATCAAACACCCATATGATTACTATATGGTAGTTGGCAAATAAAAGGCCCAATGACCAAAATCATGTATATTTACAAATTCAGAACCAATAAAGAAAGTGACTCGGGATGTTATCTGATAGTTGGCCCAGTGGTATAAGGCTGACACTAAAACAGTCTTGTGGATGGATTGGGTTTTGTATCCGGTTCGATCATCGGCACTGTTAAAATAATGCTTGGCCAGTGGAAACCACGAACTGCGAATGGAGATTAGTCGAGGTGCGCGTACGTTGGCCCGGACACTTTATAGTATGCTACCAAAAAAAAATGATGGCTTCCCTCCATGGTTAACTGATGCACCAAAAATGTGTTTGATTTATATCGCGTTTTCCATTTTTCAGTAAAATAATTTGTTTCTCAATCTTTTCCTAAATTCATATACAGATGCAATGTAAAATAACTAAAATTGAGAGTGACCATGACCCTCTCCGAATTGTCAACATTCTGTTGAGCCAGAATATATATAGACAACCCATAACTCCACATGTTCCCGCCGAACAATTGATATAACTCGAAATACTATTTAGGCCGTAAACTACTGAAAAACTTCAATCATCCACTCACCTCAGAGACTCTTCTTTCTATTGCTGCTTCAAGACATTGGATCACTCTTTGTCTCTCAGCATCCGATTTTACTGGTGAACCATCCACATGTCTGATACAGTATTCCTTCAAATGCACCCATAAAAATTATTTCAACCACTAAACTTTATATTGAAAACAAAATTCTGATTGAAGCACAAAAAACGCAAGACAAAAATTGAACAATTTACAACTCACTAACCTGATGAGCCTCTGACCCCTCAGCATCAACATTCCCATGGAAAACAACATATTGCATATCGGTCAAAGTGCAGATTATATCAAACAGCAGTTTGGGCCTATCCTTGCATTTAATAGTGACAACAGAGTAGTCTTTATCATACCAATTAACAACATTCACATTCGGCCTTTGCTTTTCATCAGACGAGCCATCGTTAGCTCTTTCATAGTCTCTGTCAGCAAACATCATCTGGTGGAGCCTTCTCTCAGTGTGGGTGGCCCCATGGGAGACTACAGTCTTGGCCTCCCTAGATTTGGTGCTGCCATTCAGCACATTGCATAGTAATTTCTTAATCATGGAGAGCCTCTCTGGGTCATTGATTGCAGCACCAGTTTCTTCATCGGTTACCTGCATAACAGCTGCAGCCCGCGTGTTGTGGGTCCACACCTCAGCATTAACCACATTGCATTTGAGGTGGGTTAGGACCGCGCTCACCTCCGAGAGTAACCCTGGTCGGTCACTGCCGATTAACTCGATGGACGTGTAGTCCGTGGACGATTTTACCCCCACAGATCTTCTCATGGAGGTAAAATTTGAATCTGGTCCAAGAGCCTGAACATAAACCAAAAAGGTTAAATCCATGGATTGAAACTTTTCAAATAAAAAAAGACATAATTATTTTTACCAGTATCCCAAAACAAATGGACAGGTAAATTCAATATAGAAAAGTTTCCAACAAAATCTATTACGCTTAAATATTTTTGTGAGAATGTAATGTGTTCAATCTCTTTATTTGAAGCATCATAATAAAAGTAATAAAAAAAATTAAAATTTGGACCTCTCATTTTTTTCAAATTAATGGCATTTCTATTTTTTCACGAAACATTTACGAAAAAGAAAAAAAAAAGAAGTTAGCTGGAGTTGCCAAACATACATTCAAACTAAACTTTAAACCATAGTTAAATCACATAAAAATGTGTCCTCAATTCAATCTAGAAATAATTCTTAACAGGGGAGGCACAGCTCACCTTGTGAATATAATCCAACACCTGTTCCTCTGTGATTTTGTTCCCATCTTGATCAGTAACAGTGAAAACTGACCAAAAAAAAAAGAACAGAAAATGAAATAAATTCTCAAAATAGAAAAGGTATTAAACAATGTAAAACAAAATGCAATTACCATCCATGAACCATCCCCCATCAGAAGAAATATAAGCCTTGGTAATGATAAGGTTTAGATCAGTGAGAACTTGTACCACTTCCAGAAGTATTCCATGTTTGTTAGCACTGTCCACCTATAATGAGAAAAGTACATAAAAGATCAAAATAGGAAAAAATACCAAATAATGATAGGAGACTCCGAGAGTACACAAATGGAGGGGCAAAACAAGACCATACCTGTATAACAGTAGCATTTTTGCAGGAATCATTATCAATTACCACTCTGACAACATAATAAGTTCACAAGTTAGAGTAGATCTTAAGTGTATACCATTTCAATTAAAGAGGGAGAAAAAAATACAAACCTGGGCGGGTTCATTCTCCTAATGAATTTCTCATATTCGTCATCCATATTATGAGAAAAGCTCATGTGGGTATCTGGGAAAATAAACATACAAGATTAGATTCAGCCAAGTAGACAACCAACCAGAAAACGGACTGTATTTGTATGTACCCACCCAATCACAAAAACTATAGTGGGACAAAGAGTGAGAAGCAAGTAAATAAGACTAGAATTAAAATAAAACTGACCAATAATGAAGATCTGAAAGAGAATTAGAATAACCCTTATATGCTAAGAAGGCCAATTAATAAACCTCGACACACCAACAAAAAAGGTGGTTATACCTGTGTGTGGTGGGGTGCAGTTGTGGGGTACTATTTCTGTTTGTGGGAGCCATATCCCATGTAGACAGAGAGAGAGAGCACAAATACCACAACAAGAATCATGAAATTGACACAACCAACGTTCAGTAAAGGTGTGATACCAAAGCAACAGAATCCATGAATCAAAACCATAATTTCACTACTTAAAATACCAAAACACCCAAACACCCCAAAGCAAAACAAACAACACAAAACGAGAAACGGCCCGTACCCATTAACAACTCTTGAGGATTCTTTTCTGGGACACACCAAGTTTTCTTGATTTTCTAAACACGGGCTTGTAACAAGAAACTAAAACTTATAAGAAAGAAATATTTGGCTGCTTCAAATTTCTTTAGTACCATAGAAACGCAAAGACTATTCACTTTTATTTCTCTCTCTGTCTAAAACTACACTCAGTTTTTTCATTACATGTGTGTGTATTTGTGTATCGATTCTCCGTATCCGCTTTCTAATTTGAGTGTTGGGTTGTAAACTCGGGCGCCGCTACTTAAAAACAAGTTTTCACAAAACGAGGGAGGACTCAACAACCTAGCGCATTTTAGAAAGGTGCCACTGAGTTTGGTATGTGAACCGTTGGTATCTACTAAAATGCGCTGACAGTGAAATCCATTTTACCTGCGTAAACTGATAAACCACGTGTTACCAAGATAAGGGTAATAATAATCTCCGAGGTTTTTGGGCTCCTATTTCATAACGGCTGTCACTAAATTCAGAAATCACTGCAACCTTTTTGGTTACCTTGGCTTAAATTAATTTGATTAGTGACACCAAACGTCCAGTCTTTCGCTTAACCGCATGAATACAAATAGATTCTTATCTTAAAATAATAGTTACTTTTCTTTTTAATAAATTTTATTATATAAACGTAACATAACTTTTATTAAAAATTAGTATTTATCTCTCCCGATGCGCGAGTGAAAATATATGTTATGAATATTATTAAAGGAACTATATTATTTTAATATATTTTCAAAATTGTATTATTTCATATATATAATTGAGATTTGTATTGACAAAGTATTGATATTGCAAACAATACATGTTGAAAAAACTTATCACTGTACATATATTTTATTAAGGAAAATTCAAAACATAATGAAACTTCATTTAAAAAAATTTGAAATGTCTTCAACATTCCAAGTGTCACTGCGGTCATTCAAATCTTAATCTCAATTCATTTGCTCCTTCAAATTAACGACATTTTATTTTAAAATAAAATATGTTTTAGAAAAAATTGTAGAAAACTTTCAACCAAAATGAAAAATATATATTTACATCTTTTGCTTGCGTTTCACTGGAGACGACCTTATTGGGTTCTCCTTTTAGGGTATCATTCGTGCTATTATGGTTCATATGATTTGTTTGACAGATGGTCAAATTAACTGATTTTAATCAAGAGTTCAAACTTATAAAATTTTCAAATTTATAAAGATCTAATGAAATTCTTATCCAACTAATATGAGATTTTAATCTGAATCTATTGTACACTACGAAAATGGAAGGGTTGCACTAAAAAATTGCCATGTGTCACTATAAAAGAATGTGCCACGTGGTAAGCCATATTTTCTAAATTTCTTCTCATGCAAAAACATATCTCTTCCTCTCCTCTATGTTCATTATTCATTCTCCTGAAAGTCCCAACAAAAAAATTGTGCTCCTTGCCAATGAAAATTAAATAAGCTATAGCAGGTGAATGTATCTTCACAATTATCTTCAATTTATGCATGTACGGGTTACCATTTGCATTTTTATCAACCGTCCACTTCTTTCCCACATCTCTCATGCCCCTTTGTCATCCACTACCTCTCTAACGTTTTATTTTTCATGTCTACGCATGCTATAAGTTTGTGAAACAGCCACTAAGAAGTTGAAGACCTATTTTTTGCATCGTCAGTAGTGAGAACCAAATTTTCAAACATATTCATCCAACCAAATGCTAATGCTTCCTCTCTTTGCGCTCTGATATCTTCTCTATCACTCGTCGTGTACACACATACACATACACTCTCTTTAATTTACTTCTTTTTATAAAGTTCTCCATCCGTCTCTCCTTAAACTTTGTAATCTTCCTCAAGTCTCTTTGTTTTCTTAGAGAGAATGTTTAGGCTAGGAATTTAGAAGATATGTTGGGGGCGGGGGGAATTCATGGCGATAGTTGAAGGCAATACTTCTGTAAGAGGGTAGTCTAGATTAGATGGAGGCGTAACCGCTTTTGAGTACAGTAATGATAAGTGAAACAACAACACTATTGATTAGCCACGGGACATACAAACACGACTCAATGAAGATCGATTCAGTTCGAACTCAAAAATCTCTCGTGTATAACTCAGAAGGTAGTAATGAACTTAGAAGCAACTTTGCCTGGAGGGAGAGAGAAAATGAGCACCTTAGATACACCTTGGCAGGCAGCCAAACATTCTTACCACCCTTAATGATCTCTGTCAAGTATTAAAAGTTTCGTAATAAATGACAATGGTGGGTGAGTAAAAAGCTCTAGTTCGTAATAAATCTCTCTAGTAATAACTTCTGGATTCTGAATAAGAACATAATCTCTCTCCTCAGAGGTGGTTGGGGTCCTTAAATATCCCCCCACACTATCCCCGAGGCAACTCAATCATTAATGCATGTGAAAGACATCCCTCATACTTTATATCACAAACCTTAAATACCTGATGCACTAATTATCTCCACGTCATAAGCATTAAATGCTAAGACATGCATTTTGCCTAACCACTGTACGTCAGGGGGCTGCCGTCACAGAGATGGCTCCCCAACTGTCTGACAGCCCCAAATACCACGGTGGTTTACTCAACTGCAGGTCTGACATTGCCTAGCTATTTAGTGACATCAGATAAAGTGGATGTGACATTAAGTAGAGGGCTGTTTGGTCCACAACTCAACGCCCGATGGAACCCAAGGCTTCTCCCCCCGAGGTTCCACGGTTAGGGTCCTTCGGTGTTTTACCAGGTGTATCTAAGATGGTCAAGACAAGCCCCAACAGTGCCTCACTTCTCAATGATCCAAACCATGTCGCTCTGAAGTTCCCACGACGAGGTCGTTCAATAGAGCATGAAATCTCTCCCAGGCCCTGCCAAGCTTGGTCTCTCGCGAGTACCATTCGACCTCACACAAAATCATTAGACTCATTACATATTTATAATCGTTATAGCTCATAGTCGATATAAACACAAGGTACAACAAGACTAAAGTAATCAACAGGACTAAAGGACGAGCTCTCTCGGTCAGCTTCTTCGCTGGGAGGTCCCTCTGGGTTGCCATGCTGAGCTGCCTTAATCCCAAACACTATTATAAATGGGGGGATTATCTCTAATCTCAGGATTACCTTTAAGCCCTCTCTACATTTGCCCCTTCGTGTAAAGATTTGTTGTGGAAACAAGAAATGTCTGCACGAAAACTTCTCAATCCGATGAACCTTAAAAAAAAATCTGGCATCTTTTCTTTCGTTACAACCACTGCGGTTTCCATCTCCAGAAAAAGTAAAATTCTCCTCGATGTATCTGAGTCAAAACGCTGCGGCTTATTGGTGCTTTGGCGAAGGGACATCACCACTTTTTTCTGTTCACTAAGCTTCAACCATTATGTCCTGACTATATGAAATTCTCTTGATACACCTGCTGACTTTCTCAAATGCCCGTTTGGACTCTTGGTAAGTAAAATTCTCCCGTTTGTGCCGGTGTGGATTATAGTTATAGGCGGTGAGTTTGTCACTAGGACTGCCCCTATCGTTATGACTTATGAAATTCTCCCTTGTAACGTTTCACCAGATTAAAAAAAAATAGAAATTCGCCCCGATGTAGCTAAGTCATAATTAAACAACGTTTGGACTTGTGGCGAGGGGATATCGAAGCTTTTTTGGACAGGTGGAATAACTTCTTCGTTAGGGGTTTATTGGATATGTCTGACAAAAAATTCTGGCGCCAAAATTCAAACTTGCCTAGCAAGGACACCCTTTATATTCCCCATGCGTCACTTATCAATTGATGTGTCACTGTCTTTTCGACTGTCAGGGCACTTCCCGAAGTGCCATGTGTCCATTTGAAATGTTTTACAGGCGGCTTTGCACGTGTGGTGGTGGGAAACTCAACAAACGGGTTTAAAAGATCTCAAACATTTATATTTCAAACTCTTCTCTTTCCTTCATCTTCTTTAATCTTCCATCTACTCCAGAGAGAGAAACTTTACCATAACTCCATTGTTAATAAGCTTTTGCCTAGTTTTCTTCTTCTTCTCGTCTATTACGCCACCACCTGTGGTTGAGCTCCTCCCTTTTTCGTTCCTAGACATTCTTTACCAAGTTGTTTCTTTCATCGCCACTTATTATGTCTTCTTCAAGTGTTCCCAAAGCTACCACCACCACTGCTCAGCTAGGCTCCCCTTCTGCTACCTCTGGCACAGCTGCTACCCTGGACGCTGCTCGTCTAGAGCAACTAAGTTTTTACCACCGGTCTCCCATCTTTGGCAAAGATAATGAGTTATCCAACGCATGCAAGACCTACCATTTTTTGGCCAAGTACGATCCTTTACTGCTAGGTGATGAAGATGAGGATTCGTCGAAGTGGGGCTTTCTTCCTCGAGAGGGGACTCTACGCTTTCGGTTGGACCGTGGTGACTTCCCCTACTCTCAGATCGATTTCGAGGCACATAGGGGATCGCCGACCCATTTTGCTGCTTGGCATGCACACATGCAGAGCTCTTACGCTGCAGCTCTTGCAAAGGTTGGTCTTCATCGAGCCAGCTGGTTTGGGGAGTTCACTCTTTCCAAGCACAACGTTGTGCTCCAAGTATTAATTTCTAGATGGAACATTATAACTCATACGTTCTTTGCTGCATGGGGAGAGTTCACCATTACGTTGGAGGACGTTTACGAGCTACTTGGGTTTAAGCCCATGGGTGAGTTTACATACCACGATGAGGCCTTGGATGACGAAGAGACTGCTGACCGAGCTGAGCTTGATCGAATCTATCGTCGTTGCACTGGGTCTTCAAATAAGGACACTTTTACTCCCCTCATTAGCTATTTTTTCGAAGCTCCTACTCCGAAGGACGTCACTGCTGTAATGGGCTAAGATAAAGGTACATCTTTAGAACTACCAACCTACATTCTTATGCTGTTTTCGCGCTTCTTTTTGACTGGGAAACCCAATGACCAACTCAGGAGGGACCTTATAAATATTTTCATTCATTTTCCTGGGGTTTCAACCTTCTTCTGGCTGCTATTGCTTTGGGGTCCCTTTACACCTAGATGGATCGAACCCATATTGACATGACCCGGTCACTAGGTCATTACAACTTGGCCAACTTTGCCAACACCGTTATCTTAACGGGCTTCCTTTATACCCATTTTCCTGGCATTGCCTCCAAGTCTATCCCTTACCCCGTGAGTTAAGGCATCAAGACTCCACGCTTCTTATGCTTCCATAAAAAATAGAGCCGAAAAGAGATAATGGGAGTTTTTGATCATTTTGATTATTTTGTCATGAGGCCGTACAGTGAGTCTACTTTTACCCATACTTGGGACTTTTTTCCTTCTACAACTTCAACGGCCACCTTCATTCTGGTTGTAGAAGATCCTTCGCAGGCCGTGGTACTTCTGTTCACTCCTGAGTTTCTTCCTTCCTTCACTGAATGGGGGTATGCTTCTGAACCTTATAACCCCAATAGATGTAGCAAGCAGTTCGAGTTTGATCAGAGGGTTCCTCGACCTGTGTTTCAACTGATCAATCAAAGGGTTACTTTTGGTGAGGCTTGCACCTTCTATCTTGTAGAAGCGGTACTTGGTGTGACCTCTACCATGGATGGTCGAGTCACCCTTCCTAGTGCCACTAGGAAAGGGTAGGTATCTACTTCTTATGCCACCAAGTTTCATTTAATGCAACTGACCATGATTCGTGAGTTCATACAAAGTCCTACCTAGTATCCCCCAGTCCTTTATTTCTCTGCCTTGGAGTTGGGTCTCAAAGGAAACTCCATTTTTGGAGTTGAGTTCCCTCTGAGTAAAACTGTTAAAGATCCTCCCCACGAGCTAACCCCTTATTTCCCAATGATCCCTTCTGCCACGCCCAAGCCTAAGACCGTTGCAATCCCCAAACAGCATACCCCTTCAACTGAAGCAGCCACTGGCGAAGGGCCTTCCCAGCCACCAGCCAAAAGGACTAGGAAGTCCAAGAGTGGGACTTCCTCAAAATCTAAGTCCTCAAAATCCAAGCCTCAAACTCAACCGTAAACCCCTTTAGAGGCATTCCCTATCGCCTCCGTTCCCCCTCCCGTGTCTGTAGAGGTAAGTGAAGAGTTGAGAAGGAAGGTTCAGGCTGAGGTGGAACGAATAAATGTCGAGTTTCAATGATGCGCTCCTATTATTCCTCCTTCTAGTGCCTTCCCCACCATCGTGGTTGATCCAACTGAACCGTGAGAAAAGAGGAAAAAGAGTTCAAAGGTTCCTCAGGGCACTGGTGCTATGGGTGTGAGGAAGAAGACTCTAGGTACCAAGTCCTAGAGAAAATGAACTCCCGATGTACATCTCTCCCCAGCTCTCTCTGTTGTTGCTTCCTCTCCTCCTTCGCCAGTAGTTATATCCTCCCATTCCCCCTCTGAATTCGAGGTATGTATGTGTGTTGTTGATTTTATTCATATTTTTTCTAAGGCAAACTGTATCTGTTTAACCCTTAATCACTTTGGTGCAGGAAGTTGGAGAAGACCCCAGCCCCCCCGTGAGCCTTTTCGTGGGGGGGCGTTTCGGCGCCTCCCAGACCGATGTAACTCCTCCCCGTTCTCCCATGATCGGGCTTACCTACTTCCGCCGTTCGACCTCTCAACGTTCGAAGGATGCTACTATGGGTGGTGAGTTCGTTGAGTCTGTGGGCATCTATTCTCAACCATAGATAGCTCCCATAGCCCCTTCTAAATTATCACCTCAGCGCGAGGTCCTTTTGCCCATCGTTCCTGTTGTGGAAAGTGCCCCTGCGGTTGAAATGGCGTCATTGTTAGCTTATATTCTTCTTCCCCTGTGATGATAAGACCACTAGCTGAAGTTTCCCTTTTCGGTGCCATAACTGAGGTAAGTAACACTTAGAGGTATTTCTCACTTCTTCTGTATTTGTTCCTTATGTCTAACACTTAGCTTTATGTTTTCATCTTTCTCCAACCCTTTCCCCACCCTCTTCTCTTGGTGGTTTGCATTCTTTTAAGGCCAAGGTTGATGCTTCTGCCCAGGATGGTGGTTCTTCTGTACCCACCCATGTCGGGGCATCGTTTGGAGGTCCATCGTCTTCTCCTAGTGAAACTTATATGTTGGCCTCGGTACCTTTTGTTAGCGAGGGAGATTTATCGACCATTGAGGCTTCTGCAGTTAAGGGTGTCGTTGAGGTCTCTGAGGAAATAAGCCTGCCCCCAATGGTTCCTACCTTTATGGCCTCCACGGTGACTCCCATTCTCGCTGCCGCTACTGCTGAGGTATTTCGCTAATTTCTCTGCATTTCTCAACCTTTCAAACTTCACCTATGATGGTGGCTTAACACTAAAAATACTTGTTAAGATTTTCCATGAACTCCACCTATATTGGTGACTTAACAACGAAACACTTGTTAAGATTTTTCATAAACTCCACCTATAACGGTGACTTAACAACGGAAACGCTTGTTAAGATTTTTTCATAAACTCCACCTATATCGGTGACTTAACAACGAAAACGCTTGTTAAGATTTTTCATAAACTCCACCTATATCGGTGACTTAACAATGAAAATGCTTGTTAAGATTTTTCATAAACTCCACCTATATCGGTGACTTAACAACGAAAACGCTTGTTAAGATTTTTCATAAACTCCACCTATATCGGTGACTTAACAACGAAAACACTTGTTAAGATTTTTTTTCATAAACTTCACTTATATCGGTGACTGAACAATGAAAATACTTGTTAAGATTTTTTCATAAACTCCACCTATATCGGTGACTTAACAACGAAAACACTTGTTAAGATTTTTCTATAAACTCATTATTTCTTCTACTTTTTCTCAGGTTGCACGAGAGGATTCTCCACTAGTTCTTTTGCATATCGCTTCACCCCATCGGGAACCCGTTATCTTAGAAGATTCTAGTCACAACGATCAAGGTTTAATGACTGGTGCTACTACCGAGACCTAATTTGGTTGTGATATCCCTCCGCCTAACTTAGCTCCTCATGCCTTTTGCCTCATGGTCCTTCAGCGTTCCCCTCAAATGCCTGCCAACCATCGCTTGGTAGTTGAGCAACTTACAAGCCACCATCCGGAGACTTTAATTGTGGATTGCCTGCATCTCAACATCCCTGTAATGAGCTACAGACTTCAAGGCATGGCGATCGTTGTTGCTGATATCATCAGCACTCCCACTTCAAACGTTACTAGGGCCCTCCTCAACCAATTCCTGGGCTATATGAGGGAGTTGGGCCATGATGGCTTCCATTTCGACTGGCTTATTGCGCACCTAAAAACTTTGAAGAGTTAGTGAGTGGATAGTCAGAGGGAGCTGCTGTAGAAACATCGGGAGGATCAACGGGCTGAGGAGGCTAAGTTGGCTGAGCTAGCACCTCTGCTTGAAGCTGTTAATAATGAGGTGGAAGATGTCGAAGAAGCTCTGCGGCTAGTGAAGCTGAAACGAGAGAAACTCCTCATCGAACGTACACAAGCACAAACAAGATTAGAGGTTTCCACAAATGCCCAATAGTCTTTCCCAACAGCTTCTTCAGGCATTCATGGAGATTTTTTCTCTGCTCCAGATCCGTGGTTCCTCTTAGGTTAATGAATTATTGTAAACATTTTCCTTTTCTTCTTCTTATTGTAATTCTTGGGCAATAGCTCCCTATTTTTTAATGCCCCAAAGTTTATGAATGAATGAAAAAAAAAATATGTGTTTTCCCATGTCATTTCTTTGTGCTACAACTATTTGCGTGTATTATGGAGTTCTATAATTCTTCCACCTCCACTCGAGTTATAATAAAAAGAACTTGTATATTCATGACAACAGCTAGATACATTAGTGGTCAAAACTTAATTGCTTACACATGATAGACCGTCAACCATTTATTGTTAATCTTGAATGGCTTGTCTTCTTCCATATTAAAAATTAAGCAATAACCTGAATCGTGAGCTTCTTTTATAATGAAAGGTCCCTCCCAGTTTGCTGCAAACTTAGGTAGAGGAATCCCCCTGATGTGCTTTACTGCTTCCTTCAAAATGAGGTCTCCCTCCACGAACTTCCTTAGTCTCACTAAGTTATCATATGCCCTGGAGAGCTGCTTTGTATACATTTAAAAGTACTGCATCGCTTTATCTCTGTGTTCATACAATGCTTCCAACTGCACATGTCTATTCTGAGGGAGCATGCTACTTTGTAAGGCGTATCGACCAAAGGGAACACAGAGACATGCTATTTAGACAAATTTTTATGATACGTACAATTTTAGTATTTTAATACCATTGTTATGGTTAAAAAATATTAAAATATATTAAAAAGGTCTAAACGCCTTTTCACTCCTTTTTACGCCTAAGGCCCGCCTAGGCTTATAAGACTTAAGGCTTGGCCTCCACGCCTCGATCATGCCCCACGTTTTTTCGAACCTTACTCATGGTAAAATGAGTTATTGATTACACATGTTAAGATTTTGCACACTCTCTTGAGTTACCTCACCCCTCATCTAGTGAATGACTAACATCCTGTACGTATCCCACCTAACTATACTACCCAAGCTAACTAGACTATAGTATCCAACTGAACTTATCTACGCACTAAGTTTCCATACCGCCCACTTAGTATGTATTAGTAACCATATCTCATGATTTATATACTTAGATAACTATTCACGCTTTATTATCCTTCACTGATTTATAATTAAGTTTCCCTACTTAACTTGCTTTTAGATGTAATCCCAGCATCTCATTATCTACTAACTTGCATAGGTAGATTATTAATACAATATACATTTCACACACAATATATACTATTAATCCCTTCATTACTAATATGTCCTCTTAACACACAACAAGGACTCTTGGTTCGGAATGGTCCATCGACACCAAGTAAGAGTTTGGTTCGAAATGTTACCTCGAACCCAAATGCATTTCATGTAGTGGTTTGAAAAATCACCTCAACCCCACTAATGTAATTATATACGTAGGTTGGTTCGGAACACTTTCGTCACGACCCCAACTTACTATTTTCAAATATTAGTTCAGAATCCTACCTCGACCGTAATATAGGCAATTATACATTAGGTATTTTCTCCACCTAAGTATTTATATAATTTAGTAGGTATGCACACAACCTAAATTAGTGTTCGTACCTAATATTTTGGCTTTAATATTCACCGTACTTTTTAATTTATGATTTATCTCACTATCGTCTTTTAATTGAGTATTCACGTAACTCCAAGGGCCCTAGTTACCCCTCTATTTATTTCAGTAGTCAAGTTATCTCTAAACTACTGGTATACTTCTTGGGATGGTGTTTACCCTCTCCGAAACTCAAACCCCAAACTCCCGATACTCTACTTAATTGGTTTATCCTCATCGGTCCATCACTTCAAATCTTGCACTCAATGATTATAACAGACCCCCACTATACACCTACTGGTACTCTCTAATTACCTAGATAGGTATAAAGTCATCACTAAGGTTCCACTCAAGCGTCGGCCATCGACTAGAACCCAACCAACAAAAGAACCTGAAAACATCCAGGGACGATCGATCGACCATGATCATCAATCGATTGACTCCATCGATCGATCGACATTCAAGGGTCGATCAATCGCTCGAGCAGTGACAGACGCAATTCTTCTTCTTCTTCATGCGTTTTCCATCATATTAAATTATCTAACTCCCATGATAATTCAACAAACTTGTAACTAATGATACTTAACCATTCCTACATGTGTTAGGATTATTTCTAAAGAATTAAACATTATAAATCCTTCCAATTTTGCCCAGAATAATTCAAATCTTCTAATTATTTCAAAACCCTAATGTCTTATGTTATTCCCATGTTTTCAATCATCAACCTAGATTTTAATTTGTTTTAACCACCATGATTTCTATGGTTTTCAATTCTCTATAGATATAAATTTAACTATATGTGATTTCTACCCAAACATGTAATTAATCAATTCATTTTCTCCAAGAATATTCATCAAAATCAATTATTTGAAAATCCTACTTATGGATATTATAACTTAAAATAATTTTGCAAATAACCACTTGCCTTGTTCAGAGATGATTTGATTTCGTGATTATTGTTGGTGATTAATTGTCTTTCTCCTCCAATCTTCCTTCCCAACTAGTTTGTGGTGCAAGAATCCTTTGAATCCTTTACCAATTCTTCATTAGGATTTGAGAGTAATCTCTCTAATGGCTTTCCTTTATTTTATGAGGTTTCTAACCCTAACCTAACTTTTTATCAGCTGATAAAACACTCCAAAATTCCTAGGTCTCCTTACCCTCATATGCCAAAAGACTAAAATGCCCCTGTACAATCCCAATTTAGCCCAAAAAATATCCCAGTACCCGACTAGTACCCCCGGGTATACTATTTTGACTAATTTGACCCATTCAGAATCATTTGTGACCTCTAAATCATCATTTGAGCAACAAAAAATACATTTCCCATCTCATCCTCAATTTAGTCTACACGCGACACTCGGTTGAGGTATAATCAAGTACGTCCATATCTCTCGATATGTCGTACAAATTAACTATCAACATTTACTATTCTCACTTAGTAAATTTGAATCATAATATTAATCAGTGTCTATCTCTCGATTAATATTTAATAATCACACTTGTTATTTATTCGCTTAATAATCATAATTATCATTAAATCATATTAAATTACTATACTCACATAATTTAAACTTAAAACGTATTTTCTATTTAATTATCCAATTAATTAAATTCTAAATATGCAGAAATACGGGGTATTACAAAACGATACTCAATTGAAAATTTAAAAAGTCATGTGGGAATATGAAGGGTTTAAGGGTGTGAACAGTTTCGTGTATTAGCCGGTGGAGAATACAAAGGGTGGTGCGTATAGTTTCGTGTATAGAATTTAAGGGTCATTAAAATTGTATCAAAATAGCATATATTAATTGCTATTAAAACCTCTAACAAAATCGTACTAGAGGTATAGTATAGATATTATTTTATTGAAAATAAATATATTATTTCATTATACTCCTAAAATTATATTATTTCATTCCATATAAATGACATATGTAGTCACATGGTATTGATAGATTAAAAAGTAATTATGTAAAAGTTCATCCCCAACAATGTATTGTATTAATAAAAACCCAAAACATAATGAATATTCAATTAAAATTTTGAAAAATTCTTTAGCATTCCAAGCGTCAATGTGCTCACTCAATCCCCAATGTCTATTCCTTTCCACCTGCAAATTAACGAAATTTTATTTTAAAATATATAAATGTTTTAGATAACAAGTTTATATTTTAATATCGATTTATGTATGTAACAATATTTATTGAAGGTTAAAAAAGAAAAAAAAATCAGAAAATACCTATGATTTTTATTGGTGAAAAATTATTTATATATTATCCCTACAATTATACCATGAAAACAATAACAACGATAGTTTGGATCAGACCTGTGTTTTTAAATTTTACTGAAAATATTAAAAAAAATAGACACGATTAACACTTTCTAGTTTGAATAAATTACAAATAGTATAAAAGTATGAGTTGAAACAAAAATGAAAAAGATAAATAAATGAAATACAAAACTCCAATAAATATTCGATAATATAAAGAACGAACCCAAAGTTTGCATCATTATCCAAAAGCACTGCAGTAAAAGTAAAACTAATGTAATCAAATCAAGATTTTTTTTTGTTCTTTTGACATTTCCCCTAGCCATTTTTTTTGTTGGTTTGAAATTGTGAAAAAGTGCATACCTTATTAGTATATAACTTTGAAAAAAAAATATTGAACCAAAAAAGTAGTCTTTGGAATATCTTCCTCTCTAACATGTAATTGATGATATTCATATCGTAAACATATTTTAGAAAAAATCCTTGCTTCTCTAAGTTGATCAAACAAATCTCGTATTCAAGGTAACAGATACTTAATCTTATTAGTGACAGAATTCAGTTTACGATAATCTGTGCACAATCTAAAGCTTCCATCGTGTTTCTTGACAAATAACACTGGAGCTCCCCACGACGATGTACTTAATTGAATGAACCCTTTTGATATAAGATCATCCAATTGGGTACGAAGTTCTCGAAGTTCTAAATGAGTAATTCAATATGGGGATATCAAAATAGGAAGTGTATTGGGATAAAGATTGATACTAAACTCAATTTCTCTAGAAGGGGGTAACCTAGTAAATCTTCTAGAAAAACAACTTCAAAATTTTCCAATACATCGAAAATTAAAGAAGAAATTTGAATATGAGAATTTAAAAAATGCGATGAACCTATTCTTTGGAATATAAAAGAACGATTATTTCCATCATGAAAATAAATCTTCATAGCTTGACAATCGATATAAGCGTGATGTTCAAATAATACATCCATTCCATTAAGGATATCGAATTCGTGAATATTTAATATTATCAAGTTCATAGAGAGAGTTCCTAAACAAAGTTGAATCATACAATTCCTATACCCTTGTGTTGACTTATTAACTTCACCTATTAGTAATTTAATATTAACTGGACTAATCAAAGAAGTGGGGGTCAATCGTATCAATTGAGCTAGTCTAAGGCTAATAAAAGAATGCGTAGCTCCCATGTCAAATAACATATAGGTCAAAATTTGCTGGAAAACAATCATACATTTAATCACATCGCGTGTATTTCGTATAGGTCATGTGGCATCATTTCCCATGATTTAGGTTTGGCTGATTTCTTTGAGCTGGATTGAAGTAATTTGGAAAATAACAAAATTATAGATTTTGTGAGGGTTTGTTCAATTGGTGATGGATCGGATCTGATTTGATCTTAGGACATCGGATTCGGCTATGTCCTAGATCATGGCATTCACGACAACGGATTTCAGAATGGGTTGTATGGTGTCAGATTTGAGAATAGGCTTGCCCGCTGGAATTTGTATACGGATGGGGTTTAAAATGAGATGGGGTTCTGATGATATGGTTTTCCTTAACAACTGGGGGTAAAGATCGAATCAATGTTAAAGAATTGTGTTCTACTATGGATGCAATGTCAATTAACTAGGAATACTCATGAATTTTAAACGGAGCGATGGAATTCTTAATTCTTGGATGTCGACCTCTTTCAAACTGCTTACATCACTTCACTTCGGTATCTACATATTGCAGAGCATAACGAGATAGTTCAGTAAAATTAGCCTCGTATTGAGCTACGGAAAGAGTAGCTTGTTGCAATTTTAGGAAATCAACAGTTCATTTGTCTCGCTCAGTCTCGGGAAAAGATTTTTTTTTAAAAAGTCTCTTTAAACTTTTCCCAAGTTAAATTAGCAACATTCTGGTTACATGACATAGCTTGCCATCAAAAATCTTCTTCGCCTTCAAACATGCATGTAGCTAAAGTGATTTGGAGATTAGTAGCTATACCTAATCCATTCAGGATTTTCACAATTTGGCCCATCCATTGCTCAGCTTCATTTGCATTGGCTTTCCAAGAAAAGACGGAGGTCGCCATCATAGAAATTCCTTAAGAGCATTCGTCCTACGAAGTTCCTCGAGAATATCTTCTGGAGTAGTATGAGTAGTCTACTATTGTCGAGCTAATGTAGTGAGTTCTTAGAGACATCGCATGATTCCTTCAGTCTAAGTCTATTATGATTGAGTTCCATCAGAAGGAGTTCGTGTACTAACCATCCTTAAATAACATAGTTTAAACAATAACAATTATCACAATAGATAAAGAAACATACTTTTTTATATCAAGTTAGGGGCATAGTATTCTTATACATTACCTAACAGTCACAGTACAACTAACATTTATATTATACAAGATATAAACAACTGTTTTAACGATAACTTTCTTATTCTAAATTGGAATAGTCGCATCATCAATGGTTGTGGACTCGGGGCTAACTAAGTAATCTCCTGGATCCATATCATAAGTCGAGTCATTGGTCGTGCTCGTGGAATATCCTCCATGTACATCTGCTTCGGGATACAACGGTGGGGCTGGTAAGTCATCGGCAAATGCTCGGCTGATGACTTCCTGTAATATATCTGGATCATTTGCAAAGTCACCCACCTTCCTCATCACCTGTATTTCTCCCAGTGCTATAGTCCTCACTACTAGTCTCTTGACATCACTGCTCCAACCTGCCCAGTCTCCCTCTACTTCTCGAATCATTTCTCTCAGTCGTTCCAAGGATTCCTCCCTTACTCTTAATTTCCAATGATTATCTGGCTCAATATCTAGATTAAATAGAAATGTATCTCATGTATCCATACTGTAAAATGGATTACCATTTGATAATAATAATAATAATAATAATAATAATAATAATAATAATAATAATAATAATAATAATAATAATAATAATAATAATAATACTAATAATAATAATAATAAAAGTTCTAAAATAAAATAACTAATATCTTATCTATTTACCGCATAGAATGCTAACCCGTCGATATGGTTTTAATTTAAAACATGCTATGATACCAACTTGTCATACCCTACTTTTTGATATGAATGAATAAGAAGTACACATAAAGCAATAAATATAAGTTAAGGCGGAATAACATAACCTTTTATTAATTATTAATATGTTACATAAAGAGGTACCACCGCATGGGTGAATTATACATTTATAGTACACAAAATTACATAAAAAGTTGAAAAAATGCCTGACGCATCTGGAAACCGGTCTCTATCTCTAGTAATGAAGAGATACTATTTCCTTTCTCCTGACACATTTGGAGAAGGAAAGAATGAGAAATAATATGCTAAGTAGATTTTACCAGTTCTATAACAATGATATCGATATAAATGAGAGTTGGAATGTGTATAAAATCAGTAGGAATACCATTAAAGCTTGAGCTTTAATGGTGAAATTCATTACAGTGACTCAAACTTCGATTTAAAGCCATTAATAGAATCCTTACATGAAATCTACTTAGCATTTATATCCAAAATACTAGAAACACTGATTTTATACAACATATCGATGTTACTTAGCATGTACATTCTCGGTTCTTACACAACATATCCAAAATAACATTGGTCTACTTTTAAGAAGGGTGAATAAGGATTTTTTTAAAATAGTTTGATTGAAAAAAAGGTACCTGCTAGAGATACGATATATGTGGAGAATGTACATGATTACTGTACCTTTCAATAATTTCTTGTCCTTTCTACTTCCTCCATATCCAATTAAATCTCTTTTATTGTCTTCATAGGAATATGTAGCATAATAATCTCTTTTCTTTGATTAAACATGACCAATATGTGTATATTATGATCAATACAATGAAATTATGGATTAAGTCCGTTGGGTGACTTTTAGGGGTGATTAGAAAGGACAGAGAGGAATGACAAAGGGCATTCATGAATGTCAACACCCGGGATTAAAAAAATGAGGAGGTGCTTCCAGTATATAATAGTTAAATAGATATAAAAGAATACATGGGGTAATGACGTTAAAGAGATGTGAAGTAAGGTAGAAAGGCAAAGCTTCTAATGAGGTGTGTATATGTTATCATTTATACCTCTAATACTATCATATTGGAGGTATAATATAGATAAGAAATTAAATTTTATGGTATTGTACAAATATTAATGATAACTGTTGATTGATTGTATCTTTAATTTATACAAAAAATAAAAAATAAAAATTCTTAAATTAGATGAAAGAATACATAATGTGGAAGAAAATATTAGCCTATTGGCCATGGTCGGGTTAATGGTATAGAACTTCCCTTAGGTTACTTTTTACATTCCAAGTTGTTTTTATTAAAATAATTAAAATCTAAACTAATATAATATGACCCATAAATTATTTTAAAATATCTTACGATTGACACATGAAACAATATTTTTTTTTAAAAAATAACTCCATTGGTGATATTTTTTTTACTTTTCAATTAATGTAAATATGTGCAACGTCCTATAAATTTTTTAATAATAGACAGTGACACAGGGGTTTAAAATAGTTTTACATATAACTATCAGATAAGGAAAGCGATTATTAGTTTGTGACGACCCAAAAAGGAAAGCATGACTATTAATTTGATACGGAGAAAGTTTTTAATTTTTATTTTTTACCACATTTTATCATGTGTTCAAATTTTAATTATATTAATAAAAACTAATATGTAAGACATTTTATCATATATTCAAATTTTATCATATTATTATTATTATTATTATTATTATTATTATTATTATTATTATTATTATTATTATTATTATTATTATTATTATTATTATTATTATAATTATAATTATTATAACAATTATTATTATTATTATTATTATTATTATTATTATTATAATTATAATTATTATAACAATTATTATTATTATTATTATTATTATTATTATTATTATTATTATTATTATTATTATTATTATTATTATTATTATTATTATTATTATTATTATTAACAACCACAACAACAATAATAATAGTAATAATAATAATATATGGGTGATTTGCATTTTGGGGTACGTTTGTTCTCGTTTATTATTGGTTGGGTACCATAGTTTCATGTATTAACTAATAAGTGCCAAAATGAATAGCAGTCATTACTCACCCTAACCCCCAACGTTAGACAACTATATAGTAAAGGTAACTGTACATTTATGGTCCTTTTCCCAAATTATTACCAAATCAAGTTAACTGTAAATTGTAAACATTTCTTCTCCATTATACATGAAAAAACTATTCCTCCATTGTTGCAAAATCTTTTCTACAGCAAGGTTTCCACCGTATTTCCTCATCTTCCTATGAACGAAGATTGGCCAAGGTATTTATTCATCTTCTTGTCAAAATATTAGGGTTTTAGTGTATGTAAACATACGAACACAATCAACCATTATATCATGAAGTGAAACAGCTAGTGTATGTAAACATGCATGCTCAATTAACCGTTAGATATACCATGGGAAGTATTATGAGCAAGTAAATAAGAATTAGTAAGTCTATTATGTAAAGTCTCCAAATCGAATTTCCTAACCCACATAGGTGTACTGCAATGCTCTAGGGTTTTAGGGACCTTGGTGACTCTAGACTTAGACTTTTTAGGACAGTTTTTAAGATCAAAGCAAAAACGCCTAAGGAAATATTTCCTATTACAATGTGTGCATGTGTAGACACAATGAGGGGTGTTACAGAAGGGATGGACTTTTTTAACATTCCTATTAACAGTTGACTCTTTCAAACACATGGTCTTGTCTTGGGTAGCTAAAGCATTTTGATCATCAAAGCCAATTCCACAGGCGTCATCTTTGATTTGGACGGTGCCTAACATCTTATCTGTAGACACCCCATTCTGTTACCCCTAACTCTCCTTAGGTCCTTAATACCGCCTTTCATCACCGTAAACCCAAGTCATGTCCCGAGTACTGACCTGGAGGCCATTGGGCACTCCCCGGCTCAGTTTGACCCAAAAGTCAAACTCTTCTTCTCGACCAAGACTGAATGAATCTTCAAAGGGCACTGAATACCCTTTCCAATGGTCCGCCCCGTGCGCAATTCTGACTTACCATGCAGACGAAAGATCCGTTTGCGTCTGAAACTTGACCTAGAGGCCACCGGGAGCTCCCGGGCTCTATTTGACCTATGTCAACTCTTCAGCTCGACTGAGGCAGAATGAATCTTCAAAGGGCACTGAATACCCTTTCCAACGGTCCACCCCGTGCGCGATTCTGACTTTCCATGCAAACAAACGATCCGTTTGACTCTGGGAGGTCACCGAATGCTTTTTGGGCCCGGTTGACCAAAGTCAGCTCTCCAAACCGAGTCAAACTCTTTGGAATGTCGAAGTACATCTCTTAACCTTTCCAATGGTCTGCCCCCTGCGCGATTCAGACTTACCATGCAGACAAACGATCCGTTTGCGTCCGAACGATTCCCCGTCCAATGGATCGAAATGCTTCCGAGCCATATTTGACCCAAAGTCAACTCCCTAACCCGGGAGTGATCCAAAGGACTTTCGAAGGTATCTGAATTACCTTTACAACGGTATGCCCCGTGCACGATTTTGACCAACGGTTTGCCCTCGGCGACCGATTTTCCGAAAAATCCTGAAGCGCACTACCAAATGGCAGGTTCCAGACCCTGCCTATTGGCACCTGCCAATAAGCAGGAATAGGTCTATGCCGATCGGCACTCACCTGGGCCTATAAAAGGAGGCCTTCACCTAATTTTCAAAGGGAGCCTAGATCTGATAAAAAACTCTCTGAACGAATCCCAGAAACCTCTCTCGAAGGTAACGTGATTTCAACATCCAAATCCCCTTTTTACTTCCACTTTTCATCATACTTTTCATCAAACTTGGGTGAAATAGCGACTCTCTATCATCATCCAAGTGCAAGGGCCGCTCTCCAACATTCATGATCAAGCTCAAGATCTTTAAGAAGGTCCAACTTTCTCCAACTCTCCCTTAAATTCTTAATAACTTGTCTTCTTATATAGCACTTTTATTATCTCATATCACACATCCTAATATACTTTTTATTTAGTATTATTTCACATCTCATATGTTCATATAAATAAAACCCAAAAAAATAAGAAAAAAAGGGTTCGCTCATAAATTCCAAGTAGGGATTCTCACACTTTTTCCACACTTTTCTCAGAGCTAAAACACTTTTTCTACACACATGCACACACTTACAAATAAGAGATTCCTCATTTGGATTTATGGGATAAACCCCACCCCTAGTTTTGTATGTGAACTACGTGGACTTTGATGCCTTTATAGGATACGTAGGCGTCTCGGGGTAAAACCCAAGGCTCGAGTCCTTTTTCTCACTTTTTCTCTCATTTTCTCTCATTGTTACTTAGCATGTACATTCTCGGTTCTTACACAACATATCCAAAATAACATTGGTCTACTTTTAAGAAGGGTGAATAAGGATTTTTTTAAAATAGTTTGATTGAAAAAAAGGTACCTGCTAGAGATACGATATATGTGGAGAATGTACATGATTACAGTACCTTTCAATAATTTCTTGTCCTTTCTTCTTCCTCCATATCCAATTAAATCTCTTTTATTCTCTTCATAGGAATATGTAGCATAATAATCTCTTTTCTTTGATTAAACATGACCAATATGTGTATATTATGATCAATACAATGAAATTATGGATTAAGTCCGTTGGGTGACTTTTAGGGGTGATTAGAAAGGACAGAGAGAAATGACAAAGGGCATTCATGAATGTCAACATCCGGGATTAAAAAAATGAGGAGGTGCTTCCAGTATATAATAGTTAAATAGATATAAAAGAATACATGGGGTAATGACGTTAATGAGATGTGAAGTAAGGTAGAAAGGCAAAGCTTCTAATGAGGTGTGTATATGTTATCATTTATACCTCTAATACTATCATATTGGAGGTATAATATAGATAAGCAATTAAATTTTATGGTATTGTACAAATATTAATGATAACTGTTGATTGATTGTATCTTTAATTTATACAAAAAATAGAAAATAAAAATTCTTAAATTAGATGAAAGGATACATAATGTGGAAGAAAATATTAGCCTATTGGCCATGGTCGGGTTAATGGTATAGAACTTCCCTTAGGTTACTTTTTACATTCCAAGTTGTTTTTATTAAAATAATTAAAATCTAAACTAATATAATATGACCCATAAATTATTTTAAAATATCTTACGATTGACACATGAAATAATATTTTTTTTTTTAAATAACTCCATTGGTGATATTTTTTTTACTTTTCAATTAATGTAAATATGTGCAACGTCCTATAAATTTTTTAAAAATAGACAGTGACACAGGGGTTTAAAATAGTTTTACATATAACTATCAGATAAGGAAAGCGATTATTAGTTTGTGACGACCCAAAAAGGAAAGCATGACTATTAATTTGATACGGAGAAATTTTTTAATTTTTATTTTTTACCACATTTTATCATGTGTTCAAATTTTAATTATATTAATAAAAACTAATATGTAAGACATTTTATCATATATTCAAATTTTATCATATTATTATTATTATTATTATTATTATTATTATTATTATTATTATTATTATTATTATTATTATTATTATTATTGTTATAATAATAATAATTATTATTATAATTATAATTATTATAACTATTATTATTATTATTATTATTATTATTATTATTATTATTATTATTATTATTATTATTATTAACAACCACAACAACAATAATAATAGTAATAATAATAATATATGGGTGATTTGCATTTTGGGGTACGTTTGTTCCTGTTTATTATTGGTTGGGTACCATAGTTTCTTGTATTAACTAATAAGTGCCAAAATGAATAGCAGTCATTACTCACCCTAACCCTCAACGTTAGACAACTATATAGTAAAGGTAAATGTACATTTATGGCCCTTTTCCCAAATTATTACCAAATCAAATTAACTATAAATTGTAAACATTTCTTCTCCATTATACATGAAAAAACTATTCCTCCATTGTTGCAAAATCTTTTCTACAGCAAGGTTTACACCGTATTTCCTCATCTTCGTATGAACGAAGATTGGCCAAGGTATTTATTCATCTTCTTGTCAAAATATTAGGGTTTTAGTGTATGTAAACATACGAACACAATCAACCATTATATCATGAAGTGAAACAGCTAGTGTATGTAAACATGCATGCTCAATTAACCGTTAGATATACCATGGGAAGTATTATGAGCAAGTAAATAAGAATTAGTAAGTCTATTATGTAAAGTCTCCAAATCGAATTTCCTAACCCACATAGGTGTACTGCAATGCTCTAGGGTTTTAGGGACCTTGGTGACTCTAGACTTAGACTTTTTAGGACAGTTTTTAAGATCAAAGCAAAAACGCCTAAGGAAATATTTCCTATTACAATGTGTGCATGTGTAGACACGATGAGGGGTGTTACAGAAGGGATGGACTTTTTTAATGTTCCTATTAACAGTTGACTCTTTCAAACACATGGTATTGTCTTGGGTAGCTGAAGCATTTTGATCATCAAAGCCAATTCCACAGGCGTCATCTTTGATTTGGACGGTGCCTAACATCTTATCTGTAGACACCCCATTATGTTACCCCCTAACTCTCCTTAGGTCCTTAGTACCCCCCTTCATCACCGTAAACCCAGGTCATGTCCCGAGTACTGACCTGGAGGCCATCGGGCACTCCCCGGCTCAGCTTGACCCAAAAGTCAAACTCTTCTTCTCGATCGAGACTGAATGAATCTTTAAAGGGCACTGAATACCCTTTCCAATGGTCCGCCCCGTGCGCAATTCTGACTTACCATGCAGACGAAAGATCCGTTTGCGTCTGAAACTTGACCTAGAGGCCAGCGGGATCTCCCGGGCTCTATTTGACCTATGTTAACTCGTCAGCTTGACCGAGGCTGAATGAATCTTCAAAGGGCACTGAATACCCTTTCCAACGGTCCACCCCGTGCGCGATTCCGACTTTCCATGCAAACAAACGATCCGTTTGACTCTTGGAGGTCACCGAATGCTTTTCGGGCCTGGTTGACCAAAGTCAACTCTCCAAACCGGGTCAAACTCTTTGGAATGTCGAAGTACATCTCCTAACCTTTCCAATGGTCAGCCCCGTGCACGATTTAGACTTACCATGCGGACAAACGATCCGTTTGCATCCGAACGATTCCCCGTCCAATGGACCGAAATGCTTCCGAGCCATATTTGACCCAAAGTCAACTCCCTAACCCGGGAGTGGTCCAAAGGACTTTCTAAGGTATCTGAATTACCTTTACAACAGTATGCCTCGTGCACGATTCTGACCAACGGTTTACCCTCGGCGACCAATTTTCCGAAAAATCCTGAAGCGCACTACCAAATGGCAGGTTCCAGACCCTGCCTATTGGCACCTGCCATTAAGCAGGAACAGGTCTATGCCGATCGGCACTCACCTGGGCCTATAAAAGGAGGCCTTCACCTAATTTTTAAAGGGAGCTCAGATCTGATAAAAAACTCTCTGAACGAATCCCAGAAACCTCTCTCAAAGGTAATGTGATTTCAACATCCAAATCCCCTTTTTACTTCCACTTTTCATCATACTTTTCATCAAACTTGGGTAAAATAGCGACTCTCTATCATCATCCAAGTGCAAGGGCCGCTCTCCAACATTCATGATCAAGCTCAAGATCTTTAAGAAGGTCCAACTTTCTCCAACTCTCCCTTAAATTCTTAATAACTTGTCTTCTTATATAGAACTTTTATTATCTCATATCACACATCCTAATATACTTTTTATTTAGTATTATTTCACATCTCATATGTTCATATAAATAAAACCAAAAAAAACAAGAAAAAAAGGGTTCGCTCATAAATTTCAAGTAGGGATTCTCACACTTTTTCCACACTTTTCTCACAGCTAAAACACTTTTCTACACACATACACACACTTACAAATCAGAGATTCCTCATTTGGATTTATGGGATAAACCCCACCCCTAGTTTTGTATGCGAACTACGTGGACTTTGATGCCTTTATAGGATACGTAGGCGTCTCGGGGTAAAACCCGAGGCTCGAGTCCTTTTTCTCACTTTTTCTCTCATTTTCTATCTTCTCTAAATCCATTTTCCTTATATTCTATATACTTGCCCTTAATAACGTATTGCTCGATATGCGTTATCATTCCATTATAACGGTCAATGTAGGTGTAATCGCGAAAATCTTATTTTTCTAATACTATTCTTATATCTTCCTACGGACGACTCGCTTTATCTTTTCCATGATACAAGTCGAGGATTCATTCCTCCATAATATATATATACACATGCACACATATCACGGGGGGAAAAAAAGGAAAATAGCAAATATTCATGAGAGAATGAAAAGGGCGGAATGGGTGCTTAACACCTTCACATTTCGTAACTAAGCCTCCGAACCCTTCTTGAATCGTTTTGATTTCGCACGCACTAGTATGTCTTTGGATGCCATCCTTCGGGGTGGCTTCCCTTTTTTTATCTGTTTTGAGTAAAATAGACTCGCGACTCTGAATCTCTCTACATTTTTACACCACAAACAACGCCGACCGAAGCGCTCCCTAGAGGGACGCGCGGGACCCGAAGGATCCTTTCCTCCATGCTACCCGCCCGCGCGACGAGGATCGAGGATGAACACAATGGCGACTCTGCTGGGGAGCTGATGTATTTTGAGGGATTGACTCTATTTACATGAATGATATATTTTCTTATGTTTCCCCCATATTTTCATGTTCCCCTTTCTCATATGTATCTCATGCTTATGCTTATGTTCATAAAATTGTAGAAATTTCTCCATGAACACTTCACACCACGTGCACCTAGGATCATATGAATATCCCCATGTTGCACGCATCACCCATCCATACTTGGTCTACCTTTTGGGGTACTTGTACTTTGCTCCCTGTTTGGCATAATCAAGAAAAGCATTCTCATCATAACATACCAATAAGATAATCATGCATGATTCACACGAAATCACCAAAGAGAATTGATATTGACCAAATTTTACCTAGTAACTGGAGGGTCACTTCGTGATGGGCGCTGGTCCGGCAGGTCGCAGTTAGCCTAAGCGATATGACTCTCATCTTCCATTGGCCAAGTACCTTCGACGTATATCGAACGGTTCCCTCGCATCGAACCACTTGACCGGAGTCATGACAGGAGGTATATCGCAGGGAATTTGTTCACGTACGTCGAGTATATCGAATTCACTCTCACACGTATCGTCCCCACGAGGTATATGGTGAGGCAATTCACATACACTCAGGTATATCAAATGGCTTATCCACACGTACCGATTGCCCGCAAGAGCAAGACGTATATCGTAGAAGTCACGCCAAAGGGGGGAACCCATGCCGATTCACCCAACCAACTGCATACCCGCATATAGGTGTCAGACCTAGGACACGCACTTTAGATTGTCAGTTTCAACCCGAAACTCTGCCAAAATTCCAGGTCGGCCTGCCGCCCAATTTTCGTGCATTTTTAAAATAGGGCCCTGTCCGTGATCCTAGTTACAAGTCCAAACCGTAGCTTTGCATATATTAAGACCCCCACTTTTCCAGGCTCGGGTCCTGTCCGGCATTGCATTTAGGAGAATTAAATACAAGTGAAAACATAATAATCATAATAATGATGCTGAGTTCTGTCTCCCAAAAGCATTTTTCCCTTCTTTATCGAAAATCCAAAAACATTTCTACCATCTTTATCAAAAATCCAAAAACATTTCTCCCTTCTTTATCAAAAATCCAAAAAACATTTCTCCCTTCTTTATCGAAAATCCAAATATAATTCTTCCTTTAAAAAAAAAAAATTCTCATCCTGTGCCTTCTCAGGTCGATCGCAAGCCCTTGTCCTGGCTCCCTATTAGCTTCGGTCTTCAGTCAAATCACCCCGGAGTTTCATCCGTTCTTCTACTACTTATTTTGAGTTCGAAATCCATCCATCTTCCATGGAGAATACAGATCAAGCACCAGTCATACAGCCGGATAGGATGACAGTCCTAGCTCAGCTCGTGTCCAAGATTGACAACCTCCAAACTGAGGTCTAAGAGATGCAAGGAAACTAAGTTCATATTCCTCAAGAGCCCGATGCCCTATTCCCTCGTGCTATGGGTCCACCCAAGCCTATCTGGGTTCCGAAAGAATATCAGCACGATCCACGTGCCCCTCCTGCCAATGGGCCGTCGCCTGCCCAGCTTCCAATGCTAAACATTGCCCAGCCTATGGCTAACCTGCCTGTGGTCGCTGATCCAAAGGAAGAGGAGTTAAATAAAGTCAAAGAGGATCTTAAGATGATCACCAAGAAGTTTGACCAAGTCAGGATCTCTGGGAATTACATGGACTACACCCACATGTCTTCTTATCCTTAAGCGAGGTTACCCGATAAGTTCAAGATGCCAAATATCGAGAAGTTCGGAGGGAGTTGACCCCCAATTGTTCACCTTCGTAGTTATCATCATTCCATGACTCTACTAGGGGATTTTGAAGAAGTGATGGCCCAATTTTTTCAGCAAACTTTGAAGGATAGTGCCCTCCAATGGTTTTAATCTCTTAAGGAATCTAGAATCCGTAGCTGGGAGAATGTAGCCCAAGAATTCATGTCACAGTATAAATACAATGAAGAGCTTGAGGTCCCCCCATCATGATTTAGATCTACTCAAACAGAATCCAAGAGAATCAATCAGTAACTTTATACCTTGGTGGAGAGAGCAAGCAGCTACCATGACCAATCGACCATCTGAAGAAGAACAGGTCAACATAGTGAAGAAAAACTTCTTGCCCCGTGTCCGAGAGACGATGGGAGGACAATACTATCCCCACTTCCAAGCTCTCAAAGAAGCAGGAGTGGAAATCGAGGATAGCCTCGTTAAAACAGAGGTTGAACCAAAAAAGGTGTCCGAACAGTTCACCCCTAGAAAGTATGACAAGCTTGCCAGTGCTACCGTTTCGACCATCAACAACATCTCTCAACCAACCACGTCATGGGCACCAGAAAGCCGACCTGCCCCTATTCGAAGGGAATATACTGAACTCCATGCTCCCCTCTCCAAAGTTTACCAAGCCCTGTTAAGCTGAAACCTCATCAAACCCTTGGATCCACGTCCATTTCCAAACCCACTCCCAAGAAACTTCAACACCGATGCTCATTGTGCCTTTCACCAAATTTCCGGCCATACTACCGACCAATGCTTCCACCTTCGGAACGTAATTAAAGATCTCATTGATCGGGGTACCATCGCCCCACCAGGCAATCCTAAGCCAAACACTACTCACAACCCACTCCCAAATCACACCAATGCCATTTTATTAGATGAAAACCCAGATTTTGATCCCTCAACTCAAATCACACTCATATACTTTCCTAAACCTCGTCAAACTTGTGCATATTTCCTCCTACACCCTACTAGCCTCGCAGATCAGGCACTATCACTCCTTACCAGAGCATGCATCGCTGTTCGTGCCCGTTCTGAAAATGGAAGTATGGAATCGTCAGAGGTGTTAACCAACTCCTAGAGTTCGGGCTAAAATTGCCCTCACAGATGGTCATCGATTGCCAGAAGTTCAGCACACTGTTCTTGGAGGCACGAAAATGGGCTCGAGATTCAGAAAAGTGGGTGGTACCAACCGACGAAGTTAGCCTAGATGATGTTGTCCAGACTATGGTAGAATTATTCGGGAAAACCAACAGCATTTGCAGTATCACCGGGTTACTTGACACTTTAAATCTACAAGGACGCTTGGTCCCTTCAATCACACATATCCCCACGGAATGGGAGAACTTATATGAAGAAGACGTTGAAGTTATGAAATGCATCGACTTTACATGGAAAGACAGAGTTGCTACCACCGGATGGGGGGAAGAATTCAAAGAATCGAGTGTAGAATAAGTTTCAGAAAGAGCTGGTCCAGTAGCCAACATATGTGGGACGATATCATTTGAAGAACTCCTCGGAGAAATAAATAGGGTGGAAGCACAACCTGAGATTGACGAGGAAACGGGATTCATGTTCTTCCTTTCTTCAATAAATCACATGACCAGATCAGGGAGACATTACCAGGCTCCAAGCTCACTACCAGCAAATGACAAAGGGAAGGCCGTTGAAAAACTTCCTATGCCAGAGATGACCATCGAGGAGAGCAAGATCCTCGATCAACTGAAGAAAACCCAAGCTAACATCACTATATGGGGGCTTTTCATGTCTTCCCAGCTGCACATAAATGCTTTAATCAAATTACTCACTGGACCCATAGTTCCTCCATCTACCACACCGAAAGAAGCGGTAAATCTAGTCGGATCCTTAACCTCTACCCGGATGCTATCATTCTTTGAAGAAGAAATCCCTAGAATTGGGTCGAATCACAATCATGCACTCAATATCTCCGTCGAAGTTATGGGAAAGGCTGTGCCACTCTCCCTAATCAATAATAGATCTGCCTTGAACGTTTTCCCTCTGAGAACTTTCAAGTGTTTAGGCCTGAAAGAAAGCGACCTCGATCCAAACTTCGTCGCTGTGCGTGCCTACGATAATACCCATCGTGAGGTGACGGGGGACATAAAACTTGCAATAGGGGTTGGCCCTATAAACCCCGTCGTTGAATTCCAAGTCATAGACATCCCAGCCTGTTTCAACCTGTTGCTCGAATGCCCCTGGCTCCACAGTATCAAGGGTGTGTCTTCCTCACTCCATCAGAAATTGAAGTTTTTCACTGACGGGCGAGTCATCACCATTTTGGGCGACAACGAAAAATCCGAGGGGGCAAGCATCAGCAATCCAATTCTTGAGATACAGCACGGGTCAAATGATATGCTCCTATCAGGATTCCGAGTCGAGCCACTCCTACTCCCGGCAGGGGACGGTTTCAAAGAAAGGGTTTGTCCAGAATATCACTACACCAAAATGATAAAATTGTCACCTTTCAGCCGGCCACCCTTGTCAAGGTCATTGACCGTGACAAAAAATATGCGTTTTGTGTCACGGTCATTGACCTTGACACGACCATGAAAAAGAATTGTGACGGCCATTGACCGTGACAAGTCCGTGACAAATTTACTTGTCAAGGACTTGTCATGATCAATGACCGTGATAATTCTTTAAATAATTGTCACGGTCAAGGACCTTGACACAACCGTGACAACTTCTGCAGCAAATACCCTTACCCCATCTTTTTTCCCCCGCCGTTCCCTCCTTTTCCAACTCTCTCTCTCTCTCTCTCTCTCTCTCTCTCTCTCTCTCTTCCATTTATATATATGTTTGTGTGTATATATATATGTGTGTGTGTGTATATATGTGCGTGTGTGTGTGTGTGTGCGTGTGTAGGGGGTGGGGCAGGGTGGGGGTAGGGGGTGGGGCAGGGGGGTTATTGTGTGTGTGTGTGTTTATGTGTGGTGGGTGGGGGGTGTGGAGGGAGGTGCAAGGTGGGGGGCTATTGTGTGTGTGTATATGGTGGGTGGGGGTGGGTAGGGGGCAGGGTGGGGGTAGGGAGTATATTCACGAGTTATTTGTATATATATGTGTGGTGTTTTTTTTTTATCTTTATATGATGTTTATATGTTGGAAATAACTCATAAATTTGTCAATTTATTTTTGTATTTGAATTAACCTAGGGTTCTTGAATTTTTTGCACTTTTGTTGAAACTAACTCGTGAATATATGTTTGTGTATGTTTGTTAGGTGTATATGATGTTTATATGTTGGAAATAACCCATGAATTTGTCAATTTGTTTGTGTGTGTGGGGTGGGGGGTGGGGAGGGGGGGTAAGGCAAGGTACCATTGTAATTCTCTTAATATCGTGTTTTGATGATTCTATGAGATAATATATATTGTTTCAAGGTTAACTCATTGTAGATAAAAACATTCACATAGTAAGATTAAATTGAATCCATCCATAGATTCTATAATTACATCCACTAAATTATAATTAATAAATGAAACAATTTTAGATGAAAGTAAATTAATAATTAGTGCCCATTTCATATGAAAGTAGGATTGCCCCTCAGTGTAAATTAGTAAATTAATAATTGTATAAGTTAATTGTTAGTTTAATTGATGAAATGAATTATTGAGTATATGAATTAGAAGGAGTATGAGATACACATTTATTGTTGACATTGTTGTTGGATTATTTTGTTTAGTAAATGTTTGGTTGGTTAGTTTTAAAAGTGGCATGACCACTAGATTATTGTCCATAAGGGGGTGGGATTTTTTAACTTTTTTTGAAAATTACTTTGAAAATCATTAATGTTTCTTTAAAACATATGATTCATCAATACAATACAGATTTATATCAGTTTAAACAAGTGTTAAGTAAAAAAACATGATTTTAATTAAGGTACAAATCTATAATGAATTAAATTTGGTTTCTTTACATAAAACCCACATAATGAGCAATGTACCCCCCCACAAGTGTTGGATTCAAACCTGGCATGTTTTTAAACCCGAATAGATTCTTTATGGCAACCAAACATAAACAAGTAACATGTTAAGCCTTGATAAAGCAAGATATTTCTTTCATGAACAATTAAGAATGGGTGATTCCTTTTATTCGATCCCTTCTAACACAAAAAATGTGGTGGGGGTGTGGTGAGGGGGGGGAGGGGGTGGGGGCAGGGATGGGGGTGGGTGGTGGGGTAGGGGTGGGGGAGGGGGAAGGGATGGTAATAAATATTCCAATTTTAATGCTTTTAATTGATTTTCACTTTATCATTTTCACTCTTGTGCAGTGTGCGTGTGTGTGGGCAGTAGGGGTGGGGGTGGGGATGTTTAATAGTAACAATTCATTTTTATTTGTTGTAATTGTACATATTTGCATGTCTTCTTCTAATTCATTTTTATATGTACTAATAACATTTTTTTACAGTAAATGTCTCCTTCAATTAAGGCGAGGATGATGATGCTGGTTATGATGATGTCGTCTGGGCTCGGTGGTAACGGAGGCGACAAGGGCTCCTCGGCCCCTAGGCTCCCCAAATATGGAAAATTTGGGATTACCATCGAGAACAAGTCGGAGCTATTAGATAGATCCCTCGAGATACTAAAGACGGTCATCGGCCCGGGGTTTATGAGTTGGAAGGAGGTTCCATATGAGCTCAAGTTAGCTGTTTGGGCGGCACTACAGGTAATTTATTTACATGAATATTTCAATTTCGATTTAAATTTCATTTTATATTTATATTCATATTTATTCGCAACTAACATTGTATTTGTTGGACAGGAACAATTCAACTTGGATCCAAAGCTACGCGATTCCGTCTTAGAGCAGTTGAGGGAGCAACACAAGACGTGGAAGAAAAATATGCGGACATGGTACTTTGGGAAAACACGAGAGTCCATTATCCAATGGCGTGGATCCGTCCCGCCCAAGGAGACGATCTCATTAGCACAATGGCAAAAGTTCATTGACAATGAGATCGAGGATCGACAATTGGCATCTCGCCAATCGAGGAGGGAAAGTCGGGAAAAAAAAACGGACGTGCACTACTCCGGACGGACGTCTTACGCCGAGGTGGAGCATAGGATGAAGGTAAGATTTAATTTTTCTATAACTACAGAAATATATTATTCTTCATTATTTTACTTTGCGGGGCCGATACTGATTTTACTTTATTCTATTTCAGGGGGTAGGGAGTGGCCCAGGGGGTAAGCCACATAGGCTCGATACTTATGTGGCTTTTTGGACGAAGAAGGGGAAGGACAAGGACGTGTCCCTGAGCGTTGCGGCCACGATTGTAATAATCCGATAGTTTAATTTTTGTTAATTACGTTATAATTTTTTAGTGTACTTATTTTACTAATCATGTGCTTTTTGTCGTTTCAGGCAAAGCTTAAGGAAGTGCATGAGTCGCAGTCTGATGCCAACAAGGCGTCTTTGTCCACAGACGCACTCAGCCAAGTTCTTGGCTCTGATCGCAAGGGGAGGACAAGGGGGTGAGCTTGCGGGTGGCCAAATCTAGGATCATCGGATGGGAGACAAACGACACCGGGTTGGCTCGAATGGTGGATTCACATGACGCGAAGCTGTCCCGTTTGGAGGCGACGGTACAAGATATGTACTCATTCATGAAGCGTACGTTGGGCGGAGACCGTAAGGGGAAAGGGAAGGAGAAGGCGATGGAGGAGGAGGAGGTGCGGGAGAACGAGGCGCAGGATGACGAGGATGTGGACCTTACTGCTTCATCACCGACACGTGCGTACTTCAATGATCCACTTCCTTATTTATTTCTCTTCCCCGGATCGATGTCGACAATTGGTTGGCCGAGCGTGTTCATATTGGACGTATTTGATGGCCATCGGATAGGGCGGGGGTTGAGGGACCCGAATATCATCCAGGGTGGAATAGTTTATGGACGTGCGGTTCAAGAGATCGAGTCCAAAGTGCTCGTCACGCATGTGATACCCGGGAAGGAGAACTCCCTATTGTGGTTACGCGAACAATGTGGCATGATGTATATTAGTGGGTGTGTCAATTCGTATATCGTGTGGCCTACTCACCTCCTCACATTTACCCCAGACATGTAGTGACATTATTTTTAAGTTGGTACATTTGAATTATATTTGGATTATATCGTCATGTATATTATTTCTATTTTGAATATATATTTGCATTATCTTTAGTTTGTTTGGATATATGATGTTTGAACAGGTACAATATTGCTATAATAGGTACAAATATACTACTGGGCTGTGGCAGTGGCCATACTGCCCAACATATTTTTTTTAAATTCTGCCAAGAATTGTCACGGTCAATGACCGTGATATTTTTTTTAAAAAGGGTCAAGGCTTTGTCACGATTATGAACCATGACTAAGCTTGTCACGGTCATGGATTATGACACGATCGTGAAAATTCTAACGAACTTGTCACGGTCAATGACCGTGATACGTCCGTGATAAAAAAAGTTGTCTCGCCCGGGATTGTCACGGTCATTGACGTTGACAAGTCCAACTTGTCAAGGTTAATGACCGTGATAATAGTGCAGATTTGGTGTAGTGTATGACCCTCATGGCAATGTCAATGTGATTCAGATGTTCAAAAACATGCACTTCATGCCTGGACTGGGGCTAAGACAAAGGCAGTAGGGTATACTTGAGCCCATCAAACTGAAGAAAGCTTTCCCTCCTTGTGGCTTGGGGTATCAACCATCGGAACAAGAGCTCAGAATGATCCTCCAGTCTCAACCAAAGAGCAGATCGGACTGCATCCGAACTATCTTAGGAGACTCCTTAAATGGACGATTCATCAAAGAAGGCGAGGACTTCCCCTTTTGCGGGTTTCCAGAACTATGGTATGACCACACAGACAGGAAGATGAGGCCAGGAATGGAGATCTTTTTCCAAGATAGCTATCCATGGGCCGAAAGTTTCCAACACCGCGTACAATCGCTCATCAAAGATACTGAAGAGACTAAGGAAGGCGATTCCGAGGATTCCTTCAACTTATAGACACTGCAGCTGGCACTCTGCATGGTTCATTCGGGCACTACATCAATGGACCCATCCCGTTTGATTAAAGCTGCTGATACACCTCTCCTCAACTGGCATGCTGCGCCAGTTCTACCTCGTGAAATCTCCCCTGACCCTAATGTGTACCCTATTTCTTCTTCTGTTGTCTATCCTTGCTCAAATGTAATCGAGACCTCTTTTGATGAGGTTCTCAATGTTGTTTTTCCTATTAATGAAATAAATGAAGATTTTGAGTATCTTGTTGTGCCTTACATTAACTGCTTGAATTCTAATCAAACTTTTGATGATGATGATTTTGCAAATGAATAATTCTTAACTGATCTAAATAAGGTTAATAATAAACAACATAACCGTGTTCAAGTTAATGAAGAAGAGATTGTTGTTATTAATCTCGGTTCTAGTAGCCAACTGCGCGAGATTAGGATAGGGGCCACCCTTGACGAGCATGAGTGTGCACAATTCGAAGAATTGTTAAAGGAGTTCGTAGACGTCTTCGCATGGTCCTATGATCATATGCCCGGCATTGATCCTGAAATAGATCAACACAAGATCCCCACTCTCCCAGATTACAAGCCGGTTAAAAAAAATTGAGAAAACTCTGCACCGAATGGTCGCTCAAGGTCAAAGAAGAGGTGGTCAAACAGTTAAACGTGGGTTTTATTCGGGTGATAGAATATCCCACATGGCTAGCCAGCATTGTACCTATGCCAAAATCCGAAGGGAAGGTTCGAATCTGTGTAGATTATCGAGATTTAAACAAAGCTTCTCCAAAGGATGATTATCCGCTACCCAATATTGACATGATCGTGGACAACACAGCCAGTCATGCTCTCAAGTCTTTTATCGATGGGTTTACTGGATACAACCAAATAAAGATGCACCCCGACCACCAAGAAAAAATTGCATTCATCACCCCATGGGGAACCTTTTTCTACACCGTTATGCCATTCGGTCTCAAGAATGCTGGGGCTACCTACCAAAGGGATGCCACAACCATCCTGCACGATCTGATTCACCAAGAGGTCGAGGTTTATGTGGATGATATGGTTATCAAGTCCAAAACTAGAGAAGGTCATGTTCCCGCTCTCTGGAAGTTCTTCGAACGACTGCGACGATATCAAATGCGACTTAATCCAAAAAAGTGTGTCTTCGGCATTGAAAAAGGAAAACTCTTGGGATTCATGGTCAGCGAAAAGGGGATAGAAGCAGATCCTGCAAAGCTGAAGGCTATACTTGGGATGCCACCACCCTGAACAGAGAAAGAAGTCCGAGGTTTTCTTGGGAAATTATAATATATTAGCCGGTTCATCAGCCAGCTAACCTCCATCTGTGAACTGATCTTCAAGATCCTCCGAAAAGATTCAACCAATGTTTGGAACAAGGCCTGCCAAGAATCTTTTGACCGAATCAAATAATACCTAACCCAACCTCTAGTGCTCATGCCACCATAGTCTGGTCTCCCTTTTCTCGTATACCTAACCATAACCGACACTGCATCTAGGGTTTTGCTAGCCCAATATCTTGAAGACTCCCGTAAAAAAAGAGCCATATATTATGCCAGTTGCAAATTGGCCGGGTACGAGGTCAACTACACTGCTTTAGAAAAAGCATGTGTTGCACTTGTCTGGGTCACCCAAAAGTTGCGACACTACATGTTCTCCTTCCCCATCAAACTTGTATCCTGAATGGATCCCATCAAATACCTACTTGAGAAACCCGCCTTATTCAGTCGAATGGACCGATGGTTGATGCTCCTAACCGAGTTCGATATCGTGTACGTCACACAAAAAGCTGTTAAAGGAAGAGCCATCTCTGACTACCTCGACGATTACCCTATAGAAGAAGCAGATGTTCAGATCTCCGAATTCCCAGATGAAAATATCCTCTGCACCACTCAAGACCGCCTTTGATGGAAAACATTCTTTGACGGTGCTTCCAACAAAAAGGGATTGGCATTGGGATACTTCTGATCGACCTAGATGGCTCCCACACTCCCATCGCCATTAAATTGGATTTCCCTTGCACCAACAACATGACGAAATACGAGGCATGCACAGTGGGTCTCAAGGTTTTTCTCAAGAAAGGTATTCAATACCTTGATGTCTAGGGGGATTTTTCCTTTATCATCGGTCAAGTGCTCAGAAAGTGGAAAGTCATGGACGAAAAGCTCCAACCCTTTTATGCCCAATTAGAAGAGTTAGCCTCCCAATTTCGAGATATCACCTTCCATTACCTACCCCGAGCAAAGAATAACCTAGCCGATGCTCTCGCCACCTTGGCCTCCATGGTCGACATGCCCGAAGGAATAACAATGACCCCCTTCCTGGTTCAAAAGCAAGACAAACTGACCCATTGCTACCATATTAAGCTTGTCTCCACTGAAGATCCCGAACTAGCTGATTGCTGGTACAATGATATCTGGTGCCTCCTTCAATATGGTAGGTATCCCGAGGGTTCCAACAAGAAAGATAAAATAACCCTTCGAAGAGTGGCCGCCCAGTACATCATCTTTCATAAAGCTCTACTCAAGAGGAATTTCGATGGAACTCATCTACACCGCATCGCAAGGGCTGAAATTGAGAAAATAATGCAGAAAATCCAGAACAGGGAATGCGGACTCCACATGAATGGTCACATGCTCACCAAGAAGATCGTCCGATAAGGCTACTACTGGACCACCATGATCCAGGACTACACCGCCTATGTCCGGAGGTGCCTCAAATTCCAACAATTCTCCAATCTTCAACACTTGCCTCCACGAGAATTATACAACATGACCTCTCCCTGGCCGTTCTCCACCTGGGGTATTGACATCATAGGGAAGGTTACACCAAAGGATTCAAACGGACATGAGTTCATCCTGGTTGCCATCGATTATTTCACCAAATGGGTCGAGGCTGAGTCATACGCAGTATTGAACGCCAAGAAAGTGGACAAACTCCTCAAGAAAAATATCATCTATCGATATGGGGTCCCGCACGAGATGGTATCAGATAACGGGTTGCATTTTGAAGCAGAAGTCACAGAAGTAGTCAACGAGTATGGGATTCAGAGACACAAATCTTCTCCCTACCGACCTCAGATTAATGGTGCAGTTGAAGCCGCCAACAAAAACCTCAAAGCCATCATCAGCAAGATGACCGAAAGTTGTAAGGATTGGGCCGACCGAATCCCGTACGCCCTCTGGGGCTATCGAACCTCAATCCAAACCTCTACTGGGGATACCCCTTAGTCCCTGGTCTACGGCATGGAAGCAGTCCTATCTGTAGAGCTGGAAATACCCTCGCTACGCGTCATGCTCGAAGGCAAGGTTAGTGAAGAAGACTGGTGCCAAATCCGTCTTGATGAGCTACCCCTCCTAGATGAAAGAAGATTAAAAGATCTTTACCACATATAGGGGTACCATCGTCGAATAGCGCGATCATTCAACAAAAAAGTCAAGGACCGGGGTGTACAGGAGGGGTGGTTTAGCCCTCAAAGAGATTGTAGAACTCATCTGGGACCCCAGAGGGAAATTCAAGCCTAATTGGAGCGACCCCTACATTGTGAAGAAAATCTTATCCGGTGGTGCCGCCATGCTCACTGACATAGATGGGGAGGAGATTGCTCGTCCAGTCAATCTGGATCGTCTCAAGAAATTCTACCCCAAGTCCGAAATCTCGGCGCGCTACGACTCTTCCCATCCCCCTTTTATTCTAAAAAAAAATGCTTCATTTCCCTCTACCCAGAAGTACGTGGGCCTGATCCTCTACAAAAACTATTTTAAAACTTTTTAAAAAACCCCAGAGGTACGTAGGCAGCTCATACTCCTCACATGAGCGTGACCCTTTCTTTTTCACAAAGTACTATTCTTTTCTTACCTCCGAGAACGGCGGTTCATTCTAAAAATACTTGAACAAAAGGATTATGTATGCCTTAGCGATCAGTATAGATAATTCAAAAAACAAAATTCATCAAAAGGCACAGCTGGATGATCAGAAACTTATTTATTTCATTAATAAGAAATTACAGTACAGATTACATAAGAAAAAGGAACAGATAACTCCCTTCCCCACTACTATAAAAAGCCAAATAAAATCCCCACACCTATCACACAAATAAACTCTCCAGGAGTCCTACCCACAGCTACCAGAGGAGCCTGCACCCTCATCATCTACATCCTGAGGCCCCCAAGTTTCCCCTGTCTGAATAGAGTGCCGTAAACATTCCATGGATCGATGAGCCTTAACCATCTTAGAAAAGATCACAACGCCCCCTTCCATGGAGTCAGATAAAACAAACCATCTTTGTCCAGTCTCCACTACCAACATCTTGCTGACTACTTTCCTCCACAACCACTTCATATAATCTTTGGGGACATGGAAAACCTTCCCGATAGACTAAGAGGGACGGGTCAACGGACGCCGATTTTCCCACAGAGACCCAAGCAATAGACGCAGGCACTCAGTCAAGTCCTCTATCGGAAAGAAATTTGAGATCCGAGGTGGCACGACCTGTGCCCAGCCGAATTGGCGCAAAATCCGCCAAGGGAAATAAAAAGAGGTCTGTCTGAGACCAACCAGCCGCACATATGAATACTCTCCTAGCTCCAGAACAGGCTGCAACTGTCCCCACCAAGGCACTGACCAATACAGACAACAAGCCCCATGCTCCACAAGCCAAATCTCCCAGTTCTCAACATACAGGCCAATGCGGATGAAGTAGCGTGAAAAGAAGTTGGGTATGGCCGACAAGGAATATTCTGGAGGAGTCGACAAGAAGAATCTTTCAGACAACCACATGAACAACATCACAGGGCTACCCCTCAAAAAGTCAGAACGAACTTCTCTCCAAGCATCCAGGCCATTCAGAGTCTCCGCCAATATCACCGCTGTGAGATTGCGACAGTATGACATCCATGAAGTAATGGCTGCAAGTTGTGGGTCCACCTGCAATTCCCCAGTCACCAAAAATAATTTTAAAACCAGACCCAGAACAACAACTCCAGCGTAGCCAGCATCACCTACTTCCCACAAATGCATGGACTGCAGCACCGCCGGGAGGGAGATCATTCCTCCAGCTACCAATGATCTACCGGCCAAAGGCGAAATATGAAGAAGCCTGGCCAATAAATCCCTAGGAGAATGGGAAAACTCGGGCAAAGCCGCAGAAACACTGGGATTTACACCCAGTATGGCACAAAATTCCTTGTAGGTATGACAAACTTCTTCCAACCCAAAGCAGAATACATGGTCTTCGGGGTACCAGAATTGTACCACCGCCATCAGCATATTCCACTCAATAGGTCGATTGCGCCACAAGGAGACTCGATGCATGTTGAAATCATCGTAGTCGACATTATAAGAGCACATAGCTTCCAAGGCTTCGAGGTAGTTGGCAAACTCGGTGCTACCATGGAGAGCCATCTTGCAAGGCTAAGAGATGGTGGGCAAGTAGGTAAGAATACAAAGGTGTGATGACAACACTCCACCCTTACCCCTTTTTATACTTGAAGATCCTCATAAGAGACACAATCCCTGCAGATATCGGAGGGAACCATACCCCACAAGGTACCAAGGGCTGAAAAGGGTACCATTCAAAGCTTTAAATTGATGGGATTAGACTGAACTGTCGATAGGCAGGTCAGGGTGCTTGCCAATCGGCAACCCCCCCATTTTTGGAGATTTCCCTCTTTTCCTCTTTTGTCAAATTAGAAAACTCAATAAAAATAAATTGATATTCTCAACAGAAGTTCAAAATCCCTTTAATTCTCCCTTTTTAATAAAAAAACTTTACTTCAAAAAATTCTAAAAATATTTCCTTTTTACGGTCTCAGCAACAAAGTAAAAAGCGCATGTTCATGCATTCATTCATCATTAATAAAAGATAACAAAAAAACTCCATTGCATTGCATATATCTGTTTTCTGTGTTACATCATCTTTGCAGAAAATAGAAAGAAAAGGCAAAAACAACGGGACTCAGCCCGAACCCACATTTTCTCTCTCTCTCTCTCTCTCTCTCTTAAGAGCTTCCACCCCTGCGGCGTGCTCTCTTCCCCCTACGGCGAGACGATGCGCCACCACTACCCGAGTCTGAGTACTCTTCGGATGAAGCAGACAGCACCAAGTAAGAAGAAATGGGAATCGCATCCCGAATATGGGCAGTCGTCAAAGATATCCAGACTCTGATGTCTCTCAGCCAAGTGGTCGACACCCGAACTTGCTGAAAGAAAAGGTGAAATCAGTATCAAAGCAGAAATGACCAAAACAGAAAAGAAAGTAAGAGAAGAACAGAAAGGTATACCGCAGGTCGAAGGACCTCCTCTGTCAAACCCAACTCCTCCGGATCCATCGCATGAGGACGGTGCAGCATAGGCACCATCCCTCCATCAGCCCGCCGAATGTTGTATGAAGGGGTATGCAACCGTACAAAAGGGACCTCCGAGGTCTCCTCCACCATAGATGCCGACGGACCACCACCACTGTGGGAAGATCCCACTGCCCGACTCAAACCCACCGGAGGGAAGGGCAGCGCATCATATATGTTGGGCGCCATCAAGAAGCTCGTCACAAAATCCATATAGTCATACGGCGCAGCCATATCGGTGTATAACAAGTAGGAATTGCTGATCATCGCCGCGATCCTCTCACCTTCCAACATCAGTCGTTCCCACCTCATAGACGTAGGAGGCTGCGCAGGTGGCACCACCACCTCCTCCTCGGCAATCTAACGAACTACCCTCTCCCCCACTTCCTGGTACCTCGGGGAGAGGGTAGTTCGTTAGATTGTCGAGGAGGAGGTGGTGGTGCCACCTGCGCAGCCTCCTACGTCTATGAGGCGGGAGCGACTGATGTTGGAGGGTGAGAGGATCGCGGCGATGATCGGCAAGTCCTACTTGTTATACACCGATACGGCTGCGCCGTATGACTATATGGATTTTGTAACGAGCTGCTTGATGGCGCCCAGCATATATGATGCGCTGCCCTTCAGGAAGTGGGGGCGACCGGGGCAGCCATTCTGGAAGTGGGGGCGACCAGGGTGAACGCACCAGCTGAATGCATCCAAAGAAAAGTAAAGGGTCGCCAAGGTCAGACTCCCCCAATCATAGAAGGGGATGTTCGAAAACATCCTCAAGTATGGCAGAAACCATAAATGAACGACGTCGCCGCTCGACGCCACCATGAAACCTCCCAAAACTAGCAGAATGAATAACCGGGCCATCTGCCTCACTTGCAGCCCATCCTCCACATCGACCCCCTACCCAGCAGAACATCCTTCAGTAGGGACAGCCGGATAGAATCCCCAGAGACTATCCTCCCTACATCACCAAGTGTCGCACGTACTACCTCCGATCTCACCCGTAAAGAGCGATCCGCCTCTATCTGCTCTCCATCACAATCCAGCCCCAGCAGCTGCTGCACGTCTATGGGAGTCACCGTCATCTCCCCGAATCCAAAATCAAAGGTGTGGGTAGTGTCCCACCACCTCTCTCCTAAAGCGCACAGGACCGCTGTCGAATGAGGCGTCTCATCCAGTACCGATGCCAACCACCCAAAACCCGCTGATGATACCACCCAGCGCACCACAGGTGGGAGATGCTCCCATACATCCTTGAGCCCCATTGTCCCACTCGCACACATATTCTTCAAAGAAATATTAGACTGGAAAAAAGAAAAGTCTCATCAAAAGTCAAGAAAGAAAAAATCACTAGAAAGAGAAGAATGCCAAAGGTCGGGTCACTTACATAACCGTCGGGGATCACTCTCGAAGAGAGATAATGCGATGGCTCCCGCACCAAGGTTCGCTCATCCGCAGCAGGATCAAACGCATCAAAGGAGTTCTCACTCTCCAAAGAAAGAGGCGCCCTGCCCCTCCACTCCACATTCTCCCACTCATCAACGGTCAACCACTCCCGGTGGACTGTAATGCTCACGAAAGCGGCCATTTCTTGAAGATAGAAATACTAGAACGATTTGCAGAAGAATCGTAGAGAGAGAGAAAGCAAAAGAAGCTGTGAAAAAATGAGGAGATTCGCCCCCTTTATATAGGATGCCAAGCGCCATGCCGATCGGCATCTCCCCCTACCATAATGATCGACACTGACCCTTGCCTTCTTGAGGTAGCCCAAAAGTCCGTGCCACTGCCGAATGGCACCCTTCATACTATGCCGACCGACAGCCTCCTTAAATTTTGTACAGAAATTCACGAAAATTACCACAGAACCTCAAAAAATCCCCGAAAAATTCCCAAAAATCCCTGGAGGGATTTAAAGCATCTTTACCAACAAAATTTTGCATTACCCCAAGAAGAACCCCTCTTCCCCAGTGAAATCCTCTGAAACCAAGTGAAAACTCCTCCCGGCAACGCTCCGGAGGATCCCTAAGGATCACCTGATCACTTCCCCAGCGGAATTCTCTTACATCACCCAAAATAGGTTATTCCCCCCTAAGAGGTCTCCTAAAAGCTTCCCTAGCTATCAGCTCCCCAGCTCAGATCAAAATCACAAAGCTCTTTCTCTAGCAAAATCAAAATCCAATCTTTATCCACTCTTGGGTCATAATTGGCCCCGGTCTTGGATCGTCACCTTAGTTAGGTCAGAATTGACCTAGGTCCTCGATCGTCACCACTCTTTGGGTCAGAATTGGCCCCGGTCTTGGATCGTCACCTTAGTTAGGTCAGAATTGACCTCGGTCCTCGGTCGTCACCACTCTTTGGGACAGAATTGGCCCCGATCTTGGATCGTCACCAGAGTTAGGTTAGAATTGACCTTTGTCCTCGGTTGTCACCACTCTTTGGGTCAGAATTGGCCCCGGTCTTGGATCGTCACCTGAGTTAGGTTAGAATTGACCTCGGTCCTCGATCGTCACCACTCTTAGGTCAGAATTGGCGCCGGTATTGAATCGTTACCTGAGTTAGGTCAGAATTGACCTCGGTCCTCGATCGTCACCACTCTTGGGTCAGAATTGGCTCCGGTCTTGGATTGTCACCTGAGTTAGATCAGAATTGACCTCGGTCCTCGATCGTCACCAATCTTGGATCATAATTTGCCCCGGTATTGGATCGTCACCTTAGTTAGGTCAGAATTAACCTCGGTCCTCGGTCGTCAACACTCTTTGGGTCAAAATTGGCCCCAAACTTGGATCGTCACCTGAGTTAGGTCAAAATTGACCTCGGTCCTCGATCGTCAACACTCTTTCGGTCAGCATTGGCCTCGATCTTCGATCGTCACCTGAGTTAGGTCAAAATTGACCTCGGTCCTCGATCGTCACCACTCTTTGGGTCAGAATTGGCCTCGGTCTTGGATCGTCACCTTAGTTAGGTCAGAATTGACCTCGGTCCTCGATCGTCACCACTCTTTGGGTCAGAATTGGCCCCGGTCTTAGATCGTCACCTGAGTTAGGTCAGAATTGACCTCGGTCCTCGATCGTCACCACTCTTGGGTCAAAATTAGCCCCGGTCTTGGATCGTCATCTTAGTTAGGTCAGAATTGACCTCAGTCCTAGGTCGTCGCCACTCTTGGGTCAGAATTGGCCCCGATCTTAGATCATCACCTGAGTTAGGTCAGAATTGACCTCGATCCTCGGTCGTCACTACTCTTGGGCCAGAATTGTCCCCGATCTGGGATCATCACCTGAGTTAGGTCAGAATTGACCTCGGTCCTCGGTCGTCACCACTCTTGAGTCAAAATTGTCCCCAATCTTGGATCGTCATCTGAGTTAGGTCAGAATTGACCTCGGTCCTCGGTCGTCACCATCTTGGGTCAGAATTGGCCTCGGTATTGGATCGTCACCTGAGTTAGGTCAGAATTAACCTCGGTCCTCGGTCATTACCACTCCTGGGTCAGAATTGGCCCCGGTCTTGGATCGTCACCTGAGTTAGGTGAAAATTGACCTCGATCCTCGATCGTCACCACTCTTTGTGTCAGAATTGGCGCCGGTCTTGAATCGTCACCTGAGTTAGGTCAGAATTGACCTCGGTCCTCACCACTCTTGGGTCAGAATTGGCCCCGGTCTTGGATGGTCACCTGGGTTAGTGAGAATTGACCTCGATCCTCGGTCGTCACCATCTTAGGTCAGAATTGGCCCCGATCTTGGATCGTCACCTGAGTTAGGTCTGAATTGACCTCAGTCCTCGGTCGTAACCACTCTTGAGTCATAATTGGCCCCGGTCTTGAATCGTCACCTGAGTTAGGTCAGAATTGACCTCGGTCCTCGTCGTCAGCATTCTTAGGTCAGAATTGGCCCCGGTCTTGGATGGTCACCTGAGTTAGATCAGAATTGACCTCGGTCCTCGATCGTCACCACTCTTGGGTCAGAATTGGCCCCGGTCTTGGATCGTCACCTGAGTTAGGTCAGAATTGACCTCGGTCCTCGGTCGTCACCACTCTTGAGTCAGAATTGGCCTGGGTCTTGGATGGTCACCTGAGTTAGGTCAGAATTGACCTCGGTCCTCGATCGTTTCCACTCTTGGGTCAGAATTGGCCTCGGTCTTGGATCGTCACCTGAGTTAGGTCAGAATTGACCTCGGTCCTCGGTTGTCACCACTCTTGAGTCAGAATTGGCCCCGATCTTTGATCGTCACCTGAGTTAGGTCAGAATTGGCCTCGGTCCTCAATCGTCACCACTCTTAGGTTATAATTGACCTCGATTATTATATCTTCACCCTAAGCCTGAAGAACTGACTTTGACCAGCAGATTTGGCTTTGACCCGCAGAATTGGTCACCCTCCCCAATACCACTTCAGGTCCTCAGAATGGACCTAAACCTCTGATCGTCATTCATCCCCAACACACTCCTTAGGTCCGCAGAATTGGCCTCGACCCTCTAAATCGGTCATACTCCCTCAAAAGCATCATGTGGTGTCTATTCGACGGTCATCATTTATTCCAAACTCGCCCATCAAGGGGCTCTATATACACCCCATTCTGTTACCCCCTAACTCTCTTTAGTTCCTTAGTACCTCCCTTCATCACCGTAAACCCAGGTTATGTCTCAAGTACTGACTTGGAGGCTATCGGGCACTCCCCGACTCAATTTGACCCAAAAGTCAAAATCTTCGTCTCGACTGAGACTAAATGAATCTTTAGAGGGCACTAAATACCCTTTCCAACGGTCCGCCCCGTGCACGATTCTTACTTACCATGCGGACGAACGATCCGTTTACGTTTAAAACTTGAACTAGAGGCCACTGGGCTCTCCCGGGCTCTGTTTGACCTATGTAAACTCTTCAACTCGACTGAGGATGAATGAATCTTCAAAGGTCACTGAATAGCCTTTCCAACGGTCCACCCCGTGTGTGATTTTGACTTTCCATGCGGACGAACAGTCCGTTTGACTCTGGGAGGTCACCGAATGCTTCTCGGGCCCGATTGACCAAAGTCACTCCCCAAACTGGTCAAACTCTTTGGAATGTAGAAGTACATCTCCTAACATTTCTAACGGTCTGCCCCGTGTGCGATTCGGACTTACCATGCGAACGAACGATCCGTTTGCGTGCGAATGATTCCCCGTCCAATGGACCGACAAATGCTTTCGAGCCATATTTGACCCAAAGTCAACTCCCGAACCCGGGAGCGGTCCAAAGGACTTTCGAAGGTATCTGAATTAAATTTCCAATGGTATGCCCCATGCGCAATTCTGACCAACGGTTTTCCCTCGGCGGCCGATTTTCTGAAAAAGCCTTAAGCGCACTGCCAAATGGCAGGTTCCAAACCCTGCCTATCGACACCTGCCGATAGGCAGGAATAGGTCTATGCTGATCGGCACTCACCTGGGCCTATAAAAGGAGTCCTTCACCTCATTTTCAAAGGGAGCCCAGATCTGATAAAAACTCTCTGAACGAATCCCAGAAACCTCTCTCGAAGGCAGCGTAATTTCGACATCCAAATCCCCTTTTTACTTCCACTTTTCATCATCATTTTCATCAAACTTAGTGAAATAGCCACTCTCCATCATCATCCAACTGCAAGGGGCACTCTCCAACATTCAAGATATTCAAGAAGGTCCAAGTTTCTCCAACTCTCTCTTAAATTCTCAATAACTTGTCTTCTTATTTAGCACTTTTATTACCTCATCTCACTCCTCCTAATATACTTTTTGTTTAGTATTATTGCACATCTCCTATGTTCATATGAATAAAACCCAAAAAACAAGAAAAAGAGGGTTTGCTCATAAATTCTAAGTAGGGCTTCTCACACTTTTTCCACACTTTTCTCACAACTAAAACACTTTTTCTACACACATACACACACTTAAAAATAAGAGATTCATCATTTGGATTTATGGGATAAACCCCACCTCTCGTTTTGTATGCGAACTACGTGGACTTTGATGCCTTTATAGGCTATGTAGCCATCTCGGGGTAAAACCCGAGACTCGAGTCTTTTTTCTCTCATTTTCTATCTTCTCTAAATCCACTTTCCTTATATTCTATATACTTGCCCTTAATAACGTATTGCTCCATATGCGTTATCATTCCATTATAACGGTCAACGTAGGGGTAATCGCGTAAATCTTATTTTTCTAATACTGTTCTTATATCTTCCTACGGACGACTCGCTTTATCTTTTCCATGTTAAAAGTCGAGGATTCCTACCTCCATTATATATATATACACATGCACACATATCACGGGGGGAAACAAAAGGAAAATAACAAATATTCACGAGAGAACGAAAGGGCGAAATGGGTGCCTAACACCTTCCCATTTCGTAACTAAGCCTCCGAACCCTTCTCGAATCATTTTGGTTTCGCACGCACCAGTATGTCTTTGGATTCCATAATTCAGGGTGGCTTCCCCTTTTTATTTTGTCGGTTTTGAGTAAAATAGACTGGCGACTCTGAATTTCTCTACATTTTTACACCACAAACGACGTTGGCCGAAGCGCTCCTGAGAGGGACGCACGGGACCCAAAGGATCATTTCCTCCACGCTACCCTCCCGCATGGCGAGGATCGGGGATGGACACATTATCCAACATTTTTTTACCTAGATTCCAAATCAAATATAAAACCACTCAAGTCTCTCAATCTGTCTGTGACACCCCGTGCATTCCGGTGTCGGCTGCCACCAAGACTATGCCACGCGTTACTAAATTAAATACCATTCTTAGTATGTGACATGTATGAGACATATAAAAATTTCATTCCATAAGATAATAATTAATTCAATCCAATAATAATTAGAAAATAAGGCAATAATAATTCCATCACAATACTAATCTCCAAAGGAATTCGACTGCAAATACATATAATCTCAAATAAAATGATCCAACCGTAAATAAATGAACAAAATCAAAAACAATTGTGGAACCGATTGGGCCACAAAATTCGTAAATAAAGTCTCATAATATGTGCGACGGAAAGGAAAATAAATTTAACCAGTGCGCATAAAAAATAAAGTTTAGCTGCACCTCCTAAAATCTCCAATCACTCCCAAGCACTTACTCCTGCGCTATACTTGAACTGTTAGTCAACGCAATGGGTTAGAGCCCATCATGTGAATACAATACACTCTCCCCAATTAGGGTCCGTGAACCGAGACAATAACATTATCCATAATAAACACCATAATAGAATATTTAAATTAAATGTGATAATTATTAACGTGCGAGTAAAAATTAACAGATATCGACTAATCATATAATTACACGACCCCAAGAGTTTAAGTCCATCATATGTTATCACAATTCAGTATTTACTTCCAAAGTCACCATATTTATTTCAATTGATTTAACACGTTATTTTTATTTTCATTATAGCGGTGCCGTCATTGCCAGTCAACCCTACCGTATGTCCTGCACTTATTCAGGCCTGTTTAAAGTTTACACCACACACACATTCCCCTCGCTATTGCCAGCCAGCCTGTATTCTGTCACCCTTGCACTTATTGATGAGGTCCCACGCATGACACATCATAATAGCCAGCGAACCCATATTCAGGCAGACCTACACTTATTATCATGCCACACACCCACACATCACAATAGCTAACTAACTCGTATTCTGTCAGTCCTGCACTTATTAACGATGCCAAGTCATTTTAATACCCATTTATTATCTTAAGCATTAATTCTTAATTTCTCAATCTCTCATTATTATAATTAGTCCCACACTATTATAGAGCATAATCTTCAAATCTACCCCTAGTTCCATACCTAGAGGTCCCAAAAATACAAGCATGTCCTACCCTATGTTATAGGGTATTTTACTATCAATTATCGCTTCCTAGCCTCACACCTAGGCCATCCAAATCAACAGAACGACATCAAAATCAACCCCACCCTGAAATATCCCATCCGTAAAAGTCTACACTAACTTGTCTCATACCTACAAAGTGTTAACCATAACTAAGGCATACCCACTAGTCCCATACTTAGTAAGTATTTCTAATATTATGGTGAGAACATACTACTCAAAATTCCTTCGTCCCCGCAGTGATGATTATAATTACCACAATAAGTTGCGCAATCCAATTTATCAAAAAGTATACAATTTCTCATCTAATCACAATTAAACTCAATTTAATTCGTTCAATCCATCGTCGTAATTAACACAATTTATTTTATCCAACAATTATAATTTTTACATCATGCAAATTTATGAAGCACATAATAATAATTCAATTTGATCATAACTACATAATTTCATAAGATTACCTGAAGTCCCTTTTTAATTTAAAAAGTGCAACTATGATTTTCTACATGCAAACCTACCCCCATACTAGCAAAACCACATCTCTACACTTAGCACACAGGGGTTATGAGTCATAATCCAGACCAAGATTTTTTAGAAAAAGAGTCCCAAATTAGATTTCACTTTTCCTAATTAAAGCCACTAATTTATTTTAAGAACAATATGTAAATTGCTATTTAGGCGACATCTAAAATGCATAATACTAAAGAGAAAGAATATAAGTATGCATGCCAGTGGAAAATTCGATTGAAAATTCTGATTATACGATTGCGGTCCTCTCGAGAAATTAAAAAAGTTTCGTTCTTGAACAATCTTGAGGAAACAAAAATTAAGCCTTCAAAACTTGCGTTGGATCTTGATAAAATTTGGGGATATGATTTGTAGATGAATGGTGATAAAATTATAGGAGTCTTCTAGTTTAAAAGTTTGTGAAAAAGTGTTTAGAAAATTCTAACCCCGAGTTATTTTAATATGGGAAAAAAGATTAGAGTTGTAATTAACTTAAACAATTACAAATCCTCAAAACTGCCGACACTGACTATTCCGAATCGATTCGCCCTCGAGGCCGAATCAAATCGGTCTGGTCTGGTGCCCAAGAATGCCCCAAAACTATATATTTAAATAAAAACCCGATTTCACCCCTGATTTTAATTCCGATTAAAATCATACTTTCTATAAATAAAATCCAACATTTTAACTTGCTAAAAATAATTAAATCCAAAAATTTTAATTTTTCGAATTCTGAATTAATTTAAACTATTACCGATTTAAAAATCTACAAGGTGTTACATACTTCCCTAATAGGATAGGAATTTCGACCTCGAAATTCGACGAAGCATAAGTGCGCAAAATAAAATAAGGCTCACATATGCCTACCCATAGCATACCATGATTAGGCACCCATACATCCAATCCTACCCGCACATACCCCATGAGAAAAGATACAATATATATCCTAACTATAAATACACACATAACTATGAAAATAATGGCGTACCACGCTTTCTCGCGAATCACCACTCGATTCTATATCCCCCAAAGTCATCGCAACACATAAGTCCTCAAATCAATTCACAACACCAAATTGATACCTACAATGCCTAACATCTGCACTAATAGTCTCCAAAATAATTTTTGTGTCCCAAAATCACTTCTAAGTATCCTCACATCGAGATTACTTGTTCTAAGCTCAATACCTACAACGTCCTTAATATAAAACATCCTATCTCCAAGAAGCATAGCCAGCATGTAGTCTATACCCAATATCATACGGAGTACGAATCAATAAAGGGAATAAAAAATCAGTAATGTGGAATTTAAACGGACTTACAATGTACGAGACCTAAGACCATGCTCTGATACCACCTGTAACATTTCGCACATTCCGATGTCGGCTACCACTAAGACTACGCCGGGCGTTACTAATTTAAATACCATTCTTATCATGTGACATATATTAGACATATAAAAACATCACCATACTAATATCCAAAGTAATCTGACTCGAAATAAATATAATCTCAAATAAAATGATCCAATAGTAAATAACTAAACAAAACCGTAAATAACTGTGAAATCGATTGGACCACCAGATCAATAAATAAAGTCTCATAATAAGTGCGACGGAAAGGAAAATACATTTCACTACTGAGCATCTAAAATAAAATCTAGTTGCACTTCCGAAAATCTCCAATTACTCCCATGCAGCTACTCCAGTGCTATACTCTAAATGTTAGTCAATGCAATGGGTTAGAGTCCACTGCATGAATACAAGCTACTCTCCCCAATTAGGGTCCGTAAACCCAAACAATAGAATTATACATAATATACACCATAATAGAATATTTTAAATTAAAAACGATAATTATTAACGTGCGAGTAAAAATAAATAGCTATCGACTAATCATGTAACTACACGACCCCAAGAGTTTAAGTCTAACATATGTTATCACAATTCGAAATTTACTTCCAAAGTCACCATCTTTATTTCAATTGATTTAACACGTAATTTATATTTTCATTATAGCGGTGCCATCATTGCCAGCCAACCCTACCATATGTCCTGCATCTATTCGGTCCTGTTTAAGGTTTACACCACACACAATCCCCTCGCTATTGCCAACCATCATGTATTCTGTTAGCCTTGCACTTATTGATGAGGTTCCACGCACGTCACGTCATAATAGCCAACCAACACGTATTCTGTCAGCTCTACACTTATTATGACGCCACACACCCACATGTCACAATAGCCAACCAACCCGTATATTGTCAGTCCTAGAGTTATAAATGACACCAGTTCATTTTAATACCCATTTATTATCTTAGGCATTAATTCTCAATTTCTCATTAATATAATTAGCCCCACCCTATTATAGAGCGTAATCTTCAAATCTACCCCTAGTTCCATACCTAGAGGACTCCAAAGCACAAGCACGCCCTACCCTATGCTATAGGATGAATTTTTATCAATTATCGCTTCTTAGCCTCGCACCTAGGCTATCCAAATTAATGAGATGCAATAAAAATCATCCCACCCCGAAATATCCCAACCGTAAAAGTCTACACTAACTAGTCCCATACCTGAAAAGTGTTAATCGCTGCTAAGGCATACCCACTAGTACCATACCTAGAAAGTATTCCTAAAATTAGGGTGAGAACATACTACCTGAAATCCTGTCGTCCCTGTGGTGATGAATATAATTAACACAATAAGTCGCACAATCCAATTTATCAACAAGTGTATGATTTATCATATAATATAATTAAACTCAATTTACTTCGTTAAATCCATCGTCATAATTAACACAATTTATTTTATCTAACAATTATAATTTCAACATCATGCGAATTTATGAAGCACACAAAAATAATTCACTTTGATCATACCTACATAATTTCATAAGATTACACAAGTCCCCTTTTAATTTCAAAAGTGTAACTATGATTTTCTACATGAAAACGTTCCATCATACTAGCAAAACAACATCTCTACACTTAGCACACAACGGTTATGAGTCTTAATTCAGACTAAGATTTTTCATAAAAAGATTCCAAAATTAGATTTCACTTTTCCTAATTAAGGTTCATAATTTATTTTAGGAAAAATACATAAATTAATGTTTAGGCGACATCTAAAATACATAATACTAAAGAGAGAGAATATAAGTATTCATGAGTGTTGAAAAGTCGATTGAAAATTCTGGTTATACGATTGCGATCCTCTCAAAAAATTAAAAAAGATTTGTTCTTGAACAATCTTGAGAAAACACCAAGTAAGCCTTCAAAACTTGGGTTGAATCTTGATAAAATTTGGGTCTAGGGTTTGTAGATGAATAGTGATAAAATTGTAGGAGTCTTCTGGTAGAAAGGTTTGTGAAAAGTGTTTAGAAACGTCTAACTCCGAGTTATTTTAATATGGGAAAAATATTAGAGTTGTAGTTAACTCACTTACAAATTCACAAACCTGCCGAAACTGACCATTCCGAATTGATTCGCCCTCCAGGCCGAATCGATTCGGTCTGGTCACGTGCCCAAGAACGCCCCAAATTTTTTTTATTTAAATAAAATCCCAATTTCACCCGCGATTTTAATTTCAATTAAAATCCTACTTTCCATAAATAAAATCCAACATTTTAACTTGGTAAAAATAATAAAATCCAAAAATTTTAATTTTTCAAATTTCAAATTAATTTAAATTATTACCGGCTTAAAAATCTACGAGATGTTACATACTTCCCCACTAGTACAGGAATTTCACCCTCGAAATTCCTCGAAGCGTAAATGTGCAAAATAAAATAAGGCTCACATATGCCTACCTATAACATACCACGATTAGGCACCCATACATCCAATCCTAACCGTACACACCCCGTGAAAAAAGATACAATATATATCCTAACTATATATATGTATAACTATGAAAATAATGGTGTATCACTCTCTTTCGCAAATCACCACTCGATTCTATCTCCCCAAGAGTCATCGCAACGCTTAAGTCCTCAAATAAATTGAAATCACCAAATTGATACTTACAATGCCTAACATCTGCACTAACAGTCTCCAAAATAATTATCGTCTCCGAAAATCACTTCTAAGTATCCTCATATAGAGATTACTAGTTCTAACCTCAAGTCCTATAACGTCCATAATACAAAACATCCTATCTCCAAGAAGCATAGCCAACATGTATGCTAGACCCAATATCATAAGGAGTACGAATCAACAAAGAGAATAAAAAATTGATAATGTGGAAGCTAAATGGATTTACAACCTACGAGACATAAGACCATGCTCTAATACCATCTGTAACATTCCGCGCATTCCGGTGTCAGCTGCCACCAAGACTATGTAAGGTATTACTAAATTAAATACCATTCTTAGCATGGGATAGATATGAGACATGTAAAAACGTCACCATACTAATATTCAAAGTAATCTGACTCGAAATAAATATAATCTCAAATAAAATGATCCAACAGTAAATAACTGAACAAAGCCGTAAATAACTGTGAAATCGATTGGCCCTCCAGATCAATAAATAAAGTCTCATAATAAGTGCGACGGAAAGGAAAATAAATTTAACTACTGAGCATCTAAAATAAACTCTAGCTGCACCTCCAAAATATCCAATCACTCCTATGCAACCACTCCAGCGCTATACCTAAAATGTTAGTCAACGTAACAATTAAGAGGCCACCGTATGATTACCAGCTACTCTCCCCAATTAGGGTTCGTGAACCCAGATAGTAGCATTATAAATAATAAACACCACAATAGGATATATTAAATTAAATGCGATAATTATTAACGTGAGAGTAAAAATAAACAACTATCGACTACTCACGTAATTTCACCACCCCAAGATTTTAAGACCAACACATGTTATCAAAATTCGGTATTAACACCCAAAGTCACCATGTTTGTTTCAATTGATTTAACATGTTATTTTTATTTTCATTATAACGGTGTCGTCATAGCTAACCGACCCTACCGTATGTCCTGTACTTATTCAGGCCTAGTTAAAGCTTACACAACATGCATTCCCCTCACTATAGCCATCCGACTTGTATTCTGTCAGCCTTGAAGTTATTAATGAGGTTCCACGCACGACACGTCATAATAGCCAACCAACCCGTATTCTGTCAGCCCTACACTTATTATGACGCCACACACCCACACGTCACAATAGCCAACTAACCTGTATTTTATCAGTCCTGGACTTATAAACAACACAAGTTAATTTTAATACCCGTTTATTATCTTAGGCATTAATTCTCAATTTCTCATAATTATAATTAGCCCTACCCTATTATAGAGCATAATATTGAAATCTACCCCTAGTCCCATACCCAGAGGTCTCTAAAACACAAACACGCCCTACCCTATGTTATAAGATGAATTTCTATCAATTATCTCTTCCTAGCCTCATACCTAGGCTATCCAAATCAACGGATTGACATAAAAATCATCCCCACTCCTAAATATCCCATCCATAAAAGTCGACACTAACTAGTCCCATACCTAGAAAGTGTTAACCGCTACTAAGGCATACCCACTAGTCTCATACCTAACAAGCATTCCTAAAATTAGGGTGAGAACATACTACCTTAAATTCTGTCGACCCCGCGGTGATAAATATAATTAAAACAATAAGTCGCACAATCCAATTTATTAACAAGTGTACGATTTCTCATATAATATAATTAAACTTAAATTTAATTTGTTGAATCCATTTCCCTAATTAACACAATTTATTTATCTAACAATTATAAATTCAACATCATGCAAATTTATGAAGCACGCAGAAATAATTCACTTTGATCATACCTACATAATTTCATAATATTACACAAGTCCCTTTTTAATTTCAAAATGCAACTATGATTTTCTACATGCAAACCTCCCCTCATACTAGTAAAACCATATCTCTACACTTAGCACACAAGGGTTATGAGCCTTAATTCATACCAAGATTTTCCAGAAAAAAGATTCCCAAATTAGATTTTACTTTCCTAATTAAGGTTACTTATTTATTTTTGGAAAAAAATGTAAATTAATGTTTAGGCGACATCTAAAATTCATAATACTAAAGAGAGAGAATATAAGTATTCATGCCTGCAAAAAGTAATTGAAAATTCTAATTATACAATTACGATCCTCTAGAAAAATTAAAAAGATTTGTTCTTGAAAAATCTTGAGAAAACATAAAGTAAGACTTTAAAACTTAGGTTGAATCTTGATAAAATTTTGGGTTAGGGTTTGTAGATGAATGGTGATAAAATTGTCGGAGTCTTCTGGTTGAAAAGTTTATGAAAAGTGTTTATAAAAGTTTCACCCCGAGTTATTTTAATATGGGTAAAGATTAGAATTGTAATTAACGTAAACACTAACAAATCCACAAACATGCCGAAACTGACCATTCCGAATCGATTCGCCCTCCAGGTTGAATCGATTCGGTCTGGTCATGTTCCCAATAATGCCCTAAAATCTATATATTTAAATAAAAACCCAATTTCGCCGCCAATTTTAGTTCCCATTAAAATCCTACTTTCCATAAATAAAATCCAACATTTTAACTTGCTAAAAATAAATAAATCCAAAATTTTTAATTTTTTGAATTCTGAATTAATTTAAATTATTTTTGGCTTAAAAATCTACGGCGCCTTACACTGTCTTCAATCTCTACTATCCGAGACTCAAGTAAATGCCTAGACTCCTAAAATTCAAGAGGCTCTTTCTTCATAACCTCCGTTAAATCATAAAAATATCTCTCTCACCCTCAACACACTTGACCTTCTCTCGAAAAGTCATCTCATGTGCCCTAAGGTCCTCAATTAAAATGTTAGCTTCATTTCCTACAACACGTTCTTTCAACTTAGCCTCTAATTTCGAGTTAGCCTTCTTTACTTTCAATGTTTTCGGACAAAACTCACGGAAGGCAACTTGGAATTCATTCTCCTCATCCTCTTCTTCTTACTTTCTATTTTATCCACTATCTTCACCATAACTCACTCATAAGTCACAAACCATGGGCTCAGAAGAGTCATGCTTAGAAATATATTTATGGGAATATTTCTCATCAGGGCTCATATTACTATCCATGAACGCAGAGTAGTTGCACTCAATGGGGGAATTGTGTCACTCTTTTAGATCATTATCACTAAGGTTGACATTATACACCTTCATTCTCTTTCCCTGTTTCCTTAGTTTAGTGGGGCACTTAACTACTCTATGGACATAACCCTTACAACCAAAACATATTTTCGAATTATCCCTCTTAAGTTATCATTATGATTTTTAAGGAAATGATCAGCCTTATTATACATGTTTTTCTCAAAAAAAATTTCCTTCTTTCGATTCCTTATGAAACTTAAGAAATTTCTTGATTTACTTTGCTAACATGGACATATCTTTTGATTCGATGTCAGACTCATCATCCAAAATAGGTGTTTCCTATTTTTGGGATTTCAAAGCAATGCCCTTGTCATTCTTCATTATTTTGGAGGAAAACATATCAAGCTCATAAGTTTGTAGGTCACCTATAAGCTCTTCAAGTATCTAGAGTCTAAAGTACCCAAGTAATTCAAAACTGTCACTTTTGAATTAAATCTTTCAAGCAAAAACCTTAAAGTTTTCTTGATTACTCGCTTATCAGGTATTTTCTCTCCCAAGTTAAAAGATGAGTTTACTATATCAGACAATCTAACGTAGAAATCATTAAAGGTATCACTCTTAAACATCTTAATGGTTTCAAACTAAATGATGAGGTTTTGGAGTTTAGAAGCCTTAATAGCACTAATTCCTTCATAGGTGAGTTGGAGTATGTCCCAAGCCTCTTTAGACGTCTCACAAGTTATAATATGACGGAACTACTCTGGGATCATAGAATAAAACAGAGCATTAAAATCACATAAGTTATAATTTACTAACCTATGCTCAGCCTCACTCCATGATTCTATGGGTTTTGGTATCCTATTTTCACAAACTAAGGTTTTAGGTGGGGATTAACCATTAAGTACTGCTTACTATACCTACTCATGCATAGCCTTAAGTGATAGGTTTATATGCATTTTCCAATATGCGTAGCTCGACCCATCAAACCTTAAGGCTCTAAGACCATCAAAACCACAAAAATTCATGCTTGAAAACACCAGATCTAAGAACAACTTAGTGTTTTAGCTATGATACCAATTTGAAAAGGCTAAGGTGCATAGGGAGGGGGATGGTTCGAACAAAAAATAGTCTATTTTTAAAATTTTCAAATTTAATGTAAAATCTTTAAACAGATTAACCTAACAAAAACTTATTCACCACTTTCAAACCTTTGTTGTGAAAACCAATTTACCCAATTTTATCTTTTTAACCTAAAATATGCATCTAGGAGATTGAAAAATAAAATAAGTAAAATAATCGTACAACACATCGATGTACGAGAAAAATCCACAACGAGAAAATCTCGGATGGCTCAAAAAATATATCACTATGATAAGGTTTTACACAAGATAAATAGTGCATTTACATAAGGACTCGTCATCCTCGTAAGCCTAGACGCTCTTCTATCTTCGATATCTCCTCTAGAGTGAAATACATGAGTCCACCCATGTAATATGCCACAACATGTAAGTCCATACATGCCTCGGTATCCACTGATGAGGCTCAGCTACTATCTACGGAGTTGAAAGACAAAATCACCGTTTCTTCACTACAACACCGTAAAATAAGTATGGAGTCCACTGCACAAATCCTTTCTCTATCCATGTGGTAAGAAATGAACTTGGTTCCCACAAATGAAAGAAGTCAAAGTGTATGAATATTGAAACTTAGATCTTTAAACTCTTTGGGTAACTAAGGTTTTTAAACTGTAGTAAACAGATAGGAAAATATTTTTCATCAAAAGTTCTTGTAAAATCTGAGTCTAGAGAAAAATACGAATTTCGAGGTGGTGGGTTCGTTCAAACGAAATCAAAAGTTTTGTTCGAATGAAATGCTTATTTCGTTCCAACGAAGACCAATCTCATTTGAACAAACATACATATTCGTTCAAATAAAGTTCCCACAAGCTTCCAACATGTACCCTACTGTTAAACAGAGAGTTCCCATTTGAAGTATGTTGGATGTCTGATCTAATGACAAAAGAGATTTGTTCAATTGAACTATAAACCTCGTTCCAATAAAATTACCATTTTGTTCTAACGGAGTTAAACATTCATTCTAACGAACTCAAAAAATAGTTTCCTTAAAAGACATTTAAAAATAGTTCTAAATGATTGTTTTAAAAAATAAATACCTAAAATAAATTTCCAAGGATCATATTCTAAATACATCCATACCTGCGAGATCCTCAAGAAACGTGAAGACAAACTTGGAACGAAACACAGTACGATGCTTGTCCTTCTTTGAAGCTTAGTCGCTACATCTTCATCAAACATGTCATAGGATTACGATATTGACAACACAAAGCCTAACCTATGACTCAAATGTCTTGTCCAGAATTAAGAAAATTATAAATAAATTGACTGAATTGGTATTTTATCGTTACATAAATGCCTAAATCCTTAAGTTGACTGTGAGGTATAGCAATTTGAATAGTAATATTTTTGTCCTTTTATCTTTCTTTTTTTGTTGGACTTTATAATTAAATATCTCTAAGAATATAAGTTTGATTTACACAAAATGTATATATTTGGAAAGATCTCAAAATATTTTTCTTTATCATCAATATCAACATTTAAGCTTAATAAATTAAAGATAATTTTACTAAAATCAACTGTATGTTCGACATCGACATACCATCAATATATTCAAATCGAAAAAAATTATTCTAGAGTTGGAAATGATTCTCTATTATTTTTGTCATATACTTGCATTCCAATTTCTTTCGTATTAGATTCGATGGTTCCTCTTACATCACTCTGTATACTACATTTTGTGCGATAGTAGAATAATGATATGCACTTGAAAGACATATTCCTTCCAATTATCTTTGGACATATTCCCAGGTGTATCCATGATGCTCCTCAGTACCTTATGGAAACTACAGGGGATCTAAATTAATAATGATGTAATATACCCGTATGTAGTAATTTTCTACATGTTATGATATTCAATTCACACAAGCTAAGGAATAATGTTTAGGAATGATATTTAATTTCCTTCATTTCTTTATAAGAACTTTTATCCTCGGCTCTTTTGCTTTTCTGCATTTTTGAATCCATTTTCTTCGAGTTGTCCTTATTTTTCGACAATGGTGTATGTAATCAATGATAACACCATAGACAATTTCAAACTTGATATATCCGAAGTGGGTCGCTGTAGAGTTGGTTGAGGGCCCTCATGAACTATGTATGCTTAAGGAGGGCCATTGGCTTCCCTCAATTTTTATTAATGAGTGTGGGGTGACTTTTCCCCCTAATAACGTCTTTCTTGAGTTCTATAAACACTTTGATGTGGTCCCGACCCAGGTTGCACCAAATACCTAGAGGATCGTTAATGGGATTCACAATATTAAAGAACTTCGTGGGACTAAACTGGGCATCACCAATATCATGTATTGTTATCAATAGGTGTCGACCCATGAAAATATTTATTATTTGAAAATGAGGGTATCCAATTGAGCCTTGGTGGTTAACTTGCCCGATTTCAGTAAGGAGTACTGGGATCATGGTATGATTGTGAAGAATTGACAACAACAATACCCCTTCCTAAGGGAACAAATTATGAAGGGACAAAGTGCCCTCAAGAAGAAAAAGGAATATGTTAGGTCACAATTGTGTTTCTATTTTGCACTTCCCTTTCATTTGATTGATTCACTTTAAGAAAAATAGTCATTTATGTCATTTTTAAATTTGACATTATGTGACATAAGGTTTAAATGAGATCAATAATATTTACATAAGGTTTAAATGAGATGAATAATATTTACATAATATCATTTATCATAATTTAAGTATGGGTATGATCTTTTTCAATATTTATAATATACCATTTATATTAGATTATATAAAACTGTGATATATATATAACCCCAAACTCTTCACAAGTTGAAAAAAATGACATAAAACCCTAAAACCAAGAGGGTTATCAATTTTCATTTTCCCTGCTAGGCAATTGAGAGTTTTTTAATTTCCTGCTAGGTATCTCTTTCTCTACCTAATCCTAAGAAAAAACTTGTCCACCTATCTTTTTCTCTCTTTCTCTCAGAGTTCTAAAATGCGTAAAAGCCCCCTCTGCCTAGATCATAACCCCTTTTTGTCATCTTGATATTCATATACAACTCTCTCTCTCTCTCTCTCTCTCTCTCTCTCTCTCTCTCTCTCTCCCCTTCTCATACACACATGTTTTTCTCATTTTGTTTTTGATTCATTTACACTATATTTAATATTTGTTTCATGTTCAATTTAATTCGGATTCATTTTAGGTTTGATTTTGGATTTTATTTGATGTTATATTCCTTTTTTCTATTTTCATTGACATTTTTCATTGTGGGATTGGAGAGATTTTGATAATTCAATTTAATGTACATCATTTGTTTATTGAGAAACTTTGATGAAATTGAAATGTTATAGTTGGTTTCTCTACAATCATTCGCGAATCAATTTCTTTCTAAATTCAAATCACCTGAAATTTCTGGACTCAAATCTTGAACTTAGGAGGTAGACTACAATTTAGGGGTTTCACACTACTTTATGGTTATAGTTGTGATATTCTTCCTCTGTTACACAAATTAGGGATTAATTTGATAGTGTAGAAAATATTTTGGGTTATCATTTGTTCTTTTTATTTTTTGAGTTTCATCATTTTAAAAATTGATTTCACGCTAGATTGTTAGACCCCATATTACTTCATTTACTTGTGTACGGTTTATGTAATTTTCGTGTTTTCATAATAATTTTTTTTTGTAGAATTTAATTAAATAAATTCGTGAATAAATTGCCTTTTTTGTAATTGCATTTTTATATGATTTATTTATACATGATGTGTTCACTTGTAGACAATAAATTGGATGTTAAATTAAATTATTATTATGTGGTGATTAAACATAATAAAAGTGTGTAACTTGGGTAAATATAGTTTGGCCGTGTTTCGAAGGGAATCGAGAACTCGTTTAGATGTTTTAGACAATGAAGTTTGGGCCTAGGGCATAGGTATACCCTTAAAGGAGTTATTAGGTCAATCCAGGTAGTGTTTCAAGCTTATTCCGGGGCCTAAAAGTGAGGGTTTAAGTGTAATAAGGGATTAGGGGATATAATATTATAATTAGCAACCTAAGAGTCTATTCTCATCCATAAGAAAACAAGACTAGTAGCCCCACACCCATTGGAGAAGTTACCAATGCTAGAGAAAGGAGGATTAACAAGAATGCAAGAGAAAAGACTCCAATCCCTAGTTTAAGGCAAGAATTCACTTGCTAAATTAATTACCATATGTTTATTAATTCGTTTATGCGTTTTATATAACAATTCCGGGTTAATTGGATAAATTTATGATTTTGAGTAATTAGAATGAACTCTATTAATTCTGAGAACTAGAATGAACTCTGTGAATTCTGAGAACAAATCTGGAATTTTGATGTTTAAGTATTAAACTATTTGGTGACAATCCCAGAATTGCTATCGTGTTGATTGGAAATTGAACATTAGAATTCATGTTGTATGATTGATAATTTGATGATTACGATTCATTTATTGATCTCTTAAAACTGAGAATGAGTAGATAAAAAGTAGGATCAAAATTGGGTTAGATGGACTCTAATGTTAGGTTTAATTTTTGGGCTTATGGGGGCATGATATTACATTAAGTTGGTTAGATTATCACATAAAAAGTATTTTTGGATCATGAGGAATCTATAATTCTTACAATAAAAATGGTTAAAACATTTAGAAGAAAATTGGATTGGGAAATGTGAAACCCGTAAAGAAAAATGTAGCAGTTCTTGGTTTCTGCCAGAATTCGAATCGATTTGGCCTTCAAGGTGAATTGATTCGACCCTAGTGGCGAACGATTCAGCCTCTAGGCCTGGGTCAAGATGGAACTAAGGAAATATTCGAGTGATTTTTATGAACTTAAACGAGTATGTGGGAGGTCATACAAGTGAGTGGATAATTAATTAAAATAGATTTGTGTCATTATTTATTAGTTGGAGAAATTTACAATTAACTAGATGGTTAATCCTTAAAGTATGGATATTAATTGGAGATTAATGAGACTTATTATAATTATAGGGTTAATTACCTATACATATTATGTGTTAAAATATCGGTGGTGTATAATATGACTCAATTACATAATTTAATATTCATTTCGTAATTTAATTCTTGCAACTTTAAGGTGCTGAATCAAATTATAAAATGTTCCCCCCAGGTTTGCCAATACAGGGACAACAAGGTTGACAAGATATCAGACTTGCGGTTGTACTTTATCATTAGTCATTCTAGTTCGATTAACTCTACTTTAGGTTATTATTTCCATTCCATTTGTTTTATTATTTCATATATTGTATGGGCATAAGCCCAAAATTTATTATTCAGTCTTTTAGATATCAATTATATTTGTAACAAATGTTTTATAACTTTTGGGAGATTAGGTTTATTTTCTACCAGCTATTATTTAAATGGTTTTATTGTGCATGTTTGATTTAAAATTATAAATGTCATATTATGATTTGATGCTTATAATGATATGGATTGTTAGACAAGCCCTATCTTCGACGTATTATGTCTAGCCAACCTTCACATTAAAAACGAGGGTCGTTACAGTTGGTATCATAGCATCCAGGTTCTAACATTTTTAGGATTTGTTCTACCTTCGCTACGTTCTATGTTGCGTTATTTTTTTATGTAGAACCTATGATTAGGAATCATTGTACTCTTTACAATTTGTTCCTAATATGAACCTTGTTTTCTTTCAGATGGAAAATGGTAGGCGTGACAGACCACGGCGTTTACCACAAAGTTTGGAAAGGAGATGGCTCAGCAGCATCCGCAGCCAGACCAACATCCACCACCAGGCCCACCGGGGGTTAATCCTAAAGATATTGCCACAATTATGAGACATGATGTATCTTTGATGATGGCCACTATGCTACAACACTTTTAGCCATAACAGTAGAAACCACCCCCCTGGAATAGGTTGTGCTACCTATTCAGGTACAGGGCTAGGTATAAGAGATATCTAGAGAGGTCTTCCTAATGTACACCCGCCTGAATTTGCTGGGATTACAGATATATTATTGTTCAGTCAGAGAAAGAAGGACATTCAGTGACATTTAAGGATGGTTGACTGCACACTAGTGCACAAGAAGATGTTAGCTTCATTTCAACTGGTAGGGGCAGCCTTACAGTGGTGGAAGTTTGTCACCACACTAGAGGAGCGAGAACGATTTACCTTTGACAAGTTATGGGTCAGGTTTGAGTGGAAATATTTCCCACCCGCCATGAAGTCAACGATGAGGTGGAAGTTCATGGACCTTATGCAAAAATGTCGTACTGTAGGAGAATATGAGGAGGAGTTTACCGCATTCTCTTATTTTACTGGAGATGTGGTAAACACCGAAGAGGAAAAAAATAGAGAATATTGTGTTAGGGACAACTTAGCACATCAAGAAATATGTATTGGGGAATTTGGCTTTAATCACCCACACTCAGATGGTGAATGCAACTTTGCAGCATTGTCAGGATCATATGTCATTTTAGAAAAGTAGGGGGGAGAGATACAATTAAGAGAAATCGAGCTAGCAGGGTAAGACGAATAGGAACGACAGCTAGGTGACCCATCAGCTTAAGGGGTCGAATGAAGGTGATCAGTATGTAATACCCCATGATTTTAATGACTTTTAAAATGGGTTATATTTTAAATTAATGGATTAATTGGATTTTATTATTAATTAATTCATTTGGGTTTTATCCGAATTGTGGATATTAAAATGGATGATTCTGAATATCACTTAAAGATATTTAGGTAATATATGAATGTGATGTCATTGATATGACGGTATGATATAATTTCTCGGTAAATTGGATTTTTAGTCAGACACGGTATGGGACGTGTTGGGACTAATTTATTACATTGAAAAGGAAATTTATTTTCTATCGACCTTATAGTCATTTCGACTGCGCAGTTGCGTCCAGAAGGTTTGAAATAGTCAGAAAAGTCTATTTGGATGTTAATTTTGAGTCTCGAGTCATTTGGAAATGAATAGACAACCCGAAAGGGCATTTTGGCCATTTTCTAGGGGGGGTGAATAGTGATTTCGGATTTTGTACTATTATAAGTATTGGTAGATTAAGTGTATGTGGGTTATTCATCTCCTCTACACAAAATAGAGAAGTCATCTTCCTAGAGAGAGTGAAAGGTTGCTTTGGAAGGGAAAAGCTTACTTGGGAAGGAGAAGAACTAAGAACCAAGAGTCACCACCACCAACCACCACCGGAGGCTCACCGAAAAAGGGAGAACCACTTGAGATAAACTACACCAAAGGATCAGACCTTCAGTAAAGGCAAGTGTTTGATAATGGCAATTTAAGTTCGTATATTGTCCATGTTAGAATAGCTATGAAAAGAGAAGATTATTCATGTTTGGAAGAAATAATGGAGTGATTAAATGGATTTCTAGAAACTGAAATGATATAGGAATTAAACTCATGTTGTAGGATAAAAATAATCACGAAATAATCATATATCTATGGAAGAAAAATCTGAAAACCATTGAAGTGTTCTTGAAGTTAATATGTTGATGATTTTCTGGAAAATGAGGAGATAAACATGCTTTTTAATCCAATCCCTTGATGATTCTAGGATGTTTAGAGTATTGGAAATCGTTCATATATGTTGATATATCATGTAGTAAAGATTATAAGTCATTTGGGATGTTTATATGAAGGTTTAAATGATCATAAGTTGCTAAACCCGTAGTTGCAGAAAATGCAGAAAACCAGGCTGTGACCTGAGGGATCGATCGATCGACCTCCCCAGAATAAGTAAAGTTGTTTCTTTTTTTTTTTTTTTTTTTTTTTTTTTTTCAAAGGACAGGGTCCTGAGATTTATTAAAATACAGGTAGAAAAGCCCTACCTGGGTGGCTTGAACAACCTAGAGAGAAAACTATGCATAAAGACCTGAAAGATTTCTGGAAGATCTAATGTAAGGAAATCCAAGATAATCTAGCTTAAAAGCACCTCTAGCAAATTTGGGAAGATCCATAGGCTTAGAGAATGTTTCGTAACCAAAAGAATTGACTCCATAATTGGCTAAGTGATCAGCTACTTGATTTACTTCTCTCCAGACATGAGAAAAAACTAAGACTATAGGAATTGCCTTAATTTCCTCTATTATATCAATAATAGACCAGGGAGGCTTGAGAATCTTGCCTTTCAGAATGTCTATGGCGGCCTTGGAATCTGATTCCACTATAACCTTTGGGAGGTGCAGGGATTGACAAACTTTGATGCCTCGAAGAATGGCCAGACATTCAGCTCTAGTATTAGTCATGAGAATTTCCTTTGAGGAGAATGCTTGAATAAATCTCCCATTGTGATCTCTAATGATACCACCTGTGCCTGATATGCCCGGATTGCCTTTCGATGCCCCATCAGTGTTGAGCTTAAAAAAAGGAGTTGGAGGATAGGACCATTTAACTATGAAAATAGATGGGAGAGAAGGAACATATCTGAGGCAAAAGGAATCTTCGATATCTGCATGAAACTTGAAGGAAGACTTAAAAGTGGATTTTGAAGAGCAGACTTTGATTAGATCGATCACATTATTAATAATTTTAGCGCTGCTCATGTGTCCTCCGTCATAGATACTCAAGTTTCTACTTAACCAAATTTCCCATAGGACGCAGCAAGGGGTCAACAAGTGAAGGAAATCAAGGAAATCTTTGTTAGCTTTGAGCAACCACCATGACATAAGAGCTTGGTGCAGAGAGTTTAGGTTGACCTTGATGCCAAATAAGTTACTGAAATGAGTCCAGGTTGACTTTGCAATTGGACCCTCCAAAAAGAGATGATTAAAGCTTTCAGAATGTTGATTGCAGCATCTGCAGAAAGAGGCAATGTGAATGCCTTTGAGTTGAATTGAATCTTCAAGAGGGATTATCTGGTTGATACATTTCCACATGAAGCATGACAATTTGTGAGGTATTTCTTTGGACCAGATGAATTTGCATAAAAAGGAGATGGACTTTGATTGTCTTATGCATTCCCAAGCTGATTTTATAGAGAAGTCTCCATTAGATGTGAGAGACCAGTATTTAACACCATTAACTTCGATGGAGGCATTTTCTGCTTTGTCTTGAATCATCTGAATTCTTTTGAATGTTTGAGAGGACTTTCCTATGGAAGTATTGAACCTGCACTTAAGGAAAACAGAACACAAACTGTTAGAGTTAGAAATATTCCACCATAGTTTCATTGAGAATGCTTTAATGATGTCTGTCAGGTCTTTGAAATCGAGGCCTCCTTCTTCTGCGGGAAAGCAGAGATCTTCCCATTTTTTCTAATGATGCCTTTTACCAAATTCCTTGGAGGATCCCCACAAGAAATTGTTGAACATATTGTTGATGTGGGAGATGGTTTTTTTAGGAGGTTTCAACACAGCAATACAATGAATAGGGATTGAGGTTAGGACAGAGTTTATGAGAGATTTCCTTCCAGAAAAGGAAAGAAGTTTCGTTTGCCAACCCTCTATTCTAGCGGCTATGCTGTTAGAGATGCCTTCAAAATAACAATGTTTAGACCGGCCATAGAATATAGGGCAACCAAGGTAAGTGATTGGGTTTTTCTTTAATCTGAACGAAGTGACTTCTGCTATTGATCTGACAGAGCTTCTTCTGATGGAGTGATGCACTGTGAAACTGCATTTTTCATAATTTACCACCTGACCAGTCGCTTTCTCGAATTGCTTGAGGAATTTCATAAGAGTTTTCAAGTTGTTTGAGGCCCCATTGGTGAAAATGACAGTATCATCTGCAAAACTTAAACAGCTGATTAGAGGGCAGCCTCTAGGGTGGGAGAAGGATTTGAGTTTGTTAGAGAGCATGAGCTTGTGAATGCCTAGATTCAGCACATCAGCAACAATCACAAAAAGGGCTGGAGATATGGGGTCTCCTTGTTTAAGACCCCTGTGAGATTTAAAGAACCCCCCAACATGGCCATTAATAATAGTAGAGAACCAGTTATTCGATATAATCCTCCAAATTCTGTCTATCCAAACTTCAGAGAAACCCATCTTTCTAAGGACTTTGATCAAAAAGAACCAAGAAACTCTGTCATAGGCTTTTGAGAGGTCTAATTTTATCACCACATTTGGACCATGAGTTTTTTTTCCAAGCAATGACATAAGTTCTTGTGCCATCAAGATGTTTTCTGAAATTTGTCTCCCTTTAATAAAACCTGATTGGAAGGGACTAATAATAAGAGGAAGAATGGAAGAGAGTCTAGATGCCAGAATTTTAGTTAAGATTTTGAAGCAGAAGTTACATAGACTAATAGGCCTGTAGTCTGCACAGTGGTTGGGAGATTTTGACTTCGGGATGAAAATAAGATTGGTGCTAGTCCAGCTTTTAGGTAATTCCCCCCAAGAGAAGAAATGGTGAACTGCTTGGATGAGGTCTACTTTAATGATATCCCAGAATTTTTGGTAAAATAGACCATGAAAACCATCAGGTCCTGCACTACTGTCTCCATTGAGGTCAGAGATAGCTTGAAAGATCTCAAGTTCCTCTGGGAAAGCATCAAGAGTTAGAGAATGAGATGGAAGAATTTTTGCATCTATGACCTCCAAAAGCTCATCTTCATTCTCAATCGCAACAGCCTGAAAAAGGCCACTGTAGTGATTAATAAAGGTTTGTTGAATACCTTTCTGATCTTCTAACCAATTACCATGATCGTCTTTAATTCTGTGGATCTGCAGCCTGGCATGTTTAGCTTTAAGAGAAGCGTGGAATAACTTGGAATTGGAATCACCCTCATATAACCATCTTCGTCCCATTTTCTGTTTCCAGAATTCCTCTGCTTGCTGAAGAGCTATTCAGGTTAGCCGTTGACTTGGATAGTTGCTCCCTATTTATCTGAGATGGGGAGGACTCATAGAGAATCTCTTTTTCAAAAACTTCTGTTTCCAAACGAGACACCCGGGGCATGCCATTTTGAAGGTTAGCTTTGTTCCAGCTTTGGATATCCTTCTTAAGCCTTTGAATTTTAGCTGAGAACACTCTAAGAGGGCTGCCTGGGATAGGAAGGGACCACGAATCTTCAATGACTTTTCTGAGATTGGGGTGAGAACACCACAGGTTAAGAAATTTGAAAGGTTTGGGATGGGAATCCGATTGGTGTTTGATAGTGAATAGGAGAGGAGAGTGGTCTGAACAAGACTTATTTAGGTGTTTTAATGAAAAGTTTGGAAAAGAGGTAAGCCATTAAGAGGAGACTAGACCTCTGTCCAATCTGGACCAAATTTTACCTCTATCTCTGAAATTGTGCCAAGTATAATGAGGACCTGAATATCCCACTTCGAAAAGACTCGCATTAGAAATGAATAGATTGAAATCAGCTACTGCAGCAGGATCAATCTGATTCCCCCCCTTTTTATCTCCACTGTTACTGACAACATTGAAATCACCCAGAATAAGCCATGGCTGGTGCTCAGAGATGTTTTTATGAGACATTAGAGAATCCCAAAGAGCTAGTCTTTCTCCTCTAGAACATTTAGCATAGACAATTGATAAATAAACATCTTTGGGTAGCTGGGAGTGTGAAATTTTCACTAACATGGATTGATTGTCCATTTGCAAAACTGAGCAGTTAACTCCAAATCGCCAGAGAAACCAAATTTTGCTGTTGGTATTAGAAATTCCCCCATCAAATTTGATGATTCTTCTGAAATCTTCAAGTTTGTTTGCTCTTGCTTTTGGCTCTAGGATGGCAATGAAAGGTAGCTTGTGACTTTTGCAAAGAAATTTTATTCTTCTTTTTGATGGTTTGTTGGATAAACCCCTGATGTTCCAGGATAAGAAATTAATCATTGGTAGTCTGCAACTAGAGAAGTTTGAGTTACCTTGGAGGCTGCCCTGGTAAGTCTTCGAAACATAGGATCTCCTGGCTTTGCAAGTTTATGGGAAGAATGCTTTTTAAAAGAAATGGCTGACTGGGAAGAGACCTTACTTTCAATGGCTCCCATCATTTTTTTCTTTGTTGCAAGTCTATGGGATAAGTTTTTCGAGAACAAAATGAATTCATCTATCAATGGGGAATGGTTGGATCTGGCCAAATCATCTTCATTATCAGAGAATGCTAGATCATTATGCAAATTGGTTTTAGGAGCTTTTGGGGAATTGGCTACTGATTTGGATATGTTAACTGTGTGAGGATGAACATCTAGCTGGAGTGACTCTTGATCAAAATCGCAGTTGGTGGGGTTTGGAGATTCTGGGGGAGGGAATTCAGGGACTGAAACAGATAATAGAGGGTGAATGATCATGGCTAGTGGGTTGAAATCTGGAGAAGTTGATTTATTTTGGGCTGATTTGACAGGTTTGGTTGAGAGGGCTGCAGTAGAAGTGGATAAATTCTTTTGGGTTTTGGGGATTAAAGGTAAGGGTTGGTTGATAGAAGGGTCATTTTTATAAGCAGGTTGAGATGGTTGGTAGGGGAGGTTTATAATTGTTGGAATTTGGTTCGAAGTTTGGCCACTTTGGTTCTGATCAGTGTTCAGAGGTTTGGACTTGGCTTGAAATTTGTTAGTTGGTTTGGGAACAAAAGTTGGGGTAGAAGAACGATGAGATATTGGCATTTTTTCCTTCCTTCTTTGTTCAGCCGCTGATGTGGAGGCTTTGATTAATAGGCAATCAGATGCATCATGACCTAACTTTGAGCATGCCTTACAGTAGGGGGGGATGCTATCATAATTTATTGGTTGCCAGAAACCATCATCTCCGCAGCCTATCCAACATCTATCTGGGTGATCTGTGAGAAGATTGAGTTCCAAAACTTTTGTGGATCTTTGGTGATTATTATTAGGATATTATGGGACTTAGAAAATATCAGTAAACCCTTGATAAGATTTGAATTAATTTGATTTGGATTCAAGTGATTAAAATGATGAAAACTATATTGAATGGAATTTCGGTTGCTAGATTCATTTGTTAAATTCCAAATGGGGATGTATGAGGATTTAAGATAGGACCATTAGGGGTGATTGAATATAATATCTGGGTATTCTTAAGTTTACAAGAGGGTTTAATCCTAAGTGAAAGAAGATGTGTTTATAAGAGATTTGAAACTATCGGTTTTAACCTTAATTAAAAGGAGAAATAAACTCGTGGTAATTTGGGAGAAATGATATTATGGACCAGTAGGATATTAGTGACTTCTTACTGAATATATGTTGAGGAAAAACCTATTTGAATCTTGTGTATTGAGTGAGAGTAACCTTAGGGTTACAATTTGAACATCAAGGACTGAGTTTAAACTCATTATTGATTTTGCAAGGACTGAGTGTAGTACAAGAGCGTAGTGGTATGGCTCTTGGATAGAGATGGGAGTTTAGAACACATTTGGTTGAAAGAGGATATGAGGTTATCCCGATCGCATAGTTGAAGTTGTCGGACCTCCTCGATCGACAAAGTTAAGTAATAGTGTATTGGAGGGGTTCCTTGTTTGGATTTCGCTTTGCGAGATGCTCCGCGCATGAACCTTAATGACGTCGGGAGTGGATAGATGTTATAGGATGCGAGGATAATTAAATTATGAAGTAAAGATATGACATTTTAATACGTGGGATTTAAAGAGATATAATGCTACGTAAGGGAATAATCTAAGGTTAATGTGAGTACCTTGTTGTTAGTATACTATAGGTATGATAATACCTATTTGATTGATTAATGATTATGTGTATGACATACCTAGCTTACTTGCTATCGGTGGGAGGATTACGCATGAGGGCAGTCATATCCTGATGAATCCATGGGATCTTTTATTTGTCGCTCGAGAACATAGGTCTATCAAAGACTTGACGGGGAGTTGATAAGTCCTCTGACTATGGGTACGTAGGTATGTGCTTGACCCATGGGTATGAGAACTATGTTCGCCTCCAATTTGTTTGTTGATGTTTGTGGTTCGAGGAATCCTTACCTAACCTTTCGTCCCCATTTCGGCGACCAGCGTTATTGGGACATGATAGCAAAGTAATGCATTGCACCGCAGCTATGACTCGGGGTGCCGTATTATATATGAATATATATATATATATATATATATATATATATATATATATATATATATATATATATATAATGGATTAAATGAATGAATGGATATTTATTATGGTTAAATCTATCTACGGTGATAATTTTAGATAACAGTGAATAGAGAAAGATAATTGAATTAAGTTAGTGAATGTTTATTGAAAAACTTAATTCATATTAATGAGAAATGATTCATGTTAATGAGAAATGATGAGAAATGTAAATGAATAATAATGTGATGTATGGTACGGGACATACGGGGATTATGATATGGGAATGGAATTATAATATGGAGACTAGAAAAGAGGAACCATTAACTAGGAGGTTAATAGGAAACGTTAAGTGTGCACTCTAGTTGAGAGGTGAGAATGGCAAGTGAGAGTTGGGTCTAACATATACATAATAAATGATTTATTGCACTTGTTAAATACTTGTTGTTTTAAAAATCATCTACACATTCGGGCTCTGACCTGTTTCCTTGCATATTTTCTTTTCTATTGTATCTTCTATATCAGGTGTCCAGCAACAAGGACGCCAACCTTAGCGGATTTTGACAGGCTATGGATTTATGGAGTTTTTCTTAGACGCCTATCTTCATTTGATTCACAGTATTCTTAGTTAGGGTATGCCGCCCAAAGGATTCAGTTATCTTCTTCTATCGGGGTTAAATACTATTGTATTCGGGACTTTTTAATACAGTTAATATTATTGGGATTTCTGTAATGGATTTATATTATTTGGGAATGTTTATTCCAATTGCATTTAAATTATTTGGTGTTATCTAATTGGTTATCAGTGTTGTAGAATAAAATGTGTTGTGTTATTCTTAAACTGGAAATGGATTTTGTTAAATTAAAATTTGGAAAGTTTTTAACACCAGCTTAATTGAGTATTGGGTGAGTTGTAAATGGTTTCGACAGTGATGTTAAGAATGAGCCAACTGTATATTCTGTTTTAATTTGGTATGGGACTGGCCACCCGGTATTTAATTAGGCGGGGTGTTACAGGTGGTATCAGAGCATCAGGTTCTAGTGTCCTTTAGGATCTGTACGGGTTACTGTGTTTTCAGCTTAGCGTTCTTTGATATAGAGCCCTATGTTTAGGATTGTTGATCTCTTTGGTAAGATTCCGTATATATCCGTGAATCTTATTTACGTTCGGGAGTGATCGAACAAAGAAGTATGGCAGATGAGGGCCATTGGATGGATAGCGGAGATCACACTTAGGAGGTTATGAAGCATGTTCGAGTATGATGACCGTAGTCGAGGTCACCCCTATTATGGAAAAGTGAGGAGAGTCATTAGTAGAAGTTCTTGAAATGCGGCAAGTATGTGTGTTACCTAACAAAGGCAATATATTCAAAGGTTTGGGCATATAGTGGAGTGTGGTTAACTAGAACTGAAAATTTGGGATAAAATTTTGTTGACTCATCGAAGAAAAGTTATAATAATGGGATTCAATAACCACCACCCGCAAATGAGGGTATGTTTCCTATTTAAGGAATTATGAGGCGTATTGATTTTTGTAGCGATTAATATTGTGGGGGCTAAAAGGGTTGCTAAACTTAGCCTATATCACTGTTATTTACGTAGACTCACTGAGGGGTGTGGGACACCTTTATATTATATGTTATCACGTGGGTTTGATTTTTATCATGGGATTACTTACTTTGGGCATGTCCAAGCATAATGTGACAATCGGCATGAATTGACTTGTGGTATACGAGAGCGTATGTACTACTATTAACCATCATCTTGTCTTCTAGAGAAGAGTAGATGAGTAGACTCTATTTGAAATCATTAAAACCTAAATTTTTTTTAAATCGATAAACCTGATATGTTTTTTTTTTCGATAACCCAAATTTTTATATAATTGACTAAGGACCTTAGGAGTTTCGATGACCGATTACTTTAGAAAGTAGTGTCTCGGGGTGGTTCTTGTATGGATTTCGCTTGCGAGACACCCCACGAATGAAAATAATAACCGTTGGGAGTCGAAATAAGATAGGTCTTTAGGATATGAGTTTATAACCTTTGTTATTATAATGAAAGTTGGACGATAGGGTGTATGGGCGCCCTGGATGTTTGGATTGTAGTAGTTTTCATAATTATGAAAGAGTAAGTATTTGTGACTTGAGGATTTATTTGTTTAATAAGTGAGGATCATTTTTCCCAAACTTTGTCACGAGGACGGTATAGGGAAGATTGGATAAAGTTTAAATTCGATTCAGTTGGAACTATATGGTGAGGCTTGGCGTGTAACATCGATAGGGATTTTCGTTAATGTACTGTATGGGCGGTACGTCTTAGATTTCTTGCGATGTGAGATTTATACTCGGAGTTGAACTTACCGTTATGACTTATGTTCCTGAATTTCGGGACGAAATTCTGTTATAAGGGGGGGAGTATGTAATACCCCGTGATTTTAATGACTTTTAAAATGGGTTATATTTTAAATTAATGGATTAATTGGATTTTATTATTAATTAATTCATTTGGGTTTTATCCGAATTGTGGATATTAAAATGGATGATTCTGAATATTACTTAAAGATATTTAGGTAATATATGAATGTGATGTCATTGATATGACGGTATAATATAATTTCTCGGTAAATTGGATTTTTAGTCAGACGCGGTATGGGACGTGTCGGGACTAATTTATTACATTAAAAAAGGAAATTTATTTTCTATCGACCTTATAGTCATTTTGACTGCGTCGTTACGTCCGGAAGGTTTGAAATAGTCAGAAAAGTCTATTTGGATGTTAATTTTGAGTCTCGGGTCATTTGGAAATGAATAGACAACCCGAAAGGGCATTTTGGTCATTTTCTAGGGGGATGAATAGTGATTTCGGATTTTGTCCTATTATAAGTATTGGTAGATTAAGTGTATGTGGGTTATTCATCTCCTCTACACAAAATAGAGAAGTCATCTTCCTAGAGAGAGTGAAAGGTTGCTTTGGAAGGAAAAAGCTTACTTGGGAAGGAGAAGAACTAAGAACCAAGAGTCACCACCACCAACCACCACCGGAGGCTCACCGAAAAAGGGAGAACCACTTGAGATAAACTACACCAAAGGATCAGACCTTCAGTAAAGGCAAGTGTTTGATAATGGCAATTTAAGTTCGTATATTGTCCATGTTAGAATAGTCATGAAAAGAGAACATTATTCATGTTTGGAAGAAATAATGGAGTGATTAAATGGATTTCTAGAAACTGAAATGATATAGGAATTAAACTCATGTTGTAGGATGAAAATAATCACTAAATAATCATATATCTATGGAAGAAAAATCTGAAAACCATTGAAGTGTTCTTGAAGTTAATATGTGATGATTTTCTGGAAAATGAGGAGATAAACATGCTTTTTAATCCAATCCCTTGATGATTCTAGGATGTTTAGAGTATTGAAAATCGTTCATATATGTTGATATATCATGTAGTAAAGATTATAAGTCATTTGGGATGTTTATATGAAGGTTTAAATGATCATAAGTTGCTAAACCCGTAGTTGCAGAAAATGCAGAAAACCAGGCTGTGACCTGAGGGATCGATCGATCGACCCCTGCCTTCGATCGATCGACCTCCCCAGAATAAGTAAAGTTGTTTCTTTTTAAATGTTGATTCTTATCCCAAAACTTTTGTGGATCTTTGGTGATTATTATTTGGATATTATGGGACTTAGAAAATATCAGTAAACCCGTGATAAGATTTGAATTAATTTGATTTGGATTCAAGTGATTAAAATGATGAAAACTATATTTAATGGAATTTCGGTTGCTAAATTCATTTGTTAAATTCCAAATGGGGATGTATGAGGATTTAATATAGGACCAGTAGGGGTGATTGGATATAATATCTGGGTATCCTTAAGTTTACAAGAGGGTTTAATCCTAAGTGAAAGAAGATGTGTTTATAAGAGATTTGAAACTATCGGTTTTAACCTTAATTAAAAGGAGAAATAAACTCGTGGTAATTTGGGAGAAATGATATTATGGACCAGTAGGATATTAGTGACTTCTTACTGAATATATGTTGAGGAAAAACCTATTTGAATCTTGTGTATTGAGTGAGAGTAACCTTAGGGTTACAATTTGAACATCAAGGACTGAGTTTAAACTCATTATTGATTTCGCAAGGACTGAGTGTAGTACAAGAGCGTAGTGGTATGGCTCCTGGATAGATATGGGAGTTTAGAACACATTTGGTTGAAAGAGGGTATGAGGTTATCCCGATCGCATAATTGAAGTTGTTGGACCTCCTCGATTGACAAAGTTAAGTAGTAGTGTATTGGAGGGGTTCCTTGTTTGGATTTCACTTTGTGGGACGCTCCGCGTATGAACCTTAACGATGTCGGCAGTGGAGAGATGTTTTAGGATGCGAGGATAATTAAATTATGAAGTAAAGATATGACATTTTAATATGTGGGATTTAAAGAGATATAATTCTACGTAAGGGAATAATCTAAGGTTAATGTGAGTACCTTGTTGTTAGTATACTATAGGTATGATAATACCTATTTGATTGATTAATGATTATGTGTATGACATACCTAGCTTACTTGCTATCGGTGGGAGGATTGCGCTTGAGGGCAGTCATATCCTGATGAATCCATGGGATCTTTGATTTGTCGCTCGAGAACATAGGTCTATGAAAGACTTATCGGGGAGTTGATAAGTCCGCTGACTATGGGTACGTAGGTATGTGCGTGACCCATGGGTATGAGAACTATGTTCGCCTCCAATTTATTTGTTGATGTTTGTGGTTCGAGGAATCCTTACCGAACCTTTTGTCCCCTTTTCGACGACCAGCGATATTGGGACATGATATCAGAGTAATGCATTGCACCACAGCTATGACTCGGGGTGCCGTATTATATATGAATATATATATATATATATATATATAATGGATTAAATGAATGAATTGATATTTATTATGGTTAAATCTATCTACGGTGATAATTGTAGATAACGGTGAGTAGAGAAAGATAATTGAATTAAGCTAATGAATGTTTATTGAAAAACTTAATTCATATTAATGAGAAATGATTCATGTTAATGAGAAACGATGAGAAATGTAAATGAATAATAATGTGACGTATGGTATGGGACATACGGGGATTATGATATGGGAATGGAATTATAATATGGAGACTAGAAAAGAGGAACCATTAACTAGGAGGTTAATAGGAAACGTTAAGTGTGCACTCTAGTTGAGAGGTGAGAATGGCAAGTGAGAGTTTGGTATAACATGTACATAATAAAAGATTTATTGCACTTGTTAAATACTTGTTGTTTTAAAAATCATCTACACATTCGGGCTCTGACCCGTTTCCTTGCATATTTTCTTTTCTATTGTATCCTCTATATCAGGTGTCCAGCAACAGGGACGCTAACCTTAGCGGATTTTGACAGGCTATGGATTTATGGAGTTTTGGTTAGACGCCTATCTTCATTTGATTCACAGTATTCTTAGTTAGGGCATGTCGCCCAAAGGATTCAGTTATCTTCTTCTATCGGGGTTAAATACTATTGTATTCGGGACTTTTTAATACAGTTAATATTATTGGGATTTCTGTAATGGATTTATATTATTTGGGAATGTTTATTCCAATTGCATTTAAATTATTTGGTGTTATCTAATTGGTTATCAGAGTTGCAGAATAAAATGTGTTGTGTTATTCATAAACTGGAAATGGATTTTGTTAAATTAAAATTTGGAATGTTTTTAACACCAGCTTAATTGAGTATTGGGTGAGTTGTAAATGGTTTCGACATTGATGCTAAGAATGAGCCAACTGTATATTCTGTTTTAATTTGGTATGGGACTGGCCACCCGGTATTTAATTAGGCGGGGTGTTATGCATGGTATCAGAGCATCAGGTTCTAGTGTCCTTTAGGATCTGTACGACAAACTATGTTTTCACCTTAGCGTTCTTTGATATAGAGCCCTATGTTTAGGATTGTTGATCTCTTTGGTAAGATTCCGTATATATCAGTGAATCTTATTTACGTTCGGGAGTGATCGAATAAAGAAGTATGGCAGATGAGGGCCATTGGATGGATAGCGGAGATCGCACTTAGGAGGTTATGAAGTATGTCCGAGTATGATGACCGTAGTTGAGGTCACCCCTATTATGGAAAATTGAGGAGAGTCATTAGTAGAAGTTCTTGAAATGAGGCAAGTATGCGTGTTACCTAACAAAGGCAATATATTCAAAGTCTTGGGCATATAGTGGAGTGTGATTAATTATAACTTAAAATTTGGGATAAAATATTGTTGACTCATCGGAGAAAAGTTATAATAATGGGATTCAATAACCACCACCCGCAAATGAGGGTATGTTTCCTATCTAAGGAATTATGAGGCGTATTGATTTTAGTAGCGATTAATATTGTGGGGGCTAAAAGGGTTGCTAAACTTAGCCTATAGCACTGTTATTTACGTAGACTCACTGAGGGGTGTGGGACACCTTTATATTACATGTTATCACGTTGGTTTGATTTTTATCATGGGATTACTTACTTTGGGCATGTCCAAGCATGATGTGACTATCGGCATTCATTGACTCGTGGTATACGAGAGCGTATGTACTACTATTAACCATCATCTTGTCTTCTAGAGAAGAGTAGATGAGTAGACTCTATTTGAAATCATTAAAACCTAAATTTTTTTTAAATCGATAAACCTGATATGTTTTTTTTTTTCGATAACCCAAATTATTATATAATTGACTAAGGACATTAGGAGTTTCGATGACCGACTACTTTAGGAAGTAGTGTATCGGGGTGGTTCCTTGTTTAGATTTCGCTTGTGAGACACCCCACGCATGAAACTAATAACCGTTGGGAGTCGAAATAAGATAGGTCATTAGGATATGAGTTTATAACCTTTGTTATTATAATGAAAGTTGGATGATAGGGTGTATGGGCGCCCTGGATGGTTGGATTGTATTTGTTTTCATAATTATGAAAGAGTAAGTAGTTGTGACTTGAGGATTTATTTGTTTAATAAGTGAGGATCATTTTTCCCAAACTTTGTCACGAGGACGGTATAGGGAAGAATGGATAAAGTTTAAATTCGATTCAGTTGGAACTATATGGTGAGGCTTGGCGTGTAACATCGATAGGGATTTTCGTTAATGTACTGTATGGGCGGTACGTCTTAGATTTCTTGCGATGTGAGATTTATACTCGGAGTTGAACTTACCGTTATGACTTATGTTCCTGAATTTTGGGACGAAATTCTGTTATAAGGGGAGGATTATGTAATACCCCGTGATTTTAATGACTTTTAAAATGGGTAATATTTTAAATTAATGGATTAATTGGATTTTATTATTAATTAATTCATTTGGGTTTTATCCAAACTGTGGATATTAAAATGGATGATTCTGAATATTACTTAAAGATATTTAGGTAATATATGAATGTGATGTCATTGATATGACGGTATAATATAATTCTCGGTAAATTGGATTTTTAGTCAGACGCGGTATGGGACGTGTCGGGACTAATTTATTACATTAAAAAAGGAAATTTATTTTCTATCGACCTTATAGTCATTTCGACTGCGTCGTTGCGTCCGGAAGGTTTTAAATAGTCAGAAAAGTCTATTTGGATGTTAATTTTGAGTCTCGGGTCATTTGGAAATGAATAGACAACCCGAAAGGGCATTTTGGTCATTTTCTAGGGGGATGAATAGTGATTTCGGATTTTGTCCTATTATAAGTATTGGTAGATTAAGTGTATGTGGGTTATTCATCTCCTCTACACAAAATAGAGAAGTCATCTTCCTAGAGAGAGTGAAAGGTTGCTTTGGAAGGGAAAAGCTTACTTGGGAAGGAGAAGAACTAAGAACCAAGAGTCACCACCACCAACCACCATCGGAGGCTCACCGAAAAAGGGAGAACCACTTGAGATAAACTACACCAAAGGATCAGACCTTCAGTAAAGGCAAGTGTTTGATAATGGCAATTTAAGTTCGTAATTTGTCCATGTTAGAATAGTTATGAAAAGAGAAGATTATTCATGTTTGGAAGAAATAATGGAGTGATTAAATGGATTTCTAGAAACTGAAATGATATAGGAATTAAACTCATGTTGTAGGATAAAAATAATCACGAAATAATCATATATCTATGGAAGAAAAATCTGAAAACCATTGAAGTGTTCTTGAAGTTAATATGTTGATGATTTTCTGGAAAATGAGGAGATAAACATGCTTTTTAATCCAATCCCTTGATGATTCTAGGATGTTTAGAGTATTGGAAATCGTTCATATATGTTGATATATCATGTAGTAAAGATTATAAGTCATTTGGGATGTTTAGATGAAGGTTTAAATGATCATAAGTTGCTAAACCCGTAGTTGCAGAAAATGCAGAAAACCAGGCTGTGACCAGAGGGATCGATCGATCGACCCCTGCCTTCGATCGATCGACCTCCCCAGAATAAGTAAAGTTGTTTCTTTTTAAATGTTTATTCTTATCCCAAAACTTTTGTGGATCTTTGGTGATTATTATTTGGATATTATGGGACTTAGAAAATATCAGTAAACCCATGATAAGATTTGAATTAATTTGATTTGGATTCAAGTGATTAAAATGATGAAAACTATATTGAATGGAATTTCGGTTGCTAGATTCATTTGTTAAATTCCAAATGGGGATGTATGAGGATTTAAGATAGGACCGGTAGGGGTGATTGAATATAATATCTGGGTATCCTTAAGTTTACAAGAGGGTTTAATCCTAAGTGAAAGAAGATGTGTTTATAAGAGATTTGAAACTATCGGTTTTAACCTTAATTAAAAGGAGAAATAAACTCGTGGTAATTTGGGAGAAATGATATTATGGACCAGTAGGATATTAGTGACTTCTTACTGAATATATGTTGAGGAAAAACCTATTTGAATCTTGTGTATTGAGTGAGAGTAACCTTAGGGTTACAATTTGAACATCAAGGACTGAGTTTAAACTCATTATTGATTTCGCAAGGACTGAGTGTAGTACAAGAGCATAGTGGTATGGCTCCTAGATAGATATGGGAGTTTAGAACACATTTGGTTGAAAGAGGGTATGAGGTTATCACGATCGCATAGTTGAAGTTGTCGGACCTCCTCGATCGACAAAGTTAAGTAGTAGTGTATTTTAGGGGTTCCTTGTTTGGATTTCGCTTTGCGAGACGCTCCGCGCATGAACCTTAACGACGTCGGGAGTGGAGAGATGTTATAGGATGCGAGGATAATTAAATTATGAAGTAAAGATATGGCATTTTAATACGTGGGATTTAAAGAGATATAATGCTACGTAAGGGAATAATCTAAGGTTAATGTGAGTACCTTGTTGTTAGTATACTATAGGTATGATAATACCTATTTGATTGATTAATGATTATGTGTATGACATACCTAGCTTACTTGCTATCGGTGGGAGGATTGCGCTTGAGGGCAGTCATATCCTGATGAATCCATGGGATCTTTGATTTGTCGCTCGAGAACATAGGTCTATGAAAGACTTATCGGGGAGTTGATAAGTCTGCTGGATATGGGTACGTAGGTATGTGCATGACCCATGGGTATGAGAACTATGTTCGCCTCCAATTTATTTGTTGATGTTTGTGGTTCGAGGAATCCTTATCGAACCTTTTGTCCCCTTTTTGGCGACCAGCGATATTGGGACATGATAGCAGAGTAATGCATTGCGCCGCAGCTGTGACTCGGGGTGCTGTATTATATATATATATATATATATATATATATATATATATAATGGATTAAATGAATGAATGGATATTTATTATGGTTAAATCTATCTACGGTGATAATTGTAGATAACGGTGAATAGAGAAAGATAATTGAATTGAGTTAATGAATGTTTATTGAAAAACTTAATTCATATTAATGAGAAATGATTCATGTTAATGAGAAACGATGAGAAATGTAAATGAATAATAATGTGACGTATGGTACGGGACATACGGCGATTATGATATGGGAATGGAATTATAATATGGAGACTAGAAAAGAGGAACCATTAACTAGGAGGTTAATAGGAAACGTTAAGTGTACACTCTAGTTGAGAGGTGAGAATGGCAAGTGAGAGTTGGGTCTAACATGTACATAATAAAAGATTTATTGCACTTGTTAAGTACTTGCTGTTTTAAAAATCATCTACACATTCGGGTTCTGACCCGTTTCCTTGCATATTTTCTTTTCTATTGTATCTTCTATATCAGGTGTCCAGCAACATGGACGCCAACCTTAACGGATTTTGACAGGCTATGGATTTATGGAGTTTTTCTTAAACGCCTATCTTCATTTGATTCATAGTATTCTTAGTTAGGGCATGCCGCCCAAAGGATTCAGTTATCTTCTTCTATCGGGGTTAAATACTATTGTATTCGGGACTTTTTAATACAGTTAATATTATTAGGATTTCTGTAATGGATTTATATTATTTGGGAATGTTTATTCCAATTGCATTTAAATTATTTGGTGATATCTAATTGGTTATCCGTGTTGTAGAATAAAATGTGTTGTGTTATTCTTAAACTGGAAATGGATTTTGTTAAATTAAAATTTGGAAAGTTTTTAACACCAGCTTAATTGAGTATTGGGTGAGTTGTAAATGGTTTCAACAGTGATGCTAAGAATGAGCCAACTGTATATTCTATTTTAATTTGGTATGGGACTGGTCACCCGGTATTTAATTAGGTGGGGTGTTACGCAGTATAAGAGGCACACGGGTTCCGATGATCGAAACAAGTAGGGATAGGGCTAGTGCTAGCAATTGAGAGGCCACACGGCCAGTGGTAGTTAGGATGAGTCCAGTAGGGACAATAGCTGAATAGACGTCAGTTTTTGGGGAATTGCTATGGTTTTGGAGAGACGGGTCATATTTCAAAGAGGTTCCCTCGAGGTAATCGAGGTGCACAGGAGCAGGGAGGATAATGTGGGTATCAGGCAGTACAGGGGAAACATCAGCAGTTGCCAGCCCCACCAGGGATTATAGTGCCAAAACTACCAGCTCCGGCCAGCCCATATTAGGTGCAACAACATAGTTATAGTATGGTTTAGTGTACCATATCGCACCTGAAAAGGGACCGATGCCAGTTCAGGAAGTGGAGGGTATGTTCCTTATCTTTGAGCATGTAAGGCACATTTTATTTGACACCAGTGCGCTGCATTCATTTGTTAGTACTAATTTTTCTCATGAATCGTGGATGATAGATTTTGCATCTGACATAGTATTCTATATTAATTCACCCATGGGTGGAGTGGCACCTATACGTTCACTGTGCAGAGGTATAGGGATTAATATTGGGCGACTTAAGTTTGTGGTAGGCCTATTTGTGTTAGATATGTCAAATTATGATGTTATCTTAGGGATAAACTGGCTAGCTACGTACATAGCCTATGTTGTTTGTTATGGTAGGCCCACCGTCTTCGCCATTCTGAGGCAAGAGATGTACCTAGTTGCGATGTCACGCTGGGGGGGGGGGGGGGGAGTCGAGCACGCATGTATATTACTTTGAGGAAGAGACTTCTTCGGAGGTCTTTATTTTGCTAGAATTCACCCCGATTATTTTAGAGTTTTCAAATGTATTTGGAGAAATTCTAGGGTTATCTCCTAGTAGAGAGATCGAGTTTGTGATTATTTGATTCCGAGTATGAGACCCATCACATGTTCATCGTATCGTGTGACTTCTATGGATATGAGAGAGCTTAGAGATCATATTTAGCAGTTAATAGGTTAGGGATTTATTTGGAGGAGTACTTCACCTTGGGGTGCTCCCGTTCTATTTATTAAGAAGAGGACGGATTAATGAGACTTTGCATTGACTACCGGGAGTTGAACAAGGACACTATACGAAATAAGTACCCGTTTCCCCGTATTAATGACCTATTCGACCAGTTGAGGGGTGTAATAGATTTTTTTAAGATCGATTTGAGGTCGGGGTATCATTAGACGAATATTCAAGAGTAGGATGTACCGAAGACAACATTTCTAACGAGATATGGATTGTATGAGTTCTGGGTTATGCCTTTTGGCCTAACCAATGCACCGACACTATTTATGGACCTGATGAATAGGGTATTCAAGGACTTTCTAGATTAGTTTGTCATCGTGTTCATAGATGACATATTTATTTATTCTCGGACCACAGAGGAGCATGCACAACATTTGTAAGTATTATTGCTGACATTCTGGGACCATGAACTCTATTATAAGTTTGAGAAATGTGAATTTTTGTTTCAAAATAATCACATGTGCCCATTTTAGAGATGATGGGCTTCCTCACATTAAAAAGGCTGGTTTTAATTGGGTTCAACTCGTAGCCATTCAAGATCATTCATATTATGCCAACTTTAGGTAATGCACTTAAGGTTTTCAGCTATGCGTCGTGTCTATGTGACTTTATATACATTAGCATAATGGCAAAGCCGATATCTTTTCTTTTTTGTGGGGGAGCGGATACATTATTTTTGGTAATAAGCAAGATGGATGCAAAAAAAGCAATTGGTAGTCACTATTTATGAAGTAATCCCGTGGGAAATTGTTGACAAATGAAATTAATAAGATCAAAGCCTAAAATCCTTACGTAAATTATGCATCTCAAAACAAATCAAAACCCGTGTTAATTATTAAACAACTACATGAAGAGGAAAATTGTGAACAACTATGTAGATGTATTCCCTCAATATATTTTATATAAAATCATTCTTAAAAACACCCTATTATTGATCACGGATACATTAATATGATTAAACTTTAGCATACAATTGTTCTTAATAAAAGGATCTTGGATCTTCATGTTTTCACAAAAAACGTGTAAAAGATAGAAAATAAGACTGACCTTGATCAAGGATCAATCTTGATTAATTGATCCATCAAACTACCTTCTTGGAAAAAATACACTCTAATGGAATCTCGGAGTTTCTCTCCCACCTCAGAAATAGTGTGTTATGAGATAACCCCAGATGGTGTAGGGATCCTCTATTTATAAGAGGAAGAGGGCCGAAATCCTAGTCAAGGTGGGACTCTTTTTCAAGTCTCCCACTAATGCCACTAACCATCATGTGACTAAGGATAAGATTGACTCAATCTTCTAATATTCGTATTTATCACGTTCCTAATTAATTATCTGATATTTATCAAGACCACATAATTGGGGAATTCATAAATTCGGAATTTAATATAATTGAAATTAAATAATTAATTTCGACACTGAATATTAATTTCCAACAGTCTCCCACTTGGTATTAATAATCCTTATAATTAAATTAGGTACCATAAGGTGCACAATAAATGATAAATATAGTTTGCTTAAATCAAACAATACACGGATACGAGTCATGGCGATTTCATGCTATTCAAGAGCATGGTTCCTTCCATGTACCACAACACCAATGTTTCATTCAAGTAAGCCTTTAATATTGGGTATCATAATGGCCTTATAATGTCCATTTGAATAAGGACTATTTCTGTCAACAATAATTCATAATCATATGCATGCATTCACAAAAGACAGAAATAATTGAAATCAGAAACACTTTTATTGAATTCAAATAATAGTGTCAAACAACTAAGACAAATAGCAATCATAATTTTACTAATCGAGATCCATCTCTTTGACACGTTCCATAAGGTCTTTTGGAGATAGTCCTTTCGTAATAGGATCTGCTATGTTATCACTCATACTAATGTGATCAATTGACACTCTTTGTTTCTTAATTTCTTCTTTAACTGATAGGTATTTCATTCAATGTGCTTAGTTACTTTAGGAATACCTAAAATTTCTTCATAAAGAAGATTGCAGCAACATTATCATAATATTTCAGTGACTTGATAATCGTGTCGACAACTCCAAGTCCCGAAATAAAGTCACGCTGCCAAAATACATAAGTTCTAGCATCAAGCATGCTACAAACTCAGTTTTCACAATAGTTAATGGATGGATTGTGTTGCACTCCTTCATTATATTGGTTGATAAACCAAAACAAATATTCTTAAGCAAGAGTGAACTTCATACCATCCGTACAAATAGTAAATCTGAGTCACAATAATTGTTCATATTTAAATGAACACATACATCATAAATGTGAGCATATAGTCCTTTAAGTATCTCATTACTTCATAGACAACTTTTAAACCCATAAGATTATTTTGATTCTTTACTTTCTAAATATGTGCTTGAATATAGAGAAAATATATAAACTTACTCCCACTGATCTTAAGGTGCATACAAATATACAACGATTAAAAAAAATAATGATATTATTTCTTAAAATATGTCATGTGGGAAACTTATGTTTATAAAATGATCTCCTAAACATATATGCATGGTTTATAAGACTTCGAAAAGTAATTTTCACATCCACTTCATGTAACTCTCAATCATAATGAGCTACTAATGTCATAGAAATTTCATGTCCTTATATATAATTGAGAAGGTTCATTTATAACCTTTTCTTCATTAATAATGATATATTTTACTACAATTTAGCTTTATCTCGTTTAACTACCATTAGTGTCGCGTTTGGTCTTGATGACCCCCTTATACCCGACTTTAGTGCATCAATTATGTAATTCAACGAGATTTCAACCATAGTTATAGTCCATTAGTTTCACTTCTTATGACTTTTGAAAATAAAACCATGTCATTATTTATCCCTACGCCAAATTTATGTTCATGCAGATACACCACATAATCATCGAGGATAGTAGACCTTTTAGGATCTTCTTAATACTATTCCTTTTGATTTTATCTACATTTCTCTCACGGTGACAATACTATCATTTAGTGGTTGATCATTTATTTGTTCTTTGTTGTTTAGACAATCTAACAACTAAAAGAACAAGGATTCAAGAAGGTTATCGGTAATGGGATAAGTAACCTACCTTCCTTTATAACCATATTTTATGATTTTCTACTACCACTAATTTCACCTTTCATAATGAATTTGACTTTAATGCAATAAATACGTGTCAATGACAATTATATGATCTATGTAGGTCCACTTTAAGGGAAGTTTCTCATAATCTCCCACTTGGGCCACATAGGTCATCCTTATATTAGAAATCGGAATACCTTAAGATCACAACTCGACTATCAAAATTTCTAAGAGACATTACAAAAATCTTGTCCACGAAAATTATGAAAAAGAGTCTAGATTTAATTTGGCACAAGATTTAAAGAGTTTCATCAATAACGCTACGATTATGATGCAGGATCAAACAAATCTTTAAAGAACTATGTCCAAACTTTATTTTGTACAAAACATCAAAAGGAATATCACAATCCTTGAAAAAAATATACATCAAAATATTATTTAGAACATATCCCTCACGATCAAGTCTAGACAAACATTTTCCCAAAAAAAAAAAAAATTGAGGGTTTATGAAAATAAATGGCGATTTGATTCCTCAAGAACAAAAGAAAAGAATCTTATTAGCATTTAGTTTGTTTTGTAAGAAATCCTTGCATCAAAAGTAAATACTTTCTATAACACAATAAGTATAACTTGCAAACTCTACTGAGATGAAAAACTCGTTTCAAATCATAAAGGATACATATTATCTTTATCATTACTAGTCCGAGTGTGCAATATGTAAACAAACTTAATTTGTTTAACAAAATTAAATATGAATTTTTTTTGGAGAAACAAAATGGGATACAATAATATGTGATAAGATAATGAGATAAATTGCTCACTTCATTAATGCTTTGATTTAACAACACACACATCGATTACATGATAATAAATTGAGTGCATAACCGTGAGTTTTCTTCAATAGTAACCGTGAAATATCGATTATATGATGCTTGTAGATTACTTTATTGGGTATAATGTTATTTCATTATATTGTACACGATATTTGTGCACAACTTATTTTCACATACTATAATAATGTATGTGATCTATGATGTTCATTCAATCACTCAAAATTGATTCCGTGCAAGGAATAACCTTGCTTGAAGAAATAAACTCAATATACCCCATTAATATCTTTACAATTATAAGCATCATGAGTTACTACTACCATCATATTTATATTTAATATTCATTGTCATTCTAGCTAGGTCACTGTAGTAACTACCAAACATTTCATAATATGAATATTACATTACGTAAAGACTTACATACACAAGTCAATAAATTTTTCACTTATTTTCATTAAATATCCCATGATCAATAAACTTAATTATTCATGTTTATGGTTTTCATAAACTTAATTGGTAATATGATAGTGAAAGAAACTATGGCATCTGCGTTTGACGACCATTATTACCTTCCCAAAATATATATCACCACTAACATTTTGTTCAATTATTGTAATCACAATAAATGAATAAACAATAATATGTATGTAACATCATAAAGTATCATCATCCTAGGATTCAATATCATACATGGACTCGTAGGCAACCAAAATATGCATGATATTAATGCATTAGTCCAATATTTATATCTTCTGGAATGGAGCACTTTAATGAACACCAAACGTTATATTAAATAAATATTAGAGATACGCATACATGTTCAAAATACCCGTAATACATGAATAATTATATTATTGTCTATTCCCTAACTTGAAATTCACGAAAAATTAGACATAATGTGAAAATCAAATAGACAAAGAGTTTACATGAGATATTACACAAATAATAGTAAATGGAAGACATAAATCATTTACTTTCGCTTCATCACTTATGTATGAGTAACAAATTAGAAATATTGACCCAAAGCATTCATGGTCATACTAATGCACAATACGGTTATAATCACAATTATTATACTAGTGGCATATGTAAATATGACTTTTTAACATTGATGCCAATTATTTAACATTTATAAAAATTTCAATGTTTATTTGATTCAAATTTCAGCATGTGTTGCACTTCAATTTAACCTTATAACAAATATTAGGATAATCTGAAATGACAACAAGTATAGTATCTTCACATGTAATCTTAGCCCGTATTTGGCATTTGATTAAACTGAATGAATACCTACTTATGAGTCTCAAAATTTGCAAGTCATACATTCAAATATGCATGTATGCAACGAATAAATCTAGTATCCGCACATATGAATTGTAGCCTGTATTTGGCATTTAATTCAACTTAATGGGAGTACTAGCGTTAGAATAAACAATAATTCTGATTTTCAACTACATGAATCGTTGGCATGTGTTTGGCATGAGACTCATTAAAACACGAATATCATAATATTCAACAATATGAATCATTGGCCTGTGTTTGGCACGAGACTCATCAAAATATGAATATTAACAATAACGCAAGTCTAATATCCTACCATATGAAATATATTGGCCTGTGTTTTGCACTAATATTCAACTAAAAAGGGATCATTAGAGCAAGGTTTTATCACAATTCTAGATAAAACATTCATGAAATATGCGAAAACTTAAATTTTTCCAAAAAAAAATTGAGTTAGCATCATGGAACTGTAGGAAATTACTCCAGAATCTCAAATATTCGACGGAATTCAATTTTTTTTTTTTTGAAAGTCGGAAACATTATTTATGCAAAATCAACGCTCCCAAAAATATTATACTCAAAACTTAATGTATAATTAATGGTCCAAATATAGATGCATACATAATAATCAATTATTTACAATTATAGATTAAGACACTTTCATGTCTTCCCCATCCAACACCATATAAATATTATTGTCTAAACATAAATTCATAATACATTAGGACCTTTGGGTTACCAAATATAGATTATGCACAATAACCTAATATATCGAAATGTTATTGTCAAACACATAATCATACATCTAATATTCAAAATTTTATATTGAACTCTTTCATCAATACCAAATAGTAAATAACATGAATATTAGAACAACCATGAACGTAAAAAAAAAATACATAATATTCGAAAAAAATCGTAATTTTTGCCAAAAATAGAAAATTTGAGTTAACACCACAGGGATGTAGATAATTACTCCAGGATCTCAAAACAATTTGTGGAATTCAAAAATCAATTTTCTAGAGTGAGATATTGATATCAACATTATTACCAAAAACGACAAAAACACAATTTTAAAGGTCTTAACAACGTCAAAACGCAAAAGTAAGGTGGTGCCCATTGTTGACAATGGGTTTTGTTTATTTCGACGTTTCCAGTCGACCATGTCAGTTTCGTAAAATTCCGAGCAGGTTTTGACCTTTCATTCTCACCAGTGAGTATTGGCGACCGAAGAAAAAAGTCATAGAAAATCTGTGACACACTTTAAGAGCAGATTTAATGACAGAAATAAGACGTCGCAGAAGGTCTCAGACACAAATTTCATTTTAGACGAACATCAATAAGGAAAATCATGAGATCTTAAACTTCTCTGATACCACATATAAAATCATTCTTAAGAACACCCTTATATTAATCACGAATACATTAATATGATTAAACTTTAACATACAATTGTTCTTAATAAAAGGATCTTGGATCTTTATGTTTTCACAAAATACGTCTAAAAGATAGAAAATAAGACTTACCTTGATCAAGGATCAATCTTGATTAATTGCTCCATCAATCTACCTTCTTGCAAAAAATACACTCTAATGGAATCTCGGAGTTTCTTTCCTACCTCAGAAATAGTGTGTTATGAGATAACCCCAGATAGTGTAGGGCTCCTCTATTTATAAGGGAAAAACGGCCGAAATCCTAGTCAAGGTGGGACTCTTTTTCAAGTCTCCCACTAATGCCACTAACCATCATGTGACTAACGAATAAGATTGACCCAATCTTTTAATATTCATATTTATCACGTTCCTAATTAATTATCTGATATTTATCAAGACCACATAATTGGAAAATTCATAAATTCGAAATTTAATATAATTGAAATTAAATAATTAATTTCGACACTGAATATTAATTTTCAACATTTTATTCCATAAATTCATAACAAAGGGCATATAAGAAGTTATTTTTCTAATGTTGGGTAGATAGGGAGGTTTGGACAACATACTAGCACATAGTCTTATGTCACTTGGTACTTATGAGTTATGAGTGAGTCTTATTTTCTTTACTTGTAAAGTAAACTTGATTTTCTTTTTTTCATTTATAATATTATGCCTTAGGTACCATCTGAAGAATTTCTTTGCATCAAGTAGCCGATGTGGGACACCTGATGATCTTAAGTCTATGATAGATAGAGCTTATGATCTCGATTTGTTTGTTCTCGTGGATATTGTTCACAAGTATTAATAGAATCATCAGTTAGAAATTCCTTCAGTATGAGAATAAATAAACACTAATTGTGCTTTTATGTTGTTTTTAAGAATTATTTTATTGTTAAAAAAAATTTATCTATGTATATTGTCACATTCATCGTTTAAATATACAGTCTTGGTCATAAGCTCAGTCGTCTAATTATTGACTCAGTATTGATTTCAAAAAAGACAAATCAGTATGTCTTGTAGAAGATACAAATATTTAAAACAAAAATCATAGGACGTGGTGAGTAATGTCTAGTTGGTGTTAAGTCTTTTTGTATGCAATCTTGTATGTCACACTGTTCATCCTTTGTGTGTGTGTGCGTGCATATCGATTCTATTGCCTATGTGGGTGAGGGCATGAAAGATGGATATGAGTTATTTGACCCAACCCTATTAAAATACTTTAGAGGTGAGTTTGTAAAATATTATTTTGTCAGCTACTGAGTGGAAGGGTTTTTAAAGTTAGTTTATCTATTGTCTTGAGTTAGTCTTCCTTATATTCATACCCTTCTTTAAAAATGCACCGCTCCAGATAACTCTACTCAATTCTATGAGAAGTAATTCTTTACCAGATGTGATATATTAATATGTTATAAATATTCATAATATTTTTACCTATTTATATTGTTGTGATTCTATTTAACTTTTAATGTGTTCCCCCATGTGAGACCATTCCTCGTCTTAACTCGTGTTGAAAGTTAAATTAGCCCTTGGTACTCAATTTCCTTATTTTTTTTGCATTCCTCTTTATGCCTAAAAAAGGCAGTGAAGATATTGTAGTCAGATCACAATATTTTAGTAAATTGATATTTCCTTGGTGCAAAGTGCAAACTATTAAAATTTGGATTTTTAAACAAAATGTTGAGTTTTAAAATGTTTGAAAATAATTAATGAGATTAAAATATTATTACTCTTAGTCTTAGTCTACATCAGTTGATATTATTTTAGAGTCCTAATATACGTACCGGTTCATATTACCGGTGTTTTACCGGAACCCCTTTTTTCCTTTTTTTTTTTCTTTTTCTTTTTATTTTCAGTTTCTTATTCTTTATTTTTTTAAAACAGTTTTTATACATAAAAAAATAGATTTTTATTAATAAAAAAAACAGTTTTTTTTAAAATAGTTTTTAACTATTTTTCTAAACTGTTCATAAAATGATTTTATGAAAAAATTAAAATCAACGATACACAAATCCGACTAAATCTGTACGCGACACTGATGTGTCGCATCTGTATGGGTTCATTTTTAAGTCCCGATGGGACTCACACCATAGGACCCCTCAAAACGAACCAATCACGACACGACACGTCAGTGAGATGCATAATAGAATATTGGAGGGGCAGGGGGGAGTGCCGCTGGCGCGGAGCTTTAAAAATAAGAGAATATTCGTCGGCGCGACACACTGAAATGACGTGTCGCGATTGGTTAGTGCCGCCGGCGCGGACCCACATCATCAACCCAATTGACATCGCGATTGGTTAGTGCCGCTGGGGTGGACCCACGTTCTCAGATCCATGTTTAACAAATAATTTTAATTTTAATTTTAATATAAAATTATCAGAAAATAAAAGTTAGTTTAATATAAAAAAATTAAAACTTTTTTCCCACATTTTTAAACAGTTTAAGAAATAAAAAATAATGGGTGCCGCTGGCGTGGACCGTTAAAAATAAGAGAATATTGAGTAAATGGGTATTTGAGGACTCAATGAGTTGGCATCCAGTAAAAAAAAGGACGGACCTTTAAACAGTTTTAAGAAATACAAAAATTGTTTTAAATGTTGTAAAATTAAAAAAAAAATAACTTTAAAAATAGAGGGTGCCGCTGGCGCGGACTTTAAAAATAAGAGAATATTAGGCAAATGGATTTTTGAGACATTAAATGAGTTAACAATAATATAAAAAAGTAAATTCTTATTATATTAGTTTTTTAAGTCGAACTTTTAAAAAAAACTATTCTAATAAGAAATTAATTTTTAAGTCAAACTTTTAAACAAAAATTGGTTTAAAACTAATGGGTGCCGCTGGCGCGAACCTTTAAAAATAAGAGAATATTGTGTAAATGGGTGATTAGGTACTAAATGAGTTAACAATATTATAAAAAAACAAAAATAGTAATTGAAAATAACAAAAAAAAAACTATTTTCAGAAAATAAAAAAAAACTATTTTTATATTAATAGGAAAACTATTTTTAAATAAAAAACTGTTTTTTTATATAAACAGTTGTTAAAATAAAAGAATAAGAAACTAAAAAAAAAAGAGGAAAAGGGGAGATCCGGTAATATTCCGGTAAAAGCATCCGGTACATATCTCATTAAACAAAAATTAATTTAAAAAATAAGGGGTGCCACTGGCGCGAACCTTTAAAAATAAGAGAATATTGGGTAAATAGGTGTTTGAGGTGCTAAATGAGTTAAAAATAATATAAAAAAAACATACCACGCCATATTCAACACACGGTTTGATTAGTGTCGTTAGCTCGGATCCACATCGAACAAATGATGTAGGTGTGCAAATGTAGGGCCGCACCAGCAATACTAATCAATCGCGATATCATCTCAATAAACATAATTTTTTTTATTTATGAAAGAAATGTTTTTTAATTTAATTTTAATAAAGAACTGTTTAGTTAATATAAAAAAAACTTTTTTTTATATCAATAGGAAAAATGTTTTTTTTATATATAAAAAACTGTTTTTATTTTAATAAAAAACTGTTTAGTTAATATAAAAAAAAACTTTTTTTATATCAATAGGAAAACTGTTTTTTTATATATAAAAAACTGTTTTTATTTCAATTGTTAAGAACAAAATAATAGAAACTGAAAAAAAAAAGAAAAAAAAAAGAAAAAGGATGATTCGGTAATTGTCCGGTAAAACCATCCGGTGCATATATAGTTTTCCATTATTTTATTATGATCATTGGGTGATACAACCAGTGCTTAGGGAAATGGATAAAGAGACTCTGAAAGATGATCTTCAAGCTCTATCATCTGATAAAGCTGGAGTTTCTAGATTGAGATAATTAAGGTGAATATGTTTGTCAACTTTGCATGATAAGTATTTTTTAATTGAACAATTAACAAACAATGAAGAATTTTTATTTTGATAAAATCATTATTAAGAGTGGAAAAAATTAAGTCTCTTCAAGGAAATTTCCTGATCATGTGGGTACATGCAACATTCATCTAGCTTAGCGTCCTGAAGTACACCAACATCTAACACTTGTTTGTGTTATGAAAAGTCTTATAGCCATATTATTCATAAATGTATAGGGAATTTCGCACATAGTTTATTGTAATTGTGTTGTGGAATATAAGGTAGAAGTTATGAATAAATCATGTTGCAATTACATAATTGCGAATAACTTGAGAGGGTGACAAAAGAACTCAATACTGATAAGTGATAGAATTTGTTCCTTCACCATAGTCAGGAAAAATGTACAATCACAAACAAAATGACAATTGGTTTTGAAACTAAGAATGGAAACCTAATATGATATGTCTGATATAATATCCATTTTACTCGTGTCCCTCAATGGACAACTATCCTCCTCTAGTGAAGTTATTTGCGCACACCATAAGGACGTGTTCACACATATATTTACTAAAATGTTTGCTAGTATTGTGGAAATAAGGGAATGTGGCTAGTACGTGTTTATTACTTGCACGCACCTCAAAATTCCTGCATAGAGTCCAAGGCATATTAGCTTGTTATTAATCAGTTATCCTATTTGTATTGGTGTACCTGCCTGACCTATAAAAGCAATCCACCATTCCCTTAAATATTCTCCACAAAATCACCTATAAATATAGGGCAAACCGATATGGAAAGGGGGCCAATCATTATATAATAATCCTACTTTTAATAAAAAAAGGAGAACTAGTAGCACCCGAGGATGTAGGTTTCCATCTTGGGCCGAAGTACATAAAATCTGTCTAATTGTCATTATTTCTCATCCCCATTCTATTTATTATTCACCCTCTTAGTTATTATTCATTTATTTGCTATCTCCATTTTTGGATGATAACAAATTTGTGCCATCTGTGGGAAATTAATAAGCCATTGTGATCCCTACCTGAATTCTTTCGTTCATCACCTACCCTAAAACACCTAAGAATGACGAATAATTCTGAGAGCGATCACATAGTAGAGGTCCAAACACCGCCCACCCCCACTGGGATGGGCGACCTGCACAATAAATTAACGAGTCTGGCCAAGGGAAAAGAGGCGATGAAAGAGAGTGCCCAGTAGTTGACGCACACTCTTTAGGCCACCTAACCCAAATATCATTACCCCTGGACCAGAGGTGTCACAAAGAAGGGGAGGATGATTTCCCCCAGCACCCTATAGAGATAAGATGTAATAATGTCACAAGAAAGCTCTATAAAACCCCAAGAAGCTGAGCTTAGGATCTCATGAAAATGCGAGTTCCTCCCTATAATCCGAATCCCAGCGGGACCGATCATAATGCCCCGGAGCCACGTCCTCCATCTAATGACCAAGCTATTATGATGATCAATAATAATATGAAGAGCATACCAATGCACTGTAAAGGTTGAACAAAGGTTCAGCATTCGATCAATTGGTCCCACGTCACAATCATTAGTAGGCAGTAATGGAATCTTAATATCATGACCAGATAAGAGGAGATCCAAAAAAATCCATCACTGAGGGCTCCCATCGATCTATCAGAGCATCGATCGTACATAGAAGACATCCCAGGAAGAGAGCTCAGCCAAAAGTCTAGGTCGAATTGCTAAGTCAGTTGGCGAAAAAACCAAAGAGGACAACCAACCACAAAAGGATCCATCCAACGCTTAGAGGATCGACTTGGGGAGATGGAGAATCAAAGAACCCTTTATGAAGGGATTTCATGAAGGGGTCTTCATTCGTCCTATTTATGGTGATGTACCCTACCCCAACCAAATTCAAGCCACCAGTTATTACACCAAATTATGACAAAAAGATAGATCCAATTCTTTACATTGAGCAGTATCAGATCGCTGCAGACATTTATTCCATCCCCGACGAGATGCGATGTAGAGCTTTCTATAGCACAATCACTGGTTCCGCTCAAATATAGTACATTAGTTTATCTCAAGGACAAATATCCAACTTCCAACAGCTGGCCAACCTATTTTTCAGTAAATTTTGTTTCAATACAAAATCATGGAAGATAGTCGACCACTAACTTAGTGTTCGGCCAAGGCCAATGAAATAACCCGTGATTATATCACCTGCTTCAACATTACAAAGATGGAGGTGGTAAATTACAACGACAAGACTACTATAACTGCTTTGATGAGAGGCCTAAGGTCGAGAAAGATATTTTGGGCATTGGTGAAGGAACTGCTACGATGACGGAGTTGCTAGCTAAAGTAGGAAAAATCACGAATGCCGAAGAGTCTGACCATCCCAAGTCATCGTCTAGTAAAGAAAATGGTAAGAAGGATTGGAAATATTGAAAGGTCTAAAAGCCAAAGAAGTATGGGGAATATACTCTGCTGAAAGTTGTCATCCATCACATTTTTAAGGAAATTCGGGGGAGAAGGGACCTCAAGTGGCCTAGGAATCTAAAGGCACTAAAGAACAGGCGGTACAGTAACAAGCACTGTGAGTTTCATAAAGACCACGACCCCAATACTGATAATTGCATCACCTTGAAGAATGAGATCGATGGCCTAATCTGGAGAAGCAAGCTATCTAAGTATGTGGACGAGGATGTTTGACCAATATTTCAATGAGCGCAAGACCAGGAGACGATCAGAATCGCCATGATGCAATGCAGATGGTAAGAAGTAGGGGAGGAATAATGACTCATACGATGATCCAGATTTCCCTAAAAATCCTAAAAACCCTTGAGGTCAGCATGATATCCTTTGGATGTCAGTTTATTACCATTAGAGATGGAAGAGGGGGAGAAGACCCAGCCAAAGGGAAGGCCTATCTAAACGAGGCTAAAGATTATGCTCATATAAGGAATATCAACCTAGCAGTAGAGGTGGACACACTCCCCTGCATGGTGAATAAGGATAAGCTAATCATTAGGTACTCTAAAGAAGACTTATTCAAGGTACTTTATCCTCAAGACGACCCTCTAGTCCTCACCATAATTATCCATGAAGGAATAGTCACCAGAGTATTGGTTGACAATGGCCTCTCCACATGTATGTTTTAGAAATATTTTAGAAGGTTAAAGATCCATGACAGTAAGTTAACGCCATACCACCGACCCCTGATTGCCTTTTTAGGGGCAAAAGGTGTACCCACTCGGAATGATGGAACTCTAGGTCATAGTGGGAAAATGGCCAACCTGTCGAAACTGAGAATGTTCGATTCTTCATCATGGACAAAAATGCACAATTCGCTTAAAACGTCATGCTAGGAAGGGTTGGGATGAAGAAATTTGAGAGCATTCCATCCATAGTTCACTAGTGCTTGAAGTTTCCAACTCACTATGGAGTAGGTGTTATCAAGGGCAACCAGGCAGAGGTACAAGAGTGATATTACACGTTCGCCGACCAGGAAGAGCATAGGAAACTGATGACTACCTACCAGACTGAAACCATTGATACTCGAGATGAAGAAAAACTAGTCAAAGATCAGGTATTTTATGAAATTTAGATAGTTTCTCTTGACGCTAATCACCGGGTGAGGTCCGTCCAAATTGTCTCATCACTAGATCCCTATTTGAGGCAGGATCTCATAAAGTTCTTACAATGATGTGTTTTTATGGAGCCACGATGACATGCTTGGGATTAATCCTGATTTCATTTGCCACGAGTTAAGCATGATGGAAGGAGTAAAGCTAGTCAAGCAAAAATGAAGGGTTTTTTATGCTAAGAAGAGCCTCGCTGTCCAGGAGGAGGTCCTTAAGCTCCAGAAGGCTAATTTCATCGACGATGTCAAGTACCCATAATGGTTGTCTAATGTGGTGATGGTGCATAAGAATAATGATAAACGGAGGATCTGCATCGATTTTATCAACCTAAAAAAGGCATACCCCAAGGATCACTATCCATTTCCCCTAAGTGACTAGCCAGTTGATGCAACCGCATGCCAAGAGCTCCTCAGCTTCATGGATGCCAATTCCGAGTACAACCAAATTAGGATGAAACCTATGATAGAGAGAAAACATCGTTCATAGCTAACCGAGGTACTTAATGTTATGCCTTTTGGTCTAAAAAATATAGGAGCTACTTACCAATGATTGGTTAACGAAGTTTATGAAGAGAAGATTTGGGAAAACATGTAAGTACATGTGGGTGAAATGCTTACAAATAGAAAATGGCCGCCAAACACATGAAGGATCTCGAGCAAACTTTTGACCAACTGGAAAAGCACCACATGAAGCTTAATTTGATGAAATGTGTGTTCGGGGTAAAGGAAGGCATGGTTTACGATTTTATCATCAATTAATAGGGTATCGAAGCCAACCCCGACAAGATCCAAGCTCTAATCAACATGCAATATCCCATGACAAAAAAATACGTGCAATAACAAACGGGGCGAGTGTCAACACTCAACATGTTCGTCTCTAGAGCCACCGATAAGTTCCTGACTTTTTTTAAAGTGTTAAGAAAGTCTTTTGAATGGAATGAGGAATGATAAAATTCTTTCTTGGAACTAAAAAAATATTTAGGCTCACCCCCTCTCTTGTCTAGACACGTCGCTAGGGAAAGGCTTTATCTATACATGGATTTGTTCGAATCAACTATCAGTTCGGCACTGGTAAGACATGAGGAAGGAATTAAAAGACCAGTTTATTATACTAGAAAAGCGTACCGAGGAGCCAAAATATAGTACCCCCAAATGGATAAACTAGCCTTAGCACTAAGGGAAGCTTCGTGGGGAGTGAAGCCGTATTTCCAAGACCACACCATTGTGGTATCCACCGACCTACCCTTGAGGTAGATCCTGCATAGACTAAAAAAATCTGGTCGATTGATGTCTTGGGCGATGGAGCTCGATAAGTATAACCTACAATACGACCCATGATAGCCATCAAAGGGCAAGCTTTAGTATACTTCATTACTGAGTTCACTTACGAGGAAAAGCCATCCGAGGAGACTCCTCCAGGAGATAGGTCAGTTCATGAAGACAAGAAGACTTCCTCGAAAGAGATCTTAATCCCTACTGAGATAGAGCAAACTCCCCTTAGAGAGATCTCCTGAACGAAGGAAGACAATGACCAGGACGATGAATCTCAAAAGAAGCTATTCAGATTCGATAAACTTAAAGAAGCAGAATTTAACTAGGATAATGCTATTTGGTAGCTGTTTGTTGATGCATTGTCTTGTTTAGTGGGTAGTGGTACGGGTATCATCACCGCTACTCCAGATAAAATAGATATGGAGTATGACCATCACTTTCAATTTAAAGCTTCCAAGAATGAGGCGGAGTGCGAAGCCTTAATTATCGAATTCAAGTTAGCCTCATCTCTGGGTCGATCCTATTATGACGCACAGTGATTGTCAACTAGTGGTCAATGAGCTGTTGGGAATCTACAAAGCAAAGGAGGAGTCCATGGCGAATTATTTGACCACAGTGCAATAGTGGTTAGAAAAATTTACAGAAGTAAAGATTATGAGGATTCCTAGGTCTGAAAAGGCAGAGTAGATGCCTTAGCTATATTAGCCTCGACCACCAGGAATGCCTTAAGAAGGACAAAACTAGTTAAAATATTGACCCGTAGAAGTACGGAGGAGGAGAGCTTAAAGGTGATGGAAGTAAGTCTAGGTCCATCAGGGATGGATCCCATACGAGCATATATTGAGGTAAAAAAATTCCCCTCGGACCTAAAAGAAGCAAATAAGTTGCATTATAGAGTAGTTCATTATGTAATAGAGGCTAGAGTGTTGTAAAGGAGGGGATATATAACCTCATTGCTGAGGTGCGTCCATCCCACATAAGTCAGCAAGCTAATTAGGGAAGTGCATGAGGGATATTGAGGAGCACATTTCGCTGGAAGATCACTGGTGAAACGCATCCAACCTAAGGCTATTACTGGCCTATAATGAAGGCATATTATGCAAATTATGCGAGGAAATATGACAAATGCCAGAAGTATGCCAAATTCCACCATACACCAGGAGAACCCCTAGCACCGATCACATCGCCCTAGGTGTTTACGATATGGGTAATTGATCTGGTCGGACCGTTGCCGAGGATGAAGGGGCGATTCAAGTACTTGGTGGTAGTAGTGGACTACTTCACGAAATGGGTAGAGGCAGATTTATTAGTTGAGATGCCCTACAAAAGTGTCTTCCAATTATTATGGAGGAATATCATTTACTACTACGGCATGCCTTATACATTCATCATGGATCATGATACGCAGTTAGATAATTAAGACATTGAGGACTATTGCACCAGATCCAACATCCAGAAGCTGCATTCTGCTCCAAAATATCCATAGCGCAACAACCAAACTGAAGTTACCAATAAAATGCTGCTAGATGGAATCAAGAAAAGACTGGATAAGAGTGCGCTTGCGTTCAATGAATAAATTTGTTTAATTAAATCCGAATTTTATGCCCAGATTTTAATTAAGACCCTAAAACATACTTCTAATTGTGATTGAAAATTAATACGAATTATCTAGAATGCACAACCAAACAATCACAACAAAGATTTGAGGAAAAATCCCTAGAAGGGGCAACATCTTTTATTTCTCTATAAATTGTATAAATCTAACTTACAATTACATAGAATAAATACGACGTTTTGTGATGAAGAAATACTCTTAGGTGTCGGCTCGAAGTCTTCAACAAGAGATCCAATTTGTCAACAATGGAGACAACCTTCTTCTCCACAAGGGTTACTCCAGAATGAGTAAGATGAATAATTAAGTCACTAATGGTTCAAATAAAAGATTTAGTATTTTGTAGTGAATAAAAAAGGGGTTTAAATAAAAGGGATTCAAATAAAATTGGATCACGAATGATACAATTTGCCTAAAAGATGAAGTCTTTTGGGGCATCAAAAATGCAAAAACAGAGTTTTTAAAGACTTATAAAACCTAGCAAGTATAAATAGGCTGAATAAAAAGTTGACACGTTGGAAGTCGTTAGAAGTCATTCCAACGACATATGCATGTCATTTGAATGACATCTAATGTTGTTACTAACGACCGTACAAACGAACCTAAAAATGTAAAACAACATGGGTTTGTTTGATGCCTCTTAAAACCGACCTTCGAGCAACCCTTCAAACGACATCTTCTATTGTTAGAAGCTGCCATTTGAATGACATCTCAACGTCATTTGAACGGCATAAGCAAAAAATACTTGTTAAAAAAGTCTCGTGTACAGGTCTTAAAAAAATAATTTTTGACTTAGAAAAATGCCTCAATTTTGATAAAAACATTTTATAAATTAATAACTCCAATGAATCATTTTACTTTTAAGCGTAGTGGAGTTAGTGGGATATAGCCGGTTAAGAATGCATGACGCATGCTGTCAGTTATGGGCATGTAGGTTAAGATTCAGATGATGGATGTTAAGATAGAATGTGTGCAGATGTGCCGAGATGTAATAGTATACGATATACTAACTGAGATCTAAGACAACAAAGAAATTCTTGGATTCTAGACGGACAATTATAAAACAAGTCCCGACACTAGATGATGCAAAAGGCAACTGGATCAATGAGCTACATAGTGTACTTTGGTCTTACAGAAGCACTCTGCGAACAACAATAGGAGAGACACCGTACCTGCTCATGTTTGGCAAGGAAGTTGTGGTCCCCACTAAGATTGGGCTTCCCATTCATAAGATTCTGAACTTCGATTCCCACAAAAGTGATATGATGAGGAAGATAAACCTTGATCTAATTGAAGATGTCAGGGAGAACATGACACTGCATATGGCCGCCTACCAGCAGAGGACATACTGTTACTATAATGGGCATGTACATTCGAGCACTTTAAAGGAGGAGAAATATATCCTAAATAAGGTGATCCAAAAAAATAACAAACTCGAGCTCAACTTGCATAGACTGTATTGAATGACAATCGTAGTAAGGCTTGGAACTTACCGCATTGAAATGTTGGAAGGGTGGAAGTTCAAGAACTCATGGATTTTAAGAATCTAATAAAGTTCTATGAGTAAAATAGTTTACTTTAGTCATGCATTCAGCACCTTCATGCTAATAAAATTATGCTTCAGCCTTCATGTTTTTCTTTCGTCTTTATTTTTGGGAATGAGATATGTGTACACATATCTAATTACTAGGCGTCGACCAGAATGAAAATATGCAAACTTGTTGCATGACTTCATAGGTTAAGAACATAACCTGTATGATTTTGTTGAACAAACAAGTCACGAATAGGACGAGCACAACCTATATGACTTCATTGAACAAACAAGTCACAAACAGGTCGAACACACTATATGACTTCGTTGAACAAACAAGTCACGAACATGACAAACACACTGTATGACTTCGTTGAACAAAGAAAGTCACGAACAGGAATTGTAGATCCCATTAAATAAGATAAATCATGAACAAAAAATTAGCCTCACGTACAATTTGTCATCACATGTTTGCAAATAAGGAGCTCGGCCTCGCCTCTCTATGAACCAACGTATCGGGAACAGAGGTGATCAGAAACTCTCATACTTAACTATATAAGGATGGCGTATTAACAGTTATTTTTCCAACAATACAAAGAAAAGAAAAATGATTATTGTACAAAAACCACCATTCAGAGTTCTTTATATATAAAGGCATGTTTAAAACATATTTTTACATAAAGAAATTAAAAAGGTTGCTATTGTGTAAATATCCATAATCGATCTCTCATAAAATGATAATAGAGATCGCACCAAAAATTTTAAAAATAAAAGTAACAAATACAGATAAGCTTCACAAAAAGGGTCAAAATAATAGGAGTATATGGGTAGGTAGAACCAGGAGCAGTCTGTGTTGGCAGAGGGTTGTCCACATGAGTATCATCACCATCCTCGCCAGCCAAGGCAGTGTCTTCCCCATCACACCATTGCCATTTACTCACATCATTGACAATGTCAGGATAATGCGTCGTGAACCTCTTTTTTAGCTCCTCGTATCCATTCAAGAAGAAGCCAACATAATCCACTTTATAATCAATATAGGACTTGTATTTTTGAATGCCTACCACCTCGGTAGAAGCAAGGATCTCACGAGAACATTGCAAGTAAATATACATAATTTCCTTATCCCGCTCCTCCTTTTTTAGGGCATCCTAGGCACCAACGAGAGCATCATTCAAGCTTTTGATTGCGGTATTATCAATCCGGGACTTATCCTTAAGATTAGTGATCTCGTCCTTTGCCTTAGTCAGCTCGACCATTTTTATCATCAACTGATCATCAATTTCCACCATCTTATCTATGGTCTTCTTCAACTGCTAAGACACCTTCTCCAAGTCACCCGTCAACTTCTTGTTTTCTTCAGACAGCTCCTCAAAAGCTTAATGGTTCACTACTGTCTTATCAATCAAATATGTACAAGTCATGGAAGCTTGAAAATGATAAAAGATAAGTCATTAGAATCAGGATACAAAATAATAGGAAAAACTACTAAATAAAAGAATAACCTACCACTAAAAGTCTATGTTGGATCAGCCTCCATAATGAATTAAGGTCATAACGTCACACAAATTCAAAATTAGGGTTATGGCCATGATAACCGAGTAGATCAATAGTATTATTAGAATGGTAAAAAATGGAATCTAGGTTCTCACTTAACTCTTTGAGCGTGATCTTATGAGCAGGGTCAAACTTGAACTCCGATACAACTCAATTACGAGAAGTAGTTCCTGTACCCCTTACCAACCTATGAATGGGAAGTTTGCCTTCTTCCATAAGAGGAATCTTACTCATGTTTTGAGCACCTGGAGAATAAAGAGTAATTTTCCCCCCAGCAATGGGTATTGACAGATGCATGGGTCCTTTCCTTTTGGGCTTGGCTCTGGTAGTAGTAACTTTGTCCTCTTTCTGTCGAGCAGCCTGCTCAGATTTTTCTTTATCCTCGGCCTAACCTTTTTTGCTCGACCTCGAATTAGTTGTGATCGACTTATGCCGTCTTCTTCCTGGATAGTGCTATCACCTTATAATTTAATTTGCGTGGAGCCATTCCAAATGTTTCTTTAGAAGGATGATCCACGACACCTGATAAAAGATGAACATGTAATTTACACAGCAGGATTAAAATAGAAAAGGAACAAAAGGGAAAATATTTCACTACCTGCTCCAATACCTTCTTCTTCTTCCTCAACTACCTTCTCGGCTGCATCACGATGAGTCTCGTGCAGCATGCACCCCTCCTCAAAAACCTAAATTTCTATCGGTGTATGATTACTTCGAAGGGTGTGATCGCCATCTCCAATAAACTTCTCTTTTGAAAATAACTCCTCAAACTTTGGGGGCTTCCTCTCACAATATTTCTGAAGTAGATCCACCAGGGATACAGCTAGCCTAGGGGCTTTCTTCACTGAAATAATCAACATACAAAGCATCATAATGATGAAGTGATATAAAGTAAGCAATTGAACAAGAGACAGAAAAATCTGTACCTATTCGATTTGGTCTATTCCACTCCCTGGGAATCCTACAAGATCTATCATGATCATGATATCTAAACTCCCACTCAATCTTAGCAAACACATACTGACTCTTCTAGCTATGATTGTTAGTCTAAAAAAAGATTATGATTCGATATTAGGATTTCGAGGAGAAAAATAGTAATATCCCGGGGCTTTGGCATTATCCTTTAGCCCACGAACATACCTAAAAATATCCCCAGTAAGGTCAAATCCCATCCAAATTTTTTAAGAACATCATGGACCCCAAAATTTTCCTATAAGAATTGGAAGGAAATTGAGTTAATGTAACCCCATAATATTTTAGTATCGAACGTACCATAAGATGAAGTGGTGACCTCAATCCCACCTGAAGAGCCCAAAAGGGAAGGAAGATATCTTCGGAGTCTTTCATAGTGTAACACCTATCTTTGAGAAGAGGAATCCTTGTCCGAATGGATATTAGGAGGTCATATTTCTCCCTCAAGTGATCAAGCTCGTCTTCAATAATTATACAACAGTACCATTGGTCATAAGTTTAGACATGATCGTAGGAGTCAGATGACTCGAAAGAGTCATCTCCCTCCTCCCTTTCCACGTCATCCAAAGACTCATCTATACGAGACATGGACGGAAAGGGACCCACACTCCCAGGCCTCATATCCTCAGCTCTATCTAAACTTACCACATTAGATTGGGAATCAAGGTTTATAGAGGATGTGGAAATGGCATTTATAGGATTAACACCAGGAGAAAGAAGAGAAAAATAATCAACCTCAAAGTCGTCTAAAACATGGGAACTAAGTTTGTCCGGAGTACTTGAAGAGGTTTTTGGTGTATAATTAGGATGACCTGGCTCGTTTTCAAGTCTGATTACTTGCACAGGGTGTAGGAATCTTCGCTCAGTAATACCCGGGCACTCAGACTTAAGCTCACATAAAAAGTCATAGATACGCAGAACATGAGGAGGGAAACTCATATAAGCAAGGGTTTAACTTCAAAGCAAAACAAATGTAGAAATATAACTAGGGTTTTGGCCAAAAACTCAAATTGAAAAATAAATTAGCACCGTAGGTTTCTAGGATTGTCTAAACCCTAGGCCAACCAAGTTTATGGCCATCTAACTTGAATATCTCACCTAAAAACATAAAAAAAAATTAAACGCTAACCAATAAAAGGTGAAAAACAAAAAAATAGAACGGTGAAACCATAGCAAGGACTGGGAAGGAAATACTTGATGGAATCAATAAAATATGAAGGTTTAGAGAAGGCACCAGATAGTGAAAAAGAAGAATAAACCGGAAGGATTATTTTTATCGCAAAAATACCCTCGTAAAAGAACTTATAGAGCACTTGTCTCTCTCTCTCTATCTATCTATCTATATCTTGGGATATTTGAATCTATGATGAAGATTGAGACTGATGAAAGGTGTTTATAGTTTTAAGAGGATATCTGAAAAGACGCTGCAAAAGAATACAAAATGCCTGCAAATTTTAAACGATGGAATAGAGCACCTACACACGATCCCTACCATAATCATTACCAAGAAGACGCTTCACGCACCTGCCACGTGTCCCCAGTGCTTCCACAATACTACAAGGAAATATGCTAGGCCCAGGCCGACAAGAAAGGAGATAACCATCCCACCCGTACAAACAAGATAAATAGTTCATGCAGTCGCTTTGAATCAACAACATAGCTCGTGCATGAAGTCTTGGGGGCTTATATTATACCCTTGTGAACCCAGCCTACGTGGATCCTATATGATGCTAGGAGAGGACCCACCATGTGATGGGCCTCACTTCTAACAGTAAGTTGGCTCAGGTACCAGCCTGTTCGGCCAACCTCAATAGACAATTATCCTCCTTTAGTTCAGTTAAAAATGAAGGAAGCCCCCAAATAATTAAAATTTCTTTTAAAATATTAATTTCCTTAAATGCGGAATGGGATGGTTCAAATTGAAAACTAAAACAAACTACAAGTTTTAATTTCTTTTAAATTAAAATTAAACTAACCTAAAAGTAAAATTAAATTGCTCTAATATAAATTTTCACTTAAACAAATTAATTCAACCCATATCCTAAAATTTTCCTAAGAATGATTAATTCATTTTTCTATATAGGTCAAACCAAATTTTATTAAATTAAAATTATTCGACTTGAATTAAATTAATTAAACATCACCCAAACAAATTTTTAGCACCAAATTACACTAGTGTGGGATTTAAACAAATTTTATCTTGAATCATCCTAAGCATGCGTTCTAAGCAATTTTTGTAACATAACAAATAAATCACTCACATTACACCGTGATGTACGAGGAAAACCTAAATGGGAAAAACCTCGGACAATACCTAACCTTAAGTCCACTAAGTATGGTTTTACAATCACAAGATAGATGACTTACTTCCTCGACTCGACTCCGTCCAAGCCTTGACACGTCTTCTTATAAATACCTCCACCTAGTTGATAACACCGGACTCCACCGAAATATTGAAATCCACCAATGAGGCTTTTGGTCTCCATCAACCCGAACTCGTAGTCTTTCTTCAAGTGGGAACACCGCAGCGAACAATTACTCTCCTTTATGGGTAGAGAATAAAACCCAAACTTCTCCTTGTTGTGGTGGAGATGAACCAATGGTGGCAAACACAAACTCCAATATATATATATATATATATATATATATATATATATGTGTGTGTGTGTGTGTGTGTGTGTGTGTGTGGATACTTGGATTAAAACAAAAAAAATGGGTGTAAACATTGTGTTTTTATGAGACTAAATCATTTTGGAATAAAACACAATAAGGAAATTTTCTCTTAAGTATATTTCTCTCTGTTTTTCCTCTTGGAGGGAATGAAAGTTCTAGTGAAAAATGAGTTTCCCACAAAAGTAGTGGAAAATCAAGTGGGCAAGTGGGAAGTTTAATAGAAAAATTGTCACACAAAACTGCCCAAGTCGTTCGAACGACTTTACTTACAATAAGTCAAGGATTAAAAAACATAGTCGTTGGAAAAACTCGTTCAAATTCTCATTCGAACTACACTTCGAACAAAAATTCAGAAAATGTCATTTTTCTTTTTTAAGCCCAAAAACTTTAATACAAAGTTCTAAAATATTTTCTGGAAATAAAAAGTCATTTTAGACTAAAATAACACCAATAAAAATATTTGAAGTCTCCTACATATATAAAAGAGCATTCATACCTTTTGGAGACTTTGGAATCCAAATGTTGTTGATGTAGAAACATGGAACTAAACTCAGCAATGATGAATCTTTAAATTCTAGGCCGTTACATCTTCAACACAAACTCATCATAGGCTTGGATGGATTTAACTTGACACTCTATTCTATGACTTAATACGTTTTATTCGGAATTAAGCCAATACTACAAATTGACTCGATTGGAAATTTATCCTTACAAATCTCCCCCTTTGTCTATTCCGGGACAAAATCAAATCAAAAAGTCTAAAGGGGACGTCAAGCTATTCTAGACACAACATCCCACCAAAAAAATAAAAAATGCAGACGCTATTGACACGACCCAAGGATGCTTTGTCGCTTTAAATAAATGCCTCTAAAAGAATAAATTATTCACACTTAAACAAACCATTAAACGCATAGGGAATATCAAAATATTAAATGTAATTTAAATAAATACTCCCCCTAAATTAATTCTCCCTCTTTATCTAACGTTAACCTACTTAAAAAGTGATGTCTCTCCCTAAGTTAGATCTCCTAAACTCAAGGTTTATATACAATTTCTCTCCCTTTTTGTTCAGGAATAGACGAAGGTTAAATAATTAAAAAATTACTTATTTCTCCCCCATTTAAAGTAAATACCATTTCCCCCCCTTAAAAATACAGAAGGGATATAAAATATGGGAAAACAAGTAAAACACGATGGTGCATAAATTGATAAGAATATGAAATCATATGGGCAACAATAAAAAGTAACTAATCCATACAAATATTAATGTATACCAACTATGATGCGATAACAGAAAAGATACCACTTAAAATATAATGTGCTAATCATGGGATATCAAACCAAAATTTTGCAACAATAGAGATACCGATTATGAATTAAAAGTATGGACTAACTAGCATGGCAAAGACTCAAAACAAACAAAATATCATATATATGTATACATATAAGATACAAAATATGCACAAGCACACATATATAGATATAAACACATAAATGACATAACTCAAAATAACATACGTTTTTCACACTCTTATGGTATAAATGTGTCATATGGAAGCGGAAGTGAAGGGGCGTGAACTAGAAACCAATGTATTAAGACCCAATCACTTAAACATGTTCATGGAGTTCTTATTTGATTGCAAAACTTTATCAACTAATATTTAGCCTTATGTGACAAGGTAAAGTGAACTCTATGAACAAACAAGCACAATGCATACAAACCTAGCATATTGATGATACTACAAACCAATAGAGTCATGACAAGAAAGCGTAACTAGGATACAAATGATACAAATTTGAAACTGAAGGAAGCCCCCAAATAATTAAAATTTCTTATAAAATATTAATTTCCTTAAATTCGGAATAAGATGGTTCAAATTGAAAGAAAAAACAAACTACAAATTTTAATATCCTTCAAATTAAAATTAAACTAAACCAAAAGTGAAATCAAATTACTCTAATATAAATTTTCACCTAAACAAATTAATTCAACCCAAGTCCTAAAATTTTCCTAAGAATTATTAATTCAATTTTCTATATAGGCCAAACCAAATTTTATCAAATTAAAATTAGTCGACTTGAATTAAATTAATTAAACATCACCCAAACAAATTTTTAACCCCAAATTATACTAGTGTGAGATTTAAACCAATTTTATCTTGAATCATCATAAGCCTGCGTTCTAAGAGATTTTTGCAAGATAACAAATAAATCAGTCACACTATACCGCGATGTACGAGGAAAAACCAAATTAGAAAAATCTCGAACGACCCCTAGCCTTAAGTCCACTAAGTATGGTTTTACAATTACAAGATAGATGACTTACTTCCTCGACTCGACTCCATCCAAGCCTTGATGCGTCTTCTTGTACATACTTCCGCCTAGTTCATAACCCCAGACACCACCGAATCTTGGAATCCACCATTGAGGCTTTTGGTCTCCATCAATCCGCACCCGAAGCCTGTATTCATGTGGGAATGCCACAATAAACAATTACTCTCGTTTGTGGGTAGAGAATAAACCTAAACTTCTCCTTGTTGTGGTAGAGATGAACCAATGGTGCCAAACACAAACACCAAGCAACATATATATATACACATATATATATATATACACACACACACATATATATATATATATATATGTGTGTGTGTGTGTGTGTGGATACTTAGATTAAAACAAAACAATGGGTGTATACATTGTGTTTTTATGAGAATAAATAATTTTGGAATAAAACACAAAAGGAACTTTTTCTCTAAAGTATATTTATCTCTTTTTTTCTCTTGGAGGGAATGAAAGTTCTAGTGAAAAATGAGTTTCCTGCACTTAGTTAAACCGGAAAAAGTAGTGGGAAAACAAGTGGGCAAGTGGGAAGTTTTATAAAAAAACCGTCAGAAAACTATCCAGGTCATTCGAACGACCTCATTTGAATGACTTTACTAACGATAAGTCAGGGATTAAAAAACAAAGTCGTTAGAAAAAATCGTTCAAATTCTCGTTCGAACAACAATATCGTTTGAACGCCACTTCGAATGAAAATTCAGAAAATGTCATTTTTCATTTTAAGCCCAAAAACTTTATACAAAGTTCTAAAATATTTTCTAAAAATAAAAACTCCTTTTAGACTAAAATAACACCCATAAAAATATTCCAAGTCTCCTACATATATAAAGTGCTTTCATAGCTTTCGGAGACTTTGGAATCTAAATGTTGTTGATGTAGAAACATGGCACTAAACATGGCAATGATGAAGCTTTAAATTCTGGTCTGCTACGTCTTCAACACAAACTTGTCATAGGCTTGGATGGATACAACTTGACACTGTATCCTATGACTCAATACTTTTTATCCGGAATTAAGCGAATACTACAAATTGAATCGATTGGAAATTTGTCCTTACAGACATGTTCACACATATACTTGATAAAATTCTCACCAGTCACATGGAAATAAGGGAATGTGGCTGTTACATGTTTGTTAGGTGCATGCACCTCAGAACGCTTGCACGGAATCTAATTCATATTAGATTATTATTAATCAGTTATCCTATTTGTATTGGTGTAACTATCTGAGCTATAAAGGCAGTCCACCTGTCCCCTAAATATTCTCCATAAAATTACCTATAAATAGAGGGCAAACCCACATTGAAATGAGGTCAGTCATTTTGTAAACATTGCATCCCTAATTGTAATAGAAAAAGGATAACTAATAGCACCTGTGGATGTAGGTTTCCATCTTGGGCCTAACAGTCTAAAATTAATCTCATTCTCATTATCTCTCACCCCCATTCTCTTTATTATTCATCCTCGCAGTTACTATTAATTTATTGCCTACCTCTATTTTGGACGATAATAGGTGTTGTTTATTTATATAAGATGTTGAAAGTAACAACGATATCAAGTTGCATATTAGTGAATTCATTTAAGCTATGTTACCATATACATGTTTATGCCTTATCTACGAAGTATAGGATTTAAGTCCCACTAATCTTCACCAATGAAAAAGAGAAAAAAAAGTGATAGAAAAAAAATCGCATTTATCCTTGACATGGTGTGTGTGTGTGTAAACAAGGTTGTATCGAAACCCTCTCTTTCTCAGCCTCGAGTGTAGGTTGTGGACTATCTAAGTCTATCATAGTCCTCTAAATCATGATTAAAAAATATTATATCATCATAAAAACATCATTCCATCTACATTGTACCTCCTTCAACATTTGTTTCAGTGCTCAAACTCAAAAGAAATAGTTTTAAATGTAATCTTACTTTGTATCATTCTTTAATGTTGTATGAGTCACATCGGGAGCTACATGGACTTGTGTATTCCATAATGTCTTCTACCTTGACAAAGTCTATCATAGTCCTATAAATCATGATTAAAAAATATTATATCATCATAAAAAAATCATTCCATCTACATTGTCCCTCCTTTAACATTTGTTTCAGTGCTCAAACTCAAAAGAAATAGTTTTAAATGTAATCTTACTTTATATCATTCTTTAATGTTGTATGAGTAACATCGGGAGCTACATGGACTTGTGTATTCCATAATGTCTTCTACCCTGACAAACCTCATCATCGTTGATCTCACATTCTCACCCGACCACCAGTACTTAATCATAAAATAATTTAAATACCCTGAAATCTAATGTAGAAACAACGACACTAAAGAAAAATAAAAAACATTTGAATGGACATAAGTTCTTTTATAATTGATGTTTACATAGTTATTTTGTTCCTTGGTTAAAGAACATATCCACATTGCTTTGGGTTGAGTGAAGGGTGATGGATTTGGGCCATTTTTTTAAATTATATTTGAATTTTGTATACTATTTTGTAAATGTAGTTGAATAATAGAATTTTGTTAAGTTTTAGTTTTTAATACCTTCCTCTACTTCTTTTTATATGCAACTCCATACGATTTGCATCATGGTGTTTTAATGGAATGAATTGTTTAACTATTTCTTTTTGCATTTTATTTAGTTGTGAAGAATAAGTTCTCAAACACACGATCGTTTGGAATATTGCAACGGTTGGTTTATTTATTTGGGAAAAATATATTTTGAGAATAAATGTGGGAGGCATATTGACTCAGACATATACACACGAGTCTTATGTGCGAATATTTTGTGATGATGTTCATGAAAGATTTGATTGAGGATCCTTACACATGTATTGAAAAAAAAGCTAATTATATTTCATATTATTTTGATCAAATTGATTTTTGAATCCTTAAAGGTCTTATTATTTGGTTATTTAAATTTGTTTGAAGAGGATGTTGAGCAACAAAAAAACGCACATAATAGATGAGATAAATAAAGCAAAAATTGAGTTCATTGAGTTCATTTATGACTATATTAGTTCACTTTTTAACTTTAATGTTAAATTTAATTTTGTTGGGCCTTGTGGGTCGATGTTTTTTTATTTTGACTTTTCTTGGTCATGCAAAACGGTTGTTTGAAACTGCTATATTTTATAATTATATACTTGGGCAAGAGTTTGGTGATTGGAATGTAAATATCACATGTTGGTTTCATGTAAAAACAAAGGAGACTTTGCCAAAATATTTTAAAACGTAAAGAGTTAGGATATTTACTCTGTTGGGTTGTGTGGGTCGATATGTTCTATTTATTTAGTTTTTAGTCCTTAGTCCCACTTTGAATATTTTTTAAAACATTAAGAGTTAAGATATTTACTATGAAAATACCCACTGAGTTGTATGGAATCATATCATCAAATCTAAATTTCTAAACTAAACAGTAGCTAAATGGTATATCAAAATATGGTTTAATTCGGCTTATAGAAAGAAGGTTTCCAATTGTAAAAAGAATGAGATATATTTCTTTCCTTACAATCTCAAAGATGTGTAAGTCTAGTTGCAACAATTAACTTTAAAAGAATAAACATATATTTTTTACGTTATGTGTAGGAAAACCATCCTATGAGCCCCCTAAGAATCTCCTTAGGTCCCTAGCACTCACTCGTTCACCACAAACCCTATGTCATACTCTGAGCACTGATCTAAAAGCCACCAGGTGCTCCCGGGCCTCTTTTAAATATGGTTAACTTTCTCATTAGAGAAGAAGCTCAGTGAATCTTCAAAGGGATCAAAATCCCTTTTCCAATGGTCTACCCTGTGCACAAATCAACCTTACACTTCGAACGAATGATCCGTTTCACTATCGCAGACTGATATGAAGGTCACTGGGCACTCTCGGGCCCCGTTTGACTCCAATAAACTTTTCCATCTTAGTATAAGCTCAATAAATCTTTGAAGGGATCTGAATCCACTTTCCAATGGTCTGCCCAATGCACAAATTGGCCTTAAGGTATGGATAAATGACCCTTTTTACCCCGAAAACTAATCTGGAGGCCATCGGGTGCTCCTGGGCCACGTTTGAACTCAGTTAGCACTCCATCTTGAGATATGATCAATGAATCTTCTATGGGCTCTGAATACCCTTCTCAACATTTTATAATGTGCATGAATCAACCTTACATTATGGACGAACGATCCTTTTTACTTCGAAGGGTCACCGGATGCTTTCGAGTGCCGTTTGACCTCGGTCAACTCTTCGAATCGGACGAAGATTAATGAAATATCTAAGGTATATTAGCACCCTTTCCAACTATCCATCCCACGAACAAATTATCATTACGGTTTGAATGAACGATCCGTTTTCCTTTAAAAACTTCATGTACAACGACCAACGAGTGTTTTTGGGCTCCATTTGACCTCGATCAACTCACAGACTCGGGAGTGGATCCTGGATTATTTAAGGTCTCTGAATACCCTTTCTAATGGTCCACCTGGTGTGCAATTATTACTTACGTATTGCATTTTATGATTATTTTTCTGAAAACCCTATCCCTAACTGCCGAATGGAGACCTCAGGACCCTGCCAATCGGTAATGTGTCTGGGGTTCTATGCTGATAGGCCGATCCAAAACAATACCAATCGACATCCCCTTGTTCCTACAAATATAGTCCATGACTTTAATTTGAAAAGCACCCTTGAACATCCCTCTCAGCAATTCAGAGAACATTCTCTCGAATTCAAAGTTGTTCCCTTCCTAAAAAGACCATATCCCATAATCAATTCCATCCTTTTCATACTTCCGTTAGTAAATTCCCAACCATCTCCTCATATCACCTCCATCCTATTGTAAGATCAATGTATTTACACTCATGATCTATTTCAAGTATTCATAAGGAGGTCAAATTCTCCATCGTTATCTCCAAATTGCTTTATTTTAGTATTAATTGTTTTATTTCTACTTTAGTTCTTTATTTCATTACATCACATATAATAATGTCAAACCTTTATTAGTAGTTTTTTCACATACTCAATTTTCATAAAAAATCCAAAAATAAGAAAAAGAGGGGTTTATCTATAAATTCTAAAAGAGGGGTTCTCACTACACATTCTCACATTTAAAGCACGTTTATCTCTACACATACAAATAAGAGAAATCCCATGTTTAGATTTATGGGTTAAGCAACACCCTATGTCATCTTCAAATTACATGGACTTTGATTCCCTTTGGGCTACGTTGGCATCTTAGGTAAATCCCAAGAGTCGAGTCCGGCCTTATGCACACACACACACACACAAACATATATATATATATATATATATATATATATATATATATATATATATATATATATATATATATATATATATATATATATATATATATATATATATATATGTATGTATATATTATTAATAGATGTCATATTCGTGCATGCTTGTCTCTTGGCCGATGTATAAATTCGTTCTTCTATAACAACTTGTGATTCGACAAACACTTACATTATATTTTGAATTATTATTTTTCGTAAACACTCCTATGGATGAATTCACTCCGTTATTTTCCATTACACGAGTTGAAAAGTTCCATGTGTGCATATACACCTACTTGTATATTATCTTTTCTCCTCTACTTACTTTTTGTGTATATCTACCTCATGTATATATCACTCTTCACTCACTTATACACTTCGCACACTTGTATATACTTTCCATGTACACTTCACACGCTTACACTTTCCTTCACACACCACTTTGAATATCCATGCTTAGGCTTCACTAGCACATACCCACACTTGTATATATGTCCATCCTCACTTACAAATATCACACACCACTTGTAGTTGATCCATGTATAGGCTCATTACCACATAGACTCATATGTAAATATTCACATGCGATTCGCTCACATGTATATATTCCATCACCATGCGTATTACAATATCCATGCTTCATGATAAATCTACTTTTCATGACACTTGTATATATCTACTACTCCCTTTACTCATCATGAAAATAAACAATACTCTCTTTCAACAATATTCTAATCAACACTCATGCATTTTTGCACACTACATCACCAAGGGCATTGCAATATTGACCAAAATTTTATCCCGTACTGGGGGGATCACTTTGTGATGGGCGCTAGTCCTACGGGGCATAGTAGGCCTAAGCTATATGACTCTCACCTTCCATTGGCCTTGTACCTTTGACATATATCGAACGGTTCTCCTTGCATCACACCACTTGATCGAACTCTAGACGGGAGGTATATAGTAGCTAACTCATTCATGTACGTTGAGTATATCAAATTTTCTCTCACATGTACCGTCCCCATGAGGTATATAGTGAGGCAATTCACATACACTCAAGTATATCAAATGGCTTATCAACACATACCGATGAATGATTTCCCTTACAGGCGATAGGTATATCATTGAAGTAATGCCAATAGGGGGAACTCTTCCACTAACCCAACAAGTGCATAGACCTCATATAGGCATCAAACATAGGGCACTCATATTTAGTTTTCCCTATTACCGTGAAAAACTCTTCAAAATTTCGAGTCGGCATACTGCCCAAATTTTTGTACCTTTTTTCAAAATAGGACCCCGTCTTTGATCCTAGAAACAATTCAAACTGAGTCTTACATTTTTTCAAACCCTATTTTCCCAAGCACGCATCTTATCTGACATTTTTTCGACCTTTACACAAACCTAATACAAGTGAAAACCTAATAACAACATTAATAATAATAATAATAATAATAATAATAATAATAATAATAATAATAATAATAATAATAATAATAATAATAATAATAATAATCATGCTGAGATTCCTATCCTTTTCCCAACCTTTTTCAAAAATTAAAAATACCGAAAACATTTTTTCTCCTCTTTTCAAAATACCAAAATTTTCCCCCTTATTTCAAAAATAAATTCGAACCTTCTTCCCTCCTAGGTCGATCACATACCTGATTTTGACCTAGCTCCCTATTAGCTTCGATCTTCTATAAAATTGCCTTGAAGTTCCGTCGCCTCTTCTACTACTTCGTCCGAATTTAGGATTTACCTCCAAGAGATCTTCACGGAGAATATTGACCAAGCACCGAATATGCAGCGTGATCTGATGGTCGTCTTAGCTTAACTCAGCGCGAAGATTGATAACCATCAAACTGAGGTCCAGGAAATACAGCGACACCAGGACCAAATTCTCGAAGAACTTAAGGTTCTATTTATTTGTGCTATGGGTCCACCCACTCCCGGGCATGGCTGGGTCCTAGAAGAGTATCAGCATTCTCCGCGTTCCCCTCCTACCATTGGGCCACCAATAGCTCAATTCCCCATTTCAAACCTTACCTAACTAGGGGCTAATCTTTTAGTACCCGTGGATCCTAAAGAGGAGGAACTAAAAAGTTCAAAGAAGACCTCAAAAATATGTTGAAGAAGTTTAACCAAGTCACAATATCAGGGAACTACGTGGACTATACCCATATATCTCCTTATCCTAAAACTAGACTGCCAAATAAGTTCATGATGCTAGACATCGAGAAGTTTGTGGTAAGTGGATCCTCAATTATTCACCTTTGGAGCTACCACAGAGCTATGAACCTTGTTTGTTCCTTTGAAGAGATAATGGTCCAAATGTTTTTGCAGTCCTTGAAAGAAAGAACCCTCTAGTGGTTTTTATCCCTCGAAGAATTTGAAATCCATAGTTGGGAGGATATTTCTCGAGAATTCACGTCTTAATATAAGTATAATGAGGAGCTAGAGGTTTCGCCTTGAGATCTAGAGCTTCTTAATCAAATCCATGGGGAAACATTCAGTAGCTTCAAAGGAAGGTTGAGATAGAAAGCTACCACTATGACCAATAGACCCTCCGAGGAGGAATAAGTCGGTATTGTGAAGAAGAACTTCTTGCCTCATATACACGCATCCAAATGAGGACAATATTACCCACACTTTCAAGCCCTTCGAGAGGCTGGTGTAGAAATTGAGGAAGGTACATACACCACATTTTAGGACCCCCAAGTCTCTTCTTAGGTCCTTATCACCTCCCTAATTCATTATAAAACCTAGGCCATACTCTGAGTACCGATCTAAAGGCCATCGGGCACTCTAAGGCCCCATTTGACTCCAATCAACTATATCATCAGAGTGAAAGAATAATGAATCTTTGAAGGGATCTAAATCCCCTTTTCAATGGTCCACCCCATGAATGAATAGACATAATTGTTCGAACGAATGGACCATTTTATAATCGAAACTCAATCTAGAGGCCACCGGGCGCTCTCGAGACCCGAACTGAACCCAACCAACTTCATATTTAGAGTGAAATCTCAATGAATCTTCAAAAGGAATAGAAACCCCTTTCCAAAGGTCTACCTAGTGCTCTAAAAGGCATAATCGTTTGGACGAATGATCTATTTTCCCTCAAACACTGATCCGATGGGAGCTCCGCTTGACCAATTCAAATCTTCAAATCAAGAAATACTGAATGAATCTTCGAGGGGCAATGAATAACCTTTCCAACGGTCTGCCCCGTGCATAAATCAGCATTACGGTATGACAAATGACCTATTTTACTCTGAAAGGTCACCGGGCGCTTTCGGTCCCCAGTTGACAAATATTAACTCTCTGAACTGAGAAAAGTTATTTGTAACAATGAAGTACCTCATATAACCTTTCTAATGGTCCAAACTTTATGCAATTATAGCCTATGGTTTGGACAAATGATCCATTACCATCCGATGATCTCCAATCCAAAGGATCGACGGGAACTTCCGAGTCCCGTTTGACTTAAAGTCAACTCCCGAACCCTAGATGAGCCCAAAGGACTCTTGAAGGTCTATGAATTATGTCTCTAACGGTATGCCCCATGTGTAATTTGGATTTATGGATTGAGTTTTATAATCATTTTCCCAAATAAATTGCATGAGACTGCCATTTGGCAAATCCATTTCCTTGCCAATCGGTAGTGTGTCTAGGGCCACCTGCCCATTGGCACGACTACGAGTATGCCAATTTGCATTCCCCCTATCCTATAAAATGAGCACATGAGCTCACTCTCAAGGAACACCTCTGATCCATCAATATCAGTGATGTTAGCAGCATTCTCTTGCAATTAGCGAAGTTTCCTTATGTGAAATCCCTTTCCAAATTTCATTCCCATCAATTTCATACCCAATTTAGAAAAATATCATTCTCTATCATCCAACATTCATCTCAATATTCAAGGGAGCTTAATTAAGGATCAAGATCAAGCCTCAATTCTCCAAAGAAGGTCCAAATATTATGCTCTCTCTTTAAATTCTTTATTTCTGCATTAGTCACATAAATTCTTAATCTAGTTTTTACTTTAGTTCATACACATTAATACCTCATCCTTTATTATTTATATTTCACATACTTTATTTTCTGCAAAAAACCCAAAATAAAGATAAAGAGGGTTACGGCTATAAATTCCAATGGGATTATTCACCACATTTTTTCAAAACTAAAATAACTTTCCTACACACATATATAATAAAATCCCATTTGAATTTATGGGATAAATCCCAGCCTTTATGACGGATGCGAACTATGCGAACTTTGATGCCTTTATAGGCTACGTAGGCATTTCGAGCTAAAACCCGAGACTCGAGTCCAATTTTCCAATTTTCCTATTTTCACATTTTCATTTTATTTATTTATTATTCATATCATACTTGTGATTCATATTTGCATTTTATTTAATAAATATTATCGTTTCATGATAACGATCACTATCTTGATAAGCACAAACACCATATTTTCTAATTATTATCTTGGGGAACATTATCGTGGATGTCCTCACTCTATCTTTTCCGCGATATGGGTCTAGTAATTTCGATCTCCATTTATGTATACACGCACACATGTTTCACGGAGAAATTGAGGAAAATAGTAACATAAGCCGATGAGAGATCGAACGGGCCGTATGGGTGCCTAAAACCTTCCTATTTCATAACTTACCCCCCAGAACCTCTGAACTATTGCATCAGTTTGTATTTGATGCCGCTCTCTCAAGGCGACGATTTGTTTTTTTGCCTATTTTATGAAAAATAGGATGGAAACTCCATCTCTTTACATTCACCCCACATCGACGACGACCAAAGAACTGCTAATAGAGAGGTCGCGAGACCTTTAGTCCCCTCCCCGAGTGCGCATGAGCGCTGTGAAACCCCAGAGAAAGGAGGAGAGAGCCCCTAAAGGGAAAGGATGGCCATAGTGGTGACTCCTCTGGGGAAAACTTATCATAATAGGGCTAGACTCTGGTTGCATGGGTGTTATCATTTTCAACTTGAGTGCATATGCACCTACATGTATGTTCCCTTTTTCTCCTCTATGTGATCTTATATACCTTACATATGTTTCCATACATATACGAGGGACACCTGAGCATGAATATTCTAAGTGGAATGTGCAACATATGGATATAAGTGATCTTATATAGAAGTATAAGTAGTATGAGGTGTGCATGGAGATTATCTACCTCATGCTTGTATCACTTTTCACATTGGCGTGCGAAAGTTTCCATCAGATCCATCTTGATCTGATCATAGACACATAGCCCTCTATGAATTTATATATTTCATGACCTGCAGTAGCATCTACTAAGTTGTCTATCCTTGTCAAGGGAAACTTATCCTTAGGACACGCCCTATTTATGTCGCAAAAGTCCACGTAAATTTGAATTTGGATTTTATCCTTCTTCGCCACTGGGATAATGCTAGAGAGCCACACATGGTGCTGAATGGGTTTGATGAACCTTGTCGGCATGTATGTACGAGTTGCTTATCTAACTTGGAAAGCATTAGGAAGAACATTTAGTTTATGGTAACTTTCCATTGGGTCTATCCCTGGCATCTCTGTGTATTTCTAAGAAAACACATTAGTGAATTCCTTGAGTAGGCTGATGAGCTCCTTCTTTTTCTTTGAGTTCAAACATTTGGAAATTAGAATGGGTCTACTCTCACCCCATTCTATTCCTAGAATAATTTCCTCCAACTCTTCCAACTGTTCCTTTAGTCCATCTTGCATACAGTCAGGGGCTTCTTCTGGATCCTCAGTATATTCGATAATGTGGGATTCATCCACCATAAAATGCTCTGATGCTGGGTCGACTCTCTCATCCCAGAACGCCACCCAGGCAAACCGTTATAAACGGTATATAATTGTCCCATCTAAAAGGAGTACCTTCTTGCATTTTCGAGGGGGCTTGGCTACCTCCTCTACCTTTCTTTTTCCTTTTATCATCTAGGGGATCACTCTTTCTCTTAGACGATCATTCACAGACTCTCACTACTTGCATTCCCTCTAACTTTCTTTCTGAGTTCTGTCTCTCTTTACCAAGCTTAGTATAGAATGTTTCATCAACCAGGTGGGCTTCCTCAACAGAAAATAGTTTTTGTGTTCCTTTGATTATAATTTTAGTACCTCAATTATTGGCTTTGGCACATTGATAGTATGTGTAGGGCTCTATGCCATGAGTGTGTATGCACACTCGTCCATTGAGCAACAAGTATCTTGTGTTTTCATTGATGAAATGAAAGTTAACTTTGGAAGTGAAGTTCCCCAGTTTGATACCCACGTTCACGTATCCAAGTGACTGCATGCCTGCGCTATCAAATCCTGAAATCACCAATGGTACGAGCACTATCTTTTTTTGAGAGATCCCCATCTCATATAATGTGTTAATTGGGGTGATGTTGTTGGATTTTTCTCCATCCATTGATGCCCTGGGGAAAGTAATTCCATTGATCATGGTTGTCACGTAGAGAGGGAAGTTGTGAAAATATGGCACTTGCCTATCTGCCTCAAAGAAGACCATTTCAGAAGTGTATCTTTTAATCAACGGCCCAATGGGTCCCTACTTGTTTAGCGAGGGGTCCCCACGCTGCTTCACTACTTCCAAAACCTTCCTTATGATGAATACCCCAGTTTCATAATTTACTCCTATATGATCAAAGAACCATTTGAACTTAGGGCTTCTTGGTATGGTTTCGCACTCGGAGTCCAAGTATACCTTAGAAGTTAGAGCATTGTATACTTATTCTATAGCAGATGTTCCTCCTTTATCCAGAGAAAGGATGACATCTACTATACCTTCACGGGGATTCACTTGCTTAACCCCCTCATATTCAACCTCTTTTTTATCAGTATTGAAGAACCACTCCTCGCGCCTCCTCTCCTTCTTGGTTCTCTGTTCGTTATTAGGTGCTAGTCCTTCTAGATGTTCACTTATCCTCTCACTTCCTTCCCATTCCATCGGGTTTCGAGCCTATACTTCATCATATGCTACCACCATATTCGTAGTGCCATAATGATGCGCAGGAAGTGGGTTCTCGTTGCCATCTATAGGAGGGATTTGCAAACTACCACTGGACACCTGCTCGCCAATGATCCTCTATAGAAATTTTCAATCTTTGGTGGAATACTTCACCCTCTGATGCAACTCATACTACTTGGCATTAGCTTTTTTTGATACTATTGGGATTCCCCCATTTGAATGAGGGGCACCGTCTACCCCCTATCGTACTAATGTATGATAACACTCCATTGCTTTCGCCACACTGCAAGATAGTGAAAGTGGGGCATCCTCTCCAAACTTCCTTTTGTCAGTTGGGTTGTTTCCTTTGAATCCAGGGCCTCCATTCTTGTCCTTTGAAGCTCCATCTACATAATTAAATACTTGGCTTATCGAGACTTGAAATCATACAAATATATAAATAAAGAGATTAATACTATCATAAGTGCATACATAGATAAGACGAGAAAATCATGCAACATAGTGAATAAGAGTATCCATATATGATAAAAAGGAATATTAGAACCACAAACCAGGACATGTAAAAAAACACATCAATATGGATACACATATATGATTAAAAACTAGAATCTCCATATAAAATACAAAAGTGATACATTGTAGCTTATAATTCATTCGAAACGAGAGAATCACAATAATATGAATCAAAATATCAAAAGCTATCATAAAATAAAATGCAACTAATATCTCTCAGAATACATAAAAATAGAATCACAAACTACAAAAGATCTCAACAAATAATCATCTCTCTAAAAGAGGAGAGAAGATCATCGGTGGCATTGATCAGCTCATACCTAGCTCTAGATGAGTTGGCTCCTCATCGATGCTTAGCATGCTGCATATCCTCAATGTGAGCAAACATCATTAATTCTATTCACATCTGGTGCTCACTCTCATGGTTAAGTTGTGCAAGAAGTCTATCCTGAAGAAGGTGGGACTCTTCTAAGTTAGTTGACGATCCTTTAGTTGCTGTGAGGACATAGTCTGAACGTGTCGATTCAATCCTAAATGGCCGGTGAATCCCCAAACTGATATAAAGAAGAGGGAGGTAATGTATCAACAAACTCAGAGGTAGGACCTGACCTGAAAAAAGAGGTGAAAGGAACATACGAACGATCACGATGAGTAGTTGGAGGAAGATAACCCTTCGATCGACGAATAGAGTTCGCGTCAATGACATAAATCAAGCTCATTTAAACCTTATCGAGAAGAAGAGAAACCTTAGCAGCGAGACACAAATGGGTGACCAAGCTCCAATAAGATAGGTATAGCCTAAGATGGGATGCACCATTATTCAACACAAAATTCATAAAGACAAGAATAATAGTAGGAAGATCGATAATCATCCTAGTGCTAATAGAGTGTATGAATCGACAAATGTCATCAGATATCTGTGTCAAGTTGTCATGCAGAAGAATGGACGAGTAAGTGAACCAATTAAGGATTCGATAGTTAGGGTAGAGATCGGTGTTATATAGAGTGAAACCACACCGGAAATATATAATGAAGAGTGTGGCCATTCCGGGCGATTCCAGGGGGGGAGAGATACATCTCCCCTCAGGAAGGTTGCATCGTGGTTTCACACCCCTCTTGGGAAGGTTGCTTTGGCTGTCGTCGGTGCGGAGGGGGGGTTAAATGTGAAGGATAGAGTCGCCAACCTATTTTTCACAAAACAGGCAACTGAATATGTTTTAACTTCGAGAGAGCGGCACCAAGTACAAACTGATGCATATGAAACTAATAGTTCGAAGCTTCGGGGGCTAAGTTACGAAATGGGAAGGTGTTAGGCACCCATACCTCCCTTTCAGTCTTTCATAGGCTAGTTTATTATTTTACTTTATATCCCCGTGAAGTGTGTGTGCATGTTTATATGATGGATATTGAATTTATTCAAATCATACCATATACAAGGTAGAGTGAGGTCATCCTTAGGAATATTCTCAAAATAACATATGCAGAAAGTATGATTTGTGCGTTCATCACGATATTGATCATTATTAGGAAACTATAATATGTGTTGGATGAAATGCAAACAAGCATGACATATATATATACATATACCATGGTGTACCCGTGCCGATGGCACGGTGATAAATTTGTTCCTATTATATTTGTACCCGTGCCGATGGCACGACACTTAATTTGTTCCCGTAATATTTTGTACCTAAGCACGCGTAGTGCAACTTCAACTAAATTTTATAATATTTACATTCTAATAATTAAAAAAGAAGAATAATTTGTAAAATCTGATTACAAACAACGTTTAAAAAATAAATATTAAAATTTACACAATTCTAAAACATGTATATTGTAAAAAAATATACATTAACAAATTACTAAAGTTCATGAATGAAATAAAAAAAATTACTCGTACAATTGACATAAAAGTCGTCATAAGCTAAATTCGTAAAATCGGTAAAGTAAATCAAAAAACGTTGACACCTTTGCAATCTTATAGCCACATCCAAGAACCTACAAATTAAACACCATATGGCCAATGAAAAATATGAATACATATGCATAAAAATATATGCCCGCAAATAGTAGAGAATAAAAATCTAAAAGAGGACTCAATAAAATGATAAATCTGAAGGAAAAAAACTCAATTCCCCAATATAAATGATAAATCTACAAAAAAAAAATCATACAAACCTAATACTATTGAAAAAACAACATTAAATGTTGGCCAGAGCTCACCGTCGGAGATCGTCACATCGGAAGATGCTGAGAGAGAGAAAGATCCGTTCAAAGACTAATTTTGTATCCAAAATCAGTTCACAACAAATCCAACACCCGTGGAGATATTTCTGACATGTTCCTGTAAGGCAAACACCTATGAAGAGACCAAAATATCAACTTCTTTAAAAAACATATAAATTCCCACCATAAATCTCAAGAGTAGGCGTAAAAAACCAAAGCCCAAATTGGTGGTTTATCCTTTACACTTCCTGTGGTTGTTTTTTCACACCCAAGTTAGGTGTTTTTTTCTCAAAATCAAAATCAAGATGATCAACCAAGATGATCACACTCATAAAAAATAACCAACACAATCAAACATACACCCAATTAGAAATTAATATAAATACCCAGCATGCCATTTTAATTCTGAATATACATCTCACTATGTTTGATAACCCACAAAAAAATTCAAAAATGTAGAGAGAGAAACCATAGAGATAGACTTACAATGGTGGTGTTCAATGCGGAGAAATGAGATCGAGTGAGGGTTATTAGTGGTCCAACCAATCCATTAATGTCTAAAATAGAGAGAGAGTTTTTATTCCAGGTCGTGAAAAAATAGAGATGGTTCACGCGTGACAAAAACAAAAATAGAGATGGTTCAGACGTGACAAAAACTTAACAAAAAACCAATAACCTTTACGGTGGATACACCAACTAAACAATCCAACGAATTTCATAGCGGTGAGGATGGGTTATTATTCCAGATCTTACACATCAAAACCACATCGGGCTTAATGAAAAATGGAAAAAAAGGCACAAATGTCAAAAACAAAATTGATACCAAAGTAATGGACGAAACCCTTTGTTAAAACAATTTGCGTCGTAATGGATGAAACCCTTCTCTGTTAATGATCTTAGTGAATGCTATCTACATAGATGTTAAAATTGAAAAAATTGATACTAAAGTAATGGACGAAACCCTTTATTAAAACATATTGTGTCATAATGGACGAAACCCTTCTCCGTCAACGATCTCGGTGAACGCTGTCTACACAGAGGTTAAAATCGAAAAAACCACAACAAAGATTCATGTCAGCACAGATATTACCCCAAATATTCATGGATGATAATATTGAAAAACTTTTCCCCAAACTATTCTGAAAAAACAACAAATATTGCCCCAAAAGGAGAGGATGATGGCAACAAAGATTTCTAGACTTGCCCTAAAATTGTGTCTCTCTCTACTGCAACTAAGAGAACATGAAGAAGTGAAATATATTAGAGTGAGAAAAAATACCTTTTGCGGTCAGAGGTAAGCAATGAGAGAGAATGGATGAAATTAAAATGAAGAAGTTTCTCCAAACTCTTGCTGCAGGAAATTAAAATGGAAGAGAAATCTTTTAGATAATGTGAGTACCAACCAATGTATCTATTCTAGCCACCCTAGTAGTACCCGAAATAAAAAAAAAGTCCAAGTTATAGTTGTATTTGAAATGACTTAACTCGGAATCAAATTGTGGACAAACGATTATAGGAATCTCAGCCCTTCATTTGAGTGAAACCTAAGATGTAATCTGAGTCGCTAGTTGATAAAAACCAATTCCATCAGATTTGATCTCAACCGCTAATTAGGGGAGACAAAAAAATCCCTCCTCCTTTATTTTATATATATATAGGCAGGCTCCTGTGCACACTAAGTTTGCATAGTGCTGGTGCACACCAATTTATTTAAAGCATTACAAAAACTATTTTTGAGTTGATTTTTTTATATGATATTTAAACATTTCAATGGACCCATTAAAAAAATCAACTGAAAAAACTTTTTTTTACTATTTTTAAAAAATTGGTCAAACTTTTATAGCTTTTAAAGTGCTTAAAAGCAGTGAAAGTTTGACCGATTTTTTAAAAATAGCCAAAAAAGTTTTTTTAGCTGATTTTTTTACATGGATCCGTTAATATGTTTAAATATCACAAAAAAAATCAACTACAATATATTTTTTTACTATTTTAAAAAAATGATGTGCAAATTTAGTATGCACATGAGCCTCTCTCTCTCTCTCTCTCTCTCTCTCTCTCTCTCTCTCTCTATATATATATATATATATATATATATATATATATATATATATATATATATATATATATGGAAATGGGAGATTTTAGAAAATTAGGGAATTTGAGAAATTAAGAAAATTTGTACAATTGGACTCGGGTCTCTGATTTTAATCCGAGACGCCTATGTAGCCTATAAAGGCATCAAAGTTCATGTAGTTCGAAGGTAGCATATGGTTGGGGTTTATCCCATAGATCTGAATGGAATTGTATTATATGTGTATGTGTAGAAAACGTATTTTGTAGGTCTAGGAAAAAGCGTGATGGATAATCCGTTCGGAATCTACGAGTGTAACCCTCTTTTATTTATTTTTGGGATTTGTTTAGAAAATAAAGTATGCGCAATATACTAATAAAAGCGCATATATTAATGTGTATGAACTAGAAGATGAATCTAATGTTTATTATGCAAATATAAGGAATTTAAAGAAAGAGGGAAGGAATTGGACCTTCTTTGGAGCTTAATCTTTGATCTTTAATGAATTCCTTTGAGTGTTGATGAATGTTGATGAGAGAGAAGGATATTGGCCAAATTGGGTATGAAAAGGATGGGAATGTAAGCTTGGATGGAACTTCACATGAGGGACTTCACTGATTTTGAGGGAATATTGCTGAGATCACTGATATTGATGGATCTATTGTGTGTCATCTTTAGAGTGAGGTAATGACCCTTATTTATAAGGCCAGCGGTCTTTCGATTAGCCTACCTCTGGGGGGGGGGGCCTATTGGCATGTGAGCCCAGACACTGTGGCGATAGGCAGACATATGGACCTGCCAATTGGAAGTCCCGTGTAGATTTTCTTGAAAAAATGGTCGTAAAAGACAAACCATTGATACGAATAGCGCACGGGGCATACTGTTAGAAGGTATTTCACAGACCTTCAAGAGTCCTTTGGACTGTTCTCGACCCCAGGAGCTGACTTGGGGTTAAATATGGCAAGGAAGCAGACGTCAGTCCTTTGGATGGGAGATTGTCAGATGCAAACGGATCGTTCGTCCGTATGGTAAGTCAAAATCACGCATAGGGTAGACCGTTAGAAAGGTTAGGATATGTACTTTGACATTTGAGGGAGTTTTTCTTGGTTCAGAAGGTTGACCTTGGTCAACCGGGGCTCAAAAGTGCCTAGGGTCCTCTCGGAGTAAAATAGATCGTTCGTTTGTATAGTAGGTTAGATTCGCACATAGGATGGACTATTATAAAGGGTATTTAGAGACCTTCATAGATTCATTCAACATAGTTCGATCTAAAGTGTTGACTTTGGTCAAATGGAGCGCGGAGCGCCCAACGGCATCTGAATGGATTTTTGGGGGAAAATTAATCGTTCATCCGAACGATTTTACTATTTTATGCACGGGGAAAACCGTTGGAAAGGGGTTTCAGTGCCCTTGGTTGATTCAAAGAGATTTCACTCTGACGGTGAAGTTGATTAGGGTTAGCTCGGGACTCGGAAGTGCTCGGTGGCCTCCGAGTCGATCTTCAAAAGTAAAATGGTCCATTTATTCGGATCGTTATGCCAATTTGCACACAAGATGGATCGTTGGAAAAGATTTTCAGATCCCTTCAAACATTCAAAGAGCTTTCACTACAACGATAGAGTTCATCTGAGTTAAAGAGTTCTTGAGGGCGCCCGATGTCCTCTAGATCAATACTCAGAGTGCTACCTAGGGTTTGTAGTAAAATGGGGAGGTGCTAGGGACCTAAGGGAAGACCTAGGGGGTCTTAGAGTGTGGTGTCAATAGAGAACCTTGATGGGTGAGCTTGGAACAAGTGATAGCTATTGAATAGACACCACATGATAGAGGTCGGTTCTGTGGACCTAAGGGATGAGGATGACAATTCAGAGGGTCGCGGTCGATGTTGAGGACCTAAGGTGATGTTAGGGAGGCCAATTATGAGGACCTAGAGGAAGTGAGGAGTAAGGAGGTGACCAATACTGTGGGTCGGGGTTAGTTCTGAGGATCGAAATTATAATGACCAATTCTTCGGGTTAAATCCAATTCTCCACGAATAAATAGAAGCGACCGGTTTTGTAGGTCGAAGCCAATTCTGCGGGCTTATGTAGAAGAGACCAATTCTGCGAGTCAAAGCCAATTATGAGGGCTTAAGATAGAGGTGGAAATTCTGAGGGTCAAAGCCAATTCTGCGGGCTTAAGTGGAGATGCAAAGACAATTCTGAGGACTTATTTCAGGGTGACAAATTCTATAGTTCAAAACCAATTTTACGGGCTTAGGTAGAAGCGACCAGTTTTGAGGGTCAAAGCCAATTTTGAAGGCTTATTTAGGCATGACCAATTTTGCAGGTCAAAGCCAATTCTGTGAGCTTATGTAGGGGTGACCAATTCCGAGTGTCAAAACCAATTATGTGGGCTTAAGTAGAGATGACCAATTCTGAGGGTAAAAGCCAATTCTGAGGGAGTATTTAAGGGTGACTAATTCTGCGGGTCAAAGCCAATTCTATGGGCCTAAGTAGAAGCGACCAATTCTGAGGGTCAAAGCCAATTCCGAAGGCTTATTTAGGGGTGACCAATTCTGTGGGTCAAAGCCAATTTTGTGGGCTTCAGTAGAAGCAACCTTTTCTAAGGGTCGAAGCCAATTATGAGGGATTATAATAAGGGTGAACAATTCTGCGGGTCAAAGCCAATTCTGTTGGCTTAAGTAAAAGAGACCAATTTTGAGGGTCGAAGCTAATTATGAGAGGGGTGAGAAATTTTACAGGTCAAAGCCAATTCTACGGGCTTAAGTAGAAGCGACCAATTCTGAGGGTCAAAACTAATTCTGAGGGCTTATTTAGGGGTGACCAATTCTGAGGGTCAAAGCTAATTTTGCGAGCTTAAGTAGAAGCGACCAATTCTGAGGGCTTATTTAGGCGTGACCAGTTCTGTGGGTCAAAGACAATTCTACTATCTTAAGTAGAAGCAACCAATTTTGAGGGCTTATTTAGGGGTTACCAATTCTGAGGGTCAAAGCCAATTCTGCGAGCTTAACTAGAAGAGACCAACTATGAGGGTCGAAGCCAATTTTGAGAAATTATTTAGGGGTGACCAATTCTGTGGGTCAAAGGAAATTCTGTTGGCTTAAATAGAAGCGACCAATTCTGAGGGTTGAAGAAAATTCTGAGGGCTTAGGTAAAAGCAACCAATTCTAAGGGTCAAAGAAAATTATGAGGGATTAAGATAGGGGTGACCAAGTTTGCGGGTCAAATCCACTTATGAGGGCTTAAGTAGAGATGTCTAATTCTGCGGGCTTAAGTAGAAGCAACCAATTCTGAGGGTTGAAGCCAATTATGAGGTCTTAAGTAGAAGCGACCAATTCTGAAGGTTGAAGCCAATTCTGCGGGCTTATGATAGGGGTGACCAATTAAGTGGGTCAAAGACAATTCTGGGAGCTTATTTAGGGGTGACCAATTCTACGGGTCAAAGCCAATTCTGCGAGCTTAAGTATAAGTGACTAATTATGAGGGTCAAATCCAACTCTGAGGGCTTAAGTAGAAGCGACCAATTCTAAGGGTTGAAGCCAATTCTGAGGGCTTAAGGTAGGAGTGACCAATTCTTAGGGTCAAAGCCAATTCTAAGGGCTTTAGTAGAGAAGAAAAATTCTGCGGGTGAAAGCCAATTCTGCGGGCTTAAGTAGAAGCGAACAATTCTGAGGGTTGAAGAAAATTCTTCGGGCTTAAGTGGGGTGACCAAATCTGAGGGTCGAAGCCAATTCTGCGGGCTTAAGTAAAAGTGACTAATTCTAGGGGCTTAAGATAGGGTGAACAATTCGGAGGGTCAAAGAAAATTTTGTGGGCTTATTTGGGGTGACCAATTTTGCGAGTTGAAGCTAATTCTGCGGGCTTAAGGTATAGGTAACCAATTTTGAGGGTCAGAGCCGATTCTGAGGTATTAGGATAGGGGTAACCCATTCTTTGGTTCAAATCCAATTCTACGGGCTTAAGTAGAAGTGACCAATTCTGAGAGCTTAAGATAGGGTGACCAATTAGGAGGGTCAAAGACAATTCCGCGAGCTTATTTGGGTAACTAATTCTATGGGTTGAAGCCAATTCTATGGGATTAAGGTAGAGGTGACTAATTTTGAGGTTAGAGCCAATTCTGAGGGCTTAAGTAAAAGCGACCAAATTTTGTGGGTCGAAGCCAATTCTGAGGGCTTAAGATAGGGGTGACCAATTCTTCGGGTCAAAGACAATTCTGCGGGTTTGAGTAGAAGTGACAAATTCTGAGTGTCGATGCCAACTCTGTGGGCTTATTTTTTCTTTGGGAAATTTGGGGACTCCACTAGGGATGTGTGATATTTCTCTAGGAATTTGGGGAGGCATTTGGTTTTAAGTTGCGCTGGGGAAGAGGGAATGATCCAAGGATTTTGAGATGGGGAATTTTTGGAATTTTGTAGCACCCTATGGAGACATTGCTGGGGAGAATTATTTTCTGGAATTCCAGTGGGGATGTGAAAAAATGTTTTTGTTGGTGCATAAGTTCTAAAGTTAAACTGGTGATTTTAGGAATTTTTGTGATTTTCTAGCATTTTTTTGGACTTTTTGTACGAAATTTTAATGGGTGTGATGACCAGCTTAGATAGAGGGGTGCCAAACGGCAGTGGGGCAATCTTTTGTGGTGCCTCGAGCATGTAGAGGGTCAGTGTCAATCGGTGGTGGAAGGGAGATGCCGATCGTCATGCCTCTTAGCCTCCTATAAAAAGGGGGTGGGTTATCCTAATTTTTCAATGTTTTTTAATTTGCCTTCTTCTGCACTTACCTTATACAAATCATTATGATGTTCCAAAGTCAAGAGATGGTTGATTTTTCAAGCAGCGCAACTAACATGGCATGGCTTAATGCCGTTGTTTGGGTAGGGTTAAAGTGGAGGGCAAGGTTCCCCTTTCACTAGGCAACGAGAACTCATTTAACGCATTTGAGCTAGTGGTGGATGATTGGATTCTCCTATGTGAACCCTCGCATCATCGTTCTTCTAAGGTGGTGCCCTGGTGGCTATGTAAGTATTGAATGACCTTTGGTGTTCTTGTCCTTATTTCTTAATGAGGTTGCCTTTTTTTTTTATTGAATTTGATAATGGTTTTCTTTGTTTATTTGATAGTCCGACGTCTCCATGTTGACTATACGTACTCGAGGGATGACGAGGATTAAGGATATTTGGGAGAACTTTCCATCCATGGTGCAATGGATGGTGTCATTAGCTGACTTGGGGAGACTGGCGTGTGCTCTAGATGACATGCCCCATTCTACGGTCGTTCTGTGTGAACTAGGGGAGATGTGGTGGGACACTATCCACACTCTCCATTTTGGCTTTAGAAAGATAATGGTGACTCCCATTGATGTGCAGTAGCTACTGGGGATGGACTGTGATGGTTCTCATATTGAGGTGTACAGGACGCTGAGGGTGACGCTGGAGGTGGTGACGGCAGCCTTAGGTGATGTGGAGAGGGTGGTCTCTAAGAACTCCCTTTATTTGTCTCTACCGGGGGAGATATTGTTGAGGAGGAGGATTTATGAGAGCGATGAGTAGCAGGTGCATCATGTGTCCCACTTGTTCATTTTGTTGGTGCTAGGAGGTTTTTTGGTGGCGATGAGTGGCGACGTCGTGCACTTATGGTTTTTGCCATTTTTGTGGGTGTTCTCGGACATCTGCCTTTATGATTGGGGGAGCCTGACTTTGGCGACCCTTTATTATTCTCTTGATACATTCAGTCAGTGCTGCCAGTTATCTTTTACTGGAGCCACGTATCTTCTGGAGGTATTCTTTATTTTTTGCATTTTCCTTTTATGCATTCACATTTTCCTTCATCTGTATTTTCTTGATTTCTTAAATGCCGGCCTTTGCCCTTTGCAAATGTGGTTTTATGAGGTGATTGAGTTAAACACCCAGTTGATATCATTGAAGGATGACCCTGTTGGGGACTTCCGTCAGATGTATCGGTGGCGGAGGTCTAACCGACAGTCGAAGAAGTCTCTCTCTCTAGAGGCGGCACGTCAGGTCTTGAATGGCCTAACGAGCGAGCGAGTAAGCCCTCTTTTATGTTGAGGTTGTCCTTTGATTTGATGATATTTTATTTATATTGATTTTTTTTCTCTTGATAGGGATTTGCAGCTGACCTTTTACCCTTGAGGGGTGGCCATTCAACACACTGGGGTGACTGGGGGACAAGCGCAGATGCAGTGTCCGTTGGCGCATGAGTTTGTCTACTCTTGGTACCTCGGGGAAAGGGTAGTCCGACTGATTATGGAGGAAGAGGTTGCGATGCACACGAAAATGCCTCCTATGTTCATGAGTCGAGTGAGAGAGATATCAGAGGATACTCGGGTGGCGATGATGATGGGTGAGCCTTACTCGATATATACTGATATGGCTGTGATGTGTGACTATATGGATTTCGTGTTGAGATATTGATGCCTCCCAATATATGCAATGTGATACCTCCTCCTCGTGTGGGTTTGAGTTGGCAGGTGGGGTCCTCCCACAGTGTGGGTGGTGCGACGATGTTGGTGGCGGTGACGACTTCAGAAGCTCCCTTTGTTCGACTATTTTCGCCTGGTTACAACATCCGACGAGCAGATGGGGGTCGGCTCATTTACAAAATCATCCCAATGCGATGTACCCACATGAATTGGGACTGATAGAGGAGGTCCTTCGACCTAAGGTACACTTTATGTTTATTTATCTTTTGTTTTTTTGATTACTTTCTTTTCCTTTCAGACTTGAATGATTTGATTTTTCTATTTTCTTTTGCAGCACATCTGGGTTTCCACCATTTGGCTGAGGGATGGAAGCTCTTAGAGAGAGATAAAAGAGAGATAAATAAGAGAGAGGAAGAAAATTTTTAGTTGAAAAGAGAGAGAGAGAAAAAATGTGGGTGTGGGCTACGTCCCATTATTTTTTTTCCCTAAAAGATATCAATGTAACACATAAAAATATGCACATAAAGATGAAGTTTTTATCAATCTCTATTTTAGTGATTAATGCACGTGCTCTTTTTACTTTGCCGCTGAGACCATAAAAAGAATTTGAAAATTGATTTTAGAAGGATTTTATTTTAAAATCGGATAAGTAAAAGCATGAGGAAATTTGAAATTCACTTAAGATAAAATTTATTTTTATTGGGTTTTTTGATTTTGACAAAAGAGGAAAAAGAGAATTTCCCCAAAATAGGGGGTTATCGATCGGCAGGACCCATGTACTGCCTATCGGCGTATCAGTACAGTCTAATCAACCCAAGGCTTTGATTGCCCTTTCTTCAATTGCTCGGTACTTGGTGGGGTAAGTTTTTCCTCCAATTTTTGTAGGTTTTCTTGTCTTTGAGTGAGAGTTTTCAAGTATAAATAGGGGTTTGAATGGGGCTTTTCTCCACACACTTTCATTTCCTTTTCCTTTATATTCTCATTTGCTCATGGATCCCCTAGTAGCATTGAGCTTGCCAACTAACACGAAGCCTTGGAGATGATGTGTTCTTACAATGTTGGTTATGACGCTTTCCACATACGGTGAGTCTCTATGTGGTGTAATTGGCCCATTGAGTGGAATATGATGATGGCGGTAGTTGAATTCTGGTACCTCGAGGAGTATGTCTTTCACTTCGGGTTAGATTAAATTTGTCCTGCCTACGAGGATTTTTCTTCTACGCTGGGGATAAATCCCAGCGTTACTGCGGCCTTGCCTGAGTTTTCCCGTTCTCCCAGGGACTTGTTAGCTAGACTTCTCCATATCTCTCCTTAAAAAACCAGGCCTTTGGTTATGGGAGGCCTGATTTCTCTTCCAGAAGTGTCGCGGTCTGTGCATTCACTGGATGTGGGCAATGTCGGCTATGTTAGGGACGTTATTTTGGCACTGGTTTCGAAAGTGTTATTGGTGACTGGGGAAGCGCTAGTGGACCCCCAACTTGCGACTATCGTTTCCTGGATGTCGTATCTTTGCAATCCTATAATGGTGACACTGGTGGAGACTTTGAATGGCTTGGATGCCTGGCGGGAGGGTCATTCTGACTTTCTGAGGGGTAGCCCTGTAATGCTACTTATGTGGCTGTCAGAGACGTTCCGTATGGCGGTCCTACCTGAGTATCCTTTACTCGTGGTGCCAAAATTCTTCTCGCACTATTTCATTAGCATAGGCCTGGACATTGGGAGTTAAGGGAGTTGGTTTGTAGAGAACGGGGATCAAGGCTTGTGGTGTTCTGTGCCTTGGTAGGAGGAGTTGCTGCTCATTCTGGAACTCGAGGAGTACAAATATGTCCGGTTGGTTGGCCTCAGACGTACCTCTTCGTACTTTCCCCGGAGGCTACTACTCAATTTGGTTGGGAAAAAATTATTCCACCACGGACACTAAACTTATTTCTTGTGGAGGACCTGACGGAGCACATTCCCTTGCGTTTTGGATCTCTGTGGGAGAATCGTCATCCGTCTACCCATCCTTCCCAATCTGTGGGTAGAGTCTAGCATGTCTCCGGGGACTAGATGAAGTGAATCTGGAAGAAGGTAGTGGCCAAGATACTGGCTGTGAAGACTAGGCAAAGGTGGTTTATCATATCTGACACCATGTAGGGAGGCGTTGTGGTTTACCCTAGGCTAGTCAGGGATTATATCTCTATGGATCATCTATGATACTCCATTCAGTTAGGGGAGGTTTGGGGACCCCAATATGCAGGTGATGATGGGGCTGGTTCCTCTAGCAACTGCGGGTAGGATTTTTTGAAGCTTTTGTAATGGGTGTAGTTGTGGGAATAATTAGAGGGTGATTTTCAGGGGTTGTGGGGCTTGTTTTATCTTTGTTTTTTAGGAGGGTAGGAGTAGGCTTGACAAGGGAAGTCGTTTGGCTCCCTATGCTGATGTAATCGTACTGAAATATAGGATAATAAAATAAATAAGTTTTTAATTATCTAGTGGTGCATATTAATGACTTTTGCATTTTGAATTATCTACACACTTCGCTAAGGCATACATAATCCTTTTGTTCATGTATATGTTAAGATGAACTGTCGTTCCTGGGGATAAGAAGAGAATAGCATTTTATGAAAAAGAAGGTGGCCTGTGCTCATGTAAGGCGGATGAGTTGCCTACGTACCTCTGAGGGTTTTGAAAATTTTTTAAAATTAATTTTTTTGCAAGCAAAAAGGTTTTTAGAGGATCAGGATCCACGTAGTTCTGATTAGGGGGAAATGAGGATTTTTTTTAGAATAAAAGGGATATGAGAAGAGTCGTAGCTCGCCGAGATTTCAAACTAGGGGTATAATTTCTTGAGATGATCTAGGTTGACCAAATGTGGCATTTCTTCTCCATCAAAGTTGCTGAGCATAGCGGCGTCGCCCGACAGGATATTTTTCATGATGTATGGGCCGCTCCAATTGGCCTTGAATTTCCCTCTGGGGTCCTAGATGAGCTCTACTATTTCTTTGAGGGATAAGTCCCCTTCTCAGACACTACGATCCTTGACTATCTTATTGAATGATCGCGTTATGCGGCGATGGTACCCTTGTATGTGATATAGAGCTTTCAACCTTCTTTCTTCCAAGAGGAATAGCTTGTTAAGACGACTTTGGTACCAGTCTTCCTCGTTGACTTTGCGTTCTAGCATGACTTGAAATATAGGGATTTCCAACTCCACAGGCAGGACTACTTACATGCCATAGACTAGAGAGTAATGGGTAGCCCCATTAGAGGTTCAAATCGAAATGCGATAGCCCCAGAGGGCGTAAGGGATCATGTTGGCCCAATATTGATAACTCTCGATCATCTTATTGATAATGGCTTTGAGATTCTTATTGGCTTCGTCAATTGTGACATTGACCTGAGGTCGATATGGAGAAGATTTATGTCTCTGAATTCCATACATGTCGACCACTTCTGTAACTTTTGCCTCGAAGTGTAGCCCATTGTCTGATACCAGCACGTATGGGACCCCATATCGGTAGATTATGTTTTTCTATATGAATTTTGGCCCTTTCTTGGCATTCAGGACTGCGTATGACTCGACTTTGACCCATTTGGTGAAGTAGTCAATGGCAAATAGGATGAACTCATGCTCGTTAGATGCTTTTGGTGTAACTTTTCCTATGATGGCAATACCCCATGTGGAGAACAACTTTTGATATGGCCAAAGTGTACCCTCGCCTCTTAGGAAGAGTGGCATCACATCTCATGGTTGAGTTATCATAGGAGATACACGTGTCATTGGCGGTGTCATCCCGAAAAGGGTCGACCTCGTCTCAACTAGACTCGGCCACATAGAAAGTCGAGACCACAAGAGTAGGGACCAGGGTCGAAGGCCCAGCCAAGAGTGCAGGCCCAGCTGGGACTTCCTAACTAAGGCAATCAGCCTTAGACATGCTAAGAAGAGGGTCAACTTTTGGTAGGCTCGACCCTCAGGGAGATCTGAAGAACGATATGTCAAGATCAAGGAGTGTTTTAATCTAAAAAAGAAATGAGATAAGAGATGACTGCAGACCTCCCCTAGACCGAGGGGAGAAAAGAGAGGTCATCAACCTACCTAGGTGTGTGGAGAGGGTGCCCTCGACCCATCTATCTAAGAGAGAATGATCATCTCGGCCAGACGATAGAGAAAAGGCCGAGGAAAATGCTATTCCTGCAAAAGCCAACATTGCGGCAGGCAAGACTTGGAATGAGTCCATACAGAGGTTGAAGAATAAAATAGGGGATATTATTAAAAGACGAGACCCCTTGCAGAGGGGGTATACTGAAGGATCTCAATTTGTGGAAAATATACTCAAATACCTAACCCCGTCCAAGTTCAAACCACTGGTAGTTACTCTGAAGTATGACGGGAGCACGAATCCAGTGCATCACATGGAGATGTGTCAATCGGCCTCCGACATCTATTTAATATCAGATGAGATAAGATGCCGAGAATTCTCAAGAACGTTGATAGGGGAAACCCACGTATGGTTCACCTCCCTTCCTAAGAACTCTATAGGGAATTTTAAGCAGCTGATCGATAGTTTTGTGCACAACTTCTTCTTTGGGGTAAAATATAGGAAGTAGACGATCCACCTGTTGTACATCAAACAGGTGAAGGAAGAGACACTGAGGGAATATATATCCTATTTTAATAAAGAGAAGCTGGAAGTCGAAGATTATGAAGAGAGTATAACAATGACAACCCTTATGGGAGGTCTTCAGAAAGGAAAGATACTATGGAAGCTGGATGAGGACCCTAAAAAATCCATAGCTGAACTCCTGGCTACAGCCCGGAAGTCATGAACATAGAGGAGGCGATGGCCGCCAAAGAAGACGAAGAAAAATGATCCCATAATGATGGAAAGGGTCAGAAGTCCAAGGGGAAGGATAGTAAAAAAGGCCTATAGACGATAATTTTGCGGACTAGATGCCTCTAACAGTTAGTTGTGAGCACATTTTAAATGAGATAAAAAATGATCGGTCTTTTAGGTGGCCGAAAAAGTTAAAGATAGCTCCTCACAGGAGAAATATAAATCTTTGGTGTGAATTTCACCAGGATCACGGGCACATAATCGATAAATGCTTCACCCTCAAAGATGAAATAGAAAAAATGTTGAAATCTGGTAAGTTTATGAAATATGAATTATAATGGCGGTTCAGGCTGAGGTCGAGACAACCATGGCCAGGACGACCCTCGAAAGAGGAGAAATGATAGATGTAGAGAGGACACTCTAGGCAAGAGAGATGACCCTTAGGATGATGATAGTGATGATTCGAATATCCCACCAAAGGACGATAATGTCCCAGTGAGGAGGCTCAACATGATTTCATTTGGTGGGGGCATGATTTGTGGTGACCTAGTAGGGGGAGGCTCTGAGGTGGCCAACCGAAAGGCGCACGTAGACGAGGCTATAGCAATAACCAAGGCCGAGGTTGTAAACATAGCCTTTATTGATGTTAAGCTCGAGAAGAGGAAGAATATGGATATGGAAACCCTCATAGTCGGATTTTTAAGACTACATTTCAAGGGTATCCAAGCTCCTCATGATGACCTGCTCGTTATTACCACTAGAGTTCATCGGTGTGAGGTACCGAGAATCTTGGTTGATGGAGGAAGCTCTGCAGATGTCATGTTCTAGACGTGCTTTAAAGACCTAGGACTTATCCAGGATAAGATTATCCCATATCATCATCCTCTGATAGGATTCAGTAGAGAGAACGTTCACCCTCTGGGGATGTACAAAATGGGAGACAAGTGTCCAAAAAGGCTGACAAAGATGATCAACTTTTTTGTGATGGATGAGAAGGTTTTCTCATCTTACAACCCCATATTCGAACGGGTAGTTCTCAAAGAGTTTGAGGTTGTGCCTTAAACGGTTCACCAAATGATAAAATTCCAGACTCCACATGGGGTAGGGGAAGTTCAAGGTGACCAAACCTCAACACAAGAATGATACTTTAACTCAGCAGAGGGGAGAGAAGCACACAAGAAAGAAACTAACATATACAAAATTGATACCCCTGATCCCAGAGATGAGATAAAGCTTAAGAAAGGGGAGGCCACGGAAGAGGTAGAATCCATCGTCCTCAATGAGGACGAGCTAGAAAAAACCGTCTAGGTTGGAAAAGCCCTAAAATAGGTGATTAAGGATGAGCTGATTGAAATTCTGAGGAAGAGACAAAGAATCTTCATGTGGATTCACGATGACATGCCTAGGATTGACCTAAAAGTAATGTCTCACAAGTTGAACGTAGTTGATGGTGCAAATTTGATAAATCAAAGGAGGATAATCTAGTAAAGGGAGAAGTTCGAGGTCATTAGAGATGAGGTTAAGAAGCTAGAGAAGGCTGAGTTCATCAGAGAGGTAATATACCCTGAATGGATTTTAAATGTAGTCATAGTTCCTAAAGCCAACGACAAATGGAGAATGTGCATGGATTTCACTGATTTAAACAAGTCTTATCCTAAAGACAACCTCCCTCTCCCTCGTATTGATCAGATGGTAGATGCAATGGTAGGGCATGAATTGATGAGATTAATGGATGCATACTCCGGCTAGAATCAAAATTTTATTGACCCTACTGATGCAGAGAAGACATCCTTCATTACTGACAATGGGACCTATTGTTATAAGATTATGACTTTTGGCTTAAAGAACACCAAGGATACATATCAGCAGTTGGTGAACAAGATGTTTGAAGACTAGATTGGAAAGTCTATGGAAGCTTATGTTGATGATATGTTGATTAAGAGTTTGAAGGCCGACACACATGTGGCCGATCTTGAAAAAACTTTCAACACGGTGGACGTGCACAAGATGAAGCTCAATCCAACCAAGTGTGTCTTCGGCATCGGACTTAGGAAGTTCTTAGGTTTCATTGTCAATCAGAGGGGAATAATAGCCAACTCGAAGAAGATAAAAGCCCTATTAGAGAAGAAGACACCTAAGGACATTAAGGAAGTTCAGAGGCTGACCGGACGAGTAGTAGCATTAAACAGGGTTGTCTCAAGAGATACAGATAAATGTCTTCCATTTTTTAAGATTCTTAGAAAAGCTTTTGAGTAGGATGAGGAATGCGATAGAGATTTTATGGAGATAAAGTCTTATCTTGTCTCTCCACTTTTACTATCTCATCCTGTCCAAGGAGAGAAACTTTACCGATACTTAGTCATGTCTGAGTCCGCTATCGGCGCGACGATAGTATGAGATAATGAGGGTGTATAAAGACCAGTGTATTTCAATAGCAAGACCTTCTAGGGTGCTAAACGGAAGTATCCTAAGATTGAAAAACTAGCCTATGACCTCATCCACACTTCAAGAAAGATGAAGCCTTATTTTTATACTCAGACAATGGTTTTCTTGACGAACTCTCCCCTCAGGCAAGTCATCCATAAACCTGATAAATCAGGTAGGTTGATGGCATGTGCCATTGATCTGGGAGAATATATCATAGTCTATCAGCCTAGGGTGTCAACCAAGGGGTAGGACTTAACAAACTTTATGTCAGAGTTCACCTAGTTCGAGGATGATAGAGAAGAAGAAGACAGCCTTGAATGGTCGGTCGAAACTAGAATATACCCTCCTGAGGTTGAGATAGGCATGTTGAGACCTCCAACAGCCGAGACTGAGAAGTTTCTGCTAAAAAATGGAGTTCTTGAAGAAGGCCATTTTCAGAAGGGGCAATATGGATCTTGTTTGTTCATGGTTGATTCTCCAAAAATAGAAGTGGAGCCGTCCTGATTATGGCAGCCCTCGACAGAACAGATATAACATACGTGCTAAGGTTTAGTTTTAAGGCTTCAAATAATGAGTCAGAATATAAGGCCCTTATAGCAAGAATCTACATCACCAGAGCCCTCAACCTCGGCCAAATTTTAGTCTATAACGACTCTCAACTTGTAGTTAGTCAGATCCTGGGGATTTATGAAGCTGAAAATGACATAATGGCAAGGTACCTAGCAAAGTTGAAGAAGATAATGAAGGAATTTAGTGATATCAAAGTCAAAAGGGTGCCTCTACTGGATAATATTCGAGCCAATGCTCTAGCAAGGCTAACCTCGAACACACGGATAAAGACTAAGATATCGGTGCCAGTAGAAATCCTTCCTCGGCTGACCATAAAGAAGGATGACATGAAGCTAATTTTTTGTTCAATTTAGACTTGGGACCATATTGATAGACCCCCTTATTCGGTATAATAGAGAGGGTAGTTTTCTAGAGTCTAATGCCTAAAGAAGGAAGTTGAGATACAAAGTCATTATATTCTTTATCTTAGGGGACGTGTTGTACAAGAAGGGGTTTCTTTTACCTCTGCTCAGATTTGTCCACCCAGCCGAAATAGACTATATTTTCAAGGATGTTCCCAAAGGTTCTTTCTTAAGCCTTATTGGGGGAAGATCATTAGCAAATAGGATTGTCACTCAAGGGTATTGGTGTCCGACCCTCGCCATAGACTCATCCGAGTATGTAAAGAAATGCGATAAGTGCTACTAGTTTTCCACCATCCCTCATCAACCCCGTCAACCCCTAACGTCTATCACCTCACCATGGACATTTATAGTATAAGGAATTTATTTGGTTGGACCTCTACTAAGGGCCGTGGGAAACTACATATATTTGATTTGGCGATACACTAGGGTAGATGCTGAGGCTATGATCAAGATCACAAAAAAGAAGATCTTTCAGTTCATATGGAAGAACATCATTTGTAGATACGTCTTTCCTAATAGACTCATCTCAGACAATAATACCTAGTTCATAAACACGTCCCTAGAAAAATATTATAAAAGGGTCGGCATCAAGCAATTCTTCTCAACACTAGGTCAACCTCGGGCCAATGGTCAGATTGAAGTCACTAATAGAACTATTCTTTATGGAATGAAGAAAAGGTTGGAAGATGAGAAGGGGAAATTAACTGAAGAGGTACATGCTGTACTATGGGCTTACCAGACGACAGGGAAAACACTGATAGGGGAGACCCTCTTCATATTAGCTTATGGATCAGAAGCTATGGTGCCAATAGATATTGGTCTCCCCACCCACAGAGTTCAGACATATAACCCTGAGGGAAATATGGCAGAGAGTAGACTTGACCTAGATCTGATTAAATAAAGAAGAGATGATGCTGAGGTCAGAGTGGCAACCTATCAGTAGAGGATGACCAAGTTCTACAATAAGAGGATAAAGCCAAGGCTGATAGGAGTGGAAGACCTAGTTTTGAAGAATACTCGTGAGAAATAATTTCATTATTCAAACATCATTAATTGGTTAACAAACCTCTCTCGATCGAGATGATAGTGCACGGATGAGACAATGCTCAACCATACACTCTCAAAATGACGAGAGAGGGTATAACATAACACAATAATTTAGTGAGTCCAAAAGTTCATTCCTTAAACATCATTAATTTTGTGAATATGAAATGAAACATCATTAGTTTGGTGGTCTCAGACCTTAAACATCATTAATTTGGTCAATATGAGATGAAATATCATTAGTTTTGTGATCTCAAACCTTAAATATAATTAATTTGATGAATATGAAATGAAACATCATTAGTTTGGTGTTCTCAGACCTTAAACATCTTTAATTTAGGGAATATGAGATGAAACATCATTAATTTGGTGAATATTTGATGAAACATCATTAGTTTGGTGATCTCAGACCTTAAACATCATTAATTGTGTGAATATGAGATGAAACATCATTACTTTGGTGATCTCAGACCTTAGTTTGGTGATCTCAGACCTTAAACATCATTAATTTAGTTAATGTGAGATGAAACACCATTAGTTCGGCCAAAACAGCTTTAATGCTAGAATTAATGCTGGCCTTCATGCTCTCATCCTTATCCTTAAGATCCTTTTCATGGTTGGCCTTCAGATTGATGATCATGTCTTTCTCCTTCTTTTTATGTCCCCGTTGACCTTATCAAGGTCAGCATTCTAGGCCTTTTCTGATTTCTTAGCATTTTGCTCCTTTTGGATCAAGGGCAACCTCTTCAGAGTCTACTTAGATAAGAAGTGAAGAGAAATCACACCCTACAACATAAGAGGCAGAAACTTAAGTATGAGAAACAGGAAATTAAGGGACAGCACTTGTAAAAATTCTTAAAGTTACCTGGACAGTTTGGTGAAGGACGACTTTGGCCAGCAGGGGGATGTCTATGGATTAGGGAAAATTTTGTTTCTTATTTTCAGCTGCAACAGACGAGTAGCAAGATAATCGTCCGTGGATATACGAATGGCCTGATGGGAATGCAAAGTTTTTGAAGGACGAATGGTGGGATCGGTTGCTGGACCCTTCCTTTTCTTCCCAACACCATCATCTCAGTTAGAGCTGACAGTCTTTTTAGTTTTACGGAAGGAGTGGCAGCCTTGATGCCACGTCTATCAATGAGCTTGCTCAGATTAGGAGCCAATATTTTCCAAAGTTCATCCGAACTTTCTTCTAGACGCTCTGCAAAAGAAATGTCTCAGAATTAATGTATCAGTTATACAAAGGTAATATGCATCACTTAACAACACTAATAAAATAACTTACGAGGTTCAGTCAGGGGCCACCCCCAGACCTATCTGAGCAAGGTAGTATGCGGTCATATGTTGCTCAAACATCACAAGAAGACCTTTATAAACTTTTCTATGAAGTTTGTTAATGTTCTCATAGGAATCAAGGCTTAATATAGGGTCATCTTAGGCGGACAAGGGAATCTTGGCCCACCTTAGAGGAGTTCTAGGCGTAGACATCTTGCAGGCTTGGTTAGGGCCGAACTCCCAAGCACCCAAAACAAAGAAGTATCAAGGTTTCCAATTATGGTTGAAGGTATGAGTTACCAGTAGGATTTTATTTTAAGACTTCTTGGCTACAAAAGGATAGTAGCCTAGATGACTCTTGGAAGACGATGTCATATAATAACTAAGAAATAAGTGTACTGGAAGGTTGGTTTGATGTACAACCTTCCAAAGGACAGTTGATCCAATCATAACTTTCCATGCATTTAGAGATAGCTAAAAAGGTAAAGGCTTGATGAGAAAGGATGTTTCGGCGTATGGGGTGAATAGGTAGATAAAAACCTAACTTAAATATCTTCTCATAGATGCATATCTGACCATCTCGTCCGTGAAAGGCCCACTCGTTCTCAAGTGGTACCCTCATAGAAATAGAAGGATCTATGCCGTAGAGGTGTATGAAGACTAAAAGATCAACCTCAGATATTGAAATCTCATATTCAGCGATGATGGAGATATCAACTTCGATCTCCTCATCATTACTAACTGGGACCTCAGACTGAGGATTGCCTGGGTCACCATAAGGGAACCTCTCAGCAAACTCGGCCCCAGTCGCGACCGATAATGGGATGGGATTTATTGGAGGAGGGAATATGACATTGGGATCTAATATTTCTACAGAATCATAGTCATGTGATGGCTCGACTCCTTTAGAAGACGAGTTACGAGAGGAAACCTCTTTAACATCAGACCCTGCACTTTGTGTAGGGGAACAATCCATAGCCTCTTCATGTGAAGCCACGCTCTCAGTTTATTGAGAGGTGGACATAGGATTGAGAGTGAACGACTCTAACATTGGTTCACAAGTTTTAACGACTTGGGGGTATACTACAACCAAGGGTGGTGGAAAGATAGGTCAGACTGGAAAAGCCTTTGAACAAGTTAATCCAACCTTTGACCGATTTATTCATCCGAGGTTATACTTATGACTAAGAGTATGGGACCATCCTATCAAAATTAGCGCCCTCATATCCTCCCAAGCCGAGGTCACATCGGACTATACCAAGTAGTGCGAGCATATGCAAGTACATAAGTGGTATGCACATATGGAAAATTCTGTTATAACAAGATCATTCCCTCACGTAAGGGAACATTACATCATGATTATATCCCTGTGCCAGGGATATGTGTCTTCATCTTATTGGGAGTTTCCTCATGAACATTTTGATTAAATGCTTAGGGGGTACACCACACCCCCAAGCCCTATATATACACTTGATCTTCTCTATGAGAAGGGATCCTTAATTCATAACCCTAACAGAACTCTGTCCAATTGTACATAGAATAGAGAAAGAGAGAGATCTTTGAGTGTTGTATACATGGCCATTAATGCCCTTGTTTAGTGGATTTCGCACACACACACACAGTGGATGTAGGTTTAATTGGCTGAACCACTTTAAATCATTAAGTTCATCTTTTTATCCTCATCACATTCTCTCATATATACATATATCCATCACCATTGTTGTACTGTGATTGGGCTTAAGATATTCATAGTCTCATCTAAATCTGATGGTGCCAATTACAACATCATCAGTGAGGGAGAAGTCATGTTATACAATTCTCGCAGGGGTAAGTGTTGTGGTTAGAAAATTATTGGCATTTTAGGCATCTTCTAACATAGGTTGTGCAATCTTGAACCATGTTAGTCCAGTAGTAACCCTGTCGGATTATCTTTTTGGAGAGCATATGGCCGTTCATGTGGGGTTTGCATTCCTCGCTATGGATTTTTTGCATCATTTGTTCAATGATAACCCCTGCGATGCAGTGCAAATGGGTTTTATTGAAGTTTATCTTAGACACTGCTTTATCATAGATAATGTATTGGGTAGCTAGTTTATGAAGAGTTGCTCGATCTTTCTTGCCAGATCCTTGGGATATCTACCATGTTTGAGGAGGTGCCAAATATCATAGTACCAACTGTTGGCTATCTCGGGACCTTCCTCCGTGCCAAGTTCAATATGGTAGCAGTGAGTTAGTTTGTCTTGCTTTTGGACAAGGAAAGGGGCCATGGTTACTCCTTCGGGCATGTTAATCATGGAGGCTACGGTAGTAAGGGCATTGACTAGGTTATTCTTTGTTAGGGGTACGTAGTGGAAGGTGATTTCTTAAAACTGGGAAGCTAGTTCTTCTAGGTCAGCATGGAAGGGTAAAATTTTCTCTTCCTTGACTTTCCATTTTCTAAGTACTTGACCACTGATAAGGGATGAATCCGCGTAGACATCAAGGTATCAAATTACTTTATTAAGGGCTACTTTGATGCCAATCGTGCATGCCTAATATTCAGTCATGCTTTCAGTGCAAGGAAAGTCCACCTTGATGGCAATGGGAGTGTGAGAGTCATCAGGGGCAATTAGGAGGATCCCAATGTCGTACCCTTTTTTATTGGCAGCGTCGTCAAAGAACATTTGTCATCGAAGGTCTTTTTGGGAGGTACAGATGATATTCTCATCAGGGAACTCAAAGATCCAGACATTAGTCTCTTCCATGGGGAAGTCAACAAGGTAATCAGAGATGGATCTTACTTTCATGGCCTTTTGTGTGACATATTAAATATAGAATTCATCTAGGAGCATCAACCAATGGGCCATTAGACTGGACATGGCAGGTTTCTCAAGTAAGTACTTGATTGGATCCATTGGGGATACAAGCTTGATAGGGAAGGCAAACATGTAGCTTGATATGCCTTTTCCAAGCAGTGTAGTTAACATCATAATTGGCTAACTTTCTACTAGCATAATATATGGCTCTCTCTTTTCGAGTTTCTTCGAGATATTGGGCTAGAAAAGCCGTAGGTGAAGTATCAATTATAGTTAGGTATAGGAGTAAGGGAAGACCAGGCTACGACAGCATAAGCACCGGCGGTTGGGTTAGGTATTACTTGATTCGATTGAAGATTTTTTGGAAAGCTTCATTCCAGATTTTTATTGAATCCTTTCAAAGGAGTTTGAAGATGGGTTCACAAATGGAAGTCTATTGGCTGATTAACCGGCTGATGTACTGTAATTTATCGATGGATCACCAAAATTCCTTCCCTGTTCGAGGTGATGGCATCTCAAGTATGGTTTTTATCTTGGTAGTACCTACTTTTATCCCTTTCTCACTAACTATGAATCCCGAGATTTTTTCTTTAGTAACGCTGAAGACACATTTTCGTGGGTTGATCCGTATTTGGTGTTATCGCAGTCATTCGAAGAACTTTCGGAGAGCGAGAATATAATCCTCCCTAGTCTTGGACTTGATAATAAGGTCATCTATGTAGACATCGACTTCCTTGTGTATCAGATCATGCATAATGGTTCTGGCAACCTTCTAGTAGGTTAACCCTGCGCTTTTGAGACCAGATGGCATGGCTGTGTAGTAAAAGGTTCCCCAAGGGGTAATGAATGTAGTTTTCTCTTAGTGATCTAGGTGCATATTGATCTAATTATATCCGGTGAACTCGTCAATGAATGACTTGAGAGCATGACTGGACCTATTGTCCATAACCATATCGATGTTGGGTAGTTGATAATCATCCTTCGGAGAAGCCTTGTTCAACTCTTGGTAGTTGACACACATGCGAACCTTCCCTCCTGATTTTAATACGGGTACGATATTATCTAGCCTTGTGGGATATTCGATCACACGAATGAAGCCCACGTTCAATTGTTTGACTATTTTTTCTTTAACTTTGAGTGACCATTTGGTACGGAGCTTTCGCAGTTTCTGTTTGACCAGTTTTCATTTCGGCAGAATTGGAATCTCATGTTGTGTTATCTCAGGATCAATGCCGGACATATCATTGTAGGACCATGCGAAGACATCCAAGAATTCTTTTAGTAGTTCTTCGAGTTGTGCGCGCTCATGCTGATTAAGGGTGGTCCCTATCCTAATCTCGCGCAATTGGCTACTAGAACTGAGATTAATAATAACAATTTCATCATCACTAAATTGAACGCGATTATGTTGTTTGTTATTAACCTTATTTAGATCAATTAAGAAATGTTCATTTACAAAATCATCATCATCAAGAATTTGATTAGAATCAAGATAATTAATGTAAGGCATAACAAGGTACTCAAAATCTTCTTTTATTTCATTGATAGGAAAAACAACATTGAGAATGTCATCAAGGGAGGTCTCGATTACATCAGAGTGAGAAGAAACATATAAAAGGGAAAGGGGATAAACATCAGGGTAAGGTTCAACATTAACAGGTGGAACGGGTGCAGCATGCTAGTTGAGAAGAGGTGTATCAAAATCTTTGATGAGGCGGGATGGATTCGACGATGTGTCCCCTGAGTTGATCATGGAGATTGAATGAATCCTTAGAGTCACTATCCTCAAAATTTCTGGTATCATCTATGGTCTCTACAGTGAGTAGTTGTACACGATGTTGGGAACTCTTGGCCATTGGTAGCTGTCGTGAAAAAATATCTCCATTCCTGGTTTCATTATTTTATATACATGGTCATACCAAGGTTTGAGTAAGTCCCAGAAGGGGAAATTCTCACCCTCTCAGAATCTCCCAGGATAATTCTAGAGCATTCTAACATCCTCTTCAGTTGAGGCTGACAGATCAATTTGAGTTCTTCTGACGGCTGATAGCCAAAACTATAGGGAGGAAAGGCATCCTTCAACGTAATGAGTTAAATTTTCCTTTGCTGTCTTCGACCTAGTCCCAGTCTAGGCATGAAGTGCATGTTCTTGGACATCTGGATTACATTAACATTTCCATGAGGTTCATATTCTAGACAAACCCTTTCTTTGAAGTCATCCCCTGCTGGGAGTAGGAGTGATTCAACTTGGAATCCTGACAACAGCATGTCATTTTTCCCGTTTTGTGCTTCAACTACTGGATTACTGGTGCTTACATTCTTGATGTTGTCACTGTCTCCCAAGATAGTGATAACTTGTCCGTTGGCTAAGAACTTTAATTTTTGATGAAGGGAAGAGGACACCCCTTTGATGCTGTGGAGCCATGGTTGTTTGAGCAGTAGGTTTAAATAGGCTGGGATGTCAATGACTTGTAATTCAATAATTAAAAGCTTGATAGATCCCATTACTTATCGGTTTGTGTTATCGTAGGCATGTACGGATGCAGAGGTTGGAGCAAGGTCGTTCACTTTCAATCCCAAACAATCGAGGTTCCTCAATGGGCAAACATTAAGAGCTGATCCATTATCGACAAGAGATAGTGGGATAGTTTTTTCCATGACTTCAATAGAGATATTAAGAGAGTAATTGTGATTGGGACCAGTCTTGGGGATTTCTTCTTTCGAAAAGGAGAGCATTTGAGTAGAGGTTAAAGATTCGACTAGGTTTACCGCTTCTTATGGCGTGGTTGAGGGAGGAACTATGGGTCTTGTGAGTAACTTGATTATGGTGTTTCAGTGCAGTTAGGAAGAAATAAAAGGCCCTCATAAAGTGATGTTGGCTTGGGTTTTCTTTAATTGATCTAGGATCTTGCTTTCCTTGAGGGTTATTTCTGGCATAGAGAAATTCTCGACACCCTTTCCTTTATCGCTCGCCGATGGTTGTAGACTTGGGATTTAGTAGTTTCTTCCTGATTTGGACATGTGGTTAACAGAAGGAGGGAAATAAAAATTCCTATTTCTTTATAGATATCAGATTGTTCGACCACCTTGTTGATTTCACCCAGAAGGTCGTCAAATGATATCATCCCGCATATGTTGGATTTCAAACTAGTCTTTTCTGAATCTTTATCTTCAGTTGAATCTTCAAAATTGTCCCCCCATCTAGTGGCAACGATATTGTCTTTCCATGCAAAGTCAATGCACTCCACAACATCCACGGCTTCTTCGTATAATTCCTCCCATTCGACAGTGAAATGCAGAACTAAAGGGATCAGGGACCCTTATAATTTCAAAGGATCGAGTAGCTCAGATACACCACAAATATCACCAGTCTATTAAAACAAATCTTCTATGATCTGGATGATGTCATCAAGACTGACTTCGTCGATTGGCACCACCCACTTGTCTGACACTCGAGCTCATTTTTGAGCTTCTAATAATAACCCACTAAATTTCTGACAGTCGATGGTCATCTATGAGGGCAATTTCATCCCGAACTCTAAGAGTTGGTTCAACACTTCTGACAGTTCAACGATGCATGCTTTGGTGATAATGGATAAGGCTTGATCGACAAAGCTGGTAGAGTGTAAGTGGGAATATGGGCATGTTGGGAGAGGTTTAGGAGAGTATATGTGTATGAATGGTGATTTACTCGACATAAATTCTAATTCTTCTTTTAGGAAAATGGAATTTGCATGATTCGGGAGTGGATTATGGGTAGTGTTTGGTTTAGGACTAGTCGGGCGATGGTAGGCCTTGGATCACATTTCGGAGATGGAAACACTGGACAGTGGTCTGGCCAGCAGTTTACTGAAAGTCAGAATGGGCATCTGGTTTAATGCTCTTTAGAAGTGGGTTTGGTAAAGGACGGGTTTGATCAGATTTTGACTCAAGAGGGACATGTAGACTTTGGAGAGAGGAGCGTGAAGCTCGATGTATTCCTTTTAGATTGGGTTTGGGCGAATTTCTGGTGCCCATGAAGTGGCAGGCTGACATATGTTGTATATGGTAGAAATTGTGATACTGGAAGGTTTTTCAAAGTTTCTAGGAGTAAACTGTCCAGAGATTTTCCTCGATTAAACTTCAGTCTTGGTAAGACTTTCTTCGATCTCCACTCCTTCTTCTCAGAGGGCTCGTAAGTGAGGGTAATATTATCCTCCCATTGTTTCTCGGACATGGGGTGGGAAGTTCTTCATTACGATACTGACCTGTTCTTCTTTAAAAGGCCGATTGGTCATAGTATCTGTCTTTTCTCTCAACCTTGATATGAAGTTGCTGACTGATTCCCTAGGGTATTTCTTCAGTAGCTCTATGTCATAGTAGGTAACTTCTAGCTCTTCGTTGTACTTGTACTTTGACATGAACTCACGGGAAACATCTTCCAAATTACGAATCCTGGATTCCTCAAGGGACAAGAGCCAATGGAGAGTGCTATCTTTAAAAATCTGCTGGAACATCTGGGCTATTATTTCTTCATAAGCCCCTAGGAGAATCATGTCTCGGTGATAGCTACATAATGAACAATTGGAAGTCCACTTCCTCCGAATTTCTAGATATTGGGCATCTTGAATTTTTTCAGTAACTTGGCTTTAGGATAGGGAAACATGTGGCTGTAGTCCATATAGTTCCTAGAGAGTCTGACTTGATCGAATTTCTTGGTCAACATCCTGAGGTCTTCCTTGACCTTATTCAATTCTTCCTCTTTCGGGTGAACAATGACGGGTAAGTTAGCCCCAGGCAGAGAAAGGTTTGGCATAGGCAGATGGACTTGTGGCGACCCATTAGTAGGAGGAACATGGTGAGTGTGATAGAATTACTCGAGAACCCAAATAGGCTCGGGTGCAGACGGACCCATAGTACGAGGGAAAAGGACTTCGAAATCTTTGGGGATACGGACCTGATTTCTTTGCAGCTCATGAACCTCAGTTTGAATGTTGTCAATTTTGGTAGTGAGTTGAGCTAGAGCTGTCAACAAATCTGACTATATATTCAGCACTTGATCCATGTTCTCCATGGAAGGCGGGTGAATCTCAGACTCGAAAGGAGTAAGGGGACAAACAGAACTTTGGAGCGGTTCAACTGAAGACCGAAGACAATAGGGAGCCAGGCCAGGGGTATACGATCGACCTGATAAGGAGAAAATTGGAATTTATTTTCGAAAAGGAAAAGAAGGGGAATTTGCCATGTTTAGAAAAGCAGGATTTTTTTTTACATTCTTGGAAACCATGAGGACAAAAATGTTTTTTTTTTTTTTTTTTTGTTTTGGAGGAAAAGAAAATGATTTTGCTATTTTTGATAAAAGAGGAAAAAATGTTTTTGGACACATTTGGATAGAGAGAGGAAAAGACGAGAAATGGGTCTTAGCATGATTAGTATGTTTATTAGGTTCTCACTTGAATTACATTTGCCTAGATGCCAAAAAGAAATGCCGGACAAGATCTTAGCCTAGAAAAATTGGGTTTGCAACTTATGTAAAAACTAGGGTTGGAGTTGTTACCAGGCTCACGGGCAGGGCCCCATCTTAAAAGTTGTGCAAAAATTTGGGTGGCAGGCAGAACTGAAATTTTGACAGAGTTTTGGGTCAAAATCGACAATCTAGTATGTGTGTCCTAGGCTTGATACCAATATGCAGGTATGCAGTTGTTGGGTTAATTGGAGGGTACTCCCCCCTTTGGCGTGACTTCCACGATACACGTCTTTCTTTTGAGGGTAGTCGGTACATGTGGACAAACCATTTGATATACCTAGGTGTACGTGAATTACCTCACTATATACCTCGTGAGAGAAAATTCGATATACTCGATGTACGTGAACGAGTTCCCTGCGATATACTTCCTGTCATGACTTGGTGAAGCAGTACGATGCGACGGAACCATTCAGTATACGTCCAAGGTACTTGGCCAATGGAAGGTGAGAGTCATATCTCTTAGGCGTGACCTGCCGGACCAGCGGCCATCACAAAGTGACTCCCAAGTTACAGGACAAAATTCAGTCAATAGAAATGCTCTTTGGTGATGTTGTGTGTACCATGCATGATTCTTTAATTAGTATCTTATGGAGAGAGTATCTTTATTGATCATTCCCAGCCGAGAATAAGCTACAAGTATAAAAAGTAGAGCAGGCATAACAAGTGAGAGTGGGCAGTGTGTGGATATACGTGATCCTAGGTTCATGTGTGTGACACCTCGCCTAATTAAATACCACGTGATCAATCCTTTATTAATTAAATCAAAATATCCAGTGGGTTCATATTATGCATCACTGTCGAAATTTTTTATTATTTAAAACTAACCACCTAATATTTAAAAGGTTGATCCCAAAATTTTATCTTATAAATTAATATAAACCATTTAAGGAAATAACTAAACATTCACCATTCAACCTAACATAGAAGAAATGAAATAGCTGACGTAATATAAAGGAGCTAGAGTAAACACATCCAGTCAAAAATAAAATATAGTAATCCAACTAAATAAAGCCAACAACTCAGAAGAATAATGAGCTAATTCTCAAATCTCTGAATATATGAATAAAAAGGGACGACATGTCCAACTGATGCAAATAACTCAAAAGTCAGGAATGATAGACTCTGAGGCATCTACTACCAAAGTCCTATAGCTTCCAGAGCTTCTACAACTCGTCGAATGAATGGAACTCCTAAGCCTGGTGTCCCTATGGCTGAGCACCAAAAATAATTTGACAAGAAAAGAGATTTGCAGAAAATGGGTCAGATCCCGAGTTGAAAACATTTTAAAAATTAGCAAGTGCTTAAAATGATTTATTAGCACATATATTTATCATGTTGAATTATTGAAATCACTTGGGAATTCTCACCTCTCATCCAGTGTGCATGCCTAGAGAATATTAAAATCCCACTAATTCTATTCCCATATTAACTAGTTCTTCCTATCTAATAACCCATGATAGTTCGATACCGTTACCGATTATTTCCCTCGCAATATATAATACATATAATCAATCTCACTTTAGCATAAATAGACACTTTCAGTTTAATATAATTAAGTGTTCGCTACTTAATTCATTTGAGATTTAATTATAAATTTTACCTACTAAATTCACACAGTAGATATCAATAGAAGTATATACGTATATCCACTCTATCTTATATATATATATATATATATATATATATATATATATATATATATATATATATATATATATAAATAATATTGCACCCTGAAACACAACTATGGTTCCTGCATACTCTGCTATGATGTACGGTTGCATCGCTCATTTGCATAAAGGACTAAAGGTCCAGTCTTTCGCGAACCATAAAAAAACACATAAATTGGAGGCGGACATAATCCCAAGTCGATGGGCTACACACATACCTACGCACCTATATGAACGTCATCACTATCGTTCTCATAGATAGTCCGTACCTTGGTTCTACACTCTAGTGGTACAAACCAATATCCCACACGAAGGCTCCTCAAGGCATGATTGTCTACAACGCACAACCTCCGCTCGATAGCAAGCAACGTAGGTATGTTATACACATAATTGTTCATCAGCAAGTATACACATAACTTATTATATAGAATAGGAATTTCATGTAACGCAAATCCCTGAGTTTAGATGTAGCATTAACGTCTCTACGACTCAGAATGTTTCAACCATACAACTTATCTCTCTAACAAGTACATTCTCTTTAAGTAACTATTATCCTTCCATATCCCCTTGAATAATCATTCTCTCAACTCACTAATAACTAGGAATTTAAATCACTCGATGATAGGGTAGGTTAACTTCTCTCATTTGGAAAGATTCTAACTTCTTCGGGCCAAAAATGAGCATTCTGGAATCTCGTTAGAAGTCCAGTATTCTCGTTCGAACGAGGTCATTTGAACAAACTCGAAATCTCATTGTAAATCTCGTTGGAAATCTTATTCAAATGAGGTCGTTCGAATGACCTGGGCAGGTCTTCGAATGAGAATTTCGAGACCACCTCTGTTATTCTGAAATTCAATTTTGCCCAACTTTTCCTCATCCAAATTCATTTAAACTTATTTCAACTCTCAATCAATGACTCTAGACTATTCCTAATCATAATAGGGTACTTTCTAACATGATTTAAATGAGAAATGCCTATATAATCCAAGGAAACCTAAACAAATTCATAAATCTTTACAAGTCTCTTAATAATGAACCCACGATTAACCACTATTAAAAAACCCAATTATATCTCGTGATTTTAACCTAAAATTTTCAGATTTAACATCACAAGAATAGTTTCATTCATCTACATGAAAACCTATCTTCCAATTTCAAAATTAATTGACTATTCAATCTTAAACTCATTGTTCCATGGTTATCTCATCAACTAAGGTTAACATGAATCATATATATTCAGAATTTTAGCAAGATAAACACTTTCCTTTTTCATGTACCTCTAAATCATTGAATAAAATTGGTATGGGGATGATCCTCTCTTCGCGATCTACGCGTTCGTGTGGTTTATGGTGAAAGAACTTGTCCTTTGTCCAAATCACCTATGGAGTTCTTTTTCTTCCTCTTGGTTCTCTCTTTGTCTCTCATGTTGGTTGGAAACTGTCAGATAACCAAATGCCCACGTTCTTTCTCGTTTTAATTTCCTATTTTCGTCCATTTTAATTCCCAAAAATCCCAAAAGACCAAAATACCCCTCCGGGGTGTCGTTTTGGGCTAAAATGCCCCGCAATCCAAATGAAACACCCGAGTAGTGTTTTCTGACTATTTCAACCCTTTTTGATACACTGGATCACTCAAAATAGCCATACGAGTTACATAAAAATAAATAATTCTTTTTAGTTCAATAAAGTATTATTGACACGAATCACATGCGCATCCCAATTAAGTGTGTTGCGACTGCCGTACTTTTCACTCCATGCTAAAATAATATTCTCTTATCATATATTACTATAATCTCTAAGTAATATTCAACTAAATTATTTTCGATAAATACTAACTCCTGTCATGCTAGTAATTATTACAATTTAATCCAGATCAATTATAAGTTAAATTTCCTCCATTTAAATCAATTAGTCCAAATTCCATAATTAAAATAAAACCACACAAAATTTTGGGGTATTGCATACTGCCACCTGATTACAGAATTTCATCCCGAAATTCGAAAAATGCTAAATCAAGGTATACCTAGTGGAAACAACTCTTGATACTTTTCCTTCATGTCATCATCACGCTCCCAGGTAGACTCCTCTACATTATGATACCGTCACTACACTCATACTAACGACACTAATTTTGACCTCAACTTCCTCTCAATGCAGTAGAAAATGGTGACTAGTCCCTCCTCGTAGGATCTATCGGGCTGTAGATCAATATCCTCTAAGGCGATATGAGTGTGGGTCAAATCATCCCGAAGATATTTCCTCAGTGACGAAATATGGAACACATCATGAATCCTATGCAAGTGATCTGGCAATCCAAGTCAATAAGCTACTAGCCCAATTCTCTCAATAATAGGGAATGGCCCCACATACCTTGGCGCCAACTTCCCTTTCTTCCCGAACCGCATTACCCCATTCATAGGACATACCCGCAATAGGACCTGATCCCCAATACTGAACTCTCTGAAAAATCTTTTGGCATCGGCATAACACTCTGCCGGTCCTCAGCAACCCGAATATGACTCTGTATCAACTCGATCTTAGTCGAGGTGTCGTGAGTCACCTCTGATCGAAGTAATTTTTTATCCCCCACTTCAACACAATATGTTGGAGAATGACAAGTTCTTCCATACAATGCCTCAAACAGAGCCATGCCAATCGTAAACTGGTAGGTGTTATTATAAGAAAACTCCACCAGTGTAAGGTACTGCTCCCATACCCCACTAAAATCTAGGACACACATCTGCAACATGTCCTCCAACATTTGATTTGTCCGCTATGTCTTCCCGTCTCTCTGCGAGTGATAGGCCGAACTTAGCCGTAACTCCGTACCCATGGCCTGCTGGAAACCCTCCCAAAATCTGGACACAAAAATCTTATCGCGGTCGGACACAATATCAAGGGGAACCACATGGAGTCTTACTATCTTGGAAATGAAGATTTGAGCATACTGACCCGTAGTGTAGTCTATCCGAACTGGCATAAAATGAACTATACATTGGTCAATCGATCCACAATCACCCATATGGAATCGTGACCTCTCTACGATGTAGGTAGTCTTGTAATTAAATCTATGGAAATGGTCTCCCATTTCCATATAGGGATCTCCAATGTCTGCAGTAGTCCCTCGGTCTTTGATAGTCTGTCTTCACCAACTGACAAGTGGTACACCTCGAAACAAACTCGGTGATATCCTTCTTCTTTCCACTCCACCAATACTATCGCCTTATATCTTGGTACATCTTATCGCCTTCGGGATGTATCGTAAATCGTGAATTGTGCGACTCTGCCATCATCGCATATCGAAGCTCCTCCCTTTTGGGACTACTAGTCTGCCATTAAAACTCAGGCCCCCATCCGATCTCACTAAGAAGGACTCGTCTCCCTTTTTTAGAAGATGGACAATTCGATCCTGACAGAAGGAATCCGTTGCCTAATGCTCTATCACCCTATTGTAACACCCCATGATTTTGGGATCGAGAAATTAAATTTTTGGGAAAATAAAATTTAATTAAATTGGAGAATTTTAAAATTTGGGAATTGAGGTCCAAAAATAGAGGACGTTTCGAAGTATTCCGGATGATGATTTTGAGGGTACCATCGATCCCGGAAGGGTCGAGACAGTCAAAATGACTGTCATTGGGTTTTTATTTCGGCTCCGAAATGTTTTTAAGTCAGTTTGATTCGAATTGGAGTAAACGAGTAATTTAAAGTGTGTATTAACATTTAAAATTTGGACTTATGTTTTTAGGGATTTAAAGGCTTACGAATCAAGCCTTCTCATTTGAGAGAAAGAGAGAAAAAGCCCTATAGGGAGAAAGAAGAAAGAAAGGAAGAAGAAAGAAGAGAGAGAGGAAGAAAAGCTTGGAGATTCCGGCCCAAACGCGACATCGAGGACGATCCAACCTCTACAAATCTGAGGCAAGTGTTTAATATTTCTAAATAAGTCATTTGTTTATTTAATTTCATAATTTACGGGGTTAAAGAAATGGTTTTTGGGTGTAAATATCAAAACCTAGATTTTTGGGTTTAATCTTGAAATTGATGTTTAGATATGGGTTTGATGGTGTAGAAATTGTTGGGATCAACCTTGGGTTGATTTACTGGCTTAAAATCATGATTTGATGAAGATTTAGGGGTTAGAAGTGAAATTTTAGGGTTTAGAATTCGTGGGTTCAATGAAGAAGAAGAACCCTTCAAATTCTGCAGACCCGAATCGATTCGCCCCTTAAGCTAATCGATTCGGCTTAGGCAAATCGACCGATCTGCATTGACCGAATCGATTCGGACCCAAGATGAATCGATTCGGCCTGAGACAGAAGCCCAGGTCTTTGGACCCGAATTGATTCGCCTTGGAGGCCGAATCGATTCGCTGGGCCAAATCTATTCTGAATAGGGCCGAATCGATTCGGAAATAGAGCATTTTGAGGAATTTTCTCTAGAATGATTTCTAACCATTTTTGGTTGGGTTTATTGATTTGGGGCCTTCTCTTATGATGTAAGAGATATGTTTTGGAGACACACAAGGGTTTTCTCACACATTGTGATTATGGGGACTTCTTGGGACAATTTGGGAAAGTATGTAAACATGTATGCATTAGAGTTGTGTATAGAGATAGTGAGAGACCTCATTGGTGATGGAAATCCTAATTATAGATCAGAAGTAAGTCTAGATATGATGGGAGGTTAAGAACTCTTAGAGAGAGTTGCGAGGGTATGTTGTGAAATTCTAGGCCGACCTTTATATTGAATCCTTATAAAGATAGGATATTATTAAGATACAATTTGGGGCCCAATGAAAGGGAATGGTTGCATATCCTTAATAATGATAAATTTAAGGAATAAATCAGAGAGGCGTTAGACTAGGGGATTCATAAGAGTGATTGAACCATAGTCAAAATTGAGAGCGATGGGATCATATTACCAACTAGAGTAGTGTGTGATAATCTAGTCGGGGTAGTTGTTGTTTATCAGCGTGCGATTTACATCGGGTATTTTCCCTAAGTAATGGAATCATGTGATGAATGTAAGATCGAGCTTGAGGCTTATAGACTATTAGTTATATGTATACCAATAGTCGAAATTATTACTAGATTCATCAATGTGCTCTCGGATATTAGATGGGATGTATAGTGTTGGTTTCATACACTAAACTTTGGGCGATAGCCCTAATGTTGGATATAAACATATATTTTTGGGTGACTATTCATCATAGGAAAAATGGATAAATATGCTTCAAGTGAGGGATGGTATTCACATATCGAGGTAAATTAAATGAGTTTGGGGTGACGACTTGTATATTGAGAATTATGTATACCTATAGTCGAGTTTATATATCTTATACATATGAACGAGATATAGTTTGTGTATATATATATGTGTGGATATGTGGATATATATATGTATGGATATGAATATATGGATATATTTACGTTGTGAATATCTAAACCGTATGTGATGGTTTAATGTTTAATCATATGATGGGATCATATGGATGTGTATATATTGTGCATGTGAACGATATATATACTTATGTGGTTAAGCATACCCCGCTCATGCTATCATTGGGAAGTTTTCGCGCAGAGGGTGAGCATCCTAGCTCAAGGAGAAGGGTGCGGATATTCCCCAGGTCATAGTCATCCATTGTGATATTATGTGGTATGCATTTCTTTTGGGATGGGACGTGGTGGGTATGTCTCGTCTCATTGACCGATTAGGAGCTATGACCTCTTACCGGGACGTCGTGTGTGTGTTTGGCCCCGATGTCGGTGATATTGAGTCCGACCGTGGTCCACAGGAGTGAGTAATGCCCTGGAAGATGATAGCATGGTGCAGTTTATCGGCGATATATATAGCTGGGTATATTATGTGCATGGCCATTGTACATTATATGTGGTATGTACACTTGGTCATGGGAATGGATGATGGTATATATATATATATATATATGGTTAGAATAGATGCCTATATATATATGTTTATATATCCTATAGGTGAAAGGATATGGAATCTTTATGGAGTACATCTTGGATGATTATGATGTACTAGATTGATGGGGGTTGATGTATCGCATTTAAGGAATATTTCGGTTACATCATCCCATTTGCATAAAGGACTAAAGGTTCAGTCTCTCGTGAACCATCAAAACAAAACACATATATTGGAGTCGAACATAGTCCTAAGCCGATGGGATACGCATATACATGTGCGTGCATATGACTGTCATCACTATCGTTCTCACAAATAGTCCATACCTAGGTTCTATGCTCTAGTGGTATAAACCAATATCCCACCCCAAGGCTCCTCAAGGCATGATTTTCCACAACGTGCAACCTTCGCTCGATAGCAAGCAACGTAGGTATGTTATACACATAATAGTTCGTCAATAGGTATACACACAACTTATTATATAGAAAAGGAATTTCACGTAACCCAAATCCCCGAGTTTAGATGTAGCATTAACGTCTCTACTACTCACAATGTTTCAACGATACAACTTATCTCTCTAATAAGTACATTCTACTTAAGGAACTATTATCCCTCTATATCCCCTTGAATAATCATGCTCTCAAATCACTACTAACTAGGAATTTAAATCATTCGATGATAGCGTAGCTTAACTTCTCTCACTTGGACCAACCTAGAAAGATTCTAACTTGTTCGGGCCAAAAATGAGCATTTTGGAATCTCATTAGAAGTCCAGGATTCTCGTTCAATGAGATTGTTCGAACGAACTAATCACTTCGAACGAACTCAAAATCTCATTGGAAATCTCGTTGGAATTCTCGTTCAAACGAGATCGTTCGAACGACCTAGGCAGGTCGTCGAATGAGAATTTCGAGACCACCTATGTTCTTCCGAAATTCAATTTTTCCCAACTTTTCCTCATCCAAATTCGTTTAAACTTATTCCAACTCTCAATCAATGACTCTAAAATATTCCTAATCATAATAGGGTACTTTCTAGCATGATTTAAATGAGAAATCCTTATATAACCTGAGGAAACCTAAACAAAATCATAAATCTTTGTAAGTCCCTTAATAATGAACCCAACATTAATAACCATTCAAAACTCCCAATTATATCTCGTGATTTTAACCTAAAATTTCTAGATTTAACATTACAAGAATAAGGTCATTCATATACGTGCAAACCTATCTTCCAATTTTAAAATTAATTGACTATTGAGTCTCAAATTCATAGTTCCATGGTTATCTCATGAACTAGGGCTAACATGAATCATATATGCTCAGAATTTTTGCATTATAAACACTTGCCTTTTCATGAAGCTTCGAATCGTTGAACGTAATTGGTATTGGGATGATCCTCTCTTCGTAATCTACGCGTTGGTGTGATTTCTCGTTGAAGAACCTGAGTCCTTTGCCCAAAGCACCTATGGAGTTCTTCTTCTTCCTCTTGGTTCTCTCGTTCTCTCCAAGAAGGTTGAAAATTCCCAGATAACCCAATGCCCATGTTCTTTCTCTTTTTAATTTCCTATTTTCGTCCATTTTAATTCCCAAAAATCCCAAAGGAACAAAATACCCCTCTCGGGTGTCGTTTTGGGCTAAAGTGCCACGGAATCAAAATGAAACACCCGAGTAGTGTTTTCTGACTATTTCAACCCCCCCGGACACACTGGAGCACTAAAAATGTCCATACGAGTTACTTATAAATATATAATTATTTTTAGTCCAATAAAGTATTACTGACACGACTCACACGCGCGTCCCAATTAAGTGTGTTGCAACTGCCGTACTTTTCACTCCCGGCCAAAATAATATTCTCGTATCATATATTACCGTACTCTCTTATAAAAATACACAAAATGAGTTTACTTGATTTCCATTATCCCTTTTCCTAGTGATGCACTTTAGCTTTCGATGGTAGGTGGACGGCATCGCCCTCATGGCATACAACCACCCTCTACCAATTACATAATTATAGAGAGAATATAGGTCTACTATGAACAACCGAAATAGTTTGGAGGTTAACCCTATTAGGAGATGGATAACATCCTTTCCAAGGGGTATGTTCATCCTTATTATCAAGGCGACCAAGGGCACACTCACTTCAATAAGGTCTTTTGCTTGAAAGTTAAGATTGTTAAACATTTTGAGGTACATGACCTCTAAGGAGATCCCATAATCCACATCCCAATTGGTTACTCTGAGAGTGATTACAAGGGTATCCTGATGAGGAGTCCTCACTCCGACAAAATCTTCCTCAATGAAAACTAAATATTTAGAGTAGTTGATATCATCTGGTGGCCTATGTTTTCCGACAATGGGCTTGGTTAGATAAATTTAGAATGTCTCCATCACTACCGTGAGATTCTTCACCTCCATCCTGAGGGAATTACCCCTAATCTAACTAGGGTTTGATACCCTATGAATCATTATAAAATCATGTCCAATATTTTCATCCAGCACATTAGATATCCTCTTGTTGTGTGAAGGTAATGCCTGACCCACCTTCTGCTCGATATACTAGTTGAGATGCCAATGCTAGGTACGTTCCTCGATGAATTTTTTTTAATGGATTTGAACACCTTCTTGGGATCCTTCTTGTTGTCCTCATTTTTCTTCCCGTATGCTTCTCCCCTTATTTCTTTTTTTCTACTTATTTATTTTTATTTTGGCCTGCTTCAACCGATCATGTTTTTATCCAACTATGTCCAGTGGATCTTTAAATTTGTTATATTTCTCAATCCTCGTAATGCGATCGTCAATGGTGATGTCCTCCTTCATGGTGATAGATTAATAAATCATGGAATTTCTCGATAACCCAATATTAAAGGATGGCATTGTAACCTGCTCGGTACAGTCCTCCACATCATAGTATACCTCTTAATATCTTCTTGCATATTTTCAAAGCATTTCTTGAGTCTTCTTTTTTAGCATGAGAAAAGATTCCATACTTTTAGGATGGGTGCCACTCATGATCATTCGAGCCATGATGGCCTCAACGAGATCCTTGAAATAAGTAATTGATATGCATGGCGTCTTATCAAACCTCTTCTAGGAAATAACCCCAAGGATGGAGGGAAATATATGGCACATCAAACTCTCATTGTTATTTAACAACGTCATAGACTAACAAAACTACGTGAGTTGGTCCATGGGATCCATCTTCCCATTATAAATGTTAAACTATGGAGTAGAGGACTTTTTCAAAGGATCAAACTCCTTAATAGTTTGGTTAAATAGTGATTTGACCAACTAACAAGAGTCCTCCTGTCCATCTTTTTAGTAGTATGTTCTCCTTGATGAGCATGGTGTCCGTTCACTTATCTCTCAATTAAATCATAAATATCTTTTTCTCAGTATCGCTTTTCATAGTGGGTCCTTCTTCCTACTAACTTAACATGAGGATGACATTCCTTCGGGCGCTGGATACCCCTTCCTCAGCTATGAGCTTTGGTCACCAAAATATATAAACATGTGACACGTGGTCACATTTATGCTTTCCCCCTTTGTGCTCCTTTATCCATCATATCTAGTCATCTTTATAGTGTATAGGTTTGCTCCTATTGACATCTAAAGGTAACTCTCTCATCTCGGAGGCAAATCTCGTAGGTTTTAATGATCCTTCAGACTTGGAAGATCATTGGGGTTCATTACCTTTATTTGTTGTCTCCTCATGAGGATGATAACGTGCGCTGGGATATTGGTAATAGTCACCAATCTATGATCTAAACCTCAAAGGCAATGGATAAGGGTGATAACCCTCTTGGTCATCATGATTGTCATAATTTAGATGGTGACCCTTTTGGTCCCCATAATTTGTTCTAATGATGACCCTGCTAGTTATCATGACTTTGGTGATCTCGATTGGGTGAGTGAGACATCACAAAATATTGGCTAGTGGCAAACAATGTTAAATCATTTTCACCGATGACGCCAATTTTAGGTGGTAATTTCCTATAGGTTACAACATTTAATACACACAACCGAAGGAACAATAATAATTTCAACAAATAATGATATCACATACAGTACAATATGTACATGGTTTGGAAACTTGCCTACATCCACAGGGTGCTAGGGTTTGTTCTCTATTAATTAAGAACACAGGTTGATAGAGTTGTAGTACTACTTGGCATTATATTAAGGAATACCCCATTTTCATGGGGACAATTTACATTTATAATGAAGATTATGAGAGTACTAAGCCCCATCAGCCACTATCCCTAAGATTTAAAGCTTATCCTTTGACCATGGTCATCTATCACAAAAGTTAAGCTTAAAGAGTCCACCTATGAATGAGTGACCTCATTAATCATGGGCATGTGCACTGGGAACACGCTAAGCACTTGTTAGTAAAATAATTGACCCCATATTACAAATTTAGACTATAGTGAAAAAATGGACTTAAATGGACACAAGTTATAACCTATTTTAACAAGTCACCCTTGCATTTATTCATGGGGGAAAGAGAGGGTTGGATTTCCTATTTAAATAATAGAGTTTGGAGCATTAGGTTGCTAGCTGAAGCCCAAATTAAGGTTACAAGTATATTATGTTTGGCATATTATCAACATGTGTCTTACATATAATATGTGTCTTATTTATAGAATTAAAAAGTCATATTTCCTTACAATCATTGTGCGATATGATTTCATGATGATTTGTCTATATTGGAGTCATTCTTCACTACCGTATTTGAGTTGTAGAGGGACTTCAGATGTTAGGTAAGTAATATATTAAGATTTACCTTATATATAAGTATATGGAGTGATCCGTCTCTTGTCGATCATGCTACTTAGAGTTGGCCAAAAATTAATGAAATACAAAGTCAGTTACCGACTTGATTCAAGAATAGTTTGTGGAATATCTCCATGTGTTTTTTAACGGTAAAGGCCGATTTCATTCTCCATTAATTGCTTAAAATATTGTGTTGAATTAGCCTTTGGCATGGTCATCCTCATCATTCATATATTTTAAGACACGTGTATGTTCTTTAATGACACTATATAATTATGATATGTGTCCAACTTCAGGTTAGTAGGAACACACTAATGTTCTTCTATTTCACATATGCCCTAGTTATTAGGTTAGGTTTGTCGCTTGATGCATCCTTAGGCCATCATGGAGCATGGAATTAGGAGAATATGAGGCATTGTCAAAATTAAAGCACCATATTGTCATTCTAGAGATTCACTTGGATAAACCCCTATTCACTTTTTTTCTTCATTTCTCTTAACAAGTAATGATCTACATTGTCCTCCATTTTGAGTACTTGACAACTCTCAACATTTTTTTCCTTGTAACCTCATCCTTTTCATAAATAATTTTTTCTTTGGCTTCACGATCGAAAATCTGTGAGAAAGTATGAACTATCTTCCAAGTATTACTTCAAGACTTTCGTACAAATTCTAACATCTTTAAAAGTGTCAAGATCATAATTCCACATGACAATGAGGGCATTGTTTCCTTACAGTTGGTCATATTGAGATATTCACCATTGCAGTTATAAAAAGGGAAGTTCTTTTTCACTTCCTGACCATATTAGTGGAAGGCATCCACTTTTATGTGGTTACACACCTTCAAGTGAATCATAACTTTTCTATATTATTATGGGAACGGTTTCATCATAAAATTATGTGACAAATATGGGCTTGGAGGAGATAAGATATTGATACAACATATAATCGATCACGGGATATAATTTCTTCCATTTGAAGGCTCGTTATGTTTCCCATAAATTGGTTGAGTGGATGTTGTAGGAATAAATTTCTTATATTTTTCATAGTATAGGCCTTTTTATATTTTAAGCTAGTTTGGCGTAACTCGTTACAAACCCTCTCAAACCATCACGACGAACCAAACTCAAGCATAACGAAGTTTAAAGACTCCCCATAGGTTATAAAGCTTTTAGGTGTTTGATTTATTCATAAGATTTATTTTGGGACGTTGATTTTTTTTAAGTTGAAATAGGATTCTTTAATTGAAAAATCGAAGCATATTTTTATTATTTTTTTTCAAAGTTCGTTGATCTCATTCAAACGAGATCAAATTATCGTTCGAACGAGATAACCTTTTCATCCAAAGGCTCGCTTGAAGTTTACATCGAATGTGTATCGAATGAGGGTGTACTATTTCAAGTCATTTGAAGGTCGTTTAGACTTTATTAAAATGATATGGCACATTCATTCAAACGAGATCCTATTTCGTCCAAATGAATTGCTAATCATGTTTGAACAAACTTAAAATTCATTCGAAAGAGCTGCCACCTCAAAAATTGTGATTCATTTATAAATACCAATTTTGTGTTATGAATTTTTAAGACGTTTGAAGTAACACAACTAAAGAAGAAGGAAGAGGATAATTAGTGGATACAGAGAGAAAATCTATCACTTGTGGAATACTTGGAGACGAGTGGAAATCTTTAGATATTTACGAAGACTAGCGCGTTATGCATGTGGAGGTTATCAAGTAGTATTGTAAGTCGACTATCTTGTAATATTTCTAAAGTGATGAATAAAAGGTTTCTCTTGAAAGGGATTTTTTTCTCAATCGTTGTGTTCTTGAATGCGTAGCATAGTCATATTGTTTTGAACATATATTTGCCTTAATAACTAATTTAATAAAAGATTAAGATTGTGTAAAATTAGTTTTGTATGCTACAATTTTTAAATTGAAAAAAATACGAAAATAGAATATTTTTTTGTGACCATCCTTGCCGATCAATTTTATTTTCGCATTCTCATTTGGTATCAGAGCATTTAGCTGTTTATCCTTTACAAAGTGGTATTAGATTAGGTTGAACTAATTTATCATGAATATACTTTCTTAGTGCTTTTAGGGTGGTTGATTTTTTTATCTATCTCTTGAAAAAGAAAATTCTCGTTTTAAAGCTATTTTATAACTTTTACAAACTGTTCAAACTCAAAGAGTTTTGTTTCATGAGAAGATTGTGGGGATGGATCATGATTTTAAAAATTTAGAATTTCCCAAGAAAGAGTGTGATGAAAGAGTCTTGTTTTTAGAGAAAGAATTAGAAGACTGTAAGCATTTCTAGGGTTAGTTTAGGTGCCAATAAGGAAAATAATGTTTTGGTTAATGATTATAAGGCACATGAGAAGAATCTTAGGGATAAGTTCTCTTTCATTGAGGGGAAGAGAGATAAACATCTAGTAATCATTGAAAATTTAAACAAGGAGTCCCTAAAACTTGAAGAGTCAAATTCCTTTCTCGAGTCTAAAATATTAAAGTTAAAAGATGATTTAAAATACTCGAGTAGTTTTAATAGTGATGGTACTGGCTCCCATGTCTCTAATGCTTTGAGTGTCAAAGACAAGACCATTATTTGTTTTAGAGGGTCAACCATATTCAAGGACGTTAAAAAAGATCAAACCTTAGGTAACATTTCTTGAGTTTACATATGTTCAGAATGAGGTCGAAAAGGTAAAAGGATTTTTTTATGATCTTAGAAAAGGTCCTAGGAAGTTAAAGTTTAATGTTCCCTTGGCTCCCGAATCCTGACACGTTAAGTATACATCTATTTGGAGTATGAAATATTTATTAGAGACGTTAGATGTTAGGCTGTTCCATTATCACATGCATATACATGACTCTTCACATGCTGTATCTTATGAATGATTACTTGCATGATTTTGTTTGTTTTCATGATAGATATTTTATAGTGTTATGACATGTGTATCATTTGTACTATGTTTCTATTTTATTGAGTCATATTGAAAAACAAAAAGAGAATTTTATTTTTATGTGTATTTTAGTTTTACACAATTGGTATAGCATATTGGTGTGTGTGAATCCTATTCACTCCACAATTTTCATGTGGCTAGGACATTTGATTATGATTGTAGATACTTAGATTGTTCTTAGTTATCTTTACATAGAGTTGTTTCAAACTTGATTTTGCCTTATGGATTCGACTTTGTATATGCCTATGCACACACATGCACGGTCTCGTTGAATTTTGACTTCACTATGTATTTTTGAGCTTGGTGAGATATTCTCCCATTAATATTATAATCTACATGTTTATGTGACTATGGGGGATCTTTGCATGTAAGAACCGTTTCCCGTGATAGTTTATTTAGTATTGAAAAAATATGAGTGTGCATGGGAAAGGACTGCAAAATACAGGTTGACTTTACATTAAAGCCACCGTTGAAAAGAGCCCAAGAAAAATTGTGAAAAAGGGACCAACATAGTTTTGATGTTTTATTATTCAATAGAAATAACTTCAAAATAATTGAGACACGAAAGGAAAAAGAAAAGAACCAAAAATATTAGATTTGTTTATCTTTTAAGGTTTAAGATCAACGGGTTTGCACAATAAATCATGGTATGCTTATTTTGTCATGACAATATTGATTTAGAGAATCATCAATAGTCTGGGCTTGTGTACATTGTGATTGTTTTGTTCATTAATTTCACCTTTATTTGTCACTTGAGGCTAAAGCTTAGTTTGATAAAGTTTTTCCATCAATTAGAAATTCTTGAACACATTTGAGTGGTTCGGTCATAATTCATTTGTATCTACTTCATACTCATTCATTCCATACCACATGTTTTGACACATCGATACTATGCTACTGTGTAAAGCTTATGTGTTTTCTGTCATGTTTTATGGTTATTTATACCTATATATGTGTGCCAAATTGTTCTTTTCTATATTTTGCATATTTTATATATGCTATTATGGTTTATTTTTATAATTTACATTCTCTTTGAAAAAATGAAAATTTTCAAAAATAGTTTGTTTGGTTTCTTTTTGAGATTATCATTACATGCGCTTGATTTATATCTTTTGTGATGATATGTTCTTCATATCCGTGATGCACTGCTTTAAGGTTTTTGTTTATACTCCTCTTTTTATTTTAGATAAAAATAAATGGGGAGAGAAAATTAAAAGCTATATTCGATGAGTTTTATTTATGGCGGAGAATTTAATTAAAGTGTTTATTTTCTATTTCAAACTCAAAGCATCACGATGTATTATTCTTGTTTCATATGTGTATGTTCCCTTTGACATTAATGAGAAGATTTGAAGATCAAGGGAGGAACAAGTGGATATTTGAAGACAATGTCTTAGGCCATTCCATTCTAGGGTTTGGAAGGGTAGTAGGATTTTTGCCATAAGGGATTTTTTATGTTAATATGAGGTTCTGTTATGTTTGCTTGTTTTGTACCGAAAAAGCCAAAGGGGGATACTTGTAAGAATTTTTTTTCTGATATTGTTCATAGTATAGGTCTTTTTATATTTTAGGCTAGTTTAGCGTATCTCATTACAGACCGTCCTGTACCATCACGACGAACCGAACTCAAGCATCTCGAAATTTGAAGACTTCCCTACATACCACAAGGTATAAAGGTTTTAGTTTTTGATTTATTCATACGATTTATTTTGGGATGTTGATTTTTTTTATTAAGTTGAAATAAGATTTTTTAATTGAAAAATCGAGACATATTTTACGTAATTTTTTTTTCAAAGTTTGTTGACCTCGTTCAAATGAGATCAGATTCTCATTCGACTGATGAATTTTACGTCGAATGTGTATCGAATGAGGGCGTACTATTTTAGGCCATTTGAATCTCTTATGAACTTCTTTCAAATGATATGGCTCATTCGTTCGAACGAGATCCTATTTTATTTAAAAGAATTTCTATTCTAAATCAAATGAGCATCAAATTTGTTCGAACGAGCCACCACCTCAGAATTTGTGTCACTTATATAAATACCTATTTCGTGTTCAGATTTTTTAAGACTTTTGAAGGAACACTTTCTGTATATCAATTCAAGAAATTTTCAAAGTTTTGTGTTGATAAAACACTTTTAGATTCACACTTTACATTCCAAAAATAGTTTTTTTGAATTGGCTTGGGCCTAAAAAGATTTGAATCCTTGCTTACATCTTTTGGAGAGTTACTCCATGGCTAACTTGTGAACCCAGAGGGATCACGGCTAAAGAAGAAGGCTAAGGCTGATCGATGGATACTGAGAGCAAATATGTCGGTTATGGACTACTTAGAGACAAGTGAATTCTTTAGAGATTTACGAAGACTAGCGCGTTATGATGCTGTGGTTATCAAGTATTATTGTAAGTCGACTGTCTTGTAATATTTCTTAAGTGCTGAATAAAAGGTTTTTCCCAAAAATGGATTTTTTCCTCAATCGCTGTGTTCTTGAATGCGTAGCATTGTCATATTATTTTGAACACATATTTTCCTTCATAAATAATTTAATCAAAGATTATTTTTTTTAAAATTGATTTTGTATGCTTGGAGTTTTAAATTAAGAAAAATAAGAAAATATAATATCTGTTTGTGACCATCTTTGCCGAGAATTTTAATTTGTGCATTCTCATTTGGTATCAGAGCATTCAACTATATTTACCCTATCAGATGTTGATCGTTGATCTCCCAAGATAGGATATGTTTGTATTCATGGGTTCCCCGAATTGGGATTTCATTACAAGGGGTTCATTATGCTTATGATGGTAGGCTCACCTAGTAGTGCCATTATTATATGTTTTGGTTTTGATCGACAACTTTTTGATATGATTAATCTTTATTTTTCTATGTGTGAAGATTCTTATCGTAGACAAAATTCTATTAACTTCCATATCAACTTGTCAAACATGTGTACAGTTTAGAAGAAAAGGACTCCTATAGGTGTTGAATATTCTTATCGAGCACCCTACATCCCATTGGGTTACAAACTGACATTCACTTATATAAGGAAATTCACAAGGGTTCCTATTGTCACAATGGAACACTAAACTAAATTTGGATACACTAACACTACAGTTTACCTTCCAATCATAAACACAAATTCCCGAGGGACCTATGTGAGTACAGAAACTGAACCACACAAATTTTCTCAAGCGACTCTAAGGAGCCAGAGCTTGATTTTGAATCTTTGTTCACTTTTGATATGGTTTAGCCATTTAACTCATAAATCGAAGTAAAATATTCACAATTCCATCCACATTTTAGATTCAAAAGAGATAATGGTTGGAAATTACAAGAATCTCCGTCGGTTGATTATATAGCAATCAAGGACAATTTAAACAAGAATAAGGATGCCAACCCTCGCCCTAAGACTTACATCAGGCCATAAGATGGGAAAGAGAGATGAGGATAACATGACAAGGAATAAAAGATCCCATCCTTCTCAAACTCACCCCCATTGAGTCTAAAATGGTGATCACCTCAAAGTAAAATTCCTCATCGTCTTGTTCCCCATCAGCCGAAAGTCATCCTTGGGACATTTACTTGATGAAGGTAAAGGATCATGTAATAATTATTAATTCATCCTTTAGGATCATTTGTGTATTTTTAGTGACCAGGGTCGTTAAGATATAGTAAGACACGTTTGATATACACCAAGTGTAACCTCGTCCAGAGACACCAACCTCGGCCGAGATGATGGCCGAGACATTGATCGACCCTAGATGAGCCATGGGCCCACGATATCATCCCTCGGCCAGACCAGGGTCGGCCCAAGCCGACACTACCACCTACATTTCCAATGGACACTACGCGCATCGCAGGCATCAACATCATTCTCATATACCTGGGTATGGAAACCTCGACCGAGGGTAGGCCGAGGTGACAGGGAGCCTTGGTAACCTTCAACATGGAACCAGTCCAACCTCGGCTTGGGACGAGGTCACAAGAAGGCTTAGTAATTGTCAGCATGACATTAGTCCAACCTCGGCTGGGGCCGACCCCAGCATAATGTCTCGGCTGAGATCAGGCCGAGACTCCCTATGACACATCTCGGATTGAACTAACATCAAGCCTTTACAGCTCGGCCTCTCTCAGGCCGAGGTCATCCACCAATATGGCGGCCGAGCATCTGTTGACATTTGAATAAGGATACCCGGGCACAAATCAGTTGTAACAAGATTATTCTCCACATGTGGGGAGGATATTTCATCATCATTCCTTACATGTGAAAGTGACAGCCACAACACATGCTCATTGCATGCATGGGGGGTACATTACACCCCCTAGATACTATATATAGGGATCATACCCTACCTTGCAAAAGGATCCCAGATATTAAACCCTAGCTGAAGCTTTGTCTAGATACACAGTAGAGAGAGAAACCTTGAGAGGTTGTATCCATGGCCATTAGTGCCTTCATTCAGTGATATTACTCACACACACTCACAGTGGACGTAGGCCAAATTGGCTGAACCACTTATATTCCGGTGTTGATTCCACTTATCCTCATCTCATTCTCTTCTCTGTATCTAACTGTGCTACCATTGTTATTCTTATATTGAGCTTGGAAACACCTTACCTGGTGGTGCTAATTCCAGCATCATCATTTTGGCGCCGTCTGTGGGAAGCGAGAAGCTATCTCTTCCTCTTTTTCTACTTAACCTCACCGGAGACTCTAGTGGTGAACCAGGAACCACCCCTTGTGTGGAGCTATTTCACCATTGAAAGAGATCCTTTAAAGTATTAAGCTCACTGGATACTCAAGCTCTTTATTGTTAACACATGGCACCAGACTTGCCACCGCCTCTTCCGCCGCCCAGGGGTGGAGGGGCTAGTTCCAGTCAGGCTCCTCCCCAGTCCGGAATGGCGGAGGTAGCAACAGCCTTGAAATATTTAGCTGCAACACAACAAGCCATGAAGGAGCAATTTTCCCAACTCAGTCAAACCATGATGATGAGGCCACCTGGAGTCTCACCGGACATGATCACTCCGGCAGCACTTCAGCCTCATCCTGACGCCAGGGGACCACCCCATTTACCGATGAAGGACCAGCCTGCATCCCCGCGGAGGAGGGACGTTGCTGACCCTAGGCGCTTGCGCTTGGGGAGGCAAGGAAACCCTTGCCCAGAGGACAGGTATGATGACCTAGAAGATGAAGAAGCCCCAAAAGACTGCTGGGAGCCGTATGAGGTGTCAAATAACACTATACGACCTCTTAGGCAGAGTCAAGGATGTGTCGGACGAAGAGGAGAAGAGGCCCAACAAAGAGGGTCGGCCTTTGATAGGTTGAGGAGAGGGTCGGCCTTCGAGAGGCTGGGCCCGATGAATGACCTAAGACAGAGGCTATCAAGGTCGAGGAGCGCAGCAGGCTCTCAGAGAGGGGGTAGGCAGGGTCAGCCAGACCAAGGCCGACCCTATGAAAGAAGAACCAGGGAACAGGAAGAGGTCAGCAGTCAGCGTGTCGTGGCTGGGGAACCCTCTGTCCATCGCAGGGAAGTGGCAGGGGATAACCTCGGCCATGTTGATGACATAAGACCTTGGAATGATTCAATCCAATGCCTTGAGGAGAAGATAGGGGACCTCATAAAAAGCAGGGACCCATTACAAAGGGGCTACTCAGAGGGCTCCCTGTTTGTGGCTAGAATAGTGGGGTTCCCAACCCCAGCTAAGTTCAAGCCTCCTACAATGACTCCCAAATATGATGCAGCACTAACCCTGTGCACCTTATCGAGATGTACCAGTCGGCGGAAGATATTTACTCGATACCCGATGAGATGAAGTGTAGGGCCTTCTTGGGGACCTTTATTGGGGCAGCGCACAGCTGGTTCACCTCCCTTCCGAAGAACTCAATTGAGAACTTCAAAGGCCTAGCTGAGCGGTTCATCCACAACTTCTGCTTTGGGGTAAGACCTCAAAAGAAGACTACCCACCTGCTATATGCCAAATAGGCCAAGGGTGAGAGCCTAAGAGACTACATAGCAAGGTTCAACAAAGAGAAATTAGAGGTGGAGGATTATGAAGAGAGCATAGCCATGACCGCCCTTATAGGAGGTCTCCAAAAGCGTAAGCTCTTGTGGAAACTGGCGGAAGAGCCCCTAGGTCTATGGCGGAGCTGCTAGCGACCGCAGGGAAAGTGATGAATGCGGAAGAGGCAATGGCCGCCAAATATGAGGAGGAGAACCGCGGTGGCACTGGGAGGTCCCAAAGCAAGAAAGAGGGGAAGAAGAGGTCAGGTGATGGCAAGTTTGCTCATTATACTCCTCTTACTGTGAGCTGTGAACACATCCTTAATGAGATTAAGACTGACCGGACTCTGAGGTGGCCGGACAAACTGAAAGCCCCGCCACATAAGAGGAACAAAAACCTATGGTGTGAGTTCCATCAGGATCACGGCCATGTCACAGATAAATGCTTCGCTTTAAAGGATGAGATTGAGATGATGCTAAAATATGGAAAGCTGAGGAAGTATGTGGATGGCAAGGCTCCAAAGGGTAGAAGAGAAGACCCTAAGAAAAGAAGAAATGACAGACGTCGTGGCAACATCCCGTCCAGAAGGCACGATGATTCAGAGGTAGATGATGAAGACGACCCGGATCTTCCGCCAAAGGATGAAAACACCCCGGTGAAGAGGTTTGGTATGATCTCCTTTGGTGTTAGCACCATATGTGGGGGATTTGCAGGAGGTGGCTCTGAGGTAGCCGATAGTAAGGCTCATGTAGCAGAGGCCAGGTCAGTGGCCAAGCCTGAGGTTGTGAATCTAACGTCTTCCGATGCCGTGCAGAAGAGGAAGAAGGTGGACATGGACACCCTCGTAGTGGGGTTCTCCAGACTCGACTTCAAGGGTATCTTAGCCCCCCATGATGACCCTTTGGCCATAACAACCAGGGTGCATTGGTGCGAGGTAGGGAGGATCCTCATAAACGGGGGAAGCTCAACAGACGTGATGTTCTGGCCTTGTTTCAAGAGCCTGGGTCTTAGTAGGGCAAGGCTGGTGCCCTACCATCACCCGTTGATAGGCTTCAGTGGTGGAAAGGTGCACCCCTTGGGCATGTATGAAATGGATGTACGGATGGGGGATGAGTGTCCTAAGAGGCTGACCAAGAAGATAAACTTTTTTGTCATGGACGAAAAAATTTTCTCGGCCTACAACCTCATCGTAGGAAGGGTGGCCCTCAAAGAGTTTGAAGCCGTGCCGTCGACGGTCCATCGGATGCTAAAATTCCCGACTCCTTATGGAGTAAGGGAAGTGCAAGGGGACCAGACCACGGCGCGGGAGTGTTACTTCAACTCCGCCGAAGAGAGAGAGGCCCATAAGAGAGAAACCGCCACATACAGCATTGACACTCTTGACCCAAGAGATGAAAAAACATTGAAGAAGGGCGAGGCCGCGGAAGAGGTAGAATCCATCGTCCTCAATGAGGACGAGCCGGAAAAAACCGTCCAGGTCGGTAAGGCCCTAGAGCCAGGGATCAAGGAAGAGCTGGTAAAATTCCTCAGAAGGAGGCAGAGTATCTTCGCATGGAGTCACGCAGACATGCTTGGTATCGACCCTGAGGTCATGAGCCACAAGTTCGACGTAGATAGAGATGCTAGGCCGATCAAGCAGAGACGAAGAGTGTACTCCAGGGAGAAGTATGACATCATCCAAGAAGAGGTAAAAAAGTTGGAAGAGGCTGAGTTCATAAGAGAGGTTACCTACCCGGAGTGGCTCTCAAATGCAGTCATCGTGCCTAAGGCCAATGGGAAGTGGCGAATGTGTGTAGATTTCACTGACCTGAATAGGTCTTGCCTGAAAGACAGCTATCCCTTACCTAGGATAGACCAGATGGTGGATGCAATGGCAGGGCACGAGCTCATGATCTTCATGGACGCTTATTTAGGCTACAACCAAATCTTCATGGATGCTGAAGACTCTGAGAAGACAACCTTTATTACTGACAAAGGGACGTACTGCCATAAGGTGATTCCCTTCGGTCTGAAAAATGCGAGGGTAACGTATCAAAGTCTTGTCAATAAGATGTTCGAGGAGAAAATAGGTAAGACCATGGAGGTGTATGTGGATGATATGCTAATGAAGAGCCTGAAAGCATGTACTCACGTAGCGGACCTTGAGAAGACCTTTGACGTCATGGACTCGTACAGAATGAAGCTCAACCCAGCGAAGTGTGTCTTCAGGGTAGGAGCGGTGAAGTTCCTGGGGTTCATCGTTAATCATAGGGGGATTGAAGAAAACCCTGAGAAAATCAAGGCGTTACTCGACATGAAGACTCCTAGGAGTATCAAGGATGTTCAGAGACTCACGGGAAGAGTGGCTGCCCTTAACAGGTTTGTTTCTAGGGCGACGGACAAGTGTCTTCCATTCTTTAAAGTTATAAAAAAGGCCTTCCAATGGGACGAAGAGTGTGAAAAATCCTTTCACCAACTCAAGTCCTACTTAGGGTCTCCCTTGTTGCTGTCTCGGCCCATCACGGGGGAAAGGTTTTTTGTGTATCTGGCAGTCTCTGAATCAGCCATCCGCGCGGCCATCATACGGGAAGAGGATGGAATCCAGAGGCCTGTGAAATTATCCCCGAATGGAGAAGTTGGCTTATTCCCTCATACATGCCTCAAGGAAGATGAAGCCCTACTTCCAAGCTCACTCCATGGTAGTCCTCACTGACTCCCCACTAAGACAGGTTCTGCACAAACTTGAGAAGTCTGGAAGATTGATGACCTGGGCCATCGAACTCGGAGAGTGTGATCTTACCTACCAGCCTAGGACAGCCATCAAGGGGCAGGCACTCGCAGACTTTGTCGCAGAGTTCACCTGGGAAGAGGCCGATAGAAGTTTGGAAGAGGCCGAGACAGTGAAAGGCTTAGATGATGGCGAAGAGATGAACCGTAGTGTCTTTCGAGATTCGGAAGATACTGCACCAAACATCTTTTGAGGCGGAGAAGAGGTCATCCCAGGCAAAACCCATAGCAGAGTAGAAGAGAACGAAGAGGATCGATACCTCTTCAAGAAGGGGGTTATGAGAGAAGGGGTCTTCTCATCAGATGCAGACGTATGGAGCCTCTTCGTTGATGGATCTTCCTGTGACAGTGGAAGCGGCGCGGGGCTAATACTTTCGGCTCCAGATGGTGCCAATATTGAGTACGCCTTGAGATTCAACTTCCAAGCCTCAAACAACGAGTCTGAGGCCATGATAGCAGGTCTCTTATTGGCAAAAACTCTTCGAGTAAAGCAACTCCTACTCCATAGCGACTCAAAGTTGGTTGTCAACCAAGTGTTGGGGGTATACGAGGCCAAAGACGAAAGGATGGCCAAGTACTTAAAGAAGGTAAGAGGGTTGTTAGAGTATTTTGAAGAAGCAAAGCTGAAGAGAGTGCCTCGACTGAGCAACAATCACGCTGATGCATTGGCAAGGCTGGCCTCGGTAATGAAAACAGATATGGGAAGGACCATTCCAATCGAGGTCTTAGGAAAATCAAGCATCGAGGAGGACGAGGTATGTAGCCCTCGTCACAATGTGAACCTAGGAGACTCATGGATCGACCCGCTCATCAGATACCTAAGAGACGGAGAGCTACCTGAGTCCAAGATGGAAAGGAGAAAGTTGAGATACAGGGCTGCCAAGTTCTCAATAGTAGGAGACATCTTGTACAAAAAGGCTTTTCTATTGCCTTTCCTCAGATGTGTGCATCCCATGGAAGTACCCCAGGTCTTTCCGGAGGTTCATGAGGGTTCTTGATCTATCCACATAGGGGGAAGGCCCTTAGCTAAGAGGATCATCACTCAGGGATACTGGTGGCCTACCTTGTCTAAGGACGCTGCAGACTATGTGAAGAGGTGCGACAAATGTCAAAGGTTCGCCACTATCCCTCATCAACCCCATCAGCCTATGACGTCAATCTCTTCTCTATGGCCATTTGCGGTGTGGGGAATTGACTTAGTGGGGACCTTTGCCAAGAGCTATCAATAACTATAGATTCTTGATAGTTTCCATTGACTACTTTTTAAAGTGGGTGGAGGCAGAACCGATGATAATAATTACAGAGCAGAAGACCTTCCAGTTCATTTGGAAGAACATCATATACAGATATGGCCTCCCAAACACTCTCATCTCGGATAATGGGACCCCGTTCAAGAACTCCTCCTTAGAAAAGTATTGCCTAAGAGTGGGGATTAAATAGTTCTTCTCATCTCCTGGCCGACCTCAGGAAAAATGGCCAGACCGAGGTCACTAACAGAACTATCTTGGACGAAATCAAGAAGAGGTTAGAAGATGCGAAGGGGAGATGGACAGAAGAGGTCTACACTGTGTTATGGGCCTACAGAACCACGACAAGGACACCAACAGGAGAAACCCCATTCATGCTGGCACATGGCTCAGAGGCCGTCATACCAACGGAAGTAGGACTACCAACTCATCGGATTCAGACCTACGACACTAACAACAATGGGGAAAATAGGATACTAGACCTGGATCTTATCGAAGAAAGAAGGGAAGACGCAGAGGTCAGAAAAGCAGCCTACCAGTAGAGGGCAGCGAAATTCTATAACCAGAGGGTGAAGTCCAGACCCATTGCAGTGGGAGACCTAGTGCTAAAGAAGACCCTACAGAAGACAAATAAGCTACACCCAAACTGGCATGGCCCCTACAAAGTAACGGAAGAGGTTGTGCCTAGCACTTACAGGCTAGAAAACCTAGAAGGAGAACCTTTCACTAACCCGTGGAATGCTGACCACCTAAAGAGATATTTCATATGATGTTTCATAGAATTTTATGTAAATGTACCATCTTATTGAGAAGATGTTATTAATAAAGATCAGTTTCCACGACAGCCCTTGCTTCATTTTTAGATCATAGATATATTATGGGGATAACATCTTAGGTGATGACCTCAGACCTTCATAACATCACTCGGTGGTGAAGAGGTCTGAGCTCAGACACCTTAGCAGATGACCTCAGACCCTTAACATCATTAATTTGGTGAATTATGAGGATAACATCTTAGGTGATAACCTCAGACCTTCATAACATCACTCGATGGTGAAGAGGTCTGAGCTCAGACACCTTAGTTAGATGACCTCAGACTCTTAACATCATTAATTTGGTGAAAATTATTATGGGGCTAACGTCTTAGGTGATGGCCTCAGACCTTGATAACATCACTCGGTGGTGAAGAGGTCTGAGCTCAGACACCTTAGTTAGATGACCTCAGACTCTTAACATCATTAATTTGGTGAAAATTATTATGGGGCTAACATCTTAGGTGATGGCCTCAGACCTTCATAACATCACTCGGTGGTGAAGAGGTCTGAGCTCAGACACCTTAGCAGATGACCTCAGACCCTTAACATCATTAATTTGGTGAATTATGAGGATAACATCTTAGGTGATGGCCTCAGACCTTCATAACATCACTCGGTGGTGAAGAGGTCTGAGCTCAGACACCTTAGCAGATGACCTCAGACCCTTAACATCATCAATTTGGTGAATTATGGGGTTAACATCTTAGGTGATGACCTCAGACCTTCATAACATCACTCGGTGGTGAAGAGGTCTGAGCTCAGACACCTTAGCAGATGACCTTAGACCCTTAACATCATTAATTTGGTGAATTATGAGGATAACATCTTAGGTGATGACCTCAGACCTTCATAACATCACTCGGTGGTGAAGAGGTCTGAGCTCAGACACCTTAGTTTGATGACCTCAGATTCTTAACATCATTAATTAGGTGAATTATGAGGATAACATCTTAGGTGATGACCTCAGACCTTCATAAATTCACTCGGTGGTGAAGAGGTCTGAGCTCAGACACCTTAGCAGATGACCTCAGACCCTTAACATCATTAATTTGGTGAATTATGAGGATAACATCTTAGGTGATGACCTCAGACCTTCATAACATCAATCGGTGGTGAAGAGGTCTGAGCTCAGACACCTTAGCAGATGACCTCAGACTCTTTACATCATTAATTTGGTGAATTATGAGGATAACATCTTAGGTGATGACCTCAGACCTTCATAACATCACTCGGTGGTGAAGAGGTCTGAGCTCAGACACCTTAGCAGATGACCTCAGACCCTTAAATCATTAATTTGGTGAATTATGAGGATAACATCTTAGGTGATGACCTCAGACCTTCATAACATCACTCGGTGGTGAAGAGGTCTAAGCTCAGACACCTTAGTTAGATGACCTCAGACTCTTAACATCATTAATTTGGTGAAAATTATTATGAGGATAACATCTTAGGTTATGACCTCAGACCTTCATAACATCACTTGGTGGTGAAGAGGTCTGAGCTCAGACACCTTAGCAGATGACCTCAGACCCTTAACATCATTAATTTGGTGAATTATGAGGATAACATCTTAGGTGATGACCTCAGACCTTCATAACATCACTCGGTGGTGAAGAGGTCTGAGCTCAGGCACCTTAGTTAGATGACCTCAGACTCTTAACATCATTAATTTGGTGAAAATTACTATGGGGCTAACGTCTTAGGTGATGGACTCAAACACCTTACTTAGATGACCTCAGAGCCTAATTACAATCCAGAATTATTGACTGAGTATAAACAAGAACACTGCAACGAAATAATAGAAGAGATTGACATTCAGTAAAGCGAGGTTGAAATACCAAGAAGTAACAAAAATTTTCCTTGAATACAAATTTACAAGTTACAATCTACAAGCTAAAAAGACTAAAGGTTTGGGGGGGGGACATCAACAGTCTCGGATGGGTTGGCTTGATCAACATTAGTAACCTCGGCCACGTCATCAGCATGGTCTGTCCCTCCGAGCTCGGTCCCTCCCAGAGTTACAGTCTCGGCTGGAGCAGCAGCCTCGTCCTCCACCTCTTGAAGCGCCTGAGCAAATTGAGGGTCAGCAAAGCCGAGACCCACAAAGTCAGACGCCTTTAGAGTGCCGACCTCCTTCTATCTGACTTCAGCCCATTTGGTAGTGGCCTTGATACCTCTTTCAAGATATTCAAATCCAAAACCCATGAACTCGTCTGAGCATTTGTAGTCAGAAATTATTTTGGCCGAGGCATCTTCAAGGGAAACCTTCACAGCCGAGTTGACCTTCTGCTGCAGCACGTCGTCTTTGGCCTTCAGGGCTTTAGCGTGATCTTTGACCAGCAGAGAGATGTTTTTTTCCAACCCCTTGACCTTATTTTCACAGTTCTGCAGCTCTGACTTCAGACGGTCGACCTCGGCATTCAGGGCACTCTCAACCTTCTCGGCCTCTTGCCCCTTCTGGATAAGGGGCAATTTCCTCATTGCCCAGTTCGAAAGTTGATACATGGCAGTCACTCCCTGCACATTTAATGAAGAGGTTAAGCGGGAGAAAAGTCAGATGTTGCACTTATAAAATTTTGACAAAGGAACAAATCATACCTGAATGGCTCTGTGAAGGCCGAACTCAACCAGCAGGGAGGTATCCATGGCTCTGTAGAAACGCTTATCGGCCTCGGTCATTACAGAGGCGAGTGCATCCATGGCCTGCCTGCTGTTGCCGACCACACTATCAGTTAACTTCAACTGATCCAGACGAGCCGTCAGGATGTCGGCTGAAGAGATTGGAATTGCAGCATCTGAGGCCTTCTTTTGCCTCAAGGTCGGCCTCTGATCCTCAGAGGCATGGGCTTCTGGGTCCCTCTTATTGGAAGCCTGAGATTTGGATGTTGAAGGAGCTGGGGGAGGAGCGTTCAGACCAGCCTTTTTGGCAAGCCTCACTAAGCTCGGAGCAACCATCTCCCACAGTTCGTCTGGGATGTCTTGTGGTCGCTCAGCAAAAGTTAAAAGATATAGGTCAGGAATCAGATATGAATGAGTTCAGAGGTTAGACTTGAAATAAAAATTCTTATTTCTCACCAAAGTCAACAAGGGGACTTCCACCCAGGCTCGTCCCCGAAAGATACTGGGGGGTCAGCAAGTGTTCGAACTTGACAAACAGACCATGTGCCCCTTGGTCTTGCAGGGCCTTCACCTTTTGCATATTCTGAAGACTTAGACTAGGATTGGCCCTTGAAGACATGGTGACCTTGCCCCATTTGAGGGGTATCCTCAGCTCAAGTGTGGAAGAGGGGACACATGGGCCAAATTCCCATGGTCCTGAGGCGAAAAAATAACGGGGCTTCTAGTTATGATTTGAGATCTGAGTCACCTGGAGCATTTTCTTCTCAGGCCTCCGAGCCACAAAATGATAGTATCTCGGATGGTTTTTGGCCGAGGTTGGGACATAAAAACCAACGAAGACCTGAATTGGGAGGTCAGAGTGGTGGACTGCCCTCTATAGAATAATGGCCCCTATGATGACTCTACAGGCATTGGGAGATAGCTGTGCGGGGGACAAGTTGATGTAAGAGAGAATGTATTTGATGATGGGATGAATGGGTAGGCGAAACCCTTACTTAAACATCTGCTTGTACAAGCAGATTTCTCCATCTCGACCGTGATAGGCCCTCTCTTCCCTCAGAGGTCTCCTTAATTTGATGGAAGGACTGATGGAGTACATATATCTGAAGCATAGAAGATCCACTTCAGTTACCGTGCGCTCGAACTCGGCCTCCTCAGAGACGTCGACTTCACTTTCAGCATCGTCATCATCATCAAGCTCAACGTTGGCCGGAGAAGATGTTGATGGGTTATTAGGGAATCTCTGAGCAAACTCTGCCTCTGTGGCAGCCGACAGAGGGATGGGGTCAAAAATGGGTGGCACAGCCACACTCGGCTCAACAACTTCAACCTCTGAAGAAGGGGCTGAGGTTCTTGATCCATCATGGGATGAATCTCGGCTGGATACCTCAGCCTGATCAGGGACCTGACCAGGCCGAGGTGTGAAATCCATGGCTTCCTAAAAAGAGTCCACAGACATGGGGTCTGAGGTGGAAGACTCAAACTCAGACATCGGTAATGGGTTGGCAGAGACCTCTGTCTGATAGAAGTTCTCAGGAGGATCAGGATATACCACCTTGAGAGGTGGGGGAAAGATAGGTCTAATAGGAAACTCTTGTGACCTACGAGCTTCCTCCTGAGCTCTCTCTATTTGCCTAATCTTATCTAGGGTCTTCTCTCTAAGAGAGGGGAAATCCTCAAGAAGCTGGTATAAAGGTCTGAGCATCAGAGGACGACCTTAAACTTGGGAAAAACTCCTAAAACTACAAACACGATTGACTTGTAAAATAAAGGAGTTTAAAGATCAAACTTGGAAGTTTAAAGCAAACCCACTTCGCCTGAGACAATGGTGCTCACCGGAAAACATAAAAAGTCGCCGGAAAATGCAAACCAAATACCAGAAACAAAGGAAATGGAAAAGAAGAAGTACCTGGAAATGAATCGATGAATGAAATGAAGAAAACTCGCAAGAAAATCGACAAAGGCTTCGGCAGAAGAGCGTTGAGTAGAGAAGCTTTGGAGAGAGAGAGAAATCGCAAGAACAGTTTGTGTGCAGGAGTGAAATGGAGAAGAAAGAGAAAAAGAAGGGTTCAAACCCTTAAGTACATGGGTACGTTTCCCAAGGCCCATCATTACCTTGGGAACCCCAAAGGACATCACACGCCAGCCAAGTAAGTACGTTCTAGCGTGTACAAGTGTCATGCAAGTATCGACTTGGGACGGACTGGCCTCGGAGGTGTATTAATCCCCTAGCCACTTGCTCTCGCACATGACTAAGGGCTGGGGGTGATTGATATGCCCCAAGTGTAACCTCGGCCTAGAGACACCAACCTCGTCCGAGATGATGGCCGAGACATTGATCGACCCTAGATGAGCCATGGGCCCACGATATCATCCCTCGGCCAGACCAGGGTCGGCCCAGGCCGACACTACCACCTACATTTCCAATGGACACTACGCACATCATAGGCATCAACAACATTCTCATATACCTGGGTATGGCAACCTCGGCCGAGGGTAGGACGAGGTGACAGGGAGCCTTGGTAACCTTCAACATGGAACCAGTCCAACCTCGGCTTGGGCCGAGGTCACAAGAATCCTTAGTAATCATCAGCATGGCATTAGTCCAACCACGGCTGGAGCCAACCCCAGTATAATGTCTCGGCTGAGATCAGGCCGAGACTCCCTATGACACATCTCGGATTGAACGAACATCAAGCCTTTACAGCTCGGCCTCTCTCAGGCCGAGGTCATCCACCAATATGGCGGCCGAGCATCTGTTGACATTTGGATAAGGACACCTGGGCACAAATCAGTTGTAACAAGATTATTCTCCACACGTGTGGAGGATATTTCACCATCATTCCTTACATGTGACAGTGACAGGTGGCTTCCCCCTATTGGTGAGGTTACCACAACACATGCTCATTGCATGCATGGGGGGTACATTACACCCCTAGATACTATATATAGGGATCATCCCCTACCTTGCAAAAGGATCCCAGATATTAAACCCTAGATGAAGCTTTGTCTAGATACACAATAGAGAGAGAAATCTTGAGAGGTTGTATCCATGGCCATTAGTGCCTTCATTCAGTGATATTACTCACACACACTCACAGTGGACATAGGCCAAATTGGCTGAACCACTTATATTCCGGTGTTGATTCCACTTATCCTCATCTCATTCTCTTCTCTTTATATAACTGTGCTGCCATTGTTATTCTTATATTGAGCTTGGAAACACCTTACCTGGTGGTGCTAATTTCAGCATCATTAAGGACAATTTAAACAAGAATAAGGATGCCAACTCTCGCCCTAAGACTTACATCAGGCCATAAGATGGGAAAGAGAGATGAGGATAACATGACAAGGAATAAAAGAACCCCTCCTTCTCAAACTCACCCCCATTGAGTCTTTACTTGAGTCTAAAATGGTGATGACCTGAAAGTAAAATTCCTCATCGTCTTGTTCCCCATCAGCCGAAAGTAATCCTTGGGACATTTACTTGATGAAGGTAAAGGATCATGTAATAATTATTAATTCATCCTTTAGGATCATTTGTGTAGTTTTAGTGACCGGGGTCGTTAAGATACAGTAAGACACGTTGGCCTACAAAATAACATAAATGAACACATCTTATAGGAAGAGATGTATCAATTGGTGTTAGTATTTTAACTTGAAGTTTCTCCTAAAGTTTTGTTTCCTTCATTAATATAGGGATATCATTTTCACTTACGATATTATAGGCAATGAAATCTCTCAACAAGCTGGTAAATGGGCTAACTGATTGACGAAACATAACGTCCTCCTCCATAATCAGGCCAATCAGATGAACAAGCAAATCTCTAAAAAGATAATAAGATTATTCATCTTACTAACAAATTAAAAACATGTTCGTAAGGGTAATAAGGATATTCAAGATGAGAATGAAGCCCTACATCTCTCCTATAGATTCATTGATCACAAGTTTATAGATCTTAAGAAGGCTAATGACCTACTGTTGGCTGAGAAGGCCACTTGGCTCTAGGAGAAGGAAACTAAAAATAATGAGAAAAAAGTGTTCTATAACTATGCCCTAGACAAAGACTACAATAATGTTTTTGCCAACAGACTCGATCACGTGTCCCTTCCGCTAGACTACCATTTGTTTATCTCCTATAATAAGGGTGGGTGGAAAAACTGGGAAGGGATGAAATTCTTGAAGGGGTCAAAGCTTATGATAAAATCTCCCTTTGATAAACCTAAACCCTAGTGAATGAAGGTATACATTAACTCCATGCAAGAGGTAAATAAGTTTACAACAACTCACTATCGATGATCAAGTCAACTAACAAATAAAGGAAGTAGGTAATAATGAGGAGGTCACTCATGAAACCTAGATTTTTGTTTAAAAAATGTAAGTCATTAAAACATTTATATTTTCTACTTCAAGACTTATAGGCCAATTGCAAGTTACTTTATTCAAGAAATATTTTATTTTTTCAAATGTCTTCTCTATTTACTTTTAATAATATCTATATTGTTCAACTGACAAGGATTGAGTAAATAATTAAGACTATATACTTTTATAAGTGAATGGTAGATATATGATCGATTTGATGTAATTGTAAAAAAATAATGTTTAATGAAGTTAACATTATTATTAAGTCGCCCATCTATGGATCAATTGAGAGTTGTGTGTAAGTGTTCTATTAACATTAATATAATTACGTTAGTGTGTGAAACCAACCTAATCAATTGATAATGGTGATAGACTTAAGAGTTCATAACTAATTCATTGAAAATCACTATTTAGTGAAGACGACCTGATATACTTAAGTCTTATTAGTGACATCAAATCAATTTTGATATTACTTGGCTATTTTTGTCGTTCTAGGCAATATGGTCACTCTTTCGCAGTGGCCTATTTTAGGTTGACTTACTATACTTAGGCTAGTTTTGAGTTAGACCAATCCTACTTTATGTAATTTTCTTATTTGATTTAGTCTAGCCTATTTAAGGTAAACCTAGTACTATTTGGGTTGGGTCAATCGATTTGTCCTATTATTAGGAAAACTTAAACTTCTTAGTTCTAGTCGATCTGTTCTAGATTGGCTTGGACCATTTTAAGGAAGATTAAACCCTCTTTAGGATGGGTTAATATGTTCTAGACCATCTTATCCCATTCTTAGGAAAATTTAGGCCTGGTTTATGAAAAAGTATGTCCTCTAGGGATCAAGTCAAATTAATTACCTCATTCTTTTAGAAACCAACCCGTTTTAACTGAACCTATTTTTTATTTTACTAAATAAAATTAATAATGTTTACATGACTTAGAATGAGACAAACATGTCTTACATATATGACAATGATAAACTCTACAATGTTTTCATCTGTGACGCCTATATGACAGTACTAGCAATTAGTTGCTCCATGCTGGGACTCAACTTTAACAATACTCAAACATCGACATCCACCAATATCTTTGGTTGATGACAATATTCCCGCATGTATGGTATGTTCTAACCACCGATATAATTGCTCGTTATTAATGCTTCTACTAATGAAGAAGACCATATTGGGTTGCCTACTTTGAAATATTCATTTATGTTGTTATTTATACTTCGGAGCGTAAGATATCAACTAAGACACATTTAAACAAAATGGCCCTCGTTTGGAGTAGGGAGCCCTCATTTGAATGAGGTCTTTCACACGAGGGGTACTTGTGCAATAATTCTATCTTATGAATATTTTTGTTTACAAAATAGGGTTCTCGTATGAAGAAACTTTGGCATAAGGGGATACCTTTCAAATGGGAGAAATAAAATTTCTACCTTGCAAATGTGCAATAAAACAAAAAATATATATTCCTCGCATTTTAAAAAGGTTTTGTCCTATTAGTTTCGTACAAAAAAGTAAATTTAAGGAAATTACAAAAACCTCAAATTATTACTAGACATCTGATATGCTGAATAGATTCATATATTCAGTCTGATGACTTTTTCCATAGTTCTTTGTATTTGTCTATGAAATTATGTATCAAGAGACACTTAAAAATATACTTCAGCATTTTTCTCTAGATTATCGACAAAACCAAAACAAGAGGAGAGTAAAACCACACCCTAACAAATATCCACATTTGGCTATTAGGGGACAAAAAAAATGACCCATCCCCAATCCCCACAAAACAACCCCTATCCTTTGTACATCTTTTTAATCAATGGTATCATCAATCTCATGATCCCTATCAGTCCTATACACTTAAGATATAACTTGTGATGCACAAAGGATATAAAAGAGTAATAATTAAACACACTAAAAAATTCCCTTTAAATCCAAAATTTCTTCCCGTTTTTGTATCGAATTAACAAGGGAAGTAACCAGGCAACATATATCACAAATCAATTAAATTTAAAAAAGTGAATAATTATATATGAAAGCTTGTACTCAAATGCAATAAGTGACATATGAAACATGAATATAAGGACAATCATAATCATATGTTAAATAAGTCCAAACTATTAATATCTCAAGATGACCATAACAAGAAAAATAAATTCAAATACGAGTGAATTACCTAATGCAAGATAATGTTGAAATCCCACACAATCTATGCGAAACTCTATGAGTGAAATTGAAACTCAAAGAAGATAGGTAGACCCCAATTATGCATGCATGAAACCTTTGACACCATACTAGAAATAAATGAGTTTCACATAGGTTCATGTGGATAAAGACCTAAAATTAATTGCTTGTGTTAACATTTCAATAAGGAAAAAAACATACACTAGATAAAAAAAACTCACGTGCAATGATTTTACTTGCACATTAAACCAACGAAGAAAATATGACCATGTTGAGTGAAAACAAGTGCAAGTAAAATTTTCAAATCAAAATCGAAAATACACGCAATTCAACTCGTGTATATGTGTGTGTGCGATATGGAAATGACCATAACATAATTAACGTGAGTCATTATCTAGGAACTTTAAAGTAATAATTAAGAACAATAAGACTAGGTTTCCACTACCTTATTATCAATCTAATCTAAGAATAACAATATTGACAAAATGACACATTCCAAAAATGATCAACCATCTAAACACTAGCTATTCTGAAAAATGAATGACAATATATTTTGTGATTTTTACAAAATTTTCAGAGGAAAAAATATTCTTGTGTTTTCTTAAATGACATAAAAGAAAAAAAATATTTTTGTATTTTTAATTTATAAAACCAGAACAAGAAAATTAAAATATTCAACCAAACAAGATGTTTTCCCCATTTTTTCTCCAAATGTATGAAAAAAATGATACATATCTTATCAGGGATATAAATCATTATGCATTAAAAATCAATCCAAGACTACAATAAACTAATCCGATGACTTTAGAAAGAATAAACTATAGACATACCTAGTTTATGGAGTGACATAAACTACTGACATATGAGGAGAAAACTCTTTACCTACTAGATTTTCAGAGCTATGTGTATCTAATGGAACATAGATAGATTATATCCCAAGAAGGTACATTGTTACTTGGATTTGTATTTACAAATTTCATATCTTTAGTCATATCATCGACTTATCTAATGACAGTCTTAATCCTTTAACCCATAAGGTCTAAACTATCTTCGCTTAGTGAAGTAGCTGGTTATAGATTTTCGTGACACACTCCTAAGATCAAAAGAAAATATTTTAAGTTAACCCTTCCTATGACAATAACTGCAAACTTAGGGTTATGGGGTATTCACATTTTTTGCCTAGGGTTTTCCTAGGTGAGGCAGGAGTTGGAGACTTGTTTGACCTTTTGACAAAGGCGATCTTGACTTTAGAAGTAAACGCTTTTGAATTGTCATAACCAAATATAGACTTATCATTTGAGGATTGGGTTGGTTATATAAGAATCTTATCTAACTTCTTGGATTTATGTTGAAGGTCAACCTTTACCTTATTAGACTCTTTAAGATCCTTCTTTATCCTATCATTCTCATCCTCTAGTAAGCTCCGAGCATAATAAAACTCAAGAAGTGACTTATATATGCGAGCAACCTGATCTTGAAAAATCTCACTTTCTGAATTCTCCTTTTTTAGATTGTCAAAAAGAGTAGCTTCACAAGCCTTCAACTGTCTCACAAGTCATCCACCTTCCTTCATGGTAAAAATATATTTTTTACACTTTTTAATTTTGATCTAAAAGCGTAAGATTATCCTTCTCCATTTCAAGATACATTTTAATAATATTGATAAACTCCTTTACAATAGTAACCGCCTTTATACCTTAGGCTTATTTGATTTGGATTCTATGCCACTTTCCCCAACCTTGTCTTCAACAAGGGAAGACTTGGGACTCAACACATCTTAATTGGAGACAAATGTTATGAAATTTCATTTAATGAAAGACTCACTCATGGAGTCTAAGTAAATATCCCTAGGAGTGGAAATCAGCTTCTTCATGACCCTACTCCTTAATTTAATTGGACACTCGAATGACTTACCACCAACAATTTGAAACTTGAAGCATCTCCCCGCATCCTTTTCGATCACCAAATCTTTTTCCTTCGGTTGTTCAATTATTTTCTTACCTTATTGGAATTATTTTTCCCAAGCCTTTAAAATTTATCATATTTATTATGCTTAATAATTTTATTCAGTGTCTTGGCCAATTTTATCAACCTTATGGTCTTTCAAAATAATTCCCTTTACTATCGAGTACAAAATTTTCTAGCTCAAAGGTCAGGATAGATCCTAAAATATCCTCTACCTCCGTGTTATCTATACCTCCTATGACATTTAAGGATACAAAGTGGTAGTGACTTAAATATTTTACTGACCGCCCAAGAATCTGGGGTCTTTTCACCTAAATTAATGTAACAGTTCATGGTATCATAGATTTTAGTGTAAAATTAATTGAACATATCATTATTTACTATCTTTAACAACTCAAATCGGGTGTTGAGATTATGTATCTTTGAGACCCGAGAAGTATCGGTACTCTCATTGGTGATATTCAGAATGCCCAGCGCTTCCTTAAACCTTGTACACGTAGAGATCCCTCGGAACTCTTCTTGGGTGATTCCATAAAAAATTACATTTATAACCAAGAGTTATAATTGTCTAACCTATGTTCATCCTCAGCGTAGGATTCCATAGGCTTCAGGAAAACATCATCCCCTTTTTTGGTCGTTGGGTGTTTCCTCCCCTAAATACATTTAACCACATCTTATCATCTCGAAATTTCACGAAAAAAGTCATGCTCTCCTTCTAGTATGCGCAGTTTCTACCATCAAACATATGTGTGCATGATCGACTGACCCTCAAATGACATACCCCAGAATCATCATAAAAAATCACTCTAATATCTATTTAAAAAATTTATCGCGTAGGGATCTTGTCAAATTAATTAACTCTTTTATAAATTATCATGTTTGGTTATGAATAAATCCTTTTTAATTAAACCAAGTTTTAATTTTACCAAATAAAGATGATTAGGTCAATTTGAATGCGGTTGATCCAAAAATAAATGAGGAAGCGAAATAATTCACACATAATGCACAAGGATTTAAAGTGGAAACACTCATGGGAAAAATCATTATTTCCCTAACAAACAAGATTACTAGTACTATTAATAATGTCTACAAGTATTATAATGAGACATACACTACTTACATATATGAAAATGATAACTTCCATGAACTCACTCCCTTGAGTTTTGATCTTTGATTCCTTTTCATGTACTAGCAATCACTTGTTCACGTCTGACTCAGCTTGCATAGTCCTTAAATCTCGGTACATATTAATCTCTTTGATTGGAAATGACATACCCACATGTATGCTACGTGATAACCATCCAAATGATTGCTCATTCTAAATTCTTTTGGTGATGAAGAAGATTTGAGGGCATTGTAAATCAAAATTTACTTTGTAAGGATGAAATTCATAGGATGCTACTCTCACAAGAAAACTCTCTCAAAACATATTAGGAATTTGTAAAAATTGGGTTGCATACTTTTAAAGTCTCTTCTACGTCGTTATTTATAGTTTATTGCATAAGATACCAATTAATGAAACACCCTATATAGTTAACTCTCTAGGATTATTTCGAGTCTACACTAAATATGTGTTTTAACTATTTTGGATATTATGACAAAAGTTTTATTTTTAGTATTGAGCACCTCATAAGGTTATTTTTTGAAGTCCAAGAAGATTCAAGACAACCTACTTCAATATTTCTTCATCAACATCTTAAAATTCTATCTGAAGTATGGTAAGAAGGTAAAACACCACACAATTAGGAAATTTACTACAATTTATTCATATATAGTGTTTACACATTTTTTAGCATTTTAAATAGTCTTTAGAAATTATCTTCAATTAAAAATAATTTTTCTTCACTAATAGAACCTTTTAAAATGTTTTTTTAAAGATTGGTGTTTTATTTTTTTTAAAGAAACACTTTTTTATTTTTTATTCAATAAGGAAAAACAACCTCTCCATAAGTGGCTTTAACAAGAAATGAATCAACTTACACAAATAAACAAACTTAACTTTCCTACAATGATAAAGATGAGAAGAAAATCTAATATAATGGCATCCCATCACATCCAGCTTGTAAGCTCCTCTGACCATCATCAGCACCTCCTGAATACTTTTGAAAATTTGACCTCCAGAGGTAGAAATAACCCAATTAGCAAGACTATATACTACCATGCTGGACCCTCTAATTAAACATTCTTTAAAATTTTAATTCAGTTTAATTAATGCGGTTAATGGGTTATAGGTGGCACATTGTGCTTGGTACATTTTGTGATTCTTCTATCTCACATTTTTATCTCATTTTCCAACCATTAGATTGAATATTTTCATTGATTAAGAGATATCTAGTCTTGATTCCTGGGATTTCATGTTTAACCAATCTTAACCGTTGACCTGTTAATTATTACACCCAGTTAGCTTAACTGAGATGAATCATATATGGATGTTAGAAATAATCTCAGTAGGTTATATTCATCTCAAGCGTTGATTGTGATGCTTGAATCAAGAACCTTCTTCACTTCGTATAAAAGCCATCAACGTCTATTATTCTCAGCTTCTGCTCAAGTTGAAAGAGAAGAAAAGAGCGACAACAAAGAGTAGAGAGAAATAAAGCTCGAGAGAAAAACAAAGAGAGAGAAAAAGTTAGTTTCTTCTTAGTGTTTCTTTTAAACAGTTGAGAGTTAATTGCTTATTATACTTCTAAAGTCCAAGGTTTTGTCCTTTAACATCTCAATCATATTCTCCCTAGTTTTAAATCTTAATTTTACTCAATAAAATCAAGGTTTAAAACTCTGAGATATATTTACACACATTGTTAAGTTTTAGTTTTTGAAAAATCTATTTCAAATTAATTTTGAAAACATTTGTTCATTTTCTGATATTTCGAGTGGATATTGGCTTTCATTTACCGTTTCTCTATAGATCCATAAAATATTCCTTCGAAACAAGATATATCAAAAAATTTCTAATTTTTTAGATCTTAAAACATTTGAGAAGTTGATTTTATATTTTTTGAAATCTTTTCATCAAGAAAAGTTCCTTTTAGATCTATTTTGTGTGGTGATCTTAGAAGATCTAAACCATCGTAATTATTTTTGATATAGTTTGTTTAGATCTATTCGTATAGACTCCTATTGTAATTTGATAGATTTCTTAATACTTTAGTGTGCGTGTGTGACCAACACATTCATATGGAATAAGTCACATTTCACAAACATTATTTCACACGAAACACTTAGTGTGTGTAATTGTTATCTGGAGAATACAATTTCTATTCAATGTAAAGCTTGCAGAAATTCTAGTTAGATCAAACTGCTTGATCAGAAAAGAACCTTGGGTTGTAGCTCAATTTTAGGTATATTTCTTTTCAATTAAATCTGCTGCATGTCTGCATTCCTTATTTAGTAGATTTTATTTTGTGGCGTAGAGCTCATAATGGATGTTTCCACTAGGTTTAGGGCATTATCAGGTTAAAACTGATGTTATAAGATTACAAAAGAAACTCATATGACAAAAATCCTACATAGACAGAATAGAAGAACCTATAACCCTCAAGACCTAAGACCGTGATTTGATTGTAATGGAAACAATTCGTAGATTACAATATTTGGGGTGATCGCATCCCAATATTAAAATATGAAAATTGCTAAAACAATTTAAATATCATTCTTAGCATGTAAAGAATCAAATTAAATAAATTTAACAAGATATATCGATACAATAGAAAAACCTCAAATAATAATAGTAAATCATCACCACAATTAAGTTAATGGAATATAAAAGTGTCTCCATATCCATAAATATAAAAATCACCCATAATCCTCAATAAAAATATCCAAGTCTCGCACCCCTAAGATAAAGTAAATAAAAGATAAATGCCAATAATGTCTCATATGACAAAATCCACCAAAATCAAAAGTATACCTCAACTCACCCAAGCTTATAATTAAAATAGACAACTGATACAATGAACCTACATCTAAGGATGGCGAATTTCGATATGACCCGTTAACACGACACGAAGTCGAAAAGCTTTAACCGAGTCTAGGTATAGAATTAACAGGTTCGGTTCATATACGAGTAGACCATCCAGACTCATTAAGAAACTAAATATGTTTCACGTATATTCATGAAACCCATTTATGACCCTCCAGATCCGTTTATTAAATGAATTGATTTCGGGTCGTGTGACCCATTTAACTTGCCAAAGCCATATAACCTTTAACATTCGAGTTAATTTTGTAATTTGGGGGGGGGGGGGGGGGGGGGGATAAGGAACCCACAAAACATGAGCCCTAATTTTCGTTTCTCTCATTTTCACTTATCTCATCTGACCACTCCCCACCCAACACCTGTTGTTATCCCTTTCACCCTACACCTCTAACCACTAATCTTCACCTTCGATATAAACCCACTATTAATCCCATTAAACCCGATAGTACATCCTCTCTACTTATATAAAGCATTGTGCATATTTATATCGGTTTATTAGTTCATGTATTTATTGGTGAAAATATTTATGAAATAAATTTTACACTTGAAAGTGTTGGTTGCCTTTCTTAGTTAAATATTTTTATATCTTGTGTTTTTCCTCCAAATTATGTTCAACTTGTACTTGGAGGACCATTGATTCATTATATTTGGTTCAAATTTTAAGTCCATAATAATTTAAGGGTGCTCTTGTGAACAACTTGTCACGAGATATTCTTTTATTCTTCTTTTTTTCCTTCATTTTTTGATCTGAATATCATGGGATCCTTTTTTGTTGATCTTTTTTATTTTCACATTATCATAACACATCACATTTTTTCTTCTTCACATTACATTTTAATATTTTTTTGATATTGTTTTTAACCTTTCTCCATAATACATTTTCTTATATGTTTTAGTAGCATGTAAACATATCACATGTTTCTATTCTGTTTACCTAATCATAAAATATTTTTCTATTTTTTTTTACATTTTATGTTCACGGAATACGATTTTTACGGATTCATTAGAGGACACTACACCAAAAAGGCTAAATTGGCACACTTTAGCCAGCCAACCTTGTCAAGGTCATTGACCGTGACAAGGCCGGGACAAAGTCTTGTCACAGTCATTGACTGTGACAAATACTTATAATATTGTCATGGTCAAGGACCGTGACACGTCCGCGATAATTGGTTCAGTAAAAAAAATTCCTACGCTTTCTTTTTTTCCCACCGTTTTTGGTTTTCCCTCTCTTTCTCCCTCTAAGCGATTTCGAGCTCTCTCTCTCTCTCTCTAAGGTATGATTTTTTCCTCTCTTTCTCTTTCATTTCTTTATGTGTGTGTATATATGTGTGTCGTGGTGTGTGGTGGGGGGAGGGGGCAGGGGGTGGTGTGGGGTGTGTGTGTATGTGTGCGTGTGTGGTGGGGGAGGGGGAGGGATAGGGGGCTAGGGAGGGGAGGGACAGGGGGCTGGGTGGGGTGGTGGTGGTGGTGTGTGTGTGAAGGTGTGTGCGTGTGTGTGTGGTGGGGTGATGGGGACAAGGTGTGGTGGGGTGTATCTACAGGTGTGTGCATGTGTGTGGTGGGGGGAGGGGGTGGGGTGGTGTGTGTGCGTGTACGTGTGCGTGTGTGTGGTGGGGGTGGGGTGTGTGTGGTAGGGGTGTGTGTGTGGGGTGGGGTGTGTGTGTGGTGGGGCAATCTCAACAATTGAAATGGGCAAATTGATTAATAAAATATGTATCGCCCCTTTCATATGCAAGTAGGATTCCCCCTCATTAACAGATAATTGTTGAGATTCGAAATAACTTTAATTGTATATCTTTAATAAAATAAATTGTATGGCTTTAATTGTAATTTTAATTGTATAGTTTTATATGAAAGTAAATTAATAATTAGTGCCCATTTCATATGAAAGTGGGATATCTCCTCATTGTAAATTAGTAAATTAATAATTGTATACTTTAATTGTTAGTTTAATTAATGAAATGAATTAATTGAGTAGATGAAATAGAAGGAGTACGGGATACACATTTGTTGTTGCAGTTGGATTATAGTGGATCGATGTTGGGTTGGTTAATTTTAGAAGTGGTATAACATCTGGATTAATGTCCATATGGGGGTGGGATTTTTCAACTTTTTTTTAAAATTACTTTGTATCATGAAAAATATATATATATATATATATATATATATATATATATATATATATATATATATATATATATAGTATGATAATTAAATGAAACATACTTGAAATTATATATAGTGCGCATAGATACTAGCCTTCTAGTTCTTATGCGTACGCATTCAATAGCCCTTATACTCGTTCGAGAGTTATTACCCCTGTAATGAGATCTCTTGAATTGTCCCGTTTGGACAGTTTGGGACTGCATAATTTCTGTATATCAACAATGAGACATGGTCAATTGTCAGTAAGGGTGGGGGTGGTGGATGTTTCACTTTTGTACATATTATGAGCTAGATGCTGTTGTTTTGGAATTCACAATTGAGGTGTTTAATAGTAACAATTCATTTTTAGGTGTAGTAATTGTACATAATTGTACACAGTTATGAAGGACTTGTCACGGTAATTGACCCTCATTGTAAATTAGTGTGTGGGGAGGGGGGCAGGGGGTGGTGGTGTGTGTGTGCAGGTGTGTGTGTGTGTGGTGGGGTGAGGTGAGGGGGTGGTGGGGTGTATGTGTGTGTGCGTGTGTGTGGTGGATTATAGTGGATCGATGGTGGATTATAAAAGGAGTACAGGATACACATTATTTTTTGACATTGTTGTTGGATTATAGTGGATCGATGTTGGGTTGGTTAGTTTTAAAAGTGGCATGACCATTGGATTATTTTCCATATGGGGGTGGATTTTTCAACTTTTTTTGAAAATTACTTTGTATATCGAACATTATATATATAGTATGACAATTAAATGAAACATACTTGAAATTAAATTAAACATACTTGAACTCAACCTTTAGAGGAGATGGAGGAGATGGGGGGGGGGGGAGGAGGAGGGAGGTGGCAGGGATGGGTGGTGGGTGGTGGGGTAGGGGAGCTGCATGTGTGTATGTGAATGTGCGCGGGTGTGTGTGTATCACGTGTGTATATGTGTGTGTGTGTGCGTGTATGTGCGTGTTTGTGCGCAATGTCCCTTGTAAACGAATTGATTGGTTATTAATTTTTTAGTAAATTAATATATGATTGCCCCTCATATTAAATTAGTAAATTAATATATGATGAATTATGAAAGTAGGATTGCCCCTCATTGTAAATTAGTAAATTAATAATTGTATACTTTAATTGTTAGTTTATTTGCACGTCTTCTTTTAATTCATTTTGATATGTAATAGTAACATTTTTTTACAGCAAATGTCTCCTTCAAGTATTAAGGCGAGGATGATGATGCTTGTTCTGATGATGTCGGCTGGGGCTCAGTGGTAGCGGAGGCGACGAGGGCTTCTCGGCCCCTAGGCTCCCCAAATATGAAAATTGGGGGATGGCCATCGAGAACAAGTCGAGGCTATTAGTGAGATCCGTCGAGCTGGCAAAGGATGATCATCGGCTCGAGGTACATTAGTTATAAGGAGGTTCCATATGAGATCAAGTTAGCTGTTTGGATGGCACTACAGGTAATGTATTTATATTTATATTTATATTTATATTCATATGAATATTCATATGAATATTTCAATTTCGATTTTAATTTCAATTTCATTTTATATTTATATTTATATTTATATTTATTTGCAACTAACATTGTATTTGTTGGACAGGAACAATTCACCCTGAATCCAAAGCTACGCGATTTCGTCTTGGAGCAGTTAAGGGAGCAACTTAAAACGTGGAAGAAAAATATGCAGACCCGGTACTATGAAAAAATACGAGAGTCCATTATCCAAAGGCGTGAATCCGTCCCGCCGAAGGAGCAGATCTCATTGGCACAATGGCAAAAGTTCGTTGACAATGAGATCGGGGAGAGACAATTGGCATCTCGCCAATCAGGAAGGGAAAATCGGGAAAAAAGACGAACGTGCACTACTCCGGCCGGATGGCTTACACCGAGGTGGAGCATAGGATGATAGTAAGATTTAATTTTTCTATAACTAGAGAAATATATTATTCTGCATTATTTTACTTTCTGGGATCGATACTAATTTTACTTTATTTTATTTCAGGAGATAGGGAGTGGCCCTGGGGGTAGGCCACATAGGCTCGATACTTATGTGGCTCTTCGAACGAAGAAGGGGAAGGACAAGGAGGCGTTCCCGAGCGTCACAGCCACGATTGTAAGTAATTCGACAGTTTACTTTTTTTTAATTACGTTATAATTTTTTAATTTACTTATTTTACTAATCATGTGCTTTTTGTCGTTTCAGGGAAAGCTTAAAGAAGTGCATGTGTCGCAGTATGATGCCGAAAAGGCATCTTTGTTCACAGACGCACTCAACTAAGTACTTGTCTCTGATCGCGAGGTGATGAAAAGGGGGTGAGCTCACGGGTGGACAAATCTAGGATCATCGAATTAGAGACAAGCGATACCGGGCTGGCTCGAACGGTGGACTCGCTTGATGCGAAGCTGTCCCGTTTGGAGGTGACGGTCTAAGATATGTTCTTATTCATGAAGAGTTCTCTGGGTGACGAAAAACGCAAGGGGAAAGGGAAGGAGAAGGTGGGGGTGCAGGAGGATGAGGTGTAGGATGACGAGGATGTGGACCTCGCTGCTTTATCGCTGACACGTGCGGACATTGATGATCCACTGCCCTATTTGGCTCCCTTCGACCGACCAATGTCTTCTCTTGGTTGGCCGAGTGTGTTTATACTGGACATATTTGATGGCCAATGGATAGGACGGGGGTTGAGGGACCCGAATATCATCTACGGTGGACTAGTACATGGACGTGAGCTTCAAGACATCGAGCCCAAGGTGCTCATCACGCATGTGATACCCGGGAAGGAGAACTCCCCGTTGTGGTTGCGCGAACAATGCGACACGATGTATATCAGTGGGTGTGTCAATTCTTATATCGTGTGGCCTAGTCACATCCTCAGATTTAACCTTACCCAAGTCATGTAGTGACATTATCTGAATTGAATTGTATTGTTTTTTAGTTGGTACATTTGAATTGTATTTAAGTTGGTATATTTGAATTATATTTGGATTATATCGTGATGATTATAAACCGTGACAATCCCGTGACACTATTTAAGTATTTTTATGTTTAATGGTTGTGCTATGTGACACCCCGAATAATTAAATACCGAGTAGCTACTCTTTTATTAAATTAATTCAAAATGCCCAGTTGGTCCAGTTAATAGCATCACTGTCGAAAATATTTTAATGATTACTAACCACCTAGTATTTAAAAAGTAAGTTGCCAAATTTTTAATTTAAGTCTAATTAACATGCAACAAGTGTAATGAAAAATTAAATAACACCATTCACCATAAAGAAGTAAATAGAATAGCCATCACGCAATGTAAATAAAGTCTGGAGGAAAACTCCTCACTATAATCCCATAACTGAAATAAATAACCGAATACTAAAACAATACAAATCAAAGTCTGAAAACTGTAAATAGAAGAATGTCTCTAATAGAAATGGGCAACATGCCCTACAACTGATAGATAATGACTCTGGAATCCAAAGGATAGAAGCGTCTACAAGAAATTCCTGTAGCTTCCACAAACAGCTACAGCTCGTCACCTGAATGAGTATCCTATGCTTGGTGTCCTTGTGGCTGGGCACCTAAAATAGTTTTACAAAAATAGATTTGAAAAGCAAACGGGTCAGAGCCCGAATGTGGAGTTATATTTTAAAACCTGCAAGTGCTTTAAAAACATTTAAAACATTAAATGCAAAGTACATGTTAGGACGCGCACTCACATGATATTCTCACCTCTCGTCTAACTGTTCACTCGTAACGTAAGTACCCATCTACAACGACACAAACCACTAGTTAAGTGACATCATAACTAGCTAGACTGTCATAGGTCCTACCCTTATTACTCGGTTCTATTAACATTATAACGCTCGTAATTAAATAGGGGTTTAACGTAAACTCAGCTACTCATCATGTAATATATTTCACTATCAGCTAACCCGTTATGTTTTTCTCGAAACAATACTGTAATTATATTCACAACATTAACATGAAGATTCCCATTAATTAAGTGTATATTATTCACATCATAAATATACAATATAAGCACCCCGAGAACTAAGCTGTGGTGCACACATACTCTGCTATCCATCCCGGTACATCACGCACATAAGGATTACATATTCCGAATCTCTCAGGAATAGTTCACAGATAACAACATCACAAATAATGGAGGCGAACACAGTCACATCACATGGGTCACGCACATACCTACGCTCCCACGATCAGAGGACTTATTAATATCCCAATAAGTCTTTCTATGACCTATGTTCATCAAGGTGAAAAGTCTAAATCCGAGCAACACAAGGATTAGAGGGCCCTAAGCGAATGCAAACCTCCCGTGATAGCAAGTATGGTAGGTATGTCATACACACAATTCATATACCAATACTAAGTAAACACACATCTTAGTAATACCGTAGTTTAATCGTAGTACTATTCTCATTCTCGTACCAGACTATAATTATCACAATTTATACTATTCTGGTTTATAATCATACGCGCCATAATTTAATCTCATGTCGTAGTAGACACTCACGTCTCAACCCAAACCGTCCATTTAATATGACTCTCGTATATAATTTCCTTCTCATAAATACCCAAAAGTCCCAATTCTATCATTACATCATCATCGGAATGATATCTATATCCTCGAACAAGTTTACGGGACTCCAAAAATCAAAACAGTCCAAAAAATCCCAGACTGCCAACTCGTTAGAAGTCTCGTTCGAACGAGGCTGTTCGAACGAGATTGGACTGTCAGCTCGTTAGAAGTCTCGTTCGAACGAGACTGTTCGAACGAGATTCCAGTTCGTTCGAACGAACTGTACCTTCTAACGATTTCTCGTTCAAACGAGATTATCGAACGAAGTTCCCTTTCGTTAGAAGCGACTGGTCAATTCGTTAGAAGCTCGTTCGAACGACCTGGGCAGGGACTTCTAACGACCTGCCAGTTTCATCCCAGATTTCTCTAAGTTTCATTTTACACCATTTCTACTCCTTCAATCTCTTCTAAAATTCGTCCCAATGATTGTTTTAAGGTCCCTAATCAATCCTAAACATATAATAGTCATCTCCTAACACGTTTTAAAGGACTAATCTAACCTAACATCAATCAAATCTATAAATCTCTACACTTTCCCCAATTCCTCAAGAACATGAACCCTAACTTTTGAATCATAAATTAACTCGATATAAATCCGTTTTAATTTCTTCCAATCACAAATATCATGAGAATAATTATCTGCCTATCATTCTACATGCAATTTTCCTCAATATTTTCAAGTTCTAAGCTCCAAACTACATGGGTTTTCATTATCTTTCAAGAACAGTTGTAATTCTTCAATTTTCTAACATGGAAGGAACATTCTATGAGTTTAAATATGATTAAAACACTTGCCTTGATTCGATTTCTGATTTTGGTGTTGGTTTGGTGAAGATTTTTGCAGAATTTCTTCTCTTCTCCAAGTTTCTTCTCCAATGGTGGCTTAAGGTGGCTAGGGTTTTCTTTAGGAAAGTTGTAAACCTAATGATAGCCTCCGTAGCTTAATGGGTTAATATGGGTTGGTTAGTGGGTTTAGTGGGTTAAATCCACATCAGATTAAAACTCCCAATTTTCGTCACTTTTAATTCCTCAAAATGTAAAATTACCAAAATACCCTTTATGATGCCGATATGGCCTAAAAATACCCCGGAATCCAAACTACACCCCCGGCTAGTGTTTTCTGACTATCTCAACCCTTCCGGATGCGTTGGCGCACTCAAAACGACCATACGGATAATAGAAATAAAAATCACTTTTATAATTAAAATAATATACCATGACGCGGCGGTCACACGCATCTCAACAAAATTGCCAAATTGTCGTATATCAATCTCACGACAAATTTCATAATTTAATATTCATATAACACCATATATATTCAATATAGTCAAATACCAACTCACAACTCGCTAGTATTTTACCCGGATTAATTTCCAATTAATACGCATTTAATTAATTAATCCCAAAACTAAATATAGCCAAAAGTACGGGGTATTACATGCTATTTTAATTTTGAAGAACATTTTGATTGTATTTTGGATTTTGAAGAATGGTGTGTTGCTACTAGTTGGCAGATGATTTTGTGTCGATTTTTAATAATTAGGTGATGTAATTTTGGTTGATTTTGTTTACTCTTTGTTTAGGCTATTGTAATTTACATTTTAGATGATATCATTTAATAAATCTCCATTATTATAGAATAAAATTGACACATGAACTTGAACATTCGATTTATGAAATATTGTTGCGTTACAAATAGGTGGTAAGAACGTAACAAACGAAATGGATCAAACAAGTCAAAATGAGTGAGGTTGGGTAATGGGTGAAAACGAGTCGTGTCAACTTCAATGGGCCAACATGATTTGTTTAGTAAAATGAGTAAAAATGGTCGTACTGGATCACCCGTTAAGAAACAAATCGAGTACGATGACAATTTGTCCTCCCGTTTAGTAAACGAATCGTGTAGGGGTGGATCATTTTCCAAAAGACTTATTTATCACCCGACATGAACTGGGCTCGACACGACTGGCTGCCAGTCCTGCTTAGATACAAGTTCCTAGTGATGAATTTAATTTGGAGAGGAAATATAATTTGTGTTAGGTGGATTATGATCTACTCTCTCATACCAGCCCTAGCAGTTAAAATGTTTCCAACATAGTAATTGGGTTAGAGCATAGCAAATTACCAAAGCTACCCAACTCGAAAGAAATATATATATATATATATATATATATAGACACACACACACACACACGCACATGCACACACACTAGGGTATGCCCGTGCTTGAAGCACGTCGACAATTTTCCAAAGTATCAATCGTGGCAATAAAAGTTTTGTATTATAGTATCAATCGTGGTTACTTTTCCTGAAATCACGATGAATACTTGCAAAGTATTGAATCTACTAATTTAAGGCATAATTTCCTTTGTTTATATACCTATCCACCTATTTTAAGGACAAAAAATAACCCAAAGTAGTGAATGTGTAAAAAAATCAGGTTACAAAGTTTGTTTTACAACACAAATGTGTAAATAATTTCAAAAAAATTAGGCAAAATTCTCTTTATTTATAACACTATCGACCATGTTTACGGAAATCCAACATTTTAGACATCAAATACTAATTTCAGTTGTAAAATTGTTTTTACAACAGAAATGTGTTAATAATTCAAAAAAATTAGACATAATTACTTTTTTTACAAGATATCTACCCTATTTGAGACAAATAAAAACTCCAGAAACAATACTAATAGTACGTAATGTACCAACAATGGTGTTTTAATTTTTATGATCCGTAATATACTTGAAAGCAGGTTAATTTGGAAAAACTAATTAAAAATTTCAAACTAATTAAAGTAAATTAAGATAAAGAGAGCTTGGAAAATAAAGGCAAAAACTTAAATGAAATGCATTCCAAAGTTAACAATTATAACATCAATATGAAACAAATTTCCAAACATCAATGGAACTCATTCCAAGCTAATATTAGAGAGTGTGTGTGTGTGTGTGTGTGTGTGTGTGTGTGTGTCTGTGTGTCTGTGTGTGTGTGTGAGAGAGAGAGAGAGAGGGGGGGGGGGTTGAGATGAATTTGATTTGAAATTTCAAAATAGAATGGCCCTTATAATTTTAACAATATCATTAGGTGACAACATACAACCCTATAATCTATTACCTCACCACAATCAAGTCAATAATACATTCATACGAAATCAAAACATATTAAAGCATTTGTTTTATGGTGTCAATAGCCTTGAATACCTTGTATAACCAAACTATGTAGTTATAATGTATTCCAGAAGAATAAGAAAATAGAAAAACAGTACCACAAAAAACATAAATGAAATTTTAAATTAGATACAAGATCAACCTTTATATTCTCTTCTTGCTTCATCTCTTAATATGCACATATTCGTTCTCTATTTTCCTTTTGTTTTCCTTCCTTAAGCCTTTTCTTCGTATCCTCAGACTTCGAGGAATCCAAGCCCAGCTTTGATTCATTATAACCTGCCAATATCATCTCTACCCAAAGCCGGACTATCGATTTTGCAATCTTAGAGTTCATTTGTTTAGTCGACAGTCAGTAGGTGCATCAACCAATTTTTTTGAGGAATCCAAGTAAACTATTTCCTGTTGTAGTTTCTCAATCCTTCATCTATCCTCTCACAATTGTTGAGACAAATATAAATCGAAGCTCACATTTAAAATCAAATCCCATTTTAAAGACTGAATATATGTAGATTATTATTTTAATTTTTTCATTTAAAAAAATGATTAATACTCATCTTAATTATAAAATATTAGCGGGATTCCATCAATATCAAACATTCATAGCAATTGAAGTGAAAACTCAAAACTCATAGAAATGATGCATACTACCTTGATTATAATAGGATGCCAATGCCTTCTGACGAATACTTGTGAGCCGACACTTCCTTCCAGAGTATTTCCTTCCCATGTGTGTAATTTCCAATAAAATCTCTCTCGACCGTCTTAGACTATTCCATACAATCCCTTCTAATGCCATTCTAAGATCATCTCTAAATAAGAGCAATTTCAGTTGACGGAATATGTCTGAATAGAACCTAATATCAAAATGTGTTCTAAGTGAATTGTACCTTTAAACTAACGCTATATGAATTTTTAAATATATCAAAAATAATATATTAGGACATGAGTTAATGTAATAGAACATAACAACTATGAATTCCAAGACCATAACCCGAAAACAAAATCAAGTTAGCCTTGCTTATACATTCTGTAGGAGGAGAGGAACAATAGAGAATAGGACCTCAATAATGTAACACATCCAAGTGAAACCAAGAAAAAAAATAGGCAGAGAGAGCTTATTATGTGGTGTGGCTGAGATTGCTATTGTGTGACGACAGTGCTAGAAGAAAGCAATGATTGTTTATTGAACAAATATAAAAGGCATAGATTATACCTTTTTTTATTTTTTGTTTAGATATTATGTCTGCAAAACAAAAGGGAACAAATTTTCCATGTTAAACCCCGAAATGCATAGAGTATACCTTTTTAATACACAACTCACACACCAAATGGTTCTATAATGGGTCAGATCTGTAAATAGAACTTAATCAAATCCATCAAAACCGAGATAAAAGGTTAAAAATGGAAGAAAAAAAGAAAAAAAAGTTTTGAATGAAATATTAGTTATCAGATCTGATGTTGAATACTACAACTATAAAATCAGTACTCCATAATACAAAAAATAAGCTATAGGACTGTTAAAACATAAATATAATAAATCAAACAGTTCACGCACACACAAAATCTCATAAGCTACTAACACAAAAAACATAGTTATATCTAATGATTTGGGAGTAAATGTGATGTAAATCTGACGGTCCTTGAATAGATTCTTTTGTATATAATATCTTATGATTTAGGAGTAAATCTAACGGAAATCAATCCTGAAGGTACATGGGAAGTTCAAGGAGCCATCTCTACTGAAATTAGACATTTATTTGGTTAAGGTTATACTAACTTTTTGAGAGGTTACAATGATATGGCCACACCATTACCTACTTCCCATTAGGCAGTTGATACCATGTCCAAATAAAGGATATTTTATAAGCCCAACAGCCTTGGATCATAGATTCAAATCATTTCTACATAAATGTCTTTGATGGACACACATATATATATAGAAGGATCATCATTATAGGATCGGGCTTGCTCAGAACTCAGAAGGTATAAAACAAGAAACAAAATGTGTTGACAGTTTTACTCACAATTTTTGGATTGATTAATACTATAATATAGAACCCAAGTCATTCTCTATATAACCCCAAATAAGTACAAAAAATTCCAAAAACAAATATAAAAACATACGAAACAGGAATGCATGCTTCATAAAATTCCAAAATTTGCATAGTTGGTGTGTTTCAATTCGAGCAAGGTTTTCAATCAAATTTAGGGACGAGCTTCTAAAAAAAACCGGCCTATTAAAGCATGTGGTAATTTTAATATTAAAACTCTAGTACACAATCCACTTAACCCAAAATAGAGTTAAGATGAAAAATAAGTTAAAAAGCATATATATATAATTGATATAATATTAAATTATGCACAATACAAACCTTAACTAAGAGAAGTAAGCCTTCAACATTATAGACCCCCAAATGAAACAATTATAAGTACTAATTTTGGAATTGCATTAGTATTTATAATGTTGATAAAAAATTGGAATAAGTTGATAAAACATATAATAAAACAATCATTGTGTTGATATTGGAAAATTTGAAATGCCCAAAGTAACTTCTCCATATATTACTCAAATCTTGTTCCCCTTTTCAAATGTATGTCACTCCATTATTAATCTGAAAGTATTTTCTGGAGGAGGAAGAAAATATCAATTAGAACCTCTTGATATATCAATAACATTTTCAGAAAGAAAACCATCACATAAATATAACTTTCTTGAGGAATAAAAGGACAACTACATATTGAGGTAACCACAATTAATAATTAAAAGAAGTGTAGAACATTAAGTCTAGAATCTAAGAATCACTCAAATATAAGACACCAAATTTGTAAAAGGAGAAGGTAAAGGTATCATTATAATACCTGATACTTAAGCCCTTTGAGCTTTGGCATTATATTACCAACCTCTTTATTCCTGTCATTTTTTCCCCAGAAACGGGACATCAAGTTTTTGATAAACAACCACAAAGAGGTGCTAAAAAATGATATTAATATCAAAGATTGGAAATTTTCATTATGAAAAAGATAAGAAACCTTGGGGTGTTATTGTTAAACCATGATTTTTTTTAACCTCAAAAATTAATGAATTGGTCAAACACGAAAACAGACCTTTTTAGTAAGACTCGTCACTTTCTTCCAAATATGTACATAGGCCATATCTAAAAGACCACTACAATTATACCAAACCCCTCTGACCACTGCATATGAATATAAGAACACAAAGCATAAAAATTCACAACCACTTTCAAGATAGTTACCCATAGAGATAGTTGTTGACAATATCATTTTTGAAAATCATAAAAACTCTCGATTAAAAATAGGAACCTGGAGATTATAGACTTATTCTTACTTGACAATGCAAAAAACAATCATCATCATCACTACCCTCTCACAAACCCTTGAATTCAACCACCACTATTACAGTAAACTTGAAAAAAAGTACTTACACTCTAGTAACGATCCCATCATCATTATATTTAAATGAGCAACCAGCTACATCATGCAGAATTATTATTTTTAACCACAAATCCAGTTATATACGATTTTCTATAATATAACCCTAACTTGAAAATAAAACACAATAGAACTAATAACCAATGTGGTCATTCTAACATAACCAAATTCAAAAAAGAACACAAATCGTGGATGCTTTTTTTCCAATAGCTAGAATAGTAATAATATAAGCATGAAAAAGTGTGATACCGTCATTTATAATTAAATACGATCTTGAAACGATTTAAATCCATCACTATCTACTTCTAAAAAACCTACTATAAAATAGTATAGATAAACAAAATTACCTTTCTTTGTTAAACACTACCATTTTCGGCATCTTCACTTTCTTCGTATCATTTAACCTGTATTAATAAACAAAATTTTATTTGTTTTAGGTTCACAACTCTTAAAAACCAGAGAACTATAATGTAGTACCTTATTTGTTTTCAGTATAACATAGCATTGTAGGTGACATCCCTGCAGGATGTACAAAACCAAACATACGATTGCAAATTGTTATTAAATTAAAGACTTCTTGTCAAATATCAAGAATTCAAGCAAAGGGAAATATAACCTATTATTGAGAAGTTCACGAGTGCTAAAATGTTTGAAATCTCCAAAAGCCTCTTCAGACAATGTTTTATAAGTAGAAACTAAAGGGGGGGGGGGGGGGGGGGGGGTGAGGACAGAGAGTGAGAAGCCAAGTATGTTAGAAATTCAAAACCATAATCAAATTTTCAAAAAAATTCAAAACCATTAAAAAAACTCAAAATAAAATAGAATTTATATTGATAAATAAGAAGTAGAAACAATATACGAATTTCTCACTATTAAATCTCAGAATACATATGTATACACCCCTATTGCATTAAGAAAACTTTCATTTCAGTGATAGAAATATCAACATGTGTGATCTTTTTCTCTACCTAAAATATTTTCTTTTCAAGGATAGAAAATCCATTAAGAATATCTACATGAAATCGACAGATTGATATATCCATGAACTCAACACGAACTGAACAAATTGTATCTTTTTCTTCACCTGAAATACAAAAGTTGCAAATCAATAATTAGTGACTAAATCTACATAAACTGAAATAAATCTGCCTAAATTGAACTAAATCAAGCAATTAATGAATTATCAAAACACAAAAACAAACCTTTTTGGTAAGACTCATTACTTTCTTCTGAATATGTAGATAAGCCATATCTAAATGGCCACTACAATTAGACTGCACCCCTCTCACCACTAAATATATGAATAGAAGAACACCAAGCACACAAAGGCAAAACCACTTTCAAGTGCATAGATATCCATACAGTTCATAAAAAATCTGAATTAAAAAAGGAACCCGGAGTTATGTACCCCATAAAACCCATAAAACACAAAATGCAAAAAACAACAACCCCTAACCTAAAATCTATAAATAGACATAGAATAAAAATGTAAAAGAGTTTAAAGTATAGGGTTTTGAAGTATAATCATATCTTCATCTGTAAAAAAAAATAGAAAATAAAACAAAAAGACAATTAGATTCCAATATATAAACATAAATATAAACAAATCTTAAACAAAGCCCTAATTTATCACCATATCTTAGCCAAAATCATAACAACTAAATTATATTGTACACAAACCGCACCATATATTTAGATGTACGTAAGAAATGAGCAACATATCTTCACCACATCATTAAATTTCCAAACCCTAGATAAAAACACCAAAAACACAAATCAAAGAACCATAAAATCAAATATTAAATAAATAACTAAATAGAGATAATATAAGGGAGAGAGAATGGAGAGACAACGCGAGATTGCGCCCAAAAAATAAAAAAATAAGATTTTTCTTACAGATCTGTAAGATTAAAAAACAAATCTATACGTATAACTGATCCAAAACCTATACATATTGCAGATCTACAAAAAATTGTGTATATACATTTGAGAGATAACTCGTTTGCTCCGAAAGCAGAAACTGATGCGATGGGAACTTATTTTATATCTCAACTCTTTAAATAGAAACTCATCGATCTTAGAAGCATTCAGGTAATATTTTTTTCTCTAATAATTACCTCAGTTTGTGACTTTGGCTTCTCCGGTGCTTTTCATATGTCTTTGCTCCTTCATATTTGGTTCTCCTCTCTCCATCTTGGTCTAAGATGGTGATCATGTCTGTATCTCAAGTGGTAGTGGTAGTGGAAGTGTTTGTAGTGAGAAGTGGGTGAGAGGAGATATAAGGGATATTGTATTTTTTTTGGCGTTGGTAGGGGTGAGGGCGGGGAGAGCATCGATTGCATGTTTAAGAAATGAGAGGGTTTGAAGAGGGAAGGGAGCATCAGGTGTATGTGAGAGAAATTAAAGATGGTTTCAAAAGGGTTTGGTGTGTATTTACCAAAGTAATCCATCTATTTGAATTAAAGTGAAAGAGGAGGATTTAATTAGTGAAAAAATAGAGGGAATTCAAAATTATCAAGGGAAAAATAGGTATTGTAGGATAAAATCATATTAATGACATCATCTTTTAATCTTATGACATACATAAGTTTTATACTTTATTTTTTTTATATATATATATATATATATATATATATATATATATATATATATATATATATATATACATAAAGTCTTCTGCAAGGACTCCTTATGGTACAGACCCCGCTACATACAATTTTTGTAAAATAGTAAAAAAAATGAATTTTTTTTAATGAAACTTCATGGATATGATCTCCGCATTGAGAAGATCATCTCTAATTTTGTTCGTCAAACAATTCAATAAAAAAAACACTGATATCAGGTGATTTGAAAAAATAGTGGTATAAATATGCGTTTTCAACTGTTGAAATGTAGGGTCGGCGCCAATCGCTTTATTAATAAAAGTTTTTGATGAAACTTCATGGATATGATCTAGATAGTTAGAAGATCATATCCTTGACGTTTCATAAAAAAAGTCAATCCAAAACTGGGTGAGATGATCGCCAACATTTCAACAGTCAAAAATGTATATTTATACAATTCTTTTACATATCGCTTCATCTCAATGATTTTATTCTTGAATTTTTTGATGATCTTACCACCATGGAGATCATATCCATGAAATTTGATAAAAAAAATTCATTTTTTTACTATTTTAAAAAATGGTATGTACCGGGGTCTGCACTGTAATATTTTTTGTGGTTGTTGATTTGTGTTTCGTGGATTTTTATGAAGTATTTGGAGATTTTTATAAACTGATTCTTTTACCAAAAAGATGCAATTTAAAAACAGGTTTTGAACTTAAAAATTATTTCAATTTTCTCCTTGCATCGTTCAAACGAGATGGCAATCTTATTTGACTGACTTGCATCTCGTTAGAAAGTCGTTTGAAGAATTTATCGAATAAGGTTCAAACAAGGGCTTACTGTTTTGGTTTTTATGATCTCGTTAGAAGTGAAGCTTATGTCATTCGACCGATATAACCATGTAATTAAACTGAGGTCATCTTCTCGTTCGAATGAAATTTTGTCGGGTCGATTTGTGTGTCCGCCTATAAATACTTATTTTCTAGAGAAATTTGTTAAGCGTTTTGATTTATGAAAACTGCAGAACTTATGCTTTTTTATTCACTTTTTTGTAGGAAATATAGTTTTGATTCTTACAATCTTTCCCATATACTTTTGTGAATCATCTATTAAAACTAAAATCACTTTTATATTGAAGTTACTCTTGTGAATAAGTAGTCTTCACTACTGACCTTGTAGGGAATGAGTTTCCACTGCTAGTCTTATAATTCTTCAATAAATTATTGTTAACGACTTCGGTCTTTATGGGTTCTCAATGGAATTTATTATAAATGGAAGAAAGTGATCTTTGTGGTTCTTGAGGGAATCATGGTTGTATCTCTCTATTATATTTATAAGTTGTAATTTGGAAAGTATAATGAAATAAAAGGTTTTTCCCCTTGGTTTTTTATCCTGAAATTGAGATTTCTTTACATGCTTGATGTCAATCACATAGTTGCGTGTCCCATTAGAGAAAAGTGCACTCTCAAATTGGTATCAGAACTGGTTTCACCAAATTATTGTGAGATCATTGTTTGCAAATTTTTTTGGAGATATTAACTGTTTTGAACATTGATTTTAAAAAATCACAAATTTTCTGATGGAGAACTTATATAATAGGATGCAAATTTTTGATGAATCAAACTATGCCTATTGGAAAGTTTGTATGAGATCCACTTTAAAAGAAATTAATGAAAGAGTGTGCATTGTATGTGAAATAGGGTGGAATACTCCCACTATCACACTTGGGGATAACATTAATCCCAAACATGTTTCTAATTGAACTGATGATGAGTTTAAGTGGAGTACCTATAACTCCCGAGGACCTAGTGCCATTTTTGCAGCCATCACCCCTGACGAATTATGACGTGCGCTACGTCTAAAGAAGCATGAGATATCCTCCAGTTGACACATAAGGTACCAACCCTATCAAGGAATCTAAGCTTCAAATTTTGACCACCCAGTTTGAGACTATCAATATGTTAGAGTCCGATAGTTTCAACAAATTTTATGTTAGGTTGTCAAACATTGTTAACACGAGTTTTAATATGGTTGAGAGAACTGAGGTGTCGAGAGTGGTGAAAAGGATTTTGAGGTCACTCCCTTCCCAATTTAGTCCTAAGGTCACTGTGCTAAACTCTTTAGGGATCTTATACTCTCTTGGGTAAAAAGAAGAGGAATAATTTTAAAGACTCAAAATAATAAAAATAAAAAGGAGAAAGTTTATGAGTCTGAATCTGAGGGCGGGGTTCATTTCGATGACTTGGACTTGTTTTACGAATTTTTGCAAAAAAATTCTCAAAATTTCCAAATATAATTCTTCTAATAAAAAGATTTTTGAGAAAAATAAAAAGAAGAATGAGGTGATGGATGGCGGTGAGAAAGAGGAATATATAAAGTGTTTGAGTGCAAGGGAAAAGGGAACAAGACTTTTGAGTGTCACACTATGCTAAAGGGAACGGGAAAAGAGATTGATAACAAAGGTACTCTTAGTGATAGTGACATCGAGTTGACCACATGAAAAGTGTGTTTCTTTCATGGCTAGTCACGTGAGCACATATAATTAGTCACACAACGATGAGGAAACTTGTAAAATTGTAAATGTGAGAGCCTTTAATGATTTATACAACAAGACTTTGAAGACAAAAAATATTAATAAGGAGTTGTCTCTTAGGGTGATAGATTTGGAGAGAGAGATAAAAGTTTTGACGATGTGTGAGGTGCTGACGAGTCAATTCAAAAAGGGGAGAGTTTCTTTGTGTGACCAGTTGATCGTCTTAGGCCGATAATAGAGTGAATTGACCAAAACTGTGGCTAGTCTTACGGGAGATCTACAATCTTCATTGAAGACTCGTGAGAAACTTGAATTCCGTATATCCCAACTCAAGAGAGATATCGAACGTGCCTAGGAGGTCAAGGTCACTTTAGAGGACACATCTCATAAGGTTGGAAAGATGATCCTTGGTCCCGCTTTGGGTAATGTTGAGGGACTAAGAATAGGTTATGACAGTGAATCTACTTCTTATGATGCACTCGAGCCGGTTTCTGAGTTTTTGATAGATTCTTATGGTTTTCAAATTAACCTACCTAGGCATTTGATTCCTTATAGGGGAGCACGTCCTAGACATTTTGAAAGAGGTGTTCTTAAGCCCATTTATATTTGTTCCGATTGCAAGAAAAAATGACACCTTTAGGGAATTTTGTTTTAAGTTGGGTAGTGTGTCTCATAGGTATCTTTCACGATATGCTACTACATGTGTTCCCACACTCACTCCTACATATGTTACTCCGCATTCTCCTACACATCGCATGAGAGATTTTAAGCGTTCTAAAGAGCAAGTTGAGTATTTGGTTAAAACTTCACACAATTTTATGGATGTTTTTCATAGGATGTCACCTCATTTGGAGAATACCTCTGGACCTAATGATTGAGGTTTAGATTTGTTTTCTATCATAGGATGCTTTTCGTGCATATATTTGGGTGCCATTCCTATTGAATTTTGAGTTATTTCCATGGGTAGAATAACATCATACCCATAAGTTAAGTCATATGGGTTAATTTTAGTATTTGAACTTTTAAAAGTCCTATAAGCCCACAAAACATGTTACAACAAATTATGACAATCTCTTGGATTCTTCTCAACCACTTTTCTCAAATTAACTTTAATTACTTTGTTAGTGGACTCAACTTAGTCATTTGATTAAGCATAGTATGGTACTAACTTTGTTAGGGTTATGCCTCACCTTAAAGTGAACTCTAATACCATTTTTTGATTAAAAAATAGTTTCATTATCTGAGGTTATGGTTTATAGAATCCAAAATCTATATACAATGTATTTCAAGAAGTCTACTAATTCATTTTGTTGACTGACTTTAAAGCTTTTGACTCTACCCACTTAGTGAAATAATCATTTGCAACCGAAACTAAACTATATATCTTTGAAGATGGGTGGATAAATCATGCCAATTACATAAATTTTCCATCCTCTAAGAGGCCCAGGATTGACCACATATTGTATGTCAATTATACGCATATGTTTTAAAGGGGCATGTTGTTGGAACGTTTAACATCCTTTTTCAAATTCAATCCAATAATTTAAAATATATGGCTAATAAAATCATTGTTGCCTCCTTAAAAACCATCTCAATTTTGGTCCAGCCTGATGAGATATGCATAGGCCCTCATGAACCTGTGCTATGGTTGTTATGACTTCACTTTTACTTAGGCACTCTAGGATATTCCATCAACCCCTATAGTTTGTTTCTTTCAACCTCATATCCCTATTAGTTTTAAAATTTCAACCATTTACATATTTCATAATTGGTTTCCTCCAATCTTATTAGACAACAATATTTCCAATTTCCACCCTGGGCCATCTATTACATATAAGATAGGATATCTTTTTAAAGATGCCATCAATAGGATATCTTTTTAATTTTTCTCCGAAGTCATTATCAAGTGTGAAACTTTATGCCTTTTGAGCCATTTAATTGTATTTTTCATTTAAAACCCCCAGAATATGATTTAAAGTTACTTCATCAAATTTGGATAATTAATTTAATGCCATCTAGTTATATAGAGCCAAACCCTCATGGAGACATTTATATTCACTAGTTAGCTGTCTTATAAAAAGTTGGGAATCACCAATGACTTCTATAATTAAAGAATTTAAACTTTAAAGGATTTCAAATTCCATTATGACAACCTCATATTTCACTTGGTTATTCAAACATGTATTTTTTTTAAACTTGTAACCATGCCTTATTTTAATATATTCAGGAATTCAAATCCCTATCCGTGACATAATTTAAGTCTTAAAACCATAAAAATATAGACTCCAAGGGCTTAAATATACATGAAATATCTCATATTTCGTATTGATTTCATCCTCACATGGGTGATCTACTAGGAAATCAACTAAGGCTTGGACTTTTACCGCCTTTTGAGGAACATAATGCAAACATAATTCCGACAGTGCTAACACTTATTTGCCAATTCTATTTCTTAATATAATCCTTATTAGAATGTATTTAATTAAATTAAACTTTGAAGGGTCAAAAACTTCTTTAGGAAATAAATAGTACCTCAATTTCACAGCGGCAAAGTACGAGGTTAAACATAGTTTTTCCATTACAAAACATCAACATTCAAAGTCATTTAAAAACATACTAAGGTAATAAATAGCTTGATCCTTGTGATCTTCACAGTCTTAAGACAATCACATTCCAATGGATGCATAAGAGGCTGAAATGTATAAATTAGATGGCTTATCTTTTCTTAGAGGAGCCAAAAACAGGTGGCTTAAATAGGTACCTCTTGAATGATTGGAAAGATTACTCATGCTCATCCTTCAAATACAGCTATTATTTGTATTTTACCTTCAAGAAAGGATAAAATACTTTAGTCTTTCTACAGGATTAGATATAAATGTTCTAAGAAAATTAACTTGACCCAAAAACCTTCATAATTTTATTTATTTCTAGGGGATTTGCTCTCAATAATAGCTTTAGCCTTATTCTCATTAATCTGAATTCCTTTTGTATGCACCAAATATCAAAGAAAGTTTCTTGCAAAAACTCTAAAGGCATAGTTTATAAGGTTCATTTTATGTTGATACTACCTCACTCTTTGAAAAGATTTGTAAGGACACAAATTTTCAATTGAGTCCTTTGTAGTTTTGGCTCACTTCTGAACAAAAACATTCGAGTCATAGGATAGTGTTATTTTGTATCTTTCAAGCCCATGACATGTTAAAGTTGAAGATGTTGCGGCCTTGCTTTACAAAAGAACATCATTGCTGAGTTTCAGTGCCTTGTTTCAAGTCATCAACATCACATTTCAAGTCTCCAAAGGTATGAATGCTTTTATATATTTGTAGAGGACTTGGAATAATTTTTAATGGGTGTTATATTTATTTAAAATAATGTTTTTAGGCTTAAAATAAAAAATGTACATTTTGTCAGTTCATTCGATATTATCGTTCGAACGAGAATGTCGTTCGAACGAGTTTGCAAGTGATGTTTCCCTTTTGGCCTCTGGAACTTCGTTAGAAGGATCATTCGAACGAGACTTCATTCAAATGAAAATCTCGTTCGAACGAGATTTTTGGCAGGAAATCTTTTTGGTAGTTTTTAGCCATCATCCCACTCTTTTGTTCCCACCAACTCTTCCAGATTTATAATTTGCGGGAAACTCTTTTAAAAATCAAACTTTTTGATAATTTCTAAAAACTCCTTGAGAGAAAATTTCCTAACATCAAAAGTTAATTGTTTTGTATTTTTGTGAATCAATAAAATTAATCCTTCTAAAACACATACGCCCAATTGTTTAGTTTATCCAAGTTTATACATTTATATTATTTTCTTGGTCTATTTTGGCACCCGGTTCACTTTTCTATCCAAGAAGAAAAGAGTTTGGATTTCCTTCTACATACCTCAAAGAATTAGAGGTTTGTGTTTTGTTGCGGTATTCTCACATGGTCAAAGGCACCATGGGTGGTTGATGGCAACTTAGTCTCGATTAGTGGACTCTAAGGTTCCGGTGGACTCCGGGATTATTCGCTAGGCAGAGGTTGAAGATCGAAGGAGCGCATCAAGGTTGGAAGGGAGTCAGTCAGTTGTGTAAGTTCTCGTATCGAGTATTTGGAAAATTCATACTATACTTAGTGAAATTGTTAGGCCAGGGCCGTCCGAGGTTTTTTTTTCCCGATTTGGGTTTTTCCTCGTACATCGCCCTGTTGTGAGATTACTTATTTTATCTTGTTTAACTAACCTAGAACGCATGCTTAGGTTAAAAAGATAAAATTGGGTCTAATTTAAAATCTTGCTTAATTTGGTGCTAGTTTAATATTTGGGTGATTAGGCTCAAAGTGGGTTGCAAAGGGATAATTTTTTTTCACAACTTTATTATGGCTAATATTTTTGGGTTAAACAAAAGAGGGTCTACTTCATTGTCCAAATTGCTAATCACATTATCTTATGCATCTCGAGATTAATTAAGTTTAGAGATATATTTAGCATGAATTTTGAGACAACATTTCACACATTTCCCATAACCGATCCAAACAAAGGATTGAGATCATCAAAGACTTATTAAAATGCCGAAAAAAACTTTGAGTTAATCATAAACTCGGATTGATATAAAAATTCATAAAAAATTGAAAGGCTCGAAATCTCACCGGGTTTGATCAATCTCCACCCTTATTCGTTAAGTCATCAATTTGCTTTCAATTTCCATCTTTGGTCAATTTTGGCTTAGTGCATTTCGATTGTTAACAATTTGAGACTTTAAATAGAATAAAGGTGATATTTTAAAAAAAATTAAATTCCAATTTTTATTTATTTTGAACGAAAATATTTTTGGCTTTTTGTAATTTTTTTGAAATTTTTGAAAAAAAACACACTTGGAAAGAACATGTGATCGAATCAATGAATCTAAGCAATAAATGGGAAGAATATCCCACACCCCTAACTGAAATGTTGCATTGTCCTCAATGTGAATCAAGAACACAACATAAAGAGAGCAAAATAAAGATATTACCTAAATGGAGCGATCCCTGATGAGTGCGAGTCCATTGAAACTACAAAACATGTTAGAACCAAGTATAACAAAAAGATTAACAAAAACTTTAACTAATTACTCTAAACTAAAAAAAAAAAAAAAAGGAAAAAGATAAGGCTAATTATGTACAACCTACGATTTGAACTTCTAATAAGTTAAGCACTAGAAGTCGAAAATTTTGAGGGTCCACCCAAAATACAATTTGAATTTGAGCGATTAATGGTGTACCCTCACTAGAAAGCATGCCTCCCTAAAAATAAGAATTCCGTTTGAATAACGGAAGGCATGTGTAAGGCGAAAAAAATGAACCATCACCAATTAAATTTTTTAGGGGGGTAATGAGGGATTTGAGTGCACAGGGGGACAAGTACCATTGAGATCCAAGAAAAATAGAATCACGTTCCAAATATTTTTCAAGTAGTATGGGAAGCGGATCACACAAACAAAAAGATTCCATCTTAGAAAACAATTCAAGCATAAAGTCCTTGTCCTCAAAATCTTCTCCCCCACAATTTTCAACTGGATCTGGTGGAGTGACATGTCTAAGTGTATGGACCGTAAGATGAAGCATCTCAAAAAAACATTCCCATACAAGAATCAGATCAACATCCTCATGACATTCATCCAGTTCTTGTGATGGATTTAATGGTTTGATAATAGTGGGTACATAAGGAGACAGATGATCTTCAACGTGAGTAGATTTTGCAATATTTATAAGAGGTTGATATTCAAAAGAACTTGGATCACTCTCAATGATTTCATCCTCAAAAAGGTTAGGTGAAGCCCAAGTCTCGACCTTCTCTAAGTTGTCCAAATAATCATTAAACTCCTTGCAAGTTGCTCTAATTTTCAACTCTGTAGCAACAAGGTCATCATATTTCTTTTTGATAATAATCAAGAGTTCTTCCAAAGTAGGCTTCTTTGGTTCTAGCACCTCATATTCCTCATTTGGTTGAAAACATTCTTCAACTTCAAAAATATCGAAAGAAAAATCATTATTGGGTTCAAATAATGCATCTAACTCTTGCTCCCAATAACGATTTTTTTCTCAATATTCTTTTTCAAGTCTTTTTTCTTCAAGCAATTCATTTTGATAAATTGGGATGGACTTAGCACTGGGCTTGTATTTATGAGACTCATCTTTAGTGATATTGATCCAATGTTCATAAGTCTTGAACGCCTCCTCCTCACTATTATCATAACAATTAAAGCCACCAAAAGAGTTAAAGTAAGACATTTCAAATTGGGCAATTAAAAGACGTGACACCCATATTTCTTTTTTTTGGGTGGGGCGGGGGGGGGGGGGGGGGGGGGATTTTTTTTAAGGTCAAATTCAGGATTAACCAACCTAACCTAAAGTCTACCTAATTCCTTAGCAACGGCGCCATTTTTATCGAGGTGTAAACCGAGCGTCCGTGTAAATACGCTAGTCGTTGTTATCGGCTTCCAACTGCAATACAAAAACCTAAACTATAACTACACTCTTGCGGAGTATAGTGGTGAGTCTGGGTATCGAATCCACAGGGAGTTAGGACGTGTGAACGTGACGACAAAGGAAAGGTAGTTTAATCCTAAAGTTCATATTAAAATAAAAGAAAAGAAAAAGATGATTGATTTTTGAATTTTATCTATGAATTAACTAAATTCAATTAAATTAACCTACGCATGCAAAATTAACTAACTAAGAAGGAATTAATATGAATAAAGAAATGGGTTAAGAATACACTCCCCCAAACCCTAGTGTGTATGCCAGTACAAAATTAGTCATAAATTAGATAATTGATCAGAACCAGTCTTTAGTACTCCAAAGAATTATATATATGAGGTTCAATCCCGCATCATACATAATCAAAGAATGAGTAAATCAGTGTTGCAATAGTTCACGCGCGTTGCATCCTTAAGCACCCGGGTTACCTAGGGCAAACGAGGTCAAAAGGTCTGCAATGGTTGTGAAACTATACAACACGATCTAATCACTTATTTAATTTAGAGGACAAATTTTATATCTATGCATACCACACCGGGTTGGGTTCATGCATCACCACCCTTAAAAACTTAGCTACACAAGGTTTTATGAGAAGAAAACAGATTCATAACTATGCATGGAATTATTTATCTAAGAAAAATTGTTTCAAAAGAAAATTGCAAAACAATTGAGAATTGAATTGAAAATAAAATTTAGAATAAATAAGAGAATGGAAATTGATACTTGGATTGAAGATTGAAACTTGTAATTAGCACTAGGGAAAAGAGATGAGCTTAAATCTAGAATACTCCTTGTTGCTCAAACTTATAAACTAGGGTTTTTCTAAGAATATGAAATTGTCTACCAAAGAAAAAGAAATGAAAAGGCACTCTAAAAAGGATCCCCGTTTGAAAGGATGTAGGGTTTGGCCTTTTATAACACCAACCAGCACGATTTGACAACTAATAGCGATGAGCTGTACGAGATATTCAAAGATTTGCACCTCTTCAACTCGAAATTAAATTTCAGAATTTTAACAGTCGGACCGTCCTACTATCATCGGATCGATTTGGTTCCATCTAGATCGAATCTTTTTTTATTTTTCGGGACCGGTCCTGTACCGGATCGGTTCTTTTTTTATTTGTCCGGACCAGTCCTATTTTTCTGCTCAATTTCTCTTCATTATCTCGCAACTTCAAAACCTCCTAACTTCTTCACCGTAGCTCGGATTGAGGTGCCGTTTTTTCTAGTGTTCTTGTAATTGGAATCTCTTAAACTTGCCAACAGGAGCCACCTCTGGACTAAGGCTGAAAATTATGAAAATGCCCTTGAACTTCTTATTTCGTGCTTTCTTTCACTGTTTTGAGTTCTCCTTCGTACTAACTTGCATGAAATACCTATAAAGCACATGAGAAATACACAAAACACGAAATAGTTACCAAAAGAGGTTATTAGCATAAATAAGACACAAATTCAAGATATTTACACTGCACGGGATCATAAAAATACCGAAATTAAGGGGATAAATGTGAAGAATATGTGCCTAATTATTGGGTATGTTTAAATTAATTAATTTAAGTTGGAATACTTAAATGGCCAATGATTTTATTCCTGATAGTTTAACTTAATAATTAAATTAATTTGGTTTAAGTGAAATTTTAAGTGTGTGTGTGTGTGTGTAGACTTAATTTCACTTAATTTTGTTTTTAGAAATTTGTGTTTAATTTAATTTGTCATCTTTTTAAAGAACAAAAATCAAATAAAATATGGAAAATTAAATTATTGTGTTGAACCATCTTTATTCCGCATTTAAAGTAAATTGATATTTAAAAATATGAAAATTTAAAATTGGGTGTCATTATCAGAGCCGGAGCACTAATTTCATGTATTAAGGTCCTTTTAAATATTTTTCACTAAAAATGGAATTTTTTCCATTTTCAAAATTTCCTATTTTATATGGTTCCAACTACGTGTATTGGAAAGCACGTATGAAATCGGAACTTAGGTCTATCGATGAGAGGGTTTGGTTGTCAGTTGTTAACGGGTGGTCCCCACCCACATATTTAGTGAAAAATGAGCGTGTTCCCAAACCCGCAGATACATGGAGTGCAAATGAATTTAAACTTGCAAATTTTAATTCCCGAGGTTTAAATGCTTTGTTTATCATGGTCACACCGGATGAATTTTGACGCATTATGATGTGTGAAACTGCTAAAGAATCTTGGGATATTTTACAACTCACTCATGAGGGAACTAGTGTCGTAAATTCTTCTAAACTCCAAAACCTCACCACTCAATTTAAAACCATCAAAATGAATAAAAAAAATATATTTGATGAATTTCATGCTAGAATTTTTTATATAGGTTAGTTCATCTTTTAATTTGGGAGAAAAAATACCCGACGACCGTGTAGTAAAATTTTTTTTACAGTCCCTACCCGATAGATTTATTCCTAAGGCGACCGTGTTAAATTCTTTACCCACTTTAGCCTCTATGAAATTAGAAGAGCTCGTAGGTGATTTACAAAACTATGAACTAGACATTCTTCCCTCCAAAATAGAAAAGAAAATAGATAAGGGTGTTGCTTTGAAAGCCCTGAAAGGAGGAAAAACAAGTAGTAGAGAGTGAAAATGCTAATGACTCAAAAGATATGGCCATGTTTGCTAGGAAGTTTTATAAATTTTTAAATGTAATAAAGATAAGTTTAAAAATGATTTTACGAATTTTGAAAATTCTAAGCATGATAAAGCCGAAAAGATCCTTAAAACTTTTAATGAAAATTTAAATAGGGACGAGTCTAATAGGTGTTACGGTTGTGAGGGTTATGGCCATAGGTCTTTTTAATGCCCTACTAAACTAAATAAAGAGGGTAAACAACCAATTTCATATAATGATACCCTTAGTGATAGTGATAAGGAAGAGGGACCCGCTTCCCCCATTGAGCGCAACTTTGTCGTATTCATGGAAAGTCTTGTGAGCACTGATAATGAATCTTCCCATGAAGATATACAAATAAATGACACTTCCGAGGTCAAAGTTTATGATTCCCTTATTTTTTATGGATGTGAGAGTGAAGAAGAGAGAGGGAGTGAAAATGAAGAAGAGGTTGATGTGAGTGAACTTTAATTTGCATTTCAAGAACTATACGATGAATCTATTAAATTAAAATGAGCAAATTTGAAGTTAGAAGCTAGTTTAACAGAGATTGCCAGGGTCATTGATGAGAGTGCATTACTTGATGACCTTAGGACACGAGAGATAGCTCTTCAAGAGAAGCTTGAGTATGTAGAAGGCGAGAGAGATAGCCTTAGAGGTTTGATGGAATCCTTGAAAAAGGAGATTCTCGAGTTTGAAGAGAAAAATGGTTTACTTGAGTCTAAGATTGTAGAGCTTGAGAAGAAAGTGAGAGACTCAAGTAGAGTCAAATTTGATTTGGAGAGTCGTTCGGAGAAATTAGATAAAATCTTAGGAACGGTCCAAATTAAAAATGACACTTGTGGTTTAGGCTTTGATTCGTGTAATGATTCCACTATTAAAGCCAAAACCAATGTTTTTGGATAATCCTCTTGCAGCAATGTTACAGATCATTCCTTAGGCAAGTCTTTTCACTGAGTGTTTAGGTGCTCGCATTGTGGTCGAAAAGGTCATATTAGGAAGTTTTGTTTTGATCTTAAGAGAGGTCCTAAATAATCCCAACGTAAGGAAACCAAGGTTGTAACGATTATTACACCCTGAGATCGTCATTCATCATTAGTTTGGGTTAGAAGATCCAACTTTCTACCTTTATAAGATAGGATTTTTTATTCTCATTTACTTTCACACAATACCTCCCTTGCTAAATCCAAAAGTTGAATGTGTTAGTTGGTTGCATACTTTAGCTTTTATGCTTCATGCTATATTATCATGCTAATTTTATGCTTGTTTATCATTGTTCTAGTCTATACTTCAGGATTTATCACATGCTAGAATTATGATTTTTGTTTGTCTTTTGTATTATATTTATTTCATTGTGGTTTGAATTAAATGAAAAGTACAAAAAGATTTTTGTTTATCATTTGTGTTTTATCTTAGGAGTAATTTAGGCCCTTATGAAGTTTAATGACATTTACCCATTCTGGACAAGGGTTTTTATAAACTAGTGTTTGCGCCCTCGGCTAATATTCAACATATTTCCTGTACCAAGTCCACAATTTTATTCCTACCTACTCCCCTAGGCAACTACTTATTTTATGGGGAAGTTACATGGTTTAACAAAGTATTTAGTTGCACCAAAGGTGGTGGAATACGTGGAAGCACAATTTGTGATGTTTGGTAAGGAATTGGGAGGGAAACTTAAGGATTTAGGTTATGAAGTCTCCCAGGGTTCCCCCGGGTTCTAGTTCAAACACTGGTTTATTAATAATTCCATAGTTCAAAGTATTTCTAAAGTCTACAATGGTCTTATTTTGGCCCTAGTCCTCAGGTGCTATATGGTTCTACTCTTTCAATTGGATTACCTACATTTAGAACAATATTATTAACATATCCTCTTATTCTAAGGTTGTTTCCAAAATTGGTTTCACCATTATTAGTTCTATAATAGAAAATATGGTAGTGGTTCAGTTGGGTAGTTATATTTAATTAAAACTATGGTGTATAGGTTTGACTACTAATTTTCATCCAATTAGGTATAGCTAATCTACTAGTCACCATGGTTATCATATTGTTAGGATTTTGTACCATATTCCCAAAGTGATCATAAAGAAATTTATATGGTCAATCATTTGGTCTTGAATACCTGTGGGCACACTAACTCATGGCGTAGTTTGAATATTGGAGGCTCCAGGAGGCATTGAAATATTGAACTCTTGACTACGAGTCAATTTTCCTAACTAATGAATTTTTTGACCAATAGTTTCTCTAAAGTAGAAATATGCTGGCCAATGGAGCTAATTTCACCACATTTCCAGTTATATTTTCACTTCAACGTGCCCTAGAAATTGGTAACCTTCACACAACACTAGTGTCCCACTGGGCACGAAAGAAATATTTTTGGATTATTTTCACTATCATGATAACTAAACTTACTTAGGATTGCGAGCATGTAATGTAATATTGGTAGTCTTTCCAACTAAGGATATTAACCTAATTACAATTATTAGGTGATTATGTTGCATTCGATGCCTCAATTAAGAGGACTTATGCTTCCCTTAGGAAAGACTTTGAAGTGAGTGATAAGTTATAGTGATTAACTAGGATAAAAAAAATTAAATTTCATGAATTCATATAAAACTAAAGAATTGTAAAGAAAACAAAATTAAATGCGATGAAAGTAATGAGAAAGGATCGGTTAATGGAATCACTATCTTAGGTTACACACACAAAGATCCAATTTTTAACCAATTTTTATCTTGATTATAATTATGTGTGCATGCAAGATAGAGTCCAAATTAAATATTCCAAACCACATAATCAAATCAACCCAAAGAGAAGATGTTTCGATGAAAAATCCTTTTCGGGCAAAACATTTAATTTCAGCACTATTTAAGAAAAGACAGACACATGATGACTTATAACCTACTTAGATATCCACTTGGTATAATGATATAGTGTCTTCAATTCTTCAATAGAAAATGATACAGTCCAGCACCTTCCACAGCAAGTGAATCTTACCTCGGTATCTGATGATGCTTATTATCACCACCTCAAATGTACATGTAGGTTAATGTCTAGCTAAGTTAATAACAAAAACAATCACAGAGATAAATATATGTAGAGAAGGGGATGAGAGAGATAGAAAACACAAAGATATAAGTGGTTCGACTTGAGCCTATTCCATTGTGCAAGAGGATAAGACTGTTATATTACTATTGGGCACCGAAAACCATGTTTTAGATTCACTCAAGCTTTCTTTCTCTAGGATTACCTAGAAGATTGCCACATGCCCTCTACTCAAGTATGTCATGATGATGAAATATTCCCTTATGTAGGTTGGCGATCTTTTATATCGGTATGATACATATGGCATGATGATGCACTGGTTGGGCATTAAACATGAGGTATTGGAGTCAGTTTCGTTGGTCTTGGCAAAGACGAGACTTTGGAGGTGGTGTTCTAGGTAGAAAACTACAAGACGGTAGAGATTACCTTAAAAAACTCATGAAGATATTGGCTTATCAGTGCAGTAGGAGGTTAACACAAGATAGAGCCAAGACATAGATTCAGTTTAGACCGCAAAGTAAGACTTCATGTGTGACTACAACTGTTATAAGGACAAGGTCTCAGAGGTTGAGACTGGTTAGTGTGGACCTCTGTGTTCTGGGCCCATATGTAGATGAGTCTGATGGACACTGAGATGAGGTCATGGTGCTAGGCTTAGTCTTATCCAGGATGAGGTCGCACTTATGTATATTAATTGACCCGAAACTTTAATCTTTAAAGTGAATTGAAGGTTGAGGGGTATAATCATCCGACCCTTTATGAGGTTAGGACCACCCAGTGTCAGAAGCTGCTTTAGAGATATGAACGAGTCATGCAGAGGTCGTGACTATCCTATCCATTTCCCAAATATATATTTCTTTTGAATGTCTTTAATTAGACACTTGTCAGTGAGCGTGTCTCTTGGTATGTTTCCCAAGGAATGGTGGTCGTAGGCCAGCCTAGGGATTTGTGTTCTAATGATGCCTCCCTCGTGGAACACGTGTAATCATTGTGATTTTCAAATATCGAAAATCTCAAATCATTCTCCTTTTTCTCAATTTTTTCTCCCACTCTCAAGGTTTTTTTTCTAGGAAATCATGTTCCTTGATTCTCTCTCATTGAATCATCCTTTTTCTGGCGAGTCCGATGTTCCTTTCTCATTCCAAAGTCTTCCCTTTCATTCAGGTAACCCCTTTATTTGAATTTATTTCATTCAATTGGTGTTATCCTATTTCTTTTCGATTTTAATTATTTTCGGTGACCTTTAAGTGTTTCGACGACCATTCATGGTTATTCTAGGGAATTTTTAATGAATTTGACGGAGTTTTTGGGTTATAGAGAGTTAGGAAAGGTAGGTTTTGGAGATAAATTGCCTTTTTCATCGATAACTTGAATTTTTTGTCACCCTCCGTTAATCTTCCCCGGTGATCTTCATATTGATTCATGATTGGCTCCCCATTTGAAAACAATTAGGGTTTCACTTTGATCATTTAGTCAACCTAGATTAAACCCGTTCTTGTTTGAATGCACAGAAGACTGTATGAGTTAGGTGAACAATATTCACACTTGAGGGAGAGTATACTTATGGAGATACGCAAAGCTGAGGCCAACGATAAATGTAGATCTGAGGCCAAATCTATACTTCTAATTTAACCAACCCCCTTGTTTGCAATATGTCTTCTCCGATTTCTCACATATCCATCTATGACCGCAACTAGTGTTATTGATATTAGCAGTGATAGAATGCCTGATACATTTTCTCAGGGGTCATATTTTATGTCTTCATCTGAGGGTTATAACCCATATATATTTAAGGAGTCTGAGAAGGAAGACTCTTTTGACAAGGCTGCACAAGTTCCAAGGTCTTGTCTAGACGATACTGATGCTTCTAGGTACAATAATTCAGAAAACCCCCAAGAGGCCTCAGACAATGATGATCTCAGAGTTTAGGTTTCTTACACATAACTACTAATGGATATTCCTTTTTTGTCCATGACTAGTGTCAATATTCCCAAGTGGTGCTCCTACCATTGATATTAAGGACAAGGAACCACTTGACACGTCCTATGCTGTAACATTTCAGAGCTTTATTCGAGGGAAAAATATTCTTTTATGGAGGCATCTCTAGGGGATAAAATACTCTATTAACATGAGAGTCCCATCTGAGGATGAGAAAGCCTATGACAATCGAGAGGGCGAGGTAGCAGTCTACGAATAGATGTTTAAGGTCGACTTCAGAGTACCAATCCACCCTAATGTCACAATGATTCTTGCTAGCATGGGACTCTCCCCACTTTAGCTTTCTCCCATTTCTTGGAAAATTATTCTAATCTTTACCTATCCATGGATACAATTTTATGACATCAATATTCCTGTTAGAATTTTTTGGGCATGTTACACTGTGTCAATAACTAAAGCTCAAGAAGCTACTTCCACCTCATAGCAAGGAAGTCTGCCAAAAAGGTTCTGATTGTAAATTAGACTTCAAACCATCATTGGAAGCCTTGATATTTCTTTGTCTCGGGGGCTTTGGAGTTCGAAACTGATGCTCCATGAAGTGCTAATGAACCAAAGGTTCCCCAAAAGTGGGAAAATGCGGCTATGATGGCCAGGCTTGATCCTGAAATAATTATTGATGGTCGGAATAATATAGATCATATATGGACACAAGGAAAAGAGGATGGCATGGTCGAGTTCTAATAGTTCACGACCCTTGGTTTTTTGGAAAATATGGGTCTGAGGGTTGACCCCCTCACCAAGATGAGTAAGTTAGAAACTTTTTCAACTGTTCTATCATCTTTCATATAAACGTCGATACTAATCATCGTCTTTTATTTACAAGTCATCCAGCCGACACTCCTAAGGATATTTAGAAGATGGCTATCCCAAGCTTAGCTAATATGCTAAAAACAACCACCAGTAAGAAACCCACCCACTCTTCCCCAACTAAGAAAATAACAACTGGTCAACCCGGTCAGGCCGAGGGAGGCAAGAAAAGAAATGAGAAAGTTAGGGGTGTCAACACTGGTCCCCCTCCCCCAAAGAAGAGAAAGTACTATGAATCATCCAAGGCCACCACTGACCATGCTATACCGATATCAAGTGATTATGCGCTTTCTTCACGGTTGTCCCAGCTAAGAATCCCCATCGACTCTCTAATCAGGAATAAAAAGACAGCATATGAAGCTTTCAGGTTCATACTGGCTGACTCTAATGGAAAATTTCTTCAAGCTATGAACCCGTATCGACTTGGGGACTTTATCCATCGAAAGGACACCTATGTAATAATATTTCAAGTTTATCTTCATTATTTTCAAATGTTGTCTCATATTTTGCTAACTTCTACTTTCTTTGCTTTGTAATCTCTTCTTGGTCTTCACCAACTAGACCAATGGGTTCAAGAAAACCTTCATGTGGTCTAGTAGGCAAATAAGGCCATTAAGGCCTAAAAATCGATGAAGAAGTAGCTAAAAAATGTCAAGCTGAGTCATAAGCATGAAATTAAGAAGTTGGAGAAGAATAAGATAGATGAATTAGCGGTCCAAAATAAAGTCCACAAAATTAAGATTGAAGCCCTTTAAAAAAACATGAGCCTAAGACTAAGAAGGTTGTTAGGAAGGATATTGAAGCCTTCAAAGTTTTCGAGGAATTTTCTTGTTATGGTTTCCAGTACTTGGACAAGGGAGCTAAGACGCTTGCCATTAGGACCTTCATAATTATCCTGACCTTAGTAAAATCCCGAGCCTTAGCTAGCAAAGGATTTGAAGACCTTTTATATTGTTGACCCCATAGTTGCTATCGCTCTTGGTGAAGTAAAGATTGAGGCTAATGCTGAGACCACTTTGGACAAGACCACAGTTCATGATGATACTGAGGAAACAAACGATGGTAATGTGGAGGAGGAAATTCAAACAAAGTATCTTGCATCTGTAGTCGTATCGTATGAGTCTGAGAAGGAGAAGGAAGCTTGATCTTTTTCTCTTATTGGGTGGCCATCTGTGACCTAATACACTTTCTGATGTAATCATCTTGAACAATACTATCTATTTCTCATATTTTTTAATGTTTGTAGCAATTAAATTTTTTTATCTTCTTTTGATGATATATACCATCTTGTGTTTAGTATAATCCATGTGTTAAATTTTTGGCCAAGTGTAGTTTCTACATTTCCTTATCTTATCACCATAAAAAAAAGTTCTGAACACAATGCTTGTGGTTGCACTCTGACTTTAATACATTATATTCACCATAACAAGCTGATGTTTAAGAGACCATATAAAATGATTTTTAGATTTTATTTTTCACCACCTGAGTGATGTTATAACACGGATCCCCCTTCTCGACGTTGTTGGGAGGGTATAGAGGAGATGGGACTCCTCATAAAATTTTGTATTTCTGAGAGAGTTATGATCTTTAATTCACCATAAGCTGATGTTTAAGAAATAATTTAAAAATCATTTTTAACTTGTGGTTTTTACCACCTAAATGATGTCACCACACTAATTCCCCCTCTTGGCATTATTAGGAGGGCATGGAGGAGACGAAACTCCCCATACACTCTTATATCGCCTAGATTGATTTATAAACTAATTAACCATAAAAAGAATGTTCCTTAGTTTAATATAATTCAAACCATGCGACAATAAGTAGGTTAAATACGAGTCAAAACATAGATTTTTTTATTTATCACATCGTCGAACAAATGAAACTAAAATTGAAACACACTAAAACTAAAATTGAAAGCTACATTTTTTACAAAAAAACTATTGATAATTTATTTTCAAATTATCAGCATTCCATAGGTTAGAGAAGGGCTCCCCTCTTAGTTTTCCACTTATGTGTGCCCAATACGACCTTTTTTGTCCCCATGTATGGTCCGTTCCATTTGGAATGGATCTTGTTCAAATTTTTCTAGAACTTTTTCAAAACTAGATCACCCACGATTTTTGGTATAGCCTTCACCCTCTTGTTGTAGAATCTTGCAGCCCTTTGTTGGTAAGATGATTGTTGGACTATTGTATCCTCTCGTATTTATTCAATTGGGTCTAGATCTAGACTTCTCTCTTATACATTATCACCTGGGTTGTAATTTTTAACTCTGTCACTAGGAAGTCCAAAATCAATAGGGATAACTACCTCAAACTCGTATTCCATCATGAACGGTGCTTCACTTGTTGGTGTCCTCCGAGTCATCCTATAAGCCCACATGACACCATTTAACTCTTCTTTCCATACACCTTTGGAATATTCCAACCCCTTTTTAATCCCAGCAAGTATCATCTGATTAGTTACCTCAGTCTACTTTTTGGCTTGTCATCAACTCGGAGCATAGGAAAATTACTTTATGCTGACCCTCTTACAGTAGACTTCCAACGACTAGTTCTTAAATTATATACCTTTATCAGATATCAATGTGTGGTGTAAGCCATATCAGTGAATGATGTTCCTCTAAATAAACTTGAACATTTTGACTTCTATGATAGATACCATAGCCTCGGCTTCCACCCACTTTGACAAATAATCAATCACTACAATCAGATATAGGTAATTGAACGATGCCTTTGGGAGAGGGCCGACTAAGTCGATGTGCCAAATTGCGAATGGACAGGGCATTGTGATAGATGAAAGAGGTTGATGATTGACAAGGGACGCTTGTAAGCATTTTCCACTTATCACATTTTTTTATATACTCAACTATGTCCTTGGTAAGTGTCGGCCAAAATGAACCTTGGGCGACAATCTTTTTTCAAAAGATCGACCATCAATATAAATTATGCAATAACCTTTCTGAATGTCTCATACGACCTAATCTAAGTCAATGGGGTGAGCATACCTGAGGAACGACATCAAAAACCCTCTCTTACAAAGTACTCATCGATAATGGTGAACTTTGCATCTCGGTATCGTAGTTTCTTCCTCTTAGACTTGGATTCTTGAAGCTCACCATACCGAATGTATTTGATTAACAAATCAATCCAAAATTCCCCCATATTTAAATTTAAGAAAAACACAAGTCAATTATCATCTTTTTCAATGCTCGGCCTCTGTAGTATCTCAACAGGAATGGATCATCTGATTTGAATTCTCGTAGCCGATGCTAATATGACCAAAGCATTAGATCAATTAGTTTCAAGAGTAGGAGTGCTCCTAATATTAAATTCCTTGAAGTTTACTATCATCTTTCTTATTCTAAACAAGTACTTGGCGATAATCTCATCTTTGACCTAATAAATTCCCAATATCTGGTTGATAACGAACTATGAATCACTATAAGCAATCAAATGGAAGACAGCTAATGCTTTGGCGAGAGAGAAACCCACCAGCCCAACATCGTACTATGACTCATTATTTGATGCCTTGAAAATTAACCTTAAGGCATACTCTATGTTAGTTCCATCTGGAGACAAAAGTATTAACACTGCACTGCAACCATCCTTCCAATATGACCCGTTTACAAATAGACTCTCGGTTGGGATTTCCTTCGAGAAATTACCCTTATATAGAACTTCATCTCTAAACAAGAAGTATTTCCCCATAGTGTTGGCTTTCATAATGTCATCCGATGTGGGGTCTGCCATAAATTTTCTTGACATTGCTTTGGGTGTCTCTAATTCTTCTATAACTTCATTATTAGTGTCAACCCATGTAAAATCAGCCATAAAGTCTTCTAAAGCATGTCCTTTGATTGCCTTCATGGGGTGATAGATGATGTCAAACTCGCATATCTCAATTGACTAATCCATTAACATACCCGATTTCTCAGCTTTATGATTGACTAGCGTCAAGTAAGTGTTGGTAAGCACCAGTATCACATTGGGATTAAAAGTACGGCTTCATCTTCCTAGAAGCATGGATCAGAATGTAGGAAAATTTTTCAATCTTTGGATATTTGAGCTCACTCCCTGTCAGACTGCTATTAAAGTATATGGGTTTCTGAACCCTTTCATCGTCTTAGACGATTACTGAACTGATAGTCGATTCTGACACTGCTAGGTATAAAAATAAGTTCTCCCCTCGATGGGTCAAGTAGTTAAATAGGAAACCCTATATAGCTTTTTGGTACATGTAAATCTCTCTTGCCTTATTAATCCCAGACGAAGACACTTATCCATTGCTCGAAGGACAAAAGGATAGAGGGTTGTAACCCGTCTCTTTAGTCTTTAAACATCTTTGATAGTTTTTGTGTTTTCATTTTAATAAAAGCCTTTCTTTTTGCAGGTTGACCTCTATCCCTCTTTGATTCACAATGAAGACAATGAACTTTCAGCATCGACACTGAACACAAACTTGGCAAGATTCAATTTAATCTTGTACCAATTCACTATATCGAAAGTGAGATATAATTCGGCCATGTGATACTCGGCCTTCAGGACATTAGTGAGCATGTCATCTACAAAAATTTCCATCATCCTCCCTATATGATCTTCAAACATTTTATTAACCAACCTTTGATAGGTTTCTCCTACATTTTTTAGGGCGAATGGCATGTCTTTATAGCAGTAGGTTCCTTTATCAATGATAAAACAGGTCTTCTCAGCATTGTCTTCATGCGTAAGGATCTGATTATAACCCTAATACACATATATAAAACTCATAAGTTCATGCCCATCTGTAGCCTCAACCATCTGGTCAATATGCGGTAGTGAGAAATTATCTTTGGGGCAGGCTTTGTTGAAGTCGTCAAAGACTACACACATCATTCATTTTGCATTGGCCTTGGCACAATAACAACGCTGGATAGCCAATCGGGATATTGAACTTCGCGAATGAATTGAGCTTCCTGGAGCTTTTTGACTTCATCTTGAATGACCTTATATCGATACCTTGAATAAGTTCTTCTCCTGTGTTTGATGGGCTTATCTTTTTTTATCAATATTTAGCCGATGGCAGATAATATCGAGGTCTATTCCTAGAATATCTTCATGGCACCCAGAAAAAAATACACTCCCTTATTCTTAGTAGCTTTAGTAATTGTTCCGTGATCTCAGCTTCTCGGGATGAACAGATTTGGGTGGTTTTTTCTGGCTCATCCTTGTTGAGGATGATGGATTCTACCTACTCAATCGGTTCACCCTTTTTTTCTAGTTTCTTAATTCTATATTTTTAATGTTTTATTAAGTGTCTTTAATAGGCCTCCTTTTCCTCGGCTGAGGTGAAGTAGCATTCGTGAGCCTCCACTTGGTCACTTTGTACTTCCCCTACTCTATAGGGAGTCAACAACTTCACCATCTAGTGAAACGTGGAAGGTAATACCTCGAACTCCTTGAGGGATACTCTTATCAAAGTTATATTATAGTGTGAGAACACGTGCTCATCCATGACAAAGAAACTAATTTTCTTGGTGACACATCTCTTCCAGGTGCCTAACGGGGTGAACCTTCTCTCCTATGAAGTCAATCAATGGATAGTGATAAGGGATGAGTCTTTTCTTAATCATCTTCAACTCTTTAAAAAATTTCTAGAACATCACGTCTGCTGAACTCCCACCACTAACACGAATTCAGGACACGTCATACCCATGGACTCTCGTACTGATGACTAAAGGGTCATCGTGCGGAGATGGGATTTATTTAAATTCATGTTTGTAAAATTATACAACTAGAGTGTCCATATAAACCTTCTTTAGCTTCACTGCTTGAGGCTCGACCTTGACTGAATTCACATCCATATGTTTTGGCGTTATTTTAACTTCCACCACATCTATTTTTTAGTCGGCCAGCAACTATGCCACCACATGTCAATCCTCTACAGATCATCTTCACATCAAATGAGATCATATTAAAATAATCTTTTGGATTAGGTATGTTTACTGAAAGGTTGGGGTCTACTTCCTTGCTATTATTAGAGTCGCCATCATTAGCAGCAACTTCTCATCTCAGTTTTTCATCCTTCCTTCCATTGTGATTTTTTCTAGAATCATCCTTATCACCACTCATGTGTATATACTTCCTGAGTTTATCCTATTTTAATAATTTTTCTATCCCATCCTTCACGGAAAAGAACTTGTTGTTCAAATTCCCATATTCCTAGTGAAACTCACACAATTTTCACTTGTCCTTTTTATAAGGAGGGGACTTGAGCTTTTATGGCCATCGTAATGCTCTGTCGTCGTTAATCTCAATGAGAATCAAGTCAGGTCTCCCATTCAGAGCAGTGTACTTAGCAAATTTGTTTTCAATCAATCTCTTCTTTCCTTCCTCATCCTTTGACTAATTGGAGTTACCTCTACCAGACTCCTTTGTGTCTTGCCTCTTGGATACTATAGCTTCCGTTGCATTCACGATCCTACCAACTTGGAGAGTTTTCATAGGAGTTTTCCTAGCTGCAACCCACTCATAAGGTTTGGCATAACAATTTTCTCATAATAACCCTCTACTTCTAGTGTTTCTTTGTTAAACTGAGAAATGTAGTCCCTTGGAGCTTCATTCTTGCATTGTTTCACATTCAAAATGTGAGTTACCCTCTTTAGTGGCTTCATGTCGAAGAAAAAATTGTGAATAAACTTCTCGGCTAACTAGTTAAAGTTTTAATGGAGTTTTTTACCACGGTTGTATACCATATATGGGAAACACTTGTAAGAGTGCTAGAAAATGCCTTGCACTTCATCTCATCCAGAGTGGGGTAGATATCGGCTACTGATTGGTACGTCCTTATGTGATGAATTGTTTTTTAACTCCCATCATACTTCGGACTCACAGTAAAAGGCTTAAAATTTTTAGGAGTAGGATAACTTATGGTCCTCACGATGAAAGGATACCCCTCCATGTAACCTCAATGACTGTGGTCTCGGCTCTTGAGCATAGTGCCTATCTTATATTTTAGCCTCTGAATGGATCTATTCCAAGGTTTATATTCAGAAATGACATTATTAGAACCTCCTTCCATCACAACTATAACTACTTTTGTCTCTCACCCAACGGTTCCCTTTCAGCTTTTAACTTTTCTCTACTCCTCTCTGTCTCGACTTTTTTTAGGCTGGTCATCACAATTTCTGACATTTCCTCTAGATGAAGCAATGTTGTAAGAGTGAGAGTGTCGGTACCGATCATCTACTCTGGGGTCGAGATGGTCAAAGATTGACCCCCTACTGAGTCTATCGAAGGCTAAAGCCCTCCTTCGACCATTATGTGTTGGCAAATCGCTTTGGACTTGGTAGGTCGGGCCTGGGTGAATAGTGTCGTTAAAAACCATATATGGCTCCCATTACTCATGTTCATTACAGACTTGGTAATTTGGATAGTCCTTGACTTATTTTCCTAAGCGTAGATGCCTAGGATTAGCAACATCTCTCAATCGTTGATGGTGTTGGACTTCCATCAGTAGGTCTAGGGGTGGTACCCATGTTGCTAGATCCACCATCTCTATGGTATTCAGAGTAATGATCTCCGATTTTGGATCGTCGGGAGCTCTTACCAAAATAATTTGGATGAATTCCATAAACTTCTCTTGCATCTTCTGTTAGATGTCCACTAAGGATCGCAGCACCGCCACCACATCAGCCATTTATGACTGAGGTGGTGGTTGGATGGAGCTTGGGTCCGTTCCTAGAGGCAAGTGAGATTACATATCTCCGTTGATATCTGCTCTAAAGTAGATAGAGAAAAAATAGCAAAGACTAGGAATGAGATGTGAACAAGAGGAAGATCGAAGAACACACACCAAAGCTCCTTCAATTGTGACACAGGTCCAATAATAATGGATCTAGATCACCATCAGAGGTAAAAATAGGAGTCTAAGATGAAAAAATGAAAAGGAAGAAGAACTCTCTTACCACATATGGCGGTAAAATAATTATGTTGATTATCACCATCTTAAATATACATGTAACTCAAGGTCTAGCTAAGTTAACAATGGAGACTATCGCAAAGATATATGTATATAGAGAATGGAATGGGAGATAAAGAACACATAGAGATAGAAGTGGTTCGGCGTGAGCCTAATCCATTGTGTAAGAGGATGATGGGCATTAAAGTCCATGTTTGATAGTTACTCGAAATTTCTCTCCTTAGGATTACTAATGGAACAATTTTTGTTAGGTTAATAAAATATTCCATCCCTGGTGAGGAAGATGAGGTATGTATGTATATGCTTGGGGGTGCTCAATGTGACCCCCAAACATGCACCTGGTCTGCATGAGATGAGCTATCCACTAGAAGAGTGCCACCTATCCTTTACATAAGTATGCTATGATGAAAAAATATTCCCTCATGGAGGTTGGAAATCTTTTGTAATGGTATGGTCCATATGTCTTGATGATAAACCAATCACGTGTTACACATGGGGTACTAAAGTCGGCTTCACTGGTCTCGAACAAGACTAGACTGTGGAGGTGGTCTTCCAAGTAGATAACTATGAGACTGTAGAGATTGTCTTACGAAGCTCATGAAGGTCTCGATTTTTCAGTACAGTACGAGGCAGACACATAGCATAGATGAGACATAAAGTCAACTTGGATCGTAAAGTAAACCCTAATTTCTGACTACAACTACTTTGAGGACAAGGCCTCGGAGGTCGAGACTGGTTGATGTTGGCCTCTGTGTTATGTATGTAGATGAGTCAAATAGACACTAGGCGGAGGTCATGGTGATGGGTTGATTCTCTTCCACAATGAGTCCACACTTATGTATATTAGTATCCACCGAGCAGCCTCAGGATTCTCAATTCCTATCTTCTTCAGTAGTAGAGCCTCAACTCAACAATTCAGTAATAGAGAAAGTATCTATAAGGGTTTTTGAACTTTGAATGTGTTCTTCTTAATTTGGAAAAATGATATTCAAAGATCTAAGGGGATGAAAAAAATATAGAGTTTAATCATGAAAACTCTAAAAAGGCTTGGAGAAAAGTCTAGTACCGTATCTCTATTTATAGGCAAAGTTGTTGAAAAGAGATAGGCAATTGATACTTAGATAAGAATTGATTAAAAACAAAAACTCGCGTAATCGTTCGAATGAATTGACATCTCGTTTTAATGATGTGCCCTTTCTAGTTTGAATGACTTCTAACAAAACTTCGAAGGACACTTCAGAGCGTATCCAAAAGGCGAAGTTCCATATCTCATTTGATCGAAGGAACGCCATTCTCATGACCCTACGAAACTCATTCGATTGCTATACCAATCTCGTTCTAAAGAGTTAGCAAGTTTTAAAAAAATTCTTTAAAAATCATTATAGAACATTTAAAAAACTTTGAAATGCAAACTGTTAAAAAAAACTAACTAATTAAAGTCTTTACCAGACCACCTTATAACTCTTTTGAATGATGTTGTGATGAACAATCTTCAATCTTACAAATGTCATCAACTTTTCCACTTTGACTACATGAAAGTTATCAGAAAGTATAATGATCTCCACACATGAGACTAAAGAAATACCATGACATGTACGAGTTTAAAAAATAAATAAACTCCACCTCAATTTGTTTTCCCCTTTTTGTTCATAATAGATAAAGGACTGGAAACTAATCTTGAAATTTTTGCATCACATGAATTCAAAGGAAATAATGACCACAAAGACAATCAATAAAGCACATGAGATGAAATTTTTAAAAATAAAACCAACTACTTTTGAAAATTTCAATTTTTTTAAGTTTGAAAACAAGTATGTGCATAAAGGGTACAAATAGGTATAAAATACATCACACCATAGAATAACACTAAAATACTCTAATCGTGGAAAGTAATTGTGTGAACATTTTCCAAGAGAAAATCAAACATAGATATTCAAAACACGGGTGAACGAAGTCAATGAGATACTTCAAAACAAAGAACTCAATTTGAAACTTAGGTGTGAGAATTTTGAACAAGATGAAATTCACTAGACTTATGTAACATGCTTTGAATTTTAATGCATCTCAAAATCAACAATGCCAAACTATTTAATAATTTTTAAGAGAGTTTGTTGTACAAACATACCGATCTTCTACTTTATAACGCAAAGAGAATTTTGCTCATTGCTTAAAATATAACAAATTTTTTAGTAAATGAAATTCGGGCAATGGTTCTTAGAAGAAAAACCTATCTCTAGTACATTTGTTTCGTTATTAAGCACGATTGAGATGAGAATAACATATTTGACATATGACAAGAAAGTACAATGTTTAAAACGTACGGGCATGTGCACAATAAAGGTCATAAAAATTCAAGATTGAAGAAAGTAATCATTAATGAATAACGAAATCCTATCCACACATTATTAAGCACACTAAGGAACCAAAGCCATGCCTTAAAACACCATGAAAAATCACGTTAATGGATGGAATGTAGGGGTGATTCGAATGTCTTAAATGTACATTCATGTATAGTAAACATTGGATGGAATGTGGGACGAATAATAAGTATTAATGTGACGGTCCATGAGCACACAATTTTTTGGTTTATGTGGTTATTCATCCCCGAAATCCACTGACTCTATGTCACTATCACTAAGTGTGACCTTATAGGTAATTTTGCCTTTGCCTTGTGTCTTTATATTAGTGAAACACTCATGTTCTTTGTGGACCTTACCCACGCACTCATAACATCTCACTTGATCATTGTACGAAACCATATTTTCCGCATTGCCATTTTTATTTTTCTCAAAACTTTTGTTTCCTTTGGAATAATTTTCTTTGTTAAATTTAATAAATTTGTAATTTTTTTGGCAAATAAGGTAAGATCATTAAGCTCAAAATCAAACTCCAACTTAGAATAAAAAAATCCTTTTTATTTTAGAGTGGGATTTCAAAGAAATCCTTATTTCCTTTTTCTTAAAAGTTTGGGGAACATATCAATTTCATAAGTTTGAAGGTCTCCTGTGAGTTCTTCTGACCTAAGAGTATCTAGTTTTTGAATTAATTTACGACAATGACTTTAGGGATAAAATGTTAAGGAAGGAATCTCTGAATCTTTTTTACGTCTCTCATCACAAGAATTATCTCACCAAAATTAAAGAAAGAGATGATTATATCAGATAAACGTGCATAAAACTCATCAAAGGTCTTAGTCTCTAACATATTAATGGTATCACAATGAGTTGTGAGATTCTGAAGCTTAGAGGCTTTCAAAAAATTGGTACCCTCATGAGTGAACTAGAGAGTATCCCATTCTACCTAAGACATAGTGCACGTCATGATGCGGTGAAACTCGTTAGTGACGATGTCTCGATAAATAATACTTGAGCAGTGGGAGTTAAAATTACTACATATAAAATCACCCGTTGTCCATGAAGTGACATGTTTAAGACTTTCAACATTTTCATTAGTCACATTGGGTAGTCTTTACCCTCATTCACACAGAATCCAAACCCTCTCGTCAATTAATTTTAAATCATACCTCATTTTAGCTTTCCATTATGCATAAAATAGGTATCCTATTATACAAATTATCCTTATAATACAAAATATAAAGATCACACAATTAATTATTTTAACCGACTCTGATACAAATTTGGAAAATTTAGTATCCAAAGAAATACAAAACAAATGAGGAACACATGATAATTTAGTCCAACCCGCTTTGATTCCAATTTTAGAAATGAGGAGCTATATGGAATCACTCATATCTTAGGTTACACGAATAAAGGTATAATTTTTAACCAAATTTTATCTTGATTAGAATTAGGTTTGCATGCAAGATAGACTCAAAATTAGGGGTGTAAGCGGTACGGTTTGGTCGGTAAATAGTAGATACCAATACCAAAACCAAACTCTAGATGGTAAAACCAAACCGTACCAGTTTACCACCCCGTACACCGAAATCAATACCAAAACCAAACCGGCTAGTATTTCGATTTTTTCGGTAATTTTGATTTTTTTCTAGTTTCGGTAAATTCAGGTTTCTTCTGGGTTTTTCTGGTTTCGGTAAATTCTGGTTTTTTCTGGTTCCTGGTTTCGATTTTTTATGTTTCGGTAAACAACACTAAAAGTCCCCAAAAACCAAAAACAAAACCAATCAACTTTTTTAAATATTAAAACCAAAACCAAAACCAACTATTTTCTGGTTTTGGTAAATTCGGTACAGTAATTTTGGTAAATTCGGTACGGCACGGTAATTTTGGTACGGCTTTTTCTGGTTTCGGTAAATTCGGTACGGTATGGTAATTTCACAATACGGTTTTTTCTGATTTCATAAAATTCGGTACGATAATTTCGGTTAATCGATTTTTTAAATATTAAAACCAAAACCAACCAACTTTTTTGCGGTAATTTCGGTTTCGGTAAGACTGGTTTCTGGTATTTTAATATATGAAACCAAAACCATTTTTTTTCGGACCAAAACGGTACGGTACGGTAAAAACCCGTATCGCTTCCACCCCTACTCAAAATTAAATATTCCAAGCCACACAATCAAACCAAATCAAATAAAAGAAGTTTTGTGGAAAAATACCTTTAGAGAAAAATCTATAATTTCAGCACTGGTTAAGAAAAGACAGACACCTCGTGAATTACAGACTACTTAGATATCCATTAAGTATAATGTGGTCCAGTCTTTAATTGTTTAACAGAAAATAGTACAGTCTAGAACTGCCCACATCAAGCAAATCTTGCCCCAGTATCCACCGACCTGACTCAGGAATATTAATTCCTTTTTCCTTTTGTAGTAGAGCCTCAACTCCACTATTTAGCAGTAAAGAAAATCTCTACAAGGGTTTTTGAAATTTGAATATATTCTTCTTGAATTGAAAAATTGATCTTCAAAGATCCAAGGGGTTTGGATGAAAAAAGTATAGAGTTTAATCACAAAAAGAAATGTAAAAAGGTTTGGAGAAAAGTCTAATACCTCATCTTTATTTATAGGTAAAGTTGTTAAATATAGATGGGGATTAGAGATTTAGATAAGAATTGTTTAAAAAAAACTCGCGTACTTGTTCGAACAAACTGACTTCTCGTTTGAATGATGTTCCCTTTCTCGTTCGAAATACTTTGAACAAAACTTCGAAGGACATTTCAAAGCATACCCAAAAGGCAACGTTCCAAATATCCTTCAAACAAAGGAACCTCGTTCTCATGACCCTACATAACTCATTCAATAGACATATCAATCTCGTTCTAAAGAGTTAGAGAGTTTTTAAAAAATTCTTTAAAATCATTATAAAACATTTTGAAAACTTTTAATTGAAAACTCTTAAAACAACCTGACTAATTAAAGTCTTTACCAAACCACCTCATAACTCTTTTGAATGATGTTGGGATGAAAGATCTTCAATCTTCCAAATGTCTTCAACTTTTTCTCTTCGACTACGTGAAAGTAGTCATGAAGGTGCAGCGAGGTGTAATGGGATAAGCCAAATAAAAATAAAATGAGCAATTATTAAAATTTCTCTTACATGTAAGGATTGTAAGAAAGTAAAATGCAAGTAAAGTAAAGAGTTACACTAAGGAAATTCAAAGCAAGAAAGTAAATTGTAACGAAGGTAAGGACAATAAACTTTAAATAAACTTTGAAAGAAAACAATGCAAGTACCTTACAATCTACTTGCGAAAATAAAATAAATATTTTACTTAAAATAACAAAAGAAAAGGAAAAAGTCGATAAAATTAATGGAAATGCGTTCTTAGTGATGGATTCCTCTCTTCCTTGTTGGGTTCATAGCTTATTTATAGTTTTTCTTACCCATGCAACATAACTACTATGGTTATTACTGTGTGGTGACTCACCCATTTGAGTTTTTCCAGCTCTGGTTGTGCCTAATTGTTTAGCGGTTTCACTTGGTTTTGTTAATGTAATTTGGTTAATTGTGAGCGTCCCAGTCATGCTTATAGTCTTTCCTACGATTTGATTATCTCATCCTTGTGACAGTCAGAGGATTTCTTACCATTTGATACTTAAATTAAAAAGACTTATGATTCCCTTAGGGAAGAATTTGATGTATTTCTAAATTACTATAATTACCTAGAACTAAATAAGTAAAAGAAATTTGCATAAACAGAAATTAATGTAAAGATTCAAAATGAAAGAAAGATAAATTTGATAGAAGAAAAAATATACTAAGTAATAATAAACGAGATTACAATACTGAAAGAAAGACAAATCAAATGTAAAAGCAAGAAAACTTTTAATAAACTATAAAGAAATTTACAATCTATCTTAGAAACTACTTCAAATGAAAGAAAAGCTATAAATAAATGAAAAGATAAGGAAATAAAAGGAAAAAAGATACAAAAGAGTAAATATAGTGTTTTTGTTGAGCGAGTCCTCATTTTACTTGTGCTCAAGTTGTTTATTTATATAGTTCCTTGTCATGCAACTGTCACATAACTATGGGATGGTTACTCAATTATATTTTTCAGCCTAGGTGATAATATTCTTTAACAACCAACACTTAGTAATTTGAGCTCAAATCATGTGTTCAAATCATGTGTTCAAATCCTCGACATGTGTTCAAATCATGGGTTCAAATCATATTCTTTAACAACCAACACTTAGTAATTTCAGCCTAGGTGATAATATCTCAATCATGTGTTCAAATCCTCGACATGTGTCAGAAATTTGAGCTCGCTTTTTCAGTAAACCCACACATTACACTTCAAGTGTAATTTTTGTTTAGTAATTATACATGAAAAACTTTAAGTGGACGGTGATAATTTGGTCTAAACACACCCCCTCTACTAATTAATTATTGACAAAAAATGATTAGTGGATTTTTAGCTTCCACATGCCATTGCTCCAAGTTTATATCATCATTACTTTTGATCACATGCTGAATATATTGATAATTTTTGGTGATGAAAAGATCCTAACTTCTATTAGTCTCTTAAACTGCAATATTTGTATCTCACCTTTTGTATTTTAATCAGAACCTAATAATTGCATCTCAAGAGGACCAAGAAGAAATCCCCAAGAGTGTCCATGAGTTTCGCTCCACTTCTATCTAATTCAACTTTGATTTCAACCCACTAGGGGATCAATTTTTTGATGATGAGTTATTTTTCGTTAGTGTTGCGAGGATGATTGGTCGTGAATTTTATGAAATCCATGCGCCACCCTCTCTTGGCGGGTTTTTCTCTAATGTTACTAGGTCACTTATTACAGCCTCATCACCCCTCCTTATTGAATAACGAACTTATAAGGGTATGAATATTGAAGAAGACGCTACCACTAAAGTGAAAATTTATTTTAGTATGAACCTAATTATACACTTTGAAATTTATCGAGTGACTATGACAACCATCCCACCATAGTTCAAGATGGTCCCTTACCAACTATCCCTTATGGGCCCATGTGGAAAGAACTTGTTTTATCGACTTATGATTTCATAACTATTGGTTATAATATATCCGTTACACTTCCTCATTTCTCACTTTTGTTTCAACTGAAATTTATTTTTCCCAACATCACGAGCCATCCAAATAGATCATACTAATGGTCAAAGCTAGACCAACACTATTTTCCTTTCAGCACTCGCAGGAGTGAGTATTGGACACTCTTGAATGCCCAACATTTTCTATCCTACATGGTTCCTAGGTATGGATCAATTGATTCCCAAATCCCTTATCATGATTTTATCCATCCCTCCTCTTATTATATAACTAATAGACTCACTACCTCTCATATCATAGCTGGGGTAAACTTTGACATCGATGCCTTTAAGAAATTTGTGAGTGAGACGAGCTTTTCAATTATTCCCCTTTTGACGTGGTTGTCTTTCCATACACATAATTTGGAGATCAAATTAGGAATTTTTATAAACCTTTTCAAGATATTTTGGAGATTGGTTACAAAACCATCTCTCAGCTTTCTACAACCAATAATGTTGGCAAAGCTCTAGAACTTCATCATGCCTTATCACATCTCGAACCATGGTAACGTTGAAGGGTCCTGCTTTAGGAAACCTTCTCTTGTCTATTTTGATGGTTTAGAACTTTGAACACACTCCTATAATCCTGAATGATAGTATTTCCTTCTTCCTAAAATCTTATCTCTCTTTTGTTAAAATATTGATACATCATCATGTTGAATTCAAATCTAAAGAGGACAAATGGCTCTAAATCGTAATATTTTTTCTAAATTCAATCATATCTTGGAGGATTAGAAGGATTTACCCTTATTTTATGTTCTTGAGTAGGGTGACCCTAAAGACTATAACTTTGATACTCTTACACCTGAAGATATCGCCATCAGATCTAGGCAGTTGGATGGTTAAGCGAAATAGATGGTTCGAAGCTTCAGTACTATGGGACTTTTTTTCCTGAAAATGGCTTGAGATCTTGCCTATTTAGATTGAAAGTAAAATCGAAAGATCCCTAAATGGAATACATTCCTGAAATTTGTTGCTTATGCCCTTTTTCATTACTATTCCATCTAAAATTTGTATTTCCATTCATGTTTTTATAATTTTCAAACTTTGGAGTATCAATGAAAGAATATCATTTTCTTTTTAATGTTTTTAATGGATTGTATTGAAACAAGTGTCTTGTGGATATTCATCACATTTTCTCATTTGTTTGGTATTAAATTTTTTAATTTAACTAATTTTTTCACTTTGGCATAATATTTATTTTAGACACTTGATGAACATTTTATAATTTAACCAAATTTTTTATATCGCATGTATTTGTAACTATTTTTGTACTTTTAGACCAAGATTTTTTTAAATTATGGCCTATCATGCACACATGTTTTATTTTTGGCAGTTGTTCATCAAATCTCACTACATGTGTGGAAGTGTCCAAGTGATCACTTGTTGCTGCCTATTGGAAACATTAATTCTCGTAAGACACGCAACTTTTGCAATTTTCTTCAACTAATGTATTTGGATATCTTTGTACTCCAAATATTTAATTTTGATTCCTTGGGATATTAATGACCCATAAATATAATAACAAGAACATTTTTATTGGTGAAGACACTAAAGGCACCTTTTTTATCTCCCCACTGCCCATAAATTCCCTTTTTGGAATGAACATTCTCGGATACACATGCCAATATTTTCTTGGAATTATTTTTGATTTCAAACTACACCAATAAGATGTATAATGTCATTTATTTGCTTCTTTTAATTTTTTACCATTTAATTTCTCTCTCCAAGCGAACCTTGAGCTCTCGAGACTACTTTCTCTCTCTTTAAAATCGTCACTATCAATGACATCCATTTATGAATCTTATTATTTACCTCCAATTTGAGAAAACCATCAACAAACTCTCAAGGAATAAATCCTTTATTTCTATAGGTATTGTCTGCACCATTAAAACTTCTTATAGAGTCCCTTGCTCCACCATGGTCCCTGCTTTAAGGATGATCTTCGATTGCCCGTCTCTATTTTCTATACCAGGTGTGAGGAACATAACCTCCTCATAGAAATTTTTTCCTGCCTCAAAGCACCTTCCTCATTCATGTTAAAGGTTTAAGCAAAGAACCTAGACAATAAAACATAGCCCAAGTTGGTAAATTAGATGCTCATTGTGAAGGACAAATAAATGGAGAACGCTAAGATTTATGATGTCGCTAAATTTAATTTGAAGGATATCAATCATGACCCATTCATTATATAGAGTTCTTTTGACTTTTGGAACTCAGTATTGAACTTCTTTAATTTTAATTTTGAGATGGTTGGTCCCACTGTACTGAATATCTTCCCATGAACTGGCTTTTTTTATATTAAGGAGGATGAACACTATTATGTAACCCTAGTCGACCTCCCATTGAATCTTCGAAGTGAAGACATCCAGTTATCATAGACCACTTGTATGAACAAATACATAAAAATTACCACAAATCTAGATAGAAACGAGTATTTATGTGTTCTTCCGCTCTAGTAATCAAAAAACATCTTTTGTGTTATGTCTCAGAGAGTGATGTGGGAATATTCATTCCTAGTTACTATTATTATGAATGGTAAAAAAATTTCCATTGCTCCCTATGATTTAGGATCTCTTTATAAAAGCTACTTTGGGCTTATGAAGGGACCATGCAATTCCCGTCAATATGGACCGCTCTGGATCCTTCGAATGTGGCTGCACGCTTACTTTCGAAAGATTGTCCATGTAAAAGGTAACTCCGAGCTTATACATTTCAATGATTATTTTCACTCTTAGATTAGCAACAATAGCTTCAAAACGCTTATCACCATGCTTAGAGGTCTAAATTCTGATGGACTAAGGGCTCGCATGATGTTTTTGTTGACAATAATTTAGTACCCTTCCTAGCTTGCTTAAATTCTGAAAAAATACACTTATATAGACTAGGTAAACCCATGATGGGGAAGCTTCTTGATTTAAATATATTTGAAAATGCTGAAGGCCCCCAATTTTAAAATTCTTATACTTAATTTCCCTTTAGTAATATGCGGAAGCGTAAGATGGTTCACAAAAACACCAATTTTAATTAACTTCAAATTAAAATTAAACCAAAATGAAATATGATTAAAACACACACTTATGTTAATTTCACTTAAACCATATTAATTAATCCACGTCCTAGAAAATTTTCCTAAGTCATATTCTGCAATTTTATCAAGTTAAGCCAAACCAATTTTATCAATTAAATTAAATGACTTGAATTAAATTAACATAAACATTACCCAATATTAATTTGCACCAAATTACACAAGTAGTGATTAAATTAAACCAAATTTATCTTTTTACCTAAGCATGCGTTCTAGGTGATTTTGCAAAAGATAAAATAAACAATTACTCCACTACGCCGCGATGTATGAGGAAAAATCCACAATGGGAAAAAACCTCGGACAACCCTAGCCTCAAATCCACTAAGTACGGAATTTACAAATACAAGCAGCATGACTTACAACACTCGACTCGATCCCTCTCAAGCCTCGACGCGTCTTCTTGTATCAACCACTTCTTAACGAATAACCACGGAGCTCCACCGCGGTCTCAAAATCCACCGATCGGACTTTATATGGTCACCGTCACCCGAATTAGGAGCCTTTCTCCAAGTGGGTAAATCAACGAAAACCTCTTCTTCTTTGTGGGATTTTGAAGCAAACCCAAAATGTCTCTTCAAACGGTAGAGGTGAAAAACCAGTGCCAAAACTCCAAGCAAGTACAAATATATCTATGGAAGCTTTGAGAAATAATATGGGTGTAAAACTAAAGTGTATAATCAATTTTTCTATAAAATTTAAACACTTTAAAACATGAACTTTTTCCTTAATCAATTTTTCTCTCAAACTTCCTCTTGGAGATAGTTCTGTATGAAAAAGTTAACTTTCCAAAGTTTATTCCCGGACTTAGATAATCAGTCAACAGTTAGTGGGGAAAGATAATGGGAAAGTGGGTGAAAACTGTCATTTAACTGTTCCGGCCAAATCTCGTTCGAACGAGATTTGTCGTTTGAACGAAGCCTTGTTCGAACAGACTTCTAACGACATTATAACGAAGTTCCAGTGTCTTTAAAAATGAACTCGTTAGAAATATCATTGGAAATCTCGTTCAAACAGCCATCTCGTTCGAACGACATTTCAGTCGAAGTTCCCGTGGCCAATATGGGAACTCGTTGGCAAACTCGTTCGAACGACAATGTGGTTCGAACGACAAACTCGTTCGAACGACATTTCGAACGAACTTCCAGAAAGTTTGAAAATTTCTATTTATAGCCCAGAAACTTTATAAACTTTATTTAAAGTTTTAATTAAATCTTTCTGAAATAAACAACAGTTTTAATTAAACCTACACCCAATATAAAAACGTTCCAAGCTCCTATATATATATGTAATGCATTCATACGTTCGGATCATGGAACCACTGTTGATGACGTAGAAACGAGGCACTTAAACTCGGCATTTTGATGAAGCTTTATATACTTGGCCTCTACGTCTTCAAACAAACTAGTCATAGGCTTGAAGGATGATCAATTAACACTATCCTATGATTCAAACGTTTCTGTCTGGAATTGAGCCAAAACTACAAAGGACTCAATTGGAAATTTGTGTCCTTACAGATCTCCTCCTTTGGATGTTCCGGGACAAAAACTAAACAAAAATCCTAAAGGGTCGTCAAGCTCTACTAGACTAACAAAAATGTCCAACCCAAAAAAAATAAAAAATACAATGCTTGACTCAAACAACCCAAAGGATCAAAATCTTTTCCGGTGAAAGTTTTCGCTTAGAATATAATCCCTTAAGACTTAAGCAAACACATTAAATGCATAGGTAATATCTAAATATTTAATGCAATTAAAGTAAGTACTCCCCCTAAATTAATTTCCCCTTTATCAAAACGAATGACCTACTTAGAAAGACGTCTCCCCCTAAGATAAATCTCCCTCAACTAAGATATGATAACAATAGGATTATATACCATTTCTCCCCCTATCATTATCCCCCTTTTTGTTCAGGAATAGACAAAGGTTAAAGAACTAAAAACATTAACTTTTCTCCCCCGGTTAAAGCATAATACCCTTAAACTAAACAAGGGATAAATAAAATGGGATAACAAGCTAAACATGCAAATGTGCAAATGTGATGAGAACATTTAGGCATATGGGCAATAAAAGTCATAACTAATCCAATAAATACTAATGGATACCAACTTAGATGCAAGAAACAAATACCAATATGATACATAAGTATTAAGCATGTGATGTCAACAAAGAATGCAACAAGATGGATACCAAGTATGAATTAAAGCATATATGGACTAGAAGAGAAGGCAAAGTCTAAAAAAACATATCAAATATATATACATACTCTAGATATACCAAAGATGCACATGCACATATATATATATAGATTTAAACACACAAATGACACAAAATAAGATAAGCTTTTCACACTCAAATGGCAAAAATATGTCATATGGAAACAGAAGTGTTGGGGTGTGAACTAGCAACAATTAAATTTAGATCCAATCACATAAAACATGTTCACGGAGTTCTCAATGGATTGCAAACTTCATCACATTGGAATATAAACTCATGTGACAATATAAATTGAACTCAATGAACAAACATACACAAATCATACAAGCCTAGCATGTTGATGATTCTACAAACCAATAGAGTCATGACATTAAAAATGCAACTAGGATTAACGTACATTGTGCAAACCGTTGATAGACCAGCCAATCTCCCTCAATAATTATTTATATTAATTTTGAATGAATATATCAATAAAACATAGGCCTTGGCACATATTTTTCTTTTAATGCCATATTTTATTTTAGGCCTTGGACTACGTATTTCTTTTAGGTCCAAACATATAGTTACTTATTATTCGCAAAGGACAATAAATCCTTTCGGAGCCCTTCCCCATGCACATTTATATATATCATTTTTTTATTTTTCACACAAATCTCACGTGCAACGAATTTTGACATGCACTTGTCCTCTTAGGTCACAAATATGTAGATGACAAGATTGGTAGGAGAACACCTCACAAAGCTCAAATATACATATGAAGTTAAAATTTCAAAAGAGCTCGTGCATGTGTGAGAAGAGGTATATAAAAATAGAATCCATTTAATCAACACAAACTCCAACTACTCCATGTAAGCATGGTAAAGAACATAATAAGGATTGACAATCTAAACCAAAAGTTCAACCCAGATGGGAGAGAAAAAGATGGGATTCAAACGAAAGTATATGCCATTTAAAGTGTGTCAAACTAAAATACACACAAAATAAAATCTTTTTGAGTTTTTGACAATTTTTATCCAAAAATAAAAAAATAAAAATATATACTCAAAAGATAAACAAAAATCATTTGTATTTTTCATTAAGAATGAATAACAAAAAGGGTAAAACACAAATGATAAACAAAAATCTTTTGGTATTTTTCATTTAATGCAAACAAAATGAAGAAAATATAATACAAAAGATAAACAAAAATCATAATTCTAGCATGTGATTAGGCATGGAGCATAGACTAGAAAATGATTAAACAAGCATACATTTATCATGTGAATATAGCATGAAGTACAAATGCTAAATTATGGAAATAAAACTAACACATTCAACCTTTAGATTTTGCAAGGGAGGAAGCATCTGAAAGTAAATGAGAATAAAAAATTATATCTTGTAAAGCTACCAAGTCGGATCTCCTAGCCCAAACAGATGACGAATGACGATCTCGGGTTGTAGGAATCTTGGCTACCTTGGTTGCCTTACATTGGGATTTTCTAGAAAATCTTTTAAGATCAAAATAATATTTCTTAAGATGACCTTTTCGACCACAATGTGCACAAGTAAAAACATGTCAAAAAGATTTACCTAAGGGGTGATCTCTAAAGGCTTTCCTAGGCGATTCTCCTAAAAAGTTGGTTTTGGCTTTGTGAGTTGATTTAGTACAAGTATCGAAGCCTAAAACACGAGTGTAATTTTTAATATGGACCGTTCCTAATATTTTATCTATTTTTTTAACGACACTCCAAATTAAATTTGACATTACTAGATTCTTTTAATTTGTTTTCTAATTCTATAATGTTAGACTCTAATAACACATTTCTCTCTTCAAACTCGATAAGCTCCTTTTTCAAGGATTCCATTAAACCTCTAAGGCTATCTCTCTCTCCTTCTACATATTCTAGCTTCTCTCGAAGAGATCTCTCTCGTGTACTAAGGTCTTCAACCAACACACTATTATCAACGACCTTGACACGTTCTTTCAAACTAGCTTTGAACTTCAAATTAGCTCTTTTTAATTTAATTGATTCTTCATTTAATTCTTGAAAAGTATTTTGAAGTTCACTCACATTAACCTCTTCTTCATTTTCACTCTCTCTTTCTTCTTCACTCTCACTATCATCAAAAACAAGGGAATCATAAACTATGACCTTGGAAGTGTCATGTGTTAAAGTTTCATCAATATACAAGTTCTCACTATCACTCACATGACTAGGCATAAAATCCACAGCGTTGGGCTTAGTGGGGGAATCCGATCCCTCTTCCTTATCACTATCACTAAGGGTGGGATTATATGAAATGGGTCGCTTACCCTCTCTCCTTAGTTTAGTGTGGCACTCAGAAGCCCTATGGCCATAACCCTCACAACCCAAACACCTATTTGACTCGTCCCTATTAAAATTTTTATTAATAGTTTTAGGGATCCTCTAGGCTTTGTCATGCTTAGAAGTTTCAAATTTCTTAAAGTCATTTTTTAAATTTGTCTTTGTTAATTTTAAGAAACTTTCGAAATTTCCTAGCAAACAAGACCATATCTTCCGAGTCACTATCACTCTCGCTCTCTACTACTTGTTTATACTCTTTTCGGGATTTTAAGGTAATGCCCTTTTCTATTTTCTTTTTCAGTTTTAGAGGGAAACATGTCCAGTTCATAGTTTTGTAAATCACCTACAAGCTCTTCTAATTTTGTAGAGGCTAAAGTTGGTAAAGAATTTAACACGGTCACTTTTGGAATAAATCTATCGGTAGGGACCTTAAAATTTTCTTTACCACTCGGTTGTCGGGTATTTTCACTCCCAAGTTAAAAGATGAATTAACAATGTAGAAAAGTCTAGCATAAAATTCATCAAAAGTGTCTTTTTCATTCATTTTGATAGTTTCAAATTGAGTGGTGAGGTTTTGGATTTTCGAAGCTTTAACGACCCTAGTACCTTCATGAGTGAGTTGCAAAATATCCCACACTTATTTAGCGGTCTCACACGTCATAATGCATTGGAATTCAACCAGTGTGATAGCGCTAAACAAGACATTTAAACCACGGGAATTAAAATTTGAAAGTTTAAACTCATTCTCACTCCATCTATCGGTCGGTTTGGGAACATGTTCATTATCTACTAAATGAGTATGGTGGAGACCACCCGTTAACTATCGATAACCAAACCCTCTCGTCGATAGATTTTAGTGCCGATAGATTTTAGTCGGTTGTCAAGATCCCTAAGGCCCTCAGTCCATAATATATACCTTCCCACAATGTTCGTATGTTGACTTCAAAGTCTACTTGTGTCCCTTAGAAATAACATGAAACATGGACCTCACCCTATCCCAAGTTCACTATATATATAGTGAGCTATATCTCGCTACTCAATAAAGAACACAATGTATCTTGAGTCACATCAGTAAATAAATTCCTACGCACCGGGATCACATATAACTAGACAACATACTCACTAAGGTCTACGATACCATGAAATTTTCATATACACATATCTATATAGGCCCAACCCAATTTCAGGTAGCGCCTCAGAAAATTAATATTACTCCCCCCGGAGTATCCAATATGATAGTTTTATCACTTAATCTACTATCATTCAAACATTCGGTAATTAATCTGCACATTAGCATAATAAGCTCCACTTTACTAACTCAATGCAGTAGTAAATTATAACAACAAAATATACTTTTAGGGACCACCCGGCTCAGTCATGGGTGATATCAAAAAGTCATGATACTCATGATAAATACGTTTGTAACCAGACTATTAAAACTAACGTACCCACTAAACTCAATTCTCACGCGAATTTTACTGTTGACAATTCATGTATATATATTATGATACACCCATGTTACTTGAATTAATCCTTTACTCACAAGTATGAAACAAAACTTCACCAGCCTCGCCTAATTGTAGTGTCGCAGCACTTAGCTTCTAACACGACCCATGAGCATCTGCAATCGTTATACATCTAGGATTTCTCCCAATATTTTCCCCCTCCTCGTGATGGAAAAATTATTATGTCCTTTGGCTTGAACGCCCATCACCGAAATGTTGACCCATAATCTTTAGGCCTCACTTATGGCTTTACTGTCCTCCTTCTTACTTCCTGGGCCTCGTCGATCCTGAAATACGGTATGCTACTATTACCGATGACTCCACTGGTCTTGACTGAACCCACCACTATCGAGTAGTAAATTCCTGTACCCAATTCTCTTAACCCAATTCCTCCACTAGAAATCTCACTTCTTCAGTTGTTATGCTTAACTTCCATGGTTTACCATTTCCAATATTATCGGTCTCACTTCTCAACATGGACACATTCAACATTGGTCGTCCCACTCTCTACACATAGGGAAATTTCTCAAGTCAGTTCCCCGTCACTGGTCCCACTGACCATTTTGGAATTTCCTTCTCTTGGACCTGGCAGTCTTAGCTCCCAATCACTATTTACTTTGTTCCTTTGGCTTTACTGGTCCTATGGAACACGTGGTAGACCTCGCTGATCTTGTATGAATTCATTTATACTTAGTAAGGATTCAAATAGGTCTCCTACTGGGTATACCTCCCGATAATGTTTTCCTAACACTAGTGAATGCAATCTTGCCCTTCGGCCATATCTCCTAACCCTCCTGGCTTCCCTTCTTCTGAAATTGTTAATAAATTTCTTGGAGACATTTACCCTAGTCATATTTGTCATATTTCACAATTCCTTCCACACAATGAACTCTTCTTGTATTTTATGTACCCCTTAGTCATTGGGTAAGGAGTTTGTTAAGCAAGTTGACTACTCATTCCCGTTGAGCTTTCTTTCTTGCCCATACGAAATAAGTTTCGAAATTCCATTCATACCCCGATTAGAACATCAAATGGACGATTTTACGATCGAACCATACCCAAATTTCTCATTTTAGCTTCACGTATGCTTATTTATATGAGATATCTAACTCTCATCACTTTATATTTCTCCCCTGAGCAAGAAAGTTCACTAGAAATTTTCAAGTCCTAGGTGTTACTACACTTCACCCTACATAATTGCCTTGGGATTTTTTCCTTCACTAAAGTCCTTCCGACTTCCTCACCCTTCATTAACAGTGCGGGGTATGTTTGAAATTGTACAAACATCAACTATGACTATGCTTGGGAAACTACAGCTCCCGAGCAAGTCCTTTATTGTCCTCAGCCTAAATAATAATTTTAGTGGGTTCTATCTGAATCACCATTTTCCAAAACACTGAATGCCTTTGGATGAGTCCTCCTCCTGTGACCCTGGTTATTCATCGATCCCCAACCGAGATCATATAATAATTACATCACTTATATTTCCTGGCAGGATCATGCACGTCATAATACGCAAAGGAATACAACATCCTAATAATAGGCCTATACATCAAATAGCGTTAAGCTGAAGCGTAAAAACACATACAGATACTAAAGACTAGAACCTAATGCTATGATACCACCTGTGACACCCCACCTAATTAAATATCGGGTGATCAGTACTTTATTAAATTAAATGATAATATCCAGTTGGATCATTCTCAGTTTCACTGTCGAAAATAATTTCTTCATTAACTCACCTAATAAATAATTAAGCTAGTGTCAAAACGTTTCCATTTTTAATTTAATTAAAACCATTTCACAATACGGAATAATAATCAACATCGCATTACAACTGAACTACATATAACAAGAATAAATGTGACTGGAAATACTCTCGAGTTAAAATATCTCATTACCAGTAAACCAAAACTGATATCGACAATACTAACAAATGTAATTCAAATCTCTGGAATAGAAATGAAATAACTAAAATCCTGGGATACATTCCCTAAATAGAAATAGATATTACAGATATGTGAATCAACAGAATTGAAGCTTCTAAAAAAGTGTGTGTAACACCCCGCCTAATAAAATATCGGGCGATCACTGCTGTACCAAATTAAAACAGGAGTCACATATGGTTCATTCTTAGCATCACAGACGAAAATCAAATTAATTACTAATAACCTATTAGGCTGGCGTCAAAATTTTATTTAACTAATCTTTTTAAATAAACTATACAAATAAAATATTCACCCAGTATAAATATAGGACTGAAAATGAAACATAATAACTGAACACTCGGTTTAACAAAAACACAAACCTATTTAACTCTGCATAAAAAGCGGTAAAAAAATAAATGAAAGCAGTTGGGTTATTAGACCGAATGTTTATAAAATACCTCTTATCTAGATTACAAGGATAGAAGCGTCTATAGAAAACCTGCATGCATCCACAACTACTATAGCACATGCCTGACTCGAAGGAATCATCATGCAGGCATCCCTGTGTCTGGACACCTATAAATATATATACATATTTATCAAAAGAGGTAATATATAAAAACGGGTCAGAGCCCGAGTTGTGAAAATATTTTGCAAGTGCATAAATGCTTTATTTTTAAAAAATATGCTTTACCTCATATTTAAATTGGTAACATACTCCCATGAGATACCCCTCACCTCTCTTCTAATGGTGCACACCTATCACATCTTTGTAAACAACCTAGTTAAGCTACCTTGCCTAACTAAAATCGAACCAACCAATTTAAAGTCCTACTTAACCCACGTACTAAGGGCTAAACTTCTTCCCAATCCTAACACTGCACTACATTTGTGCGTGGGGTGTATCGCGAAGCGAAATCCAAACAAGGAACCCCCCCCCCCCCCCCGATACACTACTAATTGGCAATGTCTATGGTCGAGATCCATTAGGCCCCCCAGTACATAACACACACACACACACACACACACTCACACTCACACACACACACTCACACACACACACACACACACACACACACACACACACATATATATATATATATATATATATATATATATATATATATATATATATATATCTGTGACTAGATCAAAAAGATAAAAATGAATAGATTTAATCTCATTCCGAGAGATTCTATCTGGATGTATATTGTGATATGTATATGAGAGTGAGTATGATAATGTATATAAGTATATATGTGTGTGTGTGTGTGTGTATATATATATATATTCTTGTTCCCATACATAAATAATGTACTATACACACAAGTAAAATAACCATCCTAACGAGCTATAACTCGAGGATGTAGTCTCATAGTGCCGATCCCAAATTCGGGTTTACTCACTATACCACAGTACCAAGCCAGTCTTACTCAATCGTCATAGTAAAATATACACAACGGTGGAGGCAGTCATATTCCCTCTGCAAGTGGAGTACACAAATAGCACTCGAATGCGGGACGAGATGACCTGGGGATATACTCTCCCTGCTCCTCAAGCCAGAGGAGTCACCCACATCGCACAACCTCCCTCTATCACACTAGAGAAATTATATAATCTAGCAATTACAACCCTAAGCCAAAGGAAATCCCGTGGAACCGGCCTCTAAGAAATACATATACCAATCACACACAGATATATATGTATTATTATCATATTATATATATAATGTAAGCACGTCGTATATATATTAACATTTATCACGCCATAATTATATATAAGGATATAATTGCCAATCCCATATTATTATTTAAGTATTGTCCTACTTAAATACTAATCCCGTAAGCATTTTCTTACATAAATATACCTCGCACGTTGATCACCTTTAGGGATTTATACACTCTCCAAATATCCCAATTCATAACCATTTGATAAGTATACCCTCTACTAACTTTAGCCTATGACCGAAATTACATCCTAGTCACCTCGTAGGATTTCTCAATTATAGTCGGCATGCAATTACATTATCTACTCGCACAACTATCTATATATAATCGCTCATCGAAATACTCCTTCGAGCGTTACTCGTCCCGAACACCTTTAAACTAGTAAGTCCTTGGATTTTACCTTTTCTAACCTAAAGTGTACGCCTCACTCCAATAATAATTTAGAGGTGCTTACACTACATTTAGGAACCCCATATACCTAATTCCTCAATTTATTTCAGTCTCAAATACCCTCCAGAAATTAAATCTTATCAATTCCAAAATAAATCAGAAAAATACGCGGTCGGCGCCCACGCGACCCTATCAAAAATATCTACCACTTTCATTTTATGGAAATCAGCCAAAACTAGACCAATCCTTTCCTGGGAGGGCGTACCAATCCGGTACCAGGTCAATTCGGCCCTGGGTGGGCGGACCAATCCGATAGTGTGAAAATTCAGCACGAGACAGCCATAGCTGTCTCGACTTTTCTCCAAATTTCTTCACCTAAAACCACTCCAATTGTCATCCCAACCTCAACCGACAACATATATATACATAAAAAGGGTTCTAAACATCCTAGAACCCATAATCGACAATCGATTTTAATTAAATCCCAAGTTTCTCAAATTGGTTATTATTCGGGGTTTACTCTTTTAACTTCCGAAAACCCATTTTAATTCACAAAAACCCAACCCCGAAATCATCTAATTTGTTATTACCAAATTATAATATGAGATTTATGCTAAAAAGGAAATCAAGCAAGTAAAGACTTGCCTCGTGGATAAAATTCGACGACCTCGATTCGAATCCTGCAGAGTTTGGTCCAAAAATCCTTTTTCCCTCCTCTTTTTTCCTCTTCCTTTCTTATCTTATTCTTTTATCTCTTTTTCTTTATTTCTCCCATCTTTCATGCCTTATATAGGAGAGAATAAGGGTTTATCCCTTTAAAACCCAAAAATGACTTGTTTACTCAATTGCGAGTCCCTTTTAATCCAAAAATTCCCGGAATCCAAACACTACTCCCGGATACTTTATTCTAACTATCTCGGCCATTCCGAAATCAATCGCACACTCAAAATATCCATCTAAGGTACTTGACCTCAATCCACTAATTAAATCCAATACATCTCAATGCAGGTTTTCCAATTAAAATAGTATCCTTTGTCGCTTTACCCAGTGGCGACATGTAATTAAAATACTCTGACTTATTTACTTAATCCCAAAAGTAAAAGAAACACACCTCTGAAATCATCAAACCCTCGTAAATTCCAAAAATTATTATTCAAAGAAATTCCTCATATTTCGAAATTACACCCATTTATGAAATTTAATTATCTCTAAAAATGTGTGGTGTTACATACTTCCCCCCTTACAATGGAATTTCGTCCACAAAATTTGGATATAACCGGTACTCACAACCCAGGGTCTCTAATCATACTACATCCTAGTGCACAAAACTCGAATGGTACTAACTCAATGGTACCCTTCCATATACTCGTTCTCGGTACCCACCTACCTTAAAGCTTATAATTCAATGCGCTAGCTTAACCATAAGCTTATCTACATCTCTACATGCTAATGCACTTCCTCAGTCGTAAAATCACTATAAGAACGATAAGTTGCGCCTAGTGCTTCTATAATCGCGTCTATAGAAAACGAGCCTATAAACACCGCTCGAAAGTAAAACTTTTACCGAAGAGTCACGACTCTAAGAGTTCTCTCATCTAGATCAGAACATCTAATTTCCCTCGAAAACAAAATTACACTAACGCTTGACGATTTTCGTCAATCTTCTCGCTTATCTTAGGTGTGCAAACTCTTATTGTACCTATTCAATTGGATTATTGCGTACCTTCTACGACATTCCAGCCAACAAACTTCAAATCCATTTATGACTACCCCATGGCAAAATCATCCGTTTTATGTACTGCGCCACCTTTTATTTCTGGTGGTATGTAAAATCAACTTACCAAGGTTCCCATACACCTTATAACCCGTGCTTCTTTGTACAACCATTGTAAACATCCTACATGTAACACTATCTTTAAAAGTGGACCTCACTTCTTTGGCCTGGTACTAACACATGGGTTTCCTAACTCGAGAAAAATTTCAAAATTCAATTCTTCCTACACTCGAAAATCCCATCCTTTTAAAAGTTAACCCACCAATCTTCTCATGGTTAACTCACAACAAGCTCCTTATATCGGCGCCACTAGTCTGATTTGGCTTACTTCCTAATAACCCTACGATTGATGTGTTTTTTCGACACACGTAAGGTGATTACTCTCCTAAATTGTGTCCCTGGTGCCCAAGACCTTTCTCAACTCCTGACATTTGTTTGGTTTCATGCGTGGGACGTCTCGCACAGAGAAGTCAAAATAAGGATCCCTCCCGTTACACTACTCCCACGCATCGACGGTCATCGAGATATAACGGCCTAAGGCATACCAGTAGGACATCATAAATCCTACCTCACTAACCTACTCACGTACCTCTACCACTCTATATTTCCTTTTAATGATATGGAAAGTCTATCAAATTGGGGCGTCTACTCTCTGCAAAAGTGTTACGAACATCACACCCAAAACATAATACCTCCTAAACTTGCCCATTTTTTTCTCAGGGCCTGGCTACAAGACTTAAATCAATTTCCTTTACCTTGCCTCATCCACATACTTGCGGTGAGAAAACCATTTCAGTTCTTTTCCTTAGCACTTCTATCTCCATAAGCATGCAATCGCTACACGACTCTCAGTCCATATTGTTTTCTCTACACTAGGTAACTTATCATCAATAACAACATCCTTCCATCCCTTAACATCTCTCCACTCCCGACATCGTTAAGGTTCATGCGTGGAGAGTCTTGCAAGTGAAATTAAAATAAGGAACCCCTCCTATACACTACTACTTAACTTTTTCGGTCGTGGAGGTCCATTAGTCACCTATCGACAAAAGTGGTCAAAGCTCATATTTCCTTCCAGGAGCCACACCCCCAAGCGCTGTACTAACACTAAGTCCTTTGCACCAAATATAATGAGCATAAACTCATATCTTATCAATAAATTTTGCATACCTTAAATCGTACCTATAAGGTCGCCACACACTAAAATTGAGAAAATGAAACATCTACTCATCGAGGTTCCATCTAAACATATATTAAAGGCGAGCTCAACCTGTATCCAGGTGAAATATCACTAGAACAACTTGTTCCACCCTAGAACTGCGGATACAATAGTCCTACAATCATTAGCATGCTATCACTCCGATAATACAATAATTACTCTTATAATAGTATCATACTCGTATAACACATACAAAATGAGTAGTACAATCCAGATACAAATTCAAAATAGAACACCGCTACCGCGAAAAAACATATAGACATAGACTATATAATGTTATCGATACCCCCAAAAAGATCGAATTACACACACAAATCTAGGGTTAGCAAAATACCACGACTCTATCTAGCCATGCAAATTGTACCTCCTTCATCCAAGGCAAAACTCGTAACATTAACTTCTCTAATCTCCCTAACTGATCCGATTGGTTTCCCCGACATAGTACACTTGTCTTAACCGAACCAAAATTGCTCTTATCAATGCCCCATCTGGGCATCCTACTCTTGTCTTTTAACTCCTATCGAGAAAGGACTAATCGTGTGGTTCAACACTCCACATCACTATATTTCCCATCTCTGGCCTTCCTGACCCTATTAAGGTTATCAGTATCTCAGACTCTATAGCCTCAATCCTGACAATCACCCTCGTAGTTCCTTTAGCTCCTCCAATGAAAAGGAAATGTGCTACTGACCTCCATTGCCTTATTTTAATAAATTTCCCCCGGGTGGATGTCCACCAAAGGGGTTCCATGAACACAACTTCTCCATAAGTGTTAGAAACACTTACCAGTGAGCCTATCATTTCTCTGAAGGGCTCTCTCTCCAATGTAGCTACCGTAATTCGGTACATAGTTCACGTATTCCTATAATTCTTTATTCATTATCGGCCTCTGAACGATCATCATGTGAATAATCCAGAAACTACATCCTTTTCATTTCTAATAAGCCAAAAGGGATGAACGGTTAAAACCATCCGTAAGATCCCTCAAAACGTCCTTCTCTCTTAAAATATTGCTCCCACGAGGGACAAATTTTCCTCAAATTTTCACATCTATGTATTTCCATACCCTACTCTAAGCCAAAGCTTTTAAGACTTCTACTTCCATTGAGTAAAGCTACATCGACTTCGTATAACTTAAACCTCAACGTACGCTCCTTATCAAAGACCTTTCGAATATTTTCCCAATTTAACTTTACTAGGTACTTCAACTTTATAACCACTCTCTATTACTATAGCGGTACTTGGATACTCATAACTACTATACTTTAATAGTCGTCATAGCAATCCATGACAATGCCACAAAGGGGAGTGAACTCTCCTCAGTTCATTTTATAGCTCTAACTAAGTCACGCCTCCTGCTACCCTCATCACGGCCTTCCCTGGTCATCCTTCATCGATCAGCACACGAATCTCAAATGAGCGCGCAAAAGATTTACTATAATCTCACATGACGTCAGGAGAACAAAATCTCATAAGACGAATCAACAATCCTAATCACAGGGCTCTATATCAAATCAAAAGCAATGTTGAAAGCGCAGTACGTCCGTCGCCTAATAAAATATCGGGCTGTACCAAATTAAAACACGAATCGCATATGGTTCATTCTTAGCATCACTGTCAAAAACCAAATTAATTACTAATAACCTATTAGGCTGGCATCAAAATTTTATTTAACAAATCTTTTTAAATAAACTATACAAATTAAACATTCACCCAGTTTAAATATAGGACTGAAAATGAAACATAATAACTGAACACTCGGTTCAACAATAATATAACCCTATTGAATTCCACATAAAAGGCCGTAAAAAAATAAATAAAAGTAGTTGGGTTATTAGCCCGAATGTTTATACAAAACCTCCTATCTAGATTACAAGGATAGAAGCGTCTATAGAAAACCTGCATGCATCCACAGTTGCTGCAGCACACGCCTGACTCGAAGGAATCATCATCCATGCGTCCCTGTGTCTGGACACCTACAAATATATATACATATATAGCAAAAGAGGGAAAATATAGAAACGGGTCAGAGCAAGAGTTGTGAAAATATTTTGCAAGTGCATAAATTCTTTATTTTTAAAAAATATGATATACCTCATATTTAAATTGGTAACACACTCCCATGAGATATCCTTCACCCCTCTTCTAATGGTGCACACCTATCGCATCTTTCTAAACAACATAGTCAAGATACCCACCCTAACTAAACTCGAACCAACCAATTTAAAGTCCTACTTAACCCAAGTACTAGGGGCTAAACTTCTCCCCTGCCCCAACACTGCGCTACGTTCGTGCGTGGGGTGTCTCGTGAAGCGAAATCCAAATAAGGAACCCCCCAATACACTACTACTTGGCAATCTCGATCGTCGAGATCCATTAGGCCCCCCTGTAAATAACACACACGCACACACACACATATACACACACACACATATATATTATCATACTCACTCCAGTATACATATCACAATATACATCCGGATAGAATCACCCAGAATGTGATTTAATCTATTCATTTTTATCTCTTTTCTCTAGTGATATATATATATATATATATATATATATATATATATATATATATATATATATATATATATATATATATATATATATATATATATATATATATATATATTCTTGTTCCCATACACAAATAATGTACTATACGCACAAGTACAATAACCATCCCAACGAGCTATAGCTCGAGGATGCAATCTCATACTGCCAATCCTAAATTCGGGTTTACTGACTGTACCACGGTACCAAGCCAGACTTACTCAATGGTCATGGTAAAATATACAAAATGGTGGAGGCGGTCATGTTCCCTCTGCAAGTGGAGTACACACATCTCACTCGAACGCATGACGAGATGACCTGGGGATATATTATCCCTGCTCCTCAAGCCAGGGGATTCACCCAAATCGCGCAACCTCCCTAGATCGCACTAGAGAAAATATATAATCTAGCTATTCCAACCCTACGCCAAAGGAAAGTCCGTGGAACCAGCCTCTAAGATACACATATAGCAATCACACACAGATATATATGTATTCTTATCATATTATATATATATATATATATATATATATTGTAAGCACGTCTTATATATATTTAAATTTATCACACCGCAATTGTATATAAGGCTATAATTGCCAATCCCATAAAAATATTTAAGTATTGTCCTACTTAAATACTAATCCCATAAGTATTCTCTTACATAAATATACCTCGCACCTTGATCAACTTTAGGGATTTATACACAATCCAAAATCCCAATTCATAACCATTTGATAAGTATACCCTCAACTTACCTTTCGCCTATGACCCAAATTCCATCCTAGTCACCTCGTAGGATTTCTCAATTATAGTTGGCATATAATTACATTATCTATTCGCACAACTATCTATATATAATTGCTTGCCGAAATACTCTTTCGAGCGTTACTCGTCCTGAACACCTTTAAACTAGTAAGCCCTTGGATTTTACCTTTTTCTAACCCAAGCTGTAAACCTCACTCCAATAATAATTTAGAGGTCCTTACACTACATTTAGGAACCCCATATACCTAATTCCTCAATTTATTTCGGTCTCAAATACCCTCCAGTAATAAAATCATATCAATTCCGAATAAAATCATACAAATACGCGATCGGTGCCCACGCGACCGTATAAAAAATATCTAACACTTTCATTTTATGTAAATCAGCAAAAACCGCACCAATTCGGTCCTGGGAGTCCGGACCAATCCGGCCCTGGGTGGACGGACCAATCCGGCTCGGTGAAAATTCAGAACGAGACAGCCATAGATGCTTGGCTTTTCTCCCAATTTCTTCACCCAAAACCACTCCAATTGTCATCCCAACGTCAACCAACAACATATATATACATAAAAAGGGTTCTAAACATCCTAGAACCCATAATCAACAATCGGTTTTAATTAAATCCCATGTTTCTTAAATTGGTAATTATTTGGGGTTTACTCATTTAACTTCCGAAAACCCGTTTTGATTCACTAAAACCCAACCCCAAAATGGTCTAATTTGTTATTACCAAATTATAATATGATATTTATGCTCAAAAGGAAATAAATCAATTAAAAACTTGCCCCGTGGATAAAATCCGACGACCTCGAGTCAAATCCTGTGGAGTTTGCCCCGAAAATCCTTTTTCTCTCCTCTTTTCTCCTCTTCCTTTCTTCTCTTCTTATTTTCTCTCTTTTTCTTTATTTCTCCCACTCTTTCATGCCTTATATAGGAGAGAATAAGGTTTTATCCCTTTAAAACATAAAAATGACTCGCTTACTCAATTGCGAGTCCCTTTTAATCCAAAAATTCCTGGAATCCAAACACTGCTCTCGGATACTCTATTCTGACTATCTCGGACATTCCGAAATCAACCGCGCACTTGAAATCTCCATATGAGGTACTTGACCGCAATCCACTAATTAAACCCAATACATCTCAGTGCAGATTTTCCAATCAAAATATTATCATTTATCGCTTTACCCAGTGGCGATATGTAACTAAAATAGTTCGACTTATTTTATTTAATCCAGTAAATGAAACACACCTCTAAAATCATCAAACCCTCACAAATTCCAAAAACTATTATTTAGAGAAATTCCTCAAATTTCCAAATTACACCCAATTATGAAATTTAATTATCTCTAAAAATGTGGGGATAGTGTGCATCTCCATTAGTAGCTATAACCCGTGGAGATATGCATATTCTATCTAGGTATCCCTGATAGTGGACACCTGATGTACAAGATACAATAGATAAGAGAATATGCAAGGAAACGGGTCAGAGCCCGATTGCAAAAGATTTTTAAAATAGCAAGTGTTTAACAAGTGCAATTACGAAATTATTATGCACATGTTAGCTTCTCGGGCTCTCGCTTGAGAATTATTACCTCTCATCTAGTGTGCACGCCTAACTTATCTTTTTATCTCCCAAATTTAAAGTTTTTAATTATGATTCTATCCCATATAATTTTCACTTATCTACCACATAATACGTATGAAAATTAAACATGTTGTTTTCTCCTTAATATGAACTAAGCTTTAACAACATTAAGATTAAGTATTCACTTAGTTAATTCAATCAAATCATATTGTTCATTTTTATCTACAATTTCACGTAGTAGATTACATCACAGTATATATTTTAATCTACTCTTTTAACACAGTAGATTACATCATAGTATATATATTCATCACTTTATTATATATACTAATACGGCACCTCCCAGACACCGCGGCAGTGCATTTATACTCTGTTATCATGTCATTATCCATCTCTCAGTGTATAAAGGACTATTGGTTCGGCGTCTCTTACGAATCATAAATAACACAACACATATATTGGAGATGAGAATACTCCCCTGCCAAATTGTTCACGCATATACCCACGTTCCCATTCAACTGTCAAAACTATCATTTACATCGATAGCATGTGTCCAAGGTCCTATGCTCAGGGTATGAATCTAAAATCCCCCCAAATGGGCTCATCAGGATAAGATTGTTCACAACGCGAAACCTCCACCCCGTTAGCAAGAAGACTAGGTATGTCATCCACACAATAGATAATAATATAGCTATTCACCCTCACCTAGATATAATAACTACAGGGCACACGCACAACCCATATAAACATTTCCCTAAATAGCATATTTATCTCTCATATCCCACGTATTTACAGATTATGACTTTAATTCTTAAAGTATATTTGAAAGCTTTCCTCACCACTCAAAGTACATTATTTAATCCACATATAAATTCAGTATGTACACATCTACTCCATATTGGTCCATGTCAATATAATCCCCGAATTTCCGTAAATTAAATCAATCTCTAAATTATGTTTATTCCTCGATTATCCCTAATTCAATTAGCCCTTATTTCATTCCTTTCAAGGTCAAGTCCATTGATTAACATGGCCTACTGATATCCCACATAATCCCTTTTATGTTAAAATTAAGTCCCATAATCAAATCCGGAACGATCCCACAAAAATAATCATCAAAAGGGAACATTGGCCAAATCTGGGCAGCCGAATCTATTCCTTTCCGGAGAAAAATGATAATTAATTCAAAGAAATTAGAAACATATGACGTCGGCACTCACGTAGTCGTAAAAAAAATATAGAAATTTTATTTTTGACAAATAGCGGAATCGATTCGGATCTGGCCGAATAGACTCGCCTCTATGAGTCTCGAAATTCTGCATTTTAATGGCTACGGGTTTCCAACTTTTTCATCATTAAAACCAACTTCAAATGATACCATACTCCCATAAGTCATGTCAAATGATATATCATGATATTTGAATGATTTCTAACCTCTAAACATAATCAATTCATCAAGGAGTTTCAATTAATCAAGTTATTTCCATTATAATTCACAAAAATTCTTTAATTTCATTCTTATTCATGAACTAACATAAATCCCAAATATCTTAACCAATAACACCCAAATTTGATGGAGTTGATTCTATATTCAAAAGATATCAATCCTGCATAATTTTCACTTGAAGGATTCATTTAAACTCATCATAATTCATCTTTGATTCATGTAACTTTTCTGAATTTCATTAGTAGCCTAACATAGACAATATACATGCTATATTTTGCAATAATTAATCACTTGCCTTTGATTTGTAGGTCTGAACCGTTGGAGAAGATTATTCTGATAATCCTTCTTCCTCTTTCTAATCAACTTCTGGTGTTGGGGGTGGTGGGGTTGCAAGGGGTCTCTTAGCCCCTTGGTTTTCCTAGAAAAGCTCTTCCTCTCCTAGAGAAGTCCCTCACTCTCCTCAATGGCCTTTATTTTGATTTTTGGTGAATGAATATCATTTATACAAACTATTCACTTCTATAAGACCACCTCAAAATTCGTAGTTACTATTCACCCCAATTTACAAATGACCAAAATACCCCTCTGGGGTGTCTCCGAGACATAAAGTAATCCCCCAGGTAGACTTTTTCGACTATTTAAACCCTTTCGAATACTTTGGCACAGTTAAAAAAATCATTTGTATGACATAAAAATAAATTACTATTCATTTCCTTTAAATATAGTCCCGACACCACTCACACACGCGTCCCGACTTAATTACTGTAATTGTTGTATTCATCACTCGCGACAATTTAATAAAATCATAGTCATATGTAAAGTCATGATCATATATATTACTTTTAATCAAAATTAATATTTAACATAAATAACATATTACTTTATTCTGGGGTAATATTTAAATTCGGATTAATTTTCAATTATCCCCCAATTAATTCTAATTAATCCCATTTTAAAAGTCATTAAAAATACGAGGTGTTACAGCAGAGTACTCTAATGTAAAGAAAAAAAAATGGTTAGTTTCAAGCTATTAAGAGGTGTATTTCAGTGGTGGGAGTCAGTCACCACAAATGCAAAGTGTAACACTCGCCCTTGCAATTTTGACCATACTCGTGTGATTTGGTAACTTAGTATGACCCGTTTGGACTTTAGACGTTGTAATATGGATCGTGGGTTAAATTTGGGTAATGTAGTGGATCTAGTGAAATTAAACTGGATTGGTATGGATCAAAGTTGTATTCGTAACTATGACTTTCATTCGAACAAGTGGCCACATCATTCAATTGAGGAAAGTCCTATCGTTGGAACGAGGTTTGAACGACCCTCAAACCATAAGAACCTAAATGATTTCCATCATTCTCTGGAATCTCATTGGAACACCCCCATTTGAATGAGGGGTAGCTTCATATTCAAATGAGCTGTTGTTTGACCCATTTATAGCCTATGTTTGACTCTAGTTAGAATTCTCGTTCGAACAAGACGGGATCTCATTTGAACGAGTTCCAAAGTCATTTGAATGAATGAATGAAAATCATAAATTTTCTGAACATTTTAATTTGTTATCGCGACGTGGATCAGCGGATTGGATGAGCTGTCAAGCTCTCAGCGGATCAGATCAAAGTGTGGGTTAAAGGCTTGATCTACCAATAGATTAAGGGGTTTAGTTTAAGGGCATTATGGGATTAAACCCTTAGGGGTTTGGGGGTATTTAAAGTGAGTTTTGGCTCATTTAAGCAACCCAATCAAATTTTTTCCACACTCTCTCTCTCTACATCTTAGAGCTCCTCCTCCACCAACCATCATACACCACCCTATCACCACCCTCCCACCATATTCAAGCTTATAAAGCCCATATGCACCACACGTTTGATCAAGAAGGGATTCTGTGATATGTTGTTGGGGATTTTTAGGGAAGAAGAGGATGAAATTATGGAGTTTAAAGGGGGTTTTCATGGAAATTTCAAGGAATAAGCTTGGTGGTGCTAGGCAACCTCTTTAACACTACACCAAAATTGGCGATTGGTCACGGCCAAAATACCTGACCAAAGCTGTGGGTCGCGGACTTGGTCCGTGACCATTTCGGGCGTGACCATTTTCGTGGGTCGCGGCCCAAGTCCGTGACCAAAAAATGGTCACGGCCGAGAGGGGTCACGGCAGATGGTCGCGGACTTAGGCCGTGACCCATGCCGTGACGGGTCGCGGCTCTAATCCGTGACCCATAACCGTGACAAATTGGTCGCGGCCAAAGTCCGCGACCCATGTGCGTGACAAAAAAAAATTAAAAAAATTGGTCGCGGCCCTTGTCCATGACCCACAACCGTGAAAAATTGGTCGCGGCCAAAGTCCGCGACCCATGTGCGTGACAAAAAAAAATTAAAAAAATTGGTCACGGCCCTTGTCCATGACCCACGACCGTGACAAATTGGTCGCGGACTTTGCCCGCGACCCATGTGTGTGACAAAAATAATTAAAAAAAAATTGGTCGCGGCCCTAGTCCGCGACCCATTACCGTGACAAAAAATTAAAAAAAAAAGGTCGCGGACTTTGGCCGCGACCATTTTTAAGCGCGACAAAAAAAAATAAAAATGGTCATGGACAAAGTCCATGACCATATTTATCTGTAATTTAAAAAAAATGTTTTTTTTTGTCCAATCCTAAAATTGGGGTTCCTGTGAGTGCATCATCGGTTGCTACGAGGTGTTACAAATATTTATTATAGGCAAAACAATAAAAAAAATCACAAATTGCGAATTGAGAATGTTGTTAATAAACAAATATATATACAAACTTAAAAATATTACACGTCTTAATAATTCACAGAAAAAAAAAAATTGGGCAGAGTTTCCTCTATTTTCTTGACATTCCAAAACCTGTAAGTGAAAAACCTGCTTATTATAAAGCCCGCACGGCTATAAAATTCAATAATCAAATTATAAAAGCCCGCACGGCCATAAAACTAAACAATAAAAGCCTGCACGGCTATAACACATAAAAAACATTATCCTGAATTTCCACAACATATAAATAATCATCATGTTGTAAACCATTGCCTCCTTCATTTGATCCACGTGCAAAAATCCTACAAATGATAGGATACAAAAAATAAAAGTATCAGTAACCAAGTAGTTTTACAAAAAAATTAATCAAGCTGAAAAACTGCATATATGAGTTAAAATTATTAGTAACCAAGTAGAAATATAAAAATTAAGTGTGGAAATATGAAAATTACTGCCGTACTCTCAAACCGAGAGACCCGCGGGTGCGGGGTCAGTTCCTACGAGTTACGTTGGTCCCGTGGGAGGTCTTGGTGCCAACCACGGGGCCGTTCGGAGGCTGTTTCGAGTTCGAACCCTCTAACGCCATGTTTTTAAGCCTAAGTGTGGAAATAAGCAAATTACCGTCATACTCTCAAACCGGGACACCCGCGGCAGCGGGGTTAGTTCCTACGAGTTACGTTGGTTCCGTAGGAGGTGTTGGTGCCACCCACGGGGCCGTTCGGAGGCTGTTTCGAGTTCTCACCCTCTAACGCCATGTTTTTAAGCCTAAGTGTGGAAATAAGTAAATTACTGCCGTACTCTCAAACCGGGAGACACGCGGCTGCGGGGTCAGTTCCTACGAGTTACGTTGGTCCTGTGGGAGGTGTTGGTGCGACCCACGGGGCCGTTCTGGGGCTGTTTCGAGTTCTCAGCCTCTAACGCCATGTTTTTAAGCCTAAGTGTCGAAATAAGCAAATTACCGTCGTACTCTCAAACCGGGACACCCGCGACAGCGGGGTCAGTTCCTACGAGTTATGTTGGTCCCGTGGGAGGTGCTGGTGCCACCCACGGGGCCGTTCGGGGGCTGTTTCGAGTTCTCACCCTCTAACGCCATGTTTTTAAGCCTAAGTGTGGAAATAAGCAAATTACTGCCGTACTCTCAAACCGGGACACCCGCGGCTGCGGGGTCAGTTCCTACCAGTTACGTTGGTCCCGGGGGAGGTGTTGGTACCACCCGGGAGGCCATTCGGGGGCTGTTTCGAGTTCTCACCCTCTAACGCCATGTTTTTAAGCCTAAGTGTGGAAATAAACAAATTACTGTCGTACTCTCAAACCGGGATACCCGCGGCTGCGGGGTCAGTTCCTACGAGTTACGTTGGTCCCGTGGGAGGTGTTGGTGCCACCCACGGGGCCGTTCGGGGGCTGTTTCGAGTTCTCACCCTCTAACGCCATGTTTTTAAGCTTATGTGTGGAAATAAGAAAATTACTGCCGTACTCTCAAACCGGGAGACCCGCGGCTGCGGGGTCAGTTCCTACGAGTTACGTTGGTCCCGTGGGAGGTGTTGGTGCCACCCACGGGGCCGTTCGGGGGCTGTTTCGAGTTCTCACCCTCTAACGCCATGTTTTTAAGCCTAAGTGTGAAAATAAGAAAATTACCGCCGTACTCTCAAATCCGGACACCCGCGGTTGCGGGGTCAATTCCTACGAGTTACGTTGGTCCCGTGGGAGGTGTTGGTGCCACCCACGGGGCCGTTCGGGGGCTGTTTCGAGTTCTCACCCTCTAACACCATGTTTTTAAGCCAAAGTGTGGAAATAAGCACATTACTTCCGTACTCTCAAACCGGGAGACACGCGGCTGCGGGGTCAGTTCCTACGAGTTACGTTGGTCCCGTGGGAGGTGTTGGTACCACCCACGGGGCCGTTCGGGGGCTGTTTCGAGTTCTCACCCTCTAACGCCATGTTTTTAAGCCTAAGTGTGAAAATAAGAAAATTACCGTATTACTCTCAAACCAGGAGACCCGCGGCTGCGGGGTCAGTTCTTACGAGTTACGTTGGTCCCGTGGGAGGTGTTGGTGCCACCCACGGGGCCGTTCGGGGGCTGTTTCGAGTTCTCACCCTCTAACGCCATGTTTTTAAGCCTAAGTGTGTAAATAAGCAAATTACTACCGTACTCTCAAACCGGGACACCCGCGGCTGCGGGGTCAGTTCCTACGAGTTACGTTGGTCCCGTGGGAGGTGTTGGTGCCACCCACGGGGCCGTTCGGGGGCTGTTTTGAGTTCTCACCCTCTAACGCCATGTTTTTAAGCCTAAGTGTGGAAATAAGCAAATTACCGTCGTAGTCTCAAACCGGGACACCCGCGACTGCGGGGTCAGTTCCTACGAGTAAAGTTGGTCCCGTGGGAGCTGTTGGTGCCACCCAAGGTGCCGTTCGGGGGCAGTTTTGAGTTCTCACCCTCTAACGCCATGTTTTTAAGCCTAAGTGTGGAAATAAGCAAATTACTTCCGTAATCTCAAACCGGGATACCCGCGGCTGCAGGGTCAGTTCCTACGAGTTACGTTGGTCCCGTGGGAGGTGTTTGTGCCACCCACGGGGCCGTTCGGGGGCTGTTTCGAGTGCTCACCCTCTAACGCTATGTTGTTAAGCCTAAGTGTGGAAATAAGCAAATTACCATCGTACTCTCAAAACGGGACACCCGCGACTGCGGGGTCAGTTCCTACGAGTTACGTTGGTCCCGTGGGAGGTGTTGGTGCCACCCACGGGGCCGTTCGGGGGCTGTTTTGAGTTATCACCCTCTAACGCCATGTTTTTAAGCCTAAGTGTGGAAATAAGCAAATTACTGCCGTACTCTCAAACTGGGACACCCGCGGCTGCGGGTCAGTTCCTACGAGTTATATTGGCCCCATGGGAGGTGTTGGTGCCACCCACGGGGCTGTTCGGGGGCTGTTTCGAGTTCTCACCCTCTAACGCCATGGTTTTAAGCCTAAGTCTAGAAATATGAAAATTACCGTCGTATTCTCAAACCGGGAATCCCGCGGTTGCGGGGTCAGTTCCTACGAGTTACATTGGTACCCTGGGAGGTGTTGGTGCCACCCACGGGGCTGTTTGGGGGCTGTTTTGAGTTCTCACCCTCTAACGCCATGTTTTTAAGCCTAAATCTAGAAATCTACAAATTTCTGTCGTATTCTCAAACCGGGAGTCCCGCGGCTGCGCGGTCTGTTCCTGCGAGTTACGTTGGTCCCGTGGGAGGTGTTGGTGCCACCCACGGGGCCATTCGGGGGCTGTTTCGAGTTCTCAACCTCTAACGCCATGTTTTTAAGCCTAAGTGTGGAAATAGGCAAAATACATTCATACTCTCAAACCGGGAGACCCGCGGCTGCGGGGTCAGTTCCTACGAGTTACGTTGGTCCCGTGGGAGGTGTTGGTACCACCCACGGGGCCGTTCGGGGGCTGTTTCGAGTTCTCACCCTCTAACGCCATGTTTTTAAGCATTAGTGTGAAAATAAGTAAATTACCATCTTACTCTCAAACCGGGAGACCCGCGGCTGCGGGGTCAGTTCCTACGAGTTACGTTGGTCCCGTGGGAGGTGTTGGTGCCACCCACGGGGCCGTTCGGGGGCTGTTTCGAGTTCTCAACCTCTAACGCCATGTTTTTAAGCCTAAGTGTGGAAATAAGCAAATTACCATCATACTCTCAAATCGGGAGACCCGCGGCTGCGGGGTCAGTTCCTACGAGTTACGTTGGTCTCGTGGGAGGTGTTGGTGCCACTCACGGGGCCGTTCGGGGGCTGTTTCGAGTTCTCACCCTCTAACGCCATGTTTTTAATTCTAAGTGTGGAAATAAGAAAATTACTGCCGTACTCTCAAACCGGGAGGCCCGCGGCTGCGGGGTCAGTTCCTACGAGTTACGTTGGTCCCGTGGGAGGTGTTGGTGCCACCCACGGGGCCGTTCGGGGGGCTGTTTCGAGTTCTCACCCTCTAACGCCATGTTTTTAAGCCTAAGTGTGAAAATAAGAAAATTACCGTATTACTCTCAAACCAGGAGACCCACGGCTGCGGGGTCAGTTCTTACGAGTTACGTTGGTCCCGTGGGAGGTGTTGGTGCCACCCACGGGGCCGTTCGGGGGCTGTTTCGAGTTCTCGCCCTCTAACGCCATGTTTTTAAGCCTAAGTGTGGAAATAAGCAAATTACTACCGTACTCTCAAACCGGGACACCCGCGGCTGCGGGGTCAGTTCCTATGAGTTACGTTGGTCCCGTGGGAGGTGTTGGTGCCACCCACGAGGCCGTTCGGGGGCTGTTTTGAGTTCTCACCCTCTAACGCCATGTTTTTAAGCATAAGTGTGGAAATAAGCAAATTACCGTCGTAGTCTCAAACCGGGACACCCACGACTGCGGGGTCAGTTCCTACGAGTAAAGTTGGTCCCGTGGGAGCTGTTGGTGCCACCCAAGGGGCCGTTCGGGGGCAGTTTTGAGTTCTCACCCTCTAACGCCATGTTTTTAAGCCTAAGTGTGGAAATAAGCAAATTACTTCCGTAATCTCAAACCGGGATACCCGCGGCTGCGGGGTCAGTTCCTACGAGTTACGTTGGTCCCGTGGGAGGTGTTTGTGCCACCCACGGGGCCGTTCGGGGGCTGTTTCGAGTGCTCACCCTCTAACGCTATGTTGTTAAGCCTAAGTGGGGAAATAAGCAAATTACCATCGTACTCTCAAACCGGGACACCCGCGGCAGCGGGGTCAGTTCCTACCAGTTACGTTGGCCCCATGGGATGTGTTGGTGCCACCCACGGGGCTGTTCGGGGGATGTTTCGAGTTCTCGCCCTCTAACGCCATGTTTTTAAGCCTAAGTCTAGAAATATGCAAATTACCATCGTATTCTCAAACTGGGAATCCCGCGGCTGCGGGGTTAGTTCCTACGAGTTATATTGGCCCCGTGGGAGGTGTTGGTGCCACCCACGGGGCTGTTCGGGGGCTGTTTCGAGTTCTCACCCTCTAACGCCATGGTTTTAAGCCTAAGTCTAGAAATATGCAAATTACCGTCGTATTCTCAAACCGGGAATCCCGCGGTTGCGGGGTCAGTTCCTATGAGTTACATTGGTACCGTGGGAGGTGTTGGTGCCACCCACGGGGCTGTTCGGGGGCGGTTTTGAGTTCTCACCCTCTAACGCCATGTTTTTAAGCCTAAATCTAGAAATCTACAAATTTCTGTCGTATTCTCAAACCGGGAGTCCCGCGGCTGCGCGGTCTGTTCCTGCGAGTTACGTTGGTCCCGTGGGAGGTGTTGGTGCCACCCACGGGGCCATTCGGGGGCTGTTTCGAGTTCTCAACCTCTAACGCCATGTTTTTAAGCCTAAGTGTGGAAATAAGCAAAATACATTCATACTCTCAAACCGGGAGACCCGCGGCTGCGGGGTCAGTTCCTTCGAGTTACGTTGGTCCCGTGGGAGGTGTTGGTGCCACCCACGGGGCCGTTCGGGGGCTGTTTCGAGTTCTCACCCTCTAACGCCATGTTTTTAAGCATTAGTGTGGAAATAAGCAAATTACCATCGTACTCTCTAACCGGGAGACCCGCGGCTACGGGGTCAGTTCCTACGAGTTACGTTGGTCCCGTGGGAGGTGTTGGTGCCACCCACGGGGCCGTTCGGGGGCTGTTTCGAGTTCTCAACCTCTAACGCCATGTTTTTAAGCCCAAGTGTGGAAATATCCAAAATACCGTCAGACTCTCAAATCGGGAGACCCGCGGCTGCGGGGTCAGTTCCTACGAGTTACGTTGGTCTCGTGGGAGGTGTTGGTGCCACCCACGGGGCCGTTCGGGGGCTGTTTCGAGTTCTCACCCTCTAACGCCATGTTTTTAAGCCTAAGTGTGGAAATAAGCAAATTACCGTCATACTCTCAAATCGGGAGACCCGCGGCTGCGGGGTCAGTTCCTACGAGTTACGTTGGTCTCGTGGGAGGTGTTGGTGCCACCCACGGGGCCGTTCGGGGGCTGTTTCGAGTTCTCACCCTCTAACGCCATGTTTTTAAGCCTAAGTGTGGAAATAAGCAAATTACCGTCGTACTCTCAAATCGAGAGACCCGCGGCTGCGGGGTCAGTTCCTACGAGTTACGTTGGTCTCGTGGGAGGTGTTGGTGCCACCCACGGGGCCGTTCGGGGGCTGTTTCGAGTTCTCACCCTCTAACGCCATGTTTTTAAGCCTAAGTGTGGAAATAAGCAAATTAACGTATTACTCTCAAACCGAGAGACCCGCGGCTGCGGGGTCAGTTCCTATGAGTTACGTTGGTCCCGTGGGAGGTGTTGGTGCCACCCACGGGGCCGTTCGGGGGTTGTTTCGAGTTCTCACCCTCGAACGCCATGTTTTTAAGCCTAAGTCTACAAATATTCAAATTATCGTTGTATTCTAAAATCGGGAGTCCCGCGGCTGCGGGGTCAGTTCCTACGAGTTACATTGGTCCCGCGGGACGTGTTGGTGCCACCCACGGGGCCGTTCGGGGGCAGTTTCGAGTTTTCAACCTCTAACGCCATGTTTTTAAGCCTAAGTGTGGAAATAAGCACATTACTTCCGTACTCTCAAACCGGGAGACACGCGGCTGCGGGGTCAGTTCCTACGAGTTACGTTGGTCCCGTGGGAGGTGTTGGTACCACCCACGGGGCCGTTCGGGGGCTGTTACGAGTTCTCACCCTCTAACGCCATGTTTTTAAGCCTACGTCTAGAAATATGCAAATTTTCATCTTATTGTCAAACCAGGAGTCCCGCGGCTACGGTGTCAGTTCCTACGAGTTACATTGGTCCCGTGGGAGGTGTTGGTGCCACCCACGGGGACGTTCGGGGCTGTTTCGAGTTCTCCCCCTCTAACGCCATGTTTTGCTTAAGTCTAAAAATATGCAAATTACCATCGTACTCACAAATCGTGAGACCCGCGGTTGTGGGGTTAGTTCCTACGAGTTACATTGGTCCCGTGGGAGGTGTTGGTGCCACCCACGGGGCCGTTCGGGGGCAGTTTTGAGTTTTCAACCTCTAACGCCATGTTTTTAAGCCTAAGTCTAGAAATATTCAAATTACCATCGTATTCTAAAATCAGGAGTCCCGCGTCTACGGGGTCGGTTCCTACGAGTTACATTGATCCCGTGGGAGGTGTTGGTGCCACCCACGGGGCCATTCGGGGACTGTTTCGAGTTCTCACCCTCTAATGCCATGTTTTTAAGCCTAAGTCTAGAAATATGTAAATTACCATCGTATTCTAAAATCGGGAGTCCCGCGGCTATGGGGTCGATTCCTAAGAGTTACATTGATCCCGTGAGAGGTGTTGGTGCCACCCACGGGGCCGTTCGAGGGTTGTTTCGAGTTCTCACCCTCTAACGCCATGTTGTTAAGCCTAAGTGTGGAAATAAGCAAATTACCATCGTACTCTCAAACCGGGACACCCGCGACTGCAGGGTCAGTTCCTACGAGTTACGTTGGTCCCGTGAGAGGTGTTGGTTCCACCCACGGGGCCGTTCGGGGGCTGTTTTGAGTTATCACCCTCTAACACCATGTTTTTAAGCCTAAGTGTGGAAATAAGCTAATTATTGCCATACTCTCAAACCGGGACACCCGCAGCTGCGGGGTCAGTTCCTACGAGTTACATTGGCCCCGTGGGAGGTGTTGGTGCCACCCACGGGGCTGTTCGGGGGCTGTTTCGAGTTCTCACCCTCTAACGCCATGTTTTTAAGCCTAAGTCTAGAAATATGCAAATTACCTTCGAATTCTCAAATCGGGAGTCCCGCGGCTGCGGGGTCAGTTCTTACGAGTTACGTTGGTCCCGTGGGAGGTATGGGTGCCACCCACGGGGCCGTTCGGGGGCTGTTTCGAGTTCTCACCCTCTAACGCCATGTTGTTAAGCCTAAGTGTGGAAATAAGCAAATTACCATCGTACTCTCAAAACGGGACACCCGCGACTGCGGGGTCAGTTCCTACAAGTTACGTTGGTACCGTGGGAGGTGTTGGTGCCACCCAGGGGGCCGTTCGGGGGCTGTTTTGAGTTATCACCCTCAACCGCCTTGTTTTTAAGCCTAAGTGTGGAAATAAGCAAAATTACTGCCGTACTCTCAAACCGGGACACCCGCGGCTGCGGGGTCAGTTCCTACGAGTTACATTGGCCCCGTGGGAGGTGTTGGTGCCACCCACGGGGCTGTTCGGGGGCTGTTTCGAGTTCTCACCCTCTAACGCCATGTTTTTAAGCCTAAGTCTAGAAATATGCAAATTACCGTCGTATTCTCAAACCGGGAATCCCGCGGCTGCGGGGTTAGTTCCTACGAGTTACATTGGTACCGTGGGAGATGTTGGTGCCACCCACGGGGCTGTTCGGGGGATGTTTCGAGTTCTCACCCTCTAACGCTATGTTTTTAAGCCTAAATCTAGAAATCTACAAATTTCCGTCGTATTCTCAAACGGGGAGTCCCGCGGCTGCGCGGTCTGTTCCTACGAGTTACGTTGGTCCCGTGGGAGGTGCTGGTGCCACCCACGGGGCCTTTCGGGGGTTGTTTCGAGTTCTCAACCTCTAACGCCATGTTTTTAAGCCTAAGTGCGGAAATAAGCAAAATACACTCATACTCTAAAACTGGGAGACCCGCGGCTGCGGGGTTAGTTCCTACGAGTTACGTTGGTCCCGTGGGAGGTGTTGGTGCCACCCACGGGGCCGTTCGGGGGCTGTTTCGAGTTCTCACCCTTTAACGCCATGTTTTTAAGCATAAGTGTGGAAATAAGCAAATTACCGTCGTACTCTCAAACCGGGAGACCCGCGGCTGCGGGGTCAGTTCCTACGAGTTACGTTGGTCCCGTGGGAGGTGTTGGTGCCACCCACGGGGCCGTTCGGGGGCTGTTTCGAGTTCTCAACCTCTAACGCCATGTTTTTAAGCCTAAGTGTGTAAATAAGCAAATTACCGTCGTACTCTCAAATCGGGAGACCCGCGGCTGCGGGGTCAGTTCCTATGAGTTACGTTGGTCTCGTGGGAGGTGTTGGTGCCACCCACGGGGCCGTTCGGGGGCTGTTTCGAGTTCTCACCCTCTAACGCCATGTTTTTAAGCCTAAGTGTGGAAATAAGAAAATTACCGTATTACTCTCAAACCGAGAGACCCGCGGCTGCGGGGTCAGTTCCTACGAGTTACGTTGGTCCCGTGGGAGGTGTTGGTGCCACCCACGGGGCCGTTCGGGGGCTGTTTCGAGTTCTCACCCTCAAACGCCATGTTTTTAAGCCTAAGTCTACAAATATGAAAATTATCGTTGTATTCTAAAACCGGGAGTCCCGCGGCTGCGGGATCAGTTCCTACGAGTTATAGTTGTCCCGTGGGACGTGTTGGTGCCACCCACGGGGCCGTTCGGGGGCAGTTTCGAGTTTTCAGCCTCTAACGCCATGTTTTTAAGCCTAAGTCTAGAAATATGCAAATTACAGTCGTACTCTAAAATCGGGAGTCCCGCGGCTGCGGGGTCTGTTCCTACGAGTTACATTGATCTCGTGGGAGGTGTTGGTGCCACCCACGGGGCCGTTCGAGGGCTATTTCGAGTTCTCACCCTCTAACGCCATGTTTTTTAGCCTACGTCTAGAAATATGCAAATTTTCGTCTTATTGTCAAACCAGGAGTCCCGCGGCTACGGTGTCAGTTCCTACGAGTTACATTGGTCCCGTGGGAGGTGTTGGTGCCACCCACGGGGACGTTCGGGGCTGTTTCGAGTTCTCCCCCTCTAACGCCATGTTTTGCTTAAGTCTAAAAATATGCAAATTACCATCGTACTCTCAAATCGTGAGACCCGCGGTTGTGGGGTTAGTTCCTACGAGTTACATTGGTCCCGTGGGCGGTGTTAGTGCCACCCACGGGGCCGTTCGGGGCAGTTTTGAGTTTTCAACCTCTAACGCCCTGTTTTTAAGCCTAAGTCTAGAAATATTCAAATTACCATCGTATTCTAAAATCGGGAGTCCCGCGTCTACGGGGTCGGTTCCTAAGAGTTACATTGATCCCGTGGGAGGTGTTGGTGCCACCCACGGGGCCATTCGGGGACTGTTTCGAGTTCTCACCCTCTAATGCCATGTTTTTAAGCCTAAGTCTAGAAATATGTAAATTACCATCATATTCTAAAATCGGGAGACCCGCGGCTATGGGGTCGATTCCTATGAGTTACATTGATCCCGTGAGAGGTGTTGGTGCCACCCACGGGGCCGTTCGGGGGCTGTTTTGAGTTCTCGCCCTCTAACGCCATGTTTTTAAGCCCAAGTCTATAAATATGCAAATTACAGTCGTATTCTCAAACCGGGAGTCCCGCAACTGCGGGGTCAATTCCTACGAGTTACATTGGTCCCATGGGAGGTGTTGGTGCCACCCACGGGGCCGTTCGGGGGCAGTTTCGAGTTATCAACCTCTAACGCCATGTTTTTAAGCCTAAGTCTAGAAATTTGAAAATTACAGTCGTATTCTAAAATCGGGAGTCCCGCGGCTGCGGGGTCGGTTTCTACGAGTTACATTGATCCCGTGGGAGGTGTTGGTGCCACCCACGGAGCCGTTCGAGGGCTGTTTCGAGTTCTCACCCTTTAACGCCATGTTGTTAAGCCTAAGTGTGGAAATAAGTATATTACCATCGTACTCTCAAACCGGGACACCCGCGACTGCGGGGTCAGTTCCTACGAGTTACGTTGGTCCCGTGGGAGGTGTTGGTGCCACCCACGGGGCCGTTCGGGGGATGTTTCGAGTTCTCACCCTCTAACGCCATGTTTTTAAGCCTAAGTGTGGAAATAAGCAAATTACTGCCATACTCTCAAACCGGGACACCCGCAGCTGCGGGGTCTGTTCCTACGAGCTACGTTGGTCCCGTGGGAGGTGCTGGTGCCACCCACGGGGCCATTCGGGGGTTGTTTCGAGTTCTCAACCTCTAACGCCATGTTTTTAAGCCTAAGTGTGGAAATAAGAAAAATACACTAATACTCTAAAACTGGGAGACCCGCGGCTGCGGGGTTAGTTCCTACGAGTTACGTTGGTCCCGTGGGAGGTGTTGGTGCCACCCACGGGGCCGTTCGGGGGCTGTTTCGAGTTCTCACCCTTTAACGCCATGTTTTTAAGCATAAGTGTGGAAATAAGCAAATTACCGTCGTACTCTCAAACCGGGAGACCCGCGGCTGCGGGGTCAGTTCCTACGAGTTACGTTGGTCCCGTGGGAGGTGTTGGTGCCACCCACGGGGCCGTTCGGGGGCTGTTTCGAGTTCTCAACCTCTAACGCCATGTTTTTAAGCCTAAGTGTGTAAATAAGCAAATTACCGTCGTACTCTCAAATCGAGAGACCCGCGGCTGCGGGGTCAGTTCCTATGAGTTACGTTGGTCTCGTGGGAGGTGTTGGTGCCACCCACGGGGCCGTTCGGGGGCTGTTTCGAGTTCTCACCCTCTAACACCATGTTTTTAAGTCTAAGTGTGGAAATAAGCAAATTAACGTATTACTCTCAAACCGAGAGACCCGCGGCTGCGGGGTCAGTTCCTACGAGTTACGTTGGTCCCGTGGGAGGTGTTGGTGCCACCCACGGGGCCGTTCGGGGGCTGTTTCGAGTTCTCACCCTCGAACGCCATGTTTTTAAGCCAAAGTCTACAAATATGCAAATTATCGTTGTATTCTAAAACCGGGAGTCCCGCGGCTGCGGGATCAGTTCCTACAAGTTACATTGGTCCCGTGGGACGTGTTGGTGCCACCCACGGGGCCGTTCGGAGGCAGTTTCGAGTTTTCAGCGTCTAACGCCATGTTTTTAAGCCTAAGCCTAGAAATATGCAAATTACAGTCGTACTCTAAAATCGGGAGTCCCGCGGCTGCGGGGTCAGTTCCTACGTGTTACATTGATCTCGTGGGAGGTGTTGGTGCCACCGACGGGGCCGTTCGAGGGCTGTTTCGAGTTCTCACCCTCTAACGCCATGTTTTTAAGCCTATGTCTAGAAATATGCAAATTATCGTCGTATTCTCAAACCAGGAATCCCGCGGCAACGCTGTCAGTTCCTACGAGTTACATTGGTCCCGTGGGAGGTGTTAGTGCCACCCACGGGGACGTTCGGGGCTGTTTCGAGTTCTCCCCCTCTAACGCCATGTTTTGCTTAAGTCTAAAAATATGCAAATTACCGTCGTACTCTCAAACCGGGAGACCCGCGGTTGTGGGGTTAGTTCCTACGAGTTACATTGGTCCCGTGGGAGGTGTTGGTGCCACCCACGGGGCCGTTCGGGGGCAGTTTTGAGTTTTGAACCTCTAACGCCATGTTTTTAAGCCTAAGTCTAGAAATATTCAAATTACCATCGTATTCTAAAATCGGGAGTCCCGCGTCTACGGGGTCGGTTCCTACGGGTTACATTGATCCCGTGGGAGGTGTTGGTGCCACCCACGGGGCCATTCGGGGACTGTTTCGAGTTCTCACCCTCTAATGCCATGTTTTTAAGCCTAAGTCTAGAAATATGCAAATTACCATCGTATTCTAAAATCGGGAGTCCCGCGGCTATGGGGTCGATTCCTATGAGTTACATTGATCCCGTGAGAGGTGTTGGTGCCACCCACGGGGCCGTTCGGGGGCTGTTTTGAGTTCTCGCCCTCTAACGCCATGTTTTTAAGCCCAAGTCTAGAAATATGCAAATTACAGTTGTATTCTCAAACCGGGAGTCCCGCAACTGCGGGGTCAGTTCCTACGAGTTACATTGGTCCCATGGGAGGTGTTGGGGCCACCCATGGGGCCGTTCGGGGGCAGTTTCGAGTTTTCAAGCTCTAACGCCATGTTTTTAAGCCAAAGTCTAGAAATATGCAAATTACCGTTGTATTCTAAAATCGGGAGTCCCGCGACTGCGGGGTCGGTTCCTACGAGTTACATTAATCCCGTGGGAGGTGTTGGTGCCACCCACGGGGCCGTTCGAGGGCTGTTTCGAGGTCTCACCCTCTAACGCCATGTTGTTAAGCCTAAGTGTGGAAATAAGCAAATTACCATCGTACTCTCAAACCGGGACACCCGCGACTGCGGGGTCAGTTCCTACAAGTTATGTTGGTCCCGTGGGAGGTGTTGGTGCCACCCACGGGGCCGTTCGGGGGCTGTTTTGAGTTATCACCCTCTAACGGCATGTTTTTAAGCCTAAGTGTGGAAATAAGCTAATTACTGCCATACTCTCAAACCGGGACATCCGCAGCTGCGGGGTCAGTTCCTACGAGTTACATTGGCCCCGTGGGAGGTGTTGGTGCCACCCACGGGGCTGTTCGGGGGCTGTTTCGAGTTCTCACCCTCTAACGCCATGTTTTTAAGCCTAAGTCTAGAAATATGCAAATTACCTTCGAATTCTCAAACCGGGAGTCCCGCGGCTGTGGGGTCAGTTCCTACGAGTTACGTTGGTCCCGTGGGAGGTGTTGGTGCCACCCGCGGGGCCGTTCGGGGGCTGTTTCGAGTTCTCGCCCTCTAACACCATGTTGTTAAGCCTAAGTGTGGAAATAAGCAAATTACCATCGTACTCTCAAACCGGGACACCCGCGACTGCGGGGTCAGTTCCTACAAGTTACGTTGGTCCCGTGGGAGGTGTTGGTGCCACCCACGGGGCTGTTCGGGGGCTGTTTTGAGTTATCACCCTCAACCGCCATGTTTTTAAGCCTAAGTGTGGAAATAAGCAAATTACTGTCGTACTCTCAAACCGGGACACCCGCGGCTGCGGGGTCAGTTCCTACGAGTTACATTGGCCCCGTGGGATGTGTTGGTGCCACCCACGGGGCTGTTCGGGGGATGTTTCGAGTTCTCGCCCTCTAACGCCATGTTTTTAAGCCTAAGTCTAGAAATATGCAAATTACCGTCGTATTCTCAAACCGGGAATCCCGCGGCTGCGGGGTTAGTTCCTACGAGTTACATTGGTACCGTGGGAGGTGTTGGTGCCACCCACGGGACTGTTCGGGGGCTGTTTCGAGTTCTCACCCTCTAACGCCATGTTTTTAAGCCTAAATCTAGAAATCTACAAATTACCGTCGTATTCTCAAACCGGGAGTCCCGCGGATGCGCGGTCTGTTCCTACGAGTTACGTTGGTCCCGTGGGAGGTGTTGGTGCCACCCACGGGGCCATTCGGGGGCTGTTTCGAGTTCTCAACCTCTAACGCCATGTTTTTAAGCCTAAGTGTGGAAATAAGCAAAATACCCTCATACTCTCAAACCGGGAGACCCGCGGCTGCGGGGTCAGTTCCTACGAGTTACGTTGGTCCCGTGGGAGGTGTAGGTGCCACCCACGGAGCCGTTCGGGGGCTGTTTCGAGTTATCACCCTTTAACGCCATGTTTTTAAGCATAAGTGTGGAAATAAGCAAATTAGCGTCGTACTCTCAAATTGGGAGACCCGCGGCTGCGGGGTCAGTTCCTACGAGTTACGTTGGTCTCGTGGGAGGTGTTGGTGCCACCCACGGGGCCGTTTGGGGGATGTTTCGAGTTCTCACCCTCTAACGCCATGTTTTTAAGCCTAAGTGTGGAAATAAGCAAATTACCGTATTACTCTCAAACCGAGAGACCCGCGGCTGCGGGGTCAGTTCCTACGAGTTACGTTTTTCCCGTGGGAGGTGTTGGTGCCACCCACGGGGCCGTTCGGGGGCTGTTTCGAGTTCTCACCCTCGAACGCCATGTTTTTAAGCCTAAGTCTACAAATATGCAAATTATCGTTGTATTCTAAAACTGGGAGTCCCGCGGCTGCAGGGTCAGTTCCTACGAGTTACATTGGTCCCGTGGGACGTGTTGGTGCCACCCACGGGTCCGTTCGGGGGCAGTTTCGAGTTTTCAACCTCTAACGCCATGTTTTTAAGCCTAAGTCTAGAAATATGCAAATTACAGTCGTACTCTAAAATCGGGAGTCCCGCGGCTGCGGGGTCAGTTCCTACGTGTTACATTGATCTCGTGGGAGGTGTTGGTGCCACCCACGGGGCCGTTCGAGGGCTGTTTCGAGTTCTCACCCTCTAACGCCATGTTTTTAAGCCTATGTCTAGAAATATGCAAATTATCGTCGTATTCTCAAACCAGGAGTCCCGCGGCTACGGTGTCAGTTCCTACGAGTTACATTGGTCCCGTGGGAGGTGTTGGTGCCACCCACGGGGACGTTCGGGGCTGTTTCGAGTTCTCCCCCTCTAACGGCATGTTTTGCTTAAGTCTAAAAATATGCAAATTACCGTCGTACTCTCAAATCGTGAGACCCGCGGTTGTGGGGTTAGTTCCTACGAGTTACATTGGTCCCATGGGAGGTGTTGGTGCCACCCACGGGGCCGTTCGGGGGCAGTTTTGAGTTTTCAACCTCTAACGCCATGTTTTTAAGCCTAAGTCTAGAAATATTCAAATTACCATCGTATTCTAAAATCGGGAGTCCCGCGTCTACGGGGTCGGTTCCTACGAGTTACATTGATCCCGTGGGAGGTGTTGGTGCCACCCACGGGGCCATTCGGGGACTGTTTCGAGTTCTCACCCTCTAATGCCATGATTTTAAGCCTAAGTCTAGAAATATGCAAATTACCATCGTATTCTAAAATCGGGAGTCCCGCGGCTATTGGGGCGATTCCTACGAGTTACATTGATCCCGTGAGAGGTGTTGGTGCCACCCACGGGGCCGTTCGGGGGCTGTTTTGAGTTCTCGCCCCCTAACGCCATGTTTTTAAGCCCAAGTCTAGAAATATGCAAATTACAGTCGTATTCTCAAACCGGGAGTCCCGCAACTGCGGGGTCAGTTCCTACGAGTTACATTGGTCCCGTGGGAGGTGTTGGGGCCACCCACGGGGCCGTTCGGGGGCAGTTTCGAGTTTTCAACCTCTAACGCCATGTTTTTAAGCCTAAGTCTATAAATATGCAAATTACCGTCGTATTCTAAAATCGGGAGTCCCGCGGCTGCGGGGTCGGTTCCTACGAGTTACATTGATCCCGTGGGAGGTGTTGGTGCCACCCACGGGGCCGTTTGAGGGCTGTTTCGAGTTCTCACCCTCTAACGCCATGTTTTTAAGCCTAAGTCTAGAAATATGCAAATTATCATCGTATTCTCAAACCGGGAGTCCCGCGGCTACGGTGTCAGTTCCTACGAGTTACGTTGGTCCCGTGGGAGGTGTTGGTGCCACCCACGGGGACGTTCGGGGCTGTTTCGAGTTCTCACCCTCTAACGCCATGTTTTGCTTAAGTCTAAAAATATGCAAATTACCGTCATACTCTCAAATAGGGAGACCCGCGGCTGCGGGGTTAGTTCCTACGAGTTACATTGGTACCGTGGGAGGTGTTGGTGCCACCGACGGGGACGTTCGGGGTTGTTTCGAGTTCTCACTCTCTAACGCCTTATTTTGCATAAGTCAAAAAATATTCAAATTACCGTCGTACTCTCAAACCGGGAGACCTGCGGCTATGGGGTCAGTTCCTACGAGTTACATTGGTCCCGTGGGAGGTGTTGGTGCCACCCACGGGACCGTTCGGGGGCTATTTCGAGTTTTCACCCTCTAACGCCATGTTTTTAAGCCTAAGTCTAGAAATATGCAAATTACCGTCGAATTCTCAAACCGGGAGTCCCGCGGCTGCGGGATCAGTTCCTACGAGTTACATTGGTCCCGTGGGAGGTGTTGGTGCCACCCACAGGATTGTTAGAGGGCTGTTTCGAGTTTTCATCCTCTAATGCCATGTTTTTAAGCCTAAGTCAAGAAATATGAAAATTATCATCGTATTCTCAAATTGGGAGTCCCACGGCTGCGGGGACAGTTCCTACGAGTTACGTTGGTCCCGTGGGAGGTGTTGGTGCCACCCACGGGGCCGTTCTCAGTTGTTTCGAGTTCTCAACATCTAAAGCCATGTTTTTAAGCCTAAGTGTGGAAATAAGCAAATTACCGTTGTAGTCCCAAACCGGGAGACCCGCGGCTGTGGGGTCAGTTCCTACGAGTTACGTTGGTCTCGTGGGAGGTGTTGGTGCCACCCACGGGGCCGTTCGGGGGCTGTTTCAAGTTCTCACCCTCGAACGCCATTTTTTTAAGCCTAAGTCTACAAATATGCAAATTATCGTTGTATTCTAAAATCGGGAGTCCCGCGGCTGCGGGGTCAGTTCCTACGGGTTACATTGATCCCGTGGGACGTGTTGGGGCCACCCCGGGGCCGTTCGGGGGTTGTTTCGAGTTTTCAACCTCTAACGCCATGTTTTTAAGCCTAAGTCTACAAATATGCAAATTATCGTTGTATTTTAAAATCGGGAGTCCCGCGGCAGCGGGGTCTGTTCCTACGGGTTACATTGATCCCGTGGGACGTGTTGGGGCTACCCCGGGGCCGTTCGGGGGTTGTTTCGAGTTTTCAACCTCTAACGCCATGTTTTTAAGCCTAAGTCTAGAAATATGCAAATTACAGTCGTACTCTAAAATCGGGAGTCCCGCGGCTGCGGGGTCAGTTCCTACGAGTTACATTGATCTCGTGGGAGGTGTTGGTGCCACCCACGGGGCCGTTCGAGGGCTGTTTCGAGTTCTCACTCTCTAACGCCATGTTTTTAAGACTATGTCTAGAAATATGCAAATTATCGTCGTATTCTCAAACCGGGAGTCCCGCGGCTACGGTGTCAGTTCCTACGAGTTACATTGGTCCCGTGGGAGGTGTTGGTACCACCCACGGGGACGTTCGGGGCTGTTTCGAGTTCTCACCCTCTAACGCCATGTTTTGCTTAAGTCTAAAAATATGCAAATTACCGTCGTACTCTCAAACTAGGAGTCCCACGGCTGTGGGGTTAGTTCCTACGAGTTACATTGGTCCAGTGGGAGGTGTTGGTGCCACCCACGGGGCCGTTCTGGGGCAGTTTTGAGTTTTGAACCTCTAACGCCATGTTTTTAATCCTAAGTCTAGAAATATTCAAATTACCATCGTATTCTAAAATCGGGACTCCCGCGTCTACGGGATCGGTTCCTACGAGTTACATTGATCCCGTGGGAGGTGTTGGTGCCACCCACGGGGCCATTCAGGGGTTGTTTCGAGTTCTCACTCTCTAATGCCATGTTTTTAAGCCTAAGTCTAGAAATTTGAAAATTACAATCATATTCTAAAAGCGTGAGTCCCGCGGCTATGGGGTCGATTCCTACGAGTTACATTGATCCCGTGAGAGGTGTTGGTGCCATCCACGGGGCCGTTCAGGACCTGTTTTGTGTTCTCGCCCTCTAATGCCATGTTTTTAAGCCCAAGTCTTGAAATATGCAAATTACAGTCGTATTCTCAAACCGGGAGTCCCGCGACTGTGGGGTCAGTTCCTACGAGTTACATTGGTCCCGTGGGAGGTGTTGGTGCCACCCACGAGGCCGTTCGGGGGCAGTTTCGAGTTTTCAACCTCCAACGCCATGTTTTTAAGCCTAAGTCTAGAAATATGAAAATTACCATCGTATTCAAAAATCGGGAGTCCCGCGGCTGCGGGGTCGGTTCCTACGAGTTACATTGATCCCGTGGGAGGTGTTGGTGCCACCCACGGGGCCGTTCGAGGGCTGTTTCGAGTTCTCACCCTCTAACGCCATGTTTTTAAGCCTAAGTCTAGAAATATGCAAATTATCATCGTATTCTCAAACCGGGAGTCCCACGGCTACGGTGTCAGTTCCTACGAGTTACGTTGGTCCCGTGGGAGGTGTTGGTGCCACCCACGGAGACGTTCGGGGCTGTTTCGAGTTCTCACTCTCTAACGCCTTATTTTGTTTAAGTCTAAAAATATGCAAATTACCGTCGTACTCTCAAACCGGGAGACCCGCGGCTGCGGGGTCAGTTCCTACGAGTTAGATTGGTCTTGTGGGAGGTGTTGGTGCCACCCACAGGATTGTTAGAGGGTTGTTTCGAGTTTTCATCCTCTAATGCCATGTTTTTAAGCCTAAGTCAAGAAATATGAAAATTATCATCGTATTCTCAAATTGGGAGTCCCACGACTGCGGGGTCAGTTCCTACGAGTTACGTTGGTCCCGTGGGAGGTGTTGGTGCCACCCACGGGGCCGTTCTCAGTTGTTTCGAGTTCTCAACATCTAAAGCCATGTTTTTAAGCCTAAGTGTGGAAATAAGCAAATTACCATCGTAGTCCCAAACCGGGAGACCCGCGGCTGTGGGGTCAGTTCCTACGACTTACGTTGGTCCCGTGGGAGGTGTTGGTGCCACCCACGGGGCCGTTCGGGGGCTGTTTCGAGTTCTCACCCTCTAACTCCATGTTTTTAATCCTAAGTGTGGAAATAAGCAAATTACCATATTACTCTCAAACCGGGAGACCCGCGGCTGCGGGGTCAGTTCCTACGAGTTACGTTGGTCCCGTGGGAGGTGTTGGTGCCACCCACGGGGCCGTTCGGGGGCTGTTTCAAGTTCTCACCCTCGAACGCCATGTTTTTAAGCCTAAGTCTACAAATATGCAAATTATCGTTGTATTCTAAAACCGGGAGTCCCGCGGCTGCGGGGTCAGTTCCTACGGGTTACATTGATCCCGTGGGACGTGTTGGGGCCACCCCGGGGCCGTTCGGGGGTTGTTTCGAGTTTTCAACCTCTAACGCCATGTTTTTAAGCCTAAGTCTAGAAATATGCAAATTACAGTCGTACTCTAAAATCGGGAGTCCCGCGGCTGCGGGGTCAGTTCCTACGAGTTACATTGATCTCGTGGGAGGTGTTGGTGCCACCCACGGGGCCGTTCGAGGGCTGTTTCGAGTTCTCACTCTCTAACGCCATGTTTTTAAGCCTATGTCTAAAAATATGCAAATTACCGTCGTACTCTCAAACCGGGAGACCCGCGGCTGCGGGGTCAGTTCCTACGAGTTACATTGGTCCTGTGGGAGGTGTTGGTGCCACCCACAGGATTATTAGAGGGTTGTTTCGAGTTTTCATCCTCTAATGCCATGTTTTTAAGCCTAAGTCAAGAAATATGAAAATTATCATCGTATTCTCAAATTGGGAGTCCCACGACTGCGGGGTCAGTTCCTACGAGTTACGTTGGTCCCCTGGGAGGTGTTGCTGCCACCCACGAGGCCGTTCTCGGCTGTTCGAGTTCTCAACATCTAAAGCCATGTTTTTAAGCCTAAGTGTGGAAATAAGAAAATTACCGTCGTAGTCCCAAACCGGGAGACCCGCGGCTGCGGGGTCAGTTCCTACGAGCTACGTTGGTCCCGTGGGAGGTGTTGGAGCCACCCACGGGGCCGTTCGGGGGCTGTTTCGAGTTCTCACCCTCTAACTCCATGTTTTTAATCCTAAGTGTGGAAATAAACAAATTACCATATTACTCTCAAACCGGGAGACCCGCGGCTGCGGGGTCAGTTCCTACGAGTTACGTTGGTCCCGTGGGAGGTGTTGGTGCCACCCACGGGGCCGTTCGGGGGCTGTTTCGAGTTGTCACCCTCGAACGCCATGTTTTTAAGCCTAAGTCTACAAATATACAAATTATCGTTGTATTTCAAAACCGGGAGTCCCGCGGCTGCGGGGTCAGTTCCTACGAGTTACATTGGTCCCGTGGGACGTGTTGGTGCCACCCACAGGGCCGTTCGGGGGCTGTTTCGGGTTTTCAACCTCTAACGCCATGTTTTTAAGCCTAAGTCTAGAAATATGCAAATTACAGTCGTACTCTAAAATCGGGAGTCCCGCGGCTGCGGGGTCACTTTCTACGAGTTACATTGATCTCGTGGGAGGTGTTGGTGCCACCCACGGGGCCGTTTGAGGGTTGTTTCGAGTTCTCACCCTCTAACGCCATGTTTTTAAGCCTATGTCTAGAAATATGCAAATTATCGTCGTATTCTCAAACCGGGAGTCCCGCGGCTACGGTGTCAGTTCCTACGAGTTACATTGGTCCAGTGGGAGGTGTTGGTGCCACCCACGGTGACGTTCGGGGCTGTTTCGAGTTCTCACCCTCTAACGCCATGTTTTGCTTAAGTCTAAAAATATGCAAATTACCGTCGTACTCTCAAACAGGGAGACCCGCGGCTGTGGGGTTAGGTCCTACGGGTTACATTGGTCCCGTGGGAGGTGTTGGTGCCACCCACGGGGCCGTTCGGGGGCAGTTTTGAGTTTTCAACCTCTAACGCCATGTTTTTAAGCCTAAGTCTAGAAATATTCAAATTACCATCGTATTCTAAAATCGGGAGTCCCGCGTCTACGGGGTCGGTTCCTACGAGTTACATTGATCCCGTGGGAGGTGTTGGTGCCACCCACGGGGCCATTCGGGGGCTGTTTCGAGTTCTCACCCTCTAATGCCATGTTTTTAAGCCTAAGTCTAGAAATATGCAAATTACCGTCGTTTTCTAAAATCGGGAGTCCCGCGGCTATGGGGTCGATTCCTACGAGTTACATTGATCCCGTGAGAGGTGTTGGTGCCACCCACGGGGCCGTTCGGGAGCTGTTTTGAGTTCTCGCCCTCTAACGCCATGTTTTTAAGCCCAAGTCTAGAAATATGCAAATTACAGTCGTATTCTCAAACCGGGAGTCCCGCGACTGCGGGGTCAGTTCCTACGAGTTACATTGGTCCCGTGGGAGGTGTTGGTGCCACCCACGGGGCCGTTCGGGGGCAGTTTCGAGTTTTCAACCTCTAACGCCATGTTTTTAAACCTAAGTCTAAAAATATGCAAATTACCGTCGTATTCTAAAATCGGGAGTCCCGCGGCTGCGGGGTCGGTTCCTACGAGTTACATTGATCCCGTGGGAGGTGTTGGTGCCACCCACGAGGCCGTTCGAGGGTTGTTTTGAGTTCTCACCCTCTAACGCCATGTTTTTAAGCCTAAGTCTTGAAATATGCAAATTATCATCGTATTCTCAAACCGGGAGTCCCGCGGGTACGGTGTCAGTTCCTATGAGTTACGTTGGTCCCGTGTGAGGTGTTGGTGCCACCCACGGGGACGTTCGGGGCTGTTTCGAGTTATCACTCTCTAACGCCTTATTTTTCTTAAGTCTTAAAATATGCAAATTACCGTCGTACTCTCAAATCGGGAGACCCGCGGCTGTGGGGTCAGTTCCTACGAGTTACATTGGTCCCGTGGGAGGTGTTGGTGCCACCCACTGGACCGTTCGGGGGCTGTTTCGAGTTTTCACCCTCTAACGCCATGTTTTTAAGCCTAAGTCTAGAAATATCCAAATTACCATCGAATTCTCAAACCGGGAGTCCCGCGGCTGCGGGATCAATTCCTACGAGTTACATTGGTCCCGTGGGAGGTGTTGGTGCCACCCACAGGACCGTTAGAGGGCTGTTTCGAGTTTTCATCCTCTAATGCCATGTTTTTAAGCCTAAGTCCAGAAATATGAAAATTATCATCGTATTCTCAAATTGGGAGTCCCACGGCTGTGGGGTCAGTTCCTACGAGTTGCATTGGTCCCGTGGGAGGTGTTGGTGCCACCCACAGGGCCGTTCGGGGGTTGTTTCGAGTTCTCACACTCTTACGCCATGTTTTGATTAAGTCTAGAAATATGCAAATTAATGTCGTACTCTCAAACTGGGAGACCCGCGGCTGTGGGGCCAGTTCCTACGAGTTACATTGGTCCCGTGGGAGGTGTTGGTGCCACCCACGGGGTCATTCGGGGGCTGTTTCGAGTTCCCACCCTCTAACGCCTTGTTTCTAAGCTTAAGGTCTCATATTTTAAAATTATCATCGTATTCTCAAATCGAGAGTCCCGTGATCACGCAGTCTATTCCTATATGTTACATTGGTCCCGTGAGAGGTGTTGGTGCCTCTCACGGGTCCGTACGAGGTGTTGGTGCCTCTCACGGGTCCGTACGAGGGTTGTTTCGTGTTTTTGCTATCTAACGCCTTGTTTTTAAGCTTAAGTCCTAATATTTTTTTTAATTATCGTCGTATTCTCAAACCAGGGGTCCCGTGATCTCGCGGTCAGTTCGTACGAGATTCATTGGTCCCGTGTGAGGTGTTGGTGCCATGTTTTTAAGTTTAAGTCTCGACATTTGCAAGTTATCCTATCATCGTATTCTGAAACCGGGAGTTTAAAATATTTTTAACATATTATCCAACAGTGAAACCAATCATTATCCCATACTCCTTCTAATTATCCCATACTCCTTCTAAAATACTATCCAACAACATTCCAACAACCAATAATTATCCAACAGCCAAACCAAACAAAACCAATAACTATCCCATACTCCTTCTGTCATCTAAAAGATTTAATAGATAATGCATATCAATTATATAACTACTTTAGTTAATGTACAGAGTACCTGGTGTGTAATGAATACCTGGTATGTAATGAAGAACTGGTATCCAATTGGTTAGATCTGCAATACGTAAACAATGTGTTATGAAACTATAACTTGAAACAGCCCCCGAACGGCCAATATATCTCGTATGCACTTGAATCATTGAGCCAATATAACTCTTATAAACTTAAATCATTTCTAGGGTAATGAGCCATTGAAACTAAATGAACAAAAACAACATAAATTGTTTGAGCTGAAAACTAGTGAATGAATTGAATAAATTATATTCTTTTTGCCAAAAAGCAAACCATGAACCGAATTATAGTGAATGAACTTAATAAAGTTAGCAAGACTAAAAGATCAAACCATTTTTCACACCAAATGTAAAATTCATACATTTTGAATAAATAATAAATGAAATATCAATGTTGACAGTGATGCCAGCGAGAAATAAATGATTGTAGATTAGAACCCAAACTCGGATACAAAAAAATAAAAAATTCGATACCTCTCAAATACGGAGAAAGCCAAATCAAACCGTTTGAGCGAGAGGACACCAAGGGTGTACACCTACAAAATAGAACTAATTAGAAGAAAAATACACATTCCAAACACAAAAAAAAATACTCCAATAATCTAGATACAAAAAATGATTAAAGATACCTCAAGGCAAAGAGAAAACCCCCAAAATTATCAAAATCTAGTAAAAACATTACAAAAAAGGCGTAAATACAAACTTATCAATAATTGTAGGGGCTTGATTGATGAATGAGGCTTATATATGAACATCACACCTCGTTTTTTTTTCGTTTTCCTCCATCGCACCTGCTACCCACGAATGCTACCTACCGCACCTAGAATAGGAAATGTTAGATTTCAAACATCTAAGAAAGGCTTGGTCAATATATTCCCTTGATCTCCAAAGAAGAGGTGAACACAGTTTTCTTCATTTTCACAATTTCTACAAAATCAGAAATATCAAAAATGTTAATTTCGAGTTATTATGGAGATGAATATAAAATTAGGCGAGACACTATTTACTCGACAAGTCCATAAGAAGAATCATAGTTAACAACAAATTATATATCAACATGGTAATTGAGATTCAAAACAAAAATTATTTCAGAAGAAAATGGTAAATGATAATGAGAGTAACATTTATTTATTTATTTTCTCCAAATCAAGTTGGATAAATTTTTATATAATTACTAATTGATCCCATATTCTGACTAAAATACACTGTATTAAAAAAAAAGGTAAAAGGGGTAAATCCTCCCTTTCAATATTGAACATCATCCAACCTTTAAATAAAAATCCGGGACCTGATTTTCTTAACTCTACTATAAGGGTTAAAGTAAGGGGAAAATAAAATTAATAGACTATTGAACCTCCACCGCCATCGTTGGATCTCAGCCTCACCGCGGCACTACCCGCTTCCCTACATTTTTCCCAACGGTTAGATCAATCCTCTTTTTCCAAGTTCTTTCCCCAACAGAGCCTATAAATAACCATCTGAACATGTTGAGATCAGTCAAGCCTATACCCGCGGGTGGTGTTAAAAGCGACTCCAATTCTTCATCGTCTGTCATAGATAACAACCCTTTTGACCCTACTTCATGGACAAAAATACTTGTTCTTGAAACATATAACAAACACACACACACATAAATGGATATATTACATAGTTCAAACCATTTTTTTAAGATGCTATTTTCAAAAGGTTTCAAAATTTGCAGTTATAGCTAAAACATCCCTCGTAATTGTGAAATAAAGAAAGAAAATAAATAAAGGAAACATTTAAAACCCAGTGGAGAAAGAAAATAACAGTATACCCAAAGATTGGAACATAAAATCTATATATTATTAACACAAACTAATAAGAAGCACAGGCACAATTAGCGTTTCATCCAAAACATTCATGTATGGCAAATAGCCATGCGCTAAAAATGAGGCATCTACAACTCAATCTGCCACATAATCATATGAAGCATAACAATGATGCATCTATAAGTTCAATAAAAGAATGATGCCTCGAAGTAATTGTGTCAGGAGTAAAACTGAACTTATAAATTATTACTCCATCCGTCCCAAATTAATAAATAGTCCCTCTTTGAAGAGGAAAAAATTAGTTTTCAAATTTATCCTCCCAAAAATGATGATTAAATACCTTCGCTACGCACCTCATAGGTAGTGTTCAATTGGGTAACCTGGTAATCTAATTAGTTTTATATATTAATTTAGAGACTAAATCAAAAAGGATTGCAGGATAGGGATGGGGGAGTATCGTGAAACTGTATAATGACTATAAATGAAGAGGTCGAAATACGTACAATCTGTCATTTTGTTGGGAGCTCAGAAGGTTTGATTAAGTAATTGGGAGATTTTGTATTGTTAAAAGGGTCTATTCCTCTCTTTGTTGTGTTAAAGAGTCTTTATATAAAATTCTTGAACGCAATATTTGACATCCCCCCCCCCCCCCCTTGATAATCTCTGAGACAACCCTTAAATTTTAACACCCACATCTGCTGAAAAAATCATATTTTTTTAATTAAACATACGCTCTCATGTGTTTTTGGATAAATATGCCCTCCATTCACCTTCTTTCCCAAACAACCAAAACTCAAATTCTCTAATAAAGTTAAATTAAATTAATGAGAACTTCGACAGGCCACTATAAATGGTAAAGAAAATCAGTGAGCATACCAGGAATAATTTTAGTCTTGGACCTCGGCAAGCTTGGGAGCTGTGATGAAGAAAGCCTAGAATGAGAAAAGGGGGTAATAATAAATAAAATGTAAGAAAGAGAAAGGGAGAAAATTGGAGGGACCGTGTTGTGGGGATGGCGGCCGTCCTTGCCCCATCCGATGCCGCGGGTGGAGTCCATCCGATGAGAAAAGGGGGTGATAATCTCCTTTGGGGAAGAAACCCACCGCACCTGCTACCCACCACAACTGCTACCCACCGTTTCTTACTCCATACGTAACTTCTCCATAACTAATCCCGACCAAGTACCAACGTTTTGGGGAAGAAAAAAAAAAAGAAATGAGCGGGGAAATGAAAAAGATGAGGCGTTGAAGTAGTTTTAGGATTCACACTGGTCACGGCCTAGAGCCGTGACCCACCCACCGCGACCCATTAATGAAGCTAAGTGGGATGTGTACTGCCTATTGGTCACGGCCCATAGCCGTGAACCATACCAAGAAATGGTCACGGCCCATAGCCGTGACCCTCAATCTGTGATGCGCGACCCTTTTTATCAACACTAGTGCTTGAATGAGGGATGGTCACGGCCCATAGCCGTGACCCACACCCAGAAATGGTCACGGCCCTAAGCCGTGACACTCAATGTGTGTACTTTCTTCTTTGTCATGCCATGGGTCACGGACTTGGGCCGTGACCCATCCGCGACCAAGCTTGGAGCGAATTTTGGCGCGAGTTTGGCGCCAAGATGGTCACGACCTGGTCACGGCCCAAGTCCGCGACCACAATGGTCGCGGACTTGGGCCGTGACCACTTCCAGAACATAGATAATTTAGTTTGATAATAAATTTTGTCGCGCCAAATATTGAGTGGGTCACGGCCCAAGTCCGCGACCAGCTGGTCGCGGACTTGGGCCGTGACCCACTGGGCGTGACCATTCGCAGGATTTGGTGTAGTGTTAAGTCCACCTTAGGAAGTGGGTGGATGCCATCTTCTACTACATTAATCCTACCATTGTTGGAGCTTCTTTGAGGTAAAAAAAAACTCTACTCTTTAGTTTAATAACTCTATTTTTTACAATATTGGTATTTTCGTTAGAGTTTGTAACAATATAATGCATATATGATTTAAGGGGGCTATTTATTAAGGATTTGAGTAAAATACTTTACAAATGATTTCAAGAGTTTTGAGTAAAATGATATGTTTCAAGAAAACTTATTATTTAAAGTTTCATGGAATATAATATTTGAAGTAATATTTATCTTGTTGACGATATTTTATGAACAAATGTCTCAAAGTTCTCTTGTAAAAATTAGGATTTTTCTAAAGATAAACATTTATTCAAGTTTTGATGAAAATAAAATTTATTTGGTATTGAAAACCATGTTTTTATAAATATTATGAAATTTTTAGAATGAACCATGTGTTAAACCCATTTAATGGGATTTTTGTACTTACAATGTCTCTTCCTATGTAGATGAAGTTGTTTAATTTTATAATGAGAATATAGATAAGTTTGGTAAAGGTTTTAAAGGATTTTAACCTAAAGAAAAAAAAATAGAAATTTTAGCCCTTAAAGTGTGTGAATAAGTGTAGAAAATGTGATAAATGGATATTCAAGAATACATGTGAAAATAAAGGAAAATGGTGTTTTCTTGCAAAATAGTCTTTAAAGTGTGTCAAATTGTTTCCTTGATAAAGAAAGTAATGAAATAAAGGGTTTTTCAACTTGAGAAATGTGTCAATCCCAATTAGTATAGAAGTGTTAAAAACATTTAAGAACTTACCATGTATAACTTAACGATGTTTTTGTGAATAACACTTATGAAAATGGATGAGAAGACAAATTTGGAAACAAGTGGGTAAAATGGTAATTTTTCATGAAGTGGAACATTATTATTGAAATTGGGTTACACAAATGGTCCTAAATGAAGGTATTTTGGGGTCAAATTAATGCAAGTGTGAAAAGGATAAGAAATGGTGCTTTTCAAAGTGTAACATAAGATTGGTGAAATCCTCGAGTTTTGGCTTCAATCGGTAAAGGTAGAATAATGTGGACATTGGACAAAAATGTTAAAACACATTAATATGTACTCTAATGAGATTGGTAAATAGTTTAGAAGGGCCCGGAGCCCTTGGGTGAAAGACCCAAAACACAGGTCAAAGCATATGGTAGCGTAGCCGGCAATGTGGAGGCCGTTAAAGTACATCATCATTTGGAGTATTTCGAGAATAAGATAATGGAACATAGTAAAGAAATGGGTTGTGTTGTGAATATAATAAAATAAAACCTTACATAAAATGTAATTGATAAATATTTTGGTTGCAAAGATAATATGGACCGGTAATATGAGAAGCCAGCTAATGTCCATGTATAGTGATAAGAATGGTAAAGTGAAGTCATTAAATGAGTAACTAAGAAACCCACGGAGGTTTTAACCCATAATTAATGCAAGTATGTGTTTAAGAAAGCCTTTCAATGGAAAATAAGCATATTCTAATACGGTGTGTGCATGTGTTGAAGGCTATTTTATGGAAAATACTAAGGTAAATTCGGTGAGTAAATGGATGATTTCGATAAAGGAAGTGTTCTATATAAAAAAATTGATGTTTTGTTTAAGTATATAACCGGGTGCATTAAATTGAAAATTTTTGTAAGTTAAGAAAAAAGGGTCTCATCATAGGATTAATGTGATTTAATTGGAACACGTAATATTTTTCGAATAAAAATGGTTTCATGCATTGATGTGTGTGTGTGTGTATGTGTGTGTGTGTGTGTGTGTGTGTATAAGGTATTTGCATGTTCACGTAGGTATGACATGATAGAGTCGATTTTATGTCGTTGGATTATATATTGCATTGTTGCATTTCCCACTGGGCATTCGGCTCATTCTCTCTTCTTTGTTACGACAAGTTGTGTGCAATTCCGTATTTTGAAAGCGTTGTACAGGTAAGCCCTTTTTATTTTACATTAGTAGCTGTGATTTCTCCGATTCTGGGGAGGCTTTCCATGGGTCCTACGCATATCTTGATATGAACCAAAATTGCATCTTAAATAAGTGAAAAGTTAATTAAAAAAAAGTGGACTAGCAACATTATTTAGGTTATCTCATTGAACTTCACACCTAATGATTGGGTCGGGGCGGGTTAACCAATGAGTAACCCATAAATCCAAATCGGAGTGTTTTATAGAGAGGTCGAGGATGACCATTGGGAAATTTTGAGAGAAGGTTTAAGGAAGGTATTTCCCACCATTTTTTTAAGCGATTATGAAGATGGAATTTTTTATATTACTTTTGGGTGAGCATATGGTAGCTAAGTATGAACAGGAGTTCACCCGACTTTCATTCTTTTCCCCGGAGGAGGTTAACACAAAGGAAACAAATATGGATCATTTTATCCCAAGCCTCACCTAGAGGATCAGACAAGTGTTTCTTGGCAACCCTGCCTTCACTATTAATACTCAATAAGTGGACAGTACTCTACTTTATTATTAGGACCATCACGATTTCAAGAGAAATTTGACTCATAAAAAGGAGAATTTTACGACCGACTAAGGGCTGAAGACTGGGGAGAGCAGTGAACTATCCCTAGACTTCATAGTAACAAAGGGGACCACTAGAAGGGACAACCACCTAAGATGTTTTGAGGTTCGGATGATCAATGTTGTTAGGCTAGTTAAGGGATAAATTCACGGGGCCATTAGAATCAAGTCCACTAGATCCAATAGCATCAGTTCCAATAGGTCCACGAGTAGAGAGGTCATGGATAACAGGGCCAGGGTTAGCAGGACTATCCCTAGGGTCGTGGATAACAAGAACACCCTTTCAAATGTGTATGTTTCATTTGTGGTGAGTATGACCACTCATTAAGGAGATTACCTAGAGACAACCAGGATGGTAAGGGACATTTTTAACAAGGGCGATAATAGGCTTTGCAAGTCCCACCTCAATTGCCGTTATTACCGCCACCGTCATCGTATTTGACATTACCACCACCGCCTAGAGACCAAGCATAGGGTCACATGTTGTTAAATTATTGGCGTTTCTTCAACGTCTACTAGTAGGCCTAATAACATGCCATAGAAGGTACTTTATACGTTTATGCACGAGTTTTGTTTAACATGGGCAAATTGATTTGTTAGTTGTATATTTTCCACGAATTTGGGGTTGTTAGATATTGCTATCGAGGTGTCTATGAATGTAGATACTATAGTGAATGGGGTGCGGCATTACATTGGGTTTGTAGGGATGTAGCCGTTAAGAATTATGGGTTATGATTTTCAGCTGACCTTTTAAGTTTTGATATGCAGACTTATGACATCATCTTGCCTATGTGCTAGTTAGCACAGTATCATGTACAGATCGAGTGTAGTGGGAAGGCTATCACATTTTCCATTCACGAGCATAAGATGTTCCTTATAGCCATTCTTTTAGAATCAGAGGAGGGTTAAACACTCACTTATATTATATCGATTCGGGTACATCAATGGAAGTCACAGTATCTTTGGAGTCGATACCAGTGAAAAAGCCTCGCTAAGTTATTTTAACTTTTGTTAAAAAGGTAAAATGAGTTCCGAACTTTTTGAAGAGACTCTTGTATAAATCTTAATTAGTACAAAAGTTGTATTAAAAACAGGTTGTAAGAACAAAATATTCATGATTCTTGTAAATAGGCTTTTAGTTTAAAACCTAAGACTCTATGCAGCACATTGTAGCTATGGAAAATAAAGCAGCACACAAAAGAGTAAAAAAAATACGTGGTAAAACTCCACCTAAATTGGGGAAACATCCACGAAGGTCTCTACACCTCAAAATAAAAAATCCACTAAAACAATTTTAAGGTTACAAGCATTCAGCGAGACACACAAACAAAAGTAGAATTATTCTATCTTTAGAAATATACCTACACTCGGTTATTTTCTGACTTCTTTAAGGCTCTGATGTTGTCCTCTTCGTTCTTTAGCTTGGCTCATTTTCTACTTTATCTTTACGTTGACTCAAATGGCCAGAATATCTCAACCAACAACACTATTAAGTGATGGTGGGTGATTGTGTTGTGCGTGTTGTGCCTAAATCACATGCATGCACTCACACACACTAAGTTACAAATAATACCTATGAATTACAAAACTTCTAAGCATGAAATCTCTTTTTCACACTACTGAAATTAGACTTAGCTTTTTTTCTCAGAATGGTTTCAGATCTATAAATCTTTAAAATATTTAAAACATAGATTCTGTAGATATTATTTATATATAAATTTTTTGAACTGAAAAATTTAACAAATATGAAATATACAATTCTTTATTTCAGGTTTGTAAAAAGCTGAGAAATGTTGGATAAACAAGATTAAAAACTTTACAAAATAAATCCAACATGAGAATGATTTCTTAATAGAGAAATCAATGCAACCTATGATTTAAGTTACATATATTGAGTTAGAGATTTATACCTAAGAGCATAGAAAATGAAAACCTGAAAACCCAAACTCTTAACAATATTTTTTGAAGAAAATTTGGTAGAGTTTTGTTTGCGATTTCAAATTTTTTTTTCTCTGTTTTATTTTTCTCCTCTCTATCTCTTCTATCTCTATCTTATCTTGGACCTTTAGCCTCTCAAAGATTGAAATTGTGAAGATGAAGGCTTTTATTTATACAAGTGACGGAAGGGTATGGAAGCTTAAGGCAAATCAAGGGTTTAGATTAATTCGACTGTTCTAAATCTCAATCTAATGGCTATTAATGGAACACACAAGTTAATATTCTTATTGGTTTTCATAAGCGTCACATGGATTGTTCAAAATAACATCCAGGCCTTAGATAAAAAAAGATTGAATAGTGAAGATTGAATCTCTCATCAGAGACATGTCGAAAACACAAATACATCCATCAAAAGACCAACTGATGTATGGATATAACTGATTGAAAAACGCATGTTTTTGTTGTTTTAAAACCCCTCTTTTCACCCACAAATGTCTCTAGTGCTTTCAGATTCTACCCAAGGCAATTTTTAGGAAGTTTCAATATATAAAAATTAACTCCAAACATTTTAAAACCCTAAATTTAATTCTTTTAAAAATAGATATTAAATGCTTAAAAACTCCTAATTAATGCAGTAAATTCATTTTAATTCAAATTAACACACACACCTCATATATGAAATGAAATATGCAAATGTGCAATCCTAGAATGTGTTGTGTGTTGGTTTTCTATCTAAAGAGCATTGATCTTTGCTGATGAAGATAGTCTTGTCATGAAGTTCTTGAATATGTAATGAAGTAAAAGTAGTGACTCAATTTTGTATTCTTTTACAAACCAGTTGAGATCATATATGGTATAGACTCAAGTGAGTCAACAGTATAGTGTACTTCAGTCTCCCCCTCTGGAAATGAGAGATAAAATCTCCTTTGAGTCATCTAGGACTCATAGCGATAAAAAAAAATAAGAAAACCCTAGACCTCTACCAAAAGTCTATCTACCCCATTTCCTAGAAATTGAAAAGTACATAACTTGAATATATACAGACCAATACCCTAGATGTATCCTATGGTAGTAATGGCACTAAAATCCTAAAAAATTAAAATAGCTCATGGCAAAGATTAAGAATTTTAATTGAATTTATATAATAGAATGTCCTGATGAACTCATATATCTCTCCCCCATTTTGTCTCAAATGGACAAGGGGTGAATTATCAAAATAAGCATATATGAAGTATGAAAAAAAAATTATCAACCTAAATTATGCAACGGGTCACTTCAAGGGTCTCCTATATAAAACATAGGTAGGAGGCATCTTTTGTCATTTTTGAAATGACCGTGCCCTATATCCTCAAAGACCAATTATAAGCAAGAAAGCAACCGAAGGATATAATAATAGGTGGTGGAGATGTATTAAAGAATTATCATACCAATGAATTTCCTTAAAGATTCAAATCGTATGTTATCCAAAGGTTTAGTGAACAAATCAACTAGTTGATATTCAGTGGGTAAATAGTTTACCTCTAATTATTAAGATTCAACTAATTCTCGTATAAAATGATGTCTTATATTAATATGTTTAGTGCGGGAATGTTGAACAGGATTCTTAGAGATATTTATCGCAGTATAGGTTTAGCTTTTTCTCTTTAATGCCATAATCACTAAGCATTTACTTTATCCTCATTAATTGAGAGCAACAGCTTCCTGCTGCTATATATTCTAATTCTGTTGTGGAAACTGAAGTGCAATTTTGCTTTTCACTACTCCATCTTACTAAATTATTACCTACATAATAACAAGCACTCGATGTGCTTTTTCTGTCATCAGAACACCCAGCCCAATCAACATCGATGTATCCGACAATTATACTAGATTCATCTTTTGTGTATACCTAGGTTTATTATCCTTTTAACATACTTAATTATACATTTAACACATAGAAGGTGACTTTTTTAGGTGCACTTTGGTAACGGGCATAAATACAAACAACATACATGATATGACACCGAGAGGTTGTTAAGTATAATAGGCTGCCTATCATGTTTCTATATAGGGTATGATCTATAGGTTTCCCAAGTTCATCTTTGGATAGTTTCGTAAAAGTACTCATGGGAGTCCTAGCAACTTTGGCATTATCTAAACTGAATTTTTTCACGAACTCTATTGCATACTTAGATGCAATATGAATAACACGTTATCTTTTTGCTTCACTTGAAGTCCTAAGAAATATTGAAGCTCCCTTATAACCACATTTGGAATTTCGCAATGCATAATTGTAGAAAACTCTTTTACCTCAAAAGGGGAAGTCGAACCAAATATTATGTCATCAACATAAACATGTGCTATTAAGACCTATTTTTTAAAGTGTTTAACAAATAATGACTAGCCATTTTCACCTCGTCGAAAACCTTTATTGATTAAAAAGATTGACATGCATTCGTACTAGGCTCGAGGGGCTTGCTTTAAACCGTATAGGGCCTTTTTTATCTGTAATCATGGTTTGGGTAATGAGGTTCAATGAAGCATTTCGATTATTCGTTATAAGTATCCTCTGTCAAAATACCAATTAAAAAGACAAATTTCACATCCATCTGATAAAATGTGAATTGTAAGTGACAAGTTATGGCCAAGAGTATGAAAATACACTCAAGGTGTGTGACCGGGTAAAAATTCTCCTAGAAATCTATTCCTTCAACTTGAGAGTAACCTTGGGCAACTAATCTAGATTTTTTTCTAACTATCATCCTTGACTCATCTGTTTTGTTTTTGAAAATCCAACGAGTGCCAATAACCCTTTTATTTTCTAGCCTGGGTACAAGATACCACATGTCATCACTTTTAAATTGGACGAGCTCTTCTTACATAGAACCTATCCAAAATGAGTCATTGTGTGCTTCATTTACATTATTTTGTTTTATTAATGAAACAAATCATGCAAAATGAGCAACGTTACGTAATTGGGATCTTGTATGCGCAGGCTCTTCAAGGTTACCAATAATATTATCTAAGGGATGATCTTTAGAAACCCAATTAGGTACTCCAAGGGTCTGAGTTAGTAAAGGATCAACTAATTGTAGAGAGTCAAAGGTAAAATTGTTTTCAGACTCATCCACTATAGTTGGCCCTTGTTATTTACTCTGGACATTAGTGTCACTCACTATCAAATTTATCGATTCTATTATGACTTTGGTACACAAGTTATAAATGCGATAACCCTGACTATTAGGGGAGTACCCAAAAATATGACTTTATCACCACGGGTTTCAAATTTAGACTGGTGTTATTTGTCATTACAAACGTCGTAAGTACTCCCAAAACTTCAAAAATATTTGAAGCTGGGATTTTTACCATACCAAAGTTCATAGGACATTTGTTTGGTATTTTTACGAAGGTATACTATGTTGATAATATAACATGTTATTTTAACTTCCTCAACCCAAAATTATTTTCGCACGTTATTAGCATGTATTATTACCCTGGTAATTTCTTGGATTGTGCGATTTTTAAGCTCTGCAATACCATTCTGCTGAGGTGTTTTAGATGTACTAAACTCGTGTAGGTAACCATTATAGTTACAGTATTATGTTACGCCTAAGTCTTTAAATTCACCTCATTTATTGTTATGGATTCAATTGACTTGGGTATCTTTTTCATTTTCGATTCTCAAAAGAATTCTTAAAAATTCTCAAAATGTATCATATTTTTGTTTTAAAAATGCTACCCAAGTGAATCGAGTAAAATCATCCACCATAAAAAAAATATAATTGTTCCCAAGAATACTTATAGTTTGGTAAAGACCCATAAGATCCATGTGGATTAGCTCTTGAGGTTTCATTGTTAAAGTATCTTTAACTTCCTTATGAGCAGATTTAATGATTTTTTCTTCCTGACACGACCCCCAAACAACATTTGGAATAGGTTTTATTTTTGGCAGACCTCTAACTATATCCTATGAGCTTAATTTGCCAATATTGTCATAATTTATGTGACCCAAACGATTATGCCAGATTTCATTGTCATCAAGTTTGGCTAACCTACAAGTCTCAATACCCGAATTTACTATGTAATAGTTATTTGGGGTCCTGTGACCAGTAAGGATGCAATCACCATTCTCATTTAAGATTTTAAAATTAGTTTTTGAGAATGTGAATGTATGATTGGAGTCTTAAAATTGTGATATACTCAACAGATTAGCTTTAAGACCTTTCACTAATAAGACATATTTGAGAATAGGGAGCCATTTTTCTTGGAGTGTTCCTTTGCCTATGATCTGAGTTGGTACTTCCTTCCTAAACAAGACATTTCCTCCTAAGAAGTTAGTTATGTTGGATAATTTAGTATCATCTCCGGTCATATGTTTGGAACATCCATAGTCTAAGTACAAACCGAAAGCAGTGTGTTCAGCATTTAAACTTCTTATAACTATGTTACGCTTCAACTGGGTATTATAACATCCATTCTAGCCCATATAGCTCTAGTTTTAAAAGTTTTTTGAGCTTCTAGTTTAGTAATAGATCTAGGATTCTTTCTCTTAGACTTCTTATCACCGTGAGATCTTTTCTTCTTATTCTTATAGTTTGATTTTTTATTGGGTTGTTTAGGAAGTACATAATTATTTCTGCTCTGTCTAGAATAGTTAAATTTTTTTTAAACAAGTGATTTATAAAAAGGCTTATACAGTCGTTTTTCAAAACAGACATCGAGATAGTGTCTATAAACACGACAGTATGAATAGTGTTGGTGGAAAGACGGTTGTCTTTGTTTTTTAAAATCTTTGAAAAAGGTTTATCCATTTGTTGGACAATGAACTTAGGTCTAACTGCAATAGTTTTCCATTCAGGTTCAAACCTCCTAACAGGGGGCCAAACATATTTGGCCTTAGGTTCAGAGGTAGGCTTTGGACAATTTTTCATCAAGATGTCTGGCCCTTTTTACTTATTCTCAAAATCAAGTTTTGTGTATTGAAAATCAAGACATAGATCAGTAGGTCTTTTTCTAGAAGACACAAATTTTATATTCTGCAAAGCTTTGGTTTATGTCTTAGTTTTTTCATCAAAACCTATGCATGTTTTGTCTTTAGAATTAGTTTTACTAGAGGCTACATAATCTTCAAAACAATTGGAATTATTTTCAAACTTAGAATTTTTTTTAAGACAGTTGAAACCTTTTCTTTAGATTGTTCAAATTATACCAAAATTGCCTTATATTTTTTTTCCAAAACTTCATTTGATTCAAAAAGTTCTTTAATTTTTTCAACAAAAGATTTGGTTTTGGATTCATGGGCCAAACATTGATTTTTATAATCCTCAGTGTTCTGCTTCACCAGTAGGCTTAAAGATTTAATTCTTTCATTTAGGTCCTTGGCAGTCTTTTCTAGTTTGGCGTTCTTCCTAAGTGTCATAATGTATAGTGTGTGAATGTCAGGGTGGTCATCATTATCGAACTCTGTGAATTTTCCCATGATGTTTCATTCGAGTACTCACACACACATTCAATTCGTCATTATTGCATTCAGTTTGACTCACACACATTATCGTAGATTTACTACTAGTAGTATCAACAACATTAATACTATCTAGGCAGAGTGAAGATAAACTAGAAGCAGGAAATACAACATAGGGCATGAAAATACTAGGCATGATAGCATCAGTTTATTATTACTAGTAGACATATCATTAACATAGATAATTTTAGCAAAAAAGGACATGTAAGGGTCAAAAGTATTGCATGATTCAGGGTCATGTCCTTCGAAATTTCTTGAATCATCCTAAGTCTTACTAATATGTGCTTTAGCAGTGTTATTCAGTTTTCCCTATAATTAGTATCTAAGTGACCAATCTGAAATAGTGAGTGTTTTTAAGGTCTCTTTAAGGTCTATCGTTGGTATCAGTATTGTGTTTGTCCTAATTCCTCTCATGAGGCTTGTTGTTGGAATAGTTAGGCCACTCAAGTTTCCCTTATTAATAAGCAACAATGTTTCTAAACTTTAGTATTTTCTTAAAATGTTTTGACATAAGGTCTATCTGGTTATCCAAGGTTCCCAAATCACATTCATCATCAAAGTCAAGGTCAATGTTTGGCATAACTAATTAAGGTGAAGTCATTTTGGACTGGAATACAACATTTGAACTAGACTGTCTTTTCTGATTATTGGAGAGATGATGTTTAAATTCAAGTTCCATTTCTATAGTCCTAAGTTTGTTATTGAGGAGTCCAGGATTCGAGTGTGGGTCGTCTATCTCCTCAATTGTATACCTTTAATTTTAAAACTTTAGGGGAAGGAATCTTAAAATTTTAGATACAAATTATTTCCTATTGTACATTATATCATTAGCATGCAATTTTGTTGTGTTATCAGTCAATCTATTGTAAAATTCATCAAAGTCTCAGTCTCATGCGTAAGCAAAGTGTTATACTGTTGTATCAACATTTATGTTTTAGCAACCTTAACATGTTCATACTCTTCATGGGTTGTAACTAGTTTTTCCCAGGATTCCTTAGATGTTGAGAAAATAGAGATACGTTTAAACTCAAAAAAATAACATTATTCCCTTTATTATTACTTAAAGGGGCATGTTTTTCTTCTTTAGTGAACCCACTGAGGATATTTTTACCCTCTCAGTGCTACCTTTTGCTAAAGGCTTGGTTGGGTGAGAATAACCATTTTCAAATATTTCGCAGACATCAACTCCTAATTTCCCTTGGATGAAAGAAATCATCCTCACTTTCCAGTATGGGGAATTGGTTCCATCAAAGAGGGGAGGTCTGGACAAATTTTCAAGGTGCTCAAATTTTTCGTCCATAAAAAGATTTTGTAAATAGTCTCAAAGTACAGGATCAAAAGTTTTTGAGAAAACAAAATACTCAGCTCTGATACCAATTAAAAAACCTCACTAAGTTATTTTAACTTTTTGTTAAAAAGGTTAAATGAGTTCCGAACTACTTTTAAAAGAGGCTCTTGTAAAAATCTTGATTAGTACACAAGGTGTATTCAAAACAGTTGTATTAACAAAATATTCAAGATTCTTGGAAATAGGTTTTTTGTTTAAAACCTAAGACTATGCAGCAAATTTTCGATATGGAAACTAAAGCAGCACACACAAGAGTCAAATTGTTTTAGTGCTAAAACCTCACCTAAGTTGAGGAAACATCCGCGGTGGTCTTTACACCTAAAAAATCCACTAAAATAGTTTTAAAGTTACAAGCATCCAATGAGACACACAAATAAAAATAGACCTATTCTAATTCTAGAAATATACTAACACTCCTCGGTTATTTTCTGACTTCTCTAAGGCTCTGATGTTGTCCTCTCCATTCTTTTTTCTCCTTTAGCTTTACATCGACTCAAATGGTCAGAATCTCTCAACCAATAACACTATTAAGTGATGGTGGGTGATTGTGATGTGAGTGTTTTGCTTAATCACATGCATGCAATCACACACACTTAATTACAAATAATACCTACGAATTACAAAATTTCTAAGTATGAAATCACTTTTTCGCACTACTAAAATTAGACTTAGCCCTTTTTATCAGAATGGTTTCAGATCTGTAAATCATTAGAATCTTTAAAACAGAGATTCTTTATAAATTATTTATATACAAATTTTTTAAACTAAAAATTTTAACAGATCTAAAATATACAAGTCTTTATTTGAGGTCTATAAAAAATAGAGAAATGTTGGATGAACAAGATTACAAACTCTACAAAATAATTCCAATATGAGAGAATGATTTCTTAATATATAAATCAAAACAACCTATGATCTAAGTTACTATGTATCACCGAAATAGATCTATTAGTTTCTAAAACATAAACGAGATCTAAATATGTGAGGCTGTTGAGTGAGAGATTTAGACCTAAGAGGATAGAAAATGAAAACCAGAAAACCCTAACTCTCATAAATATTTTTTGAAGAAAATTTGGTAGAGTTTTTTTTTGTAATTTGTAATTTTTTTCTCTCTTTTATGTTTCTTCTATCTTCCCCCCCCCCCCCCCCCCCCTCTCTCTCTCTCTCTCTCTCTCTCCTATCGCTTTTTTCTCTCAGACCTTTAGCCTCTCAAAGATTGAAACTGTGAAGATGAAGGCTTTTATTTATACAACTGATGGAGGGGTCTGGAAGCTTAAGGAAAATCAAGGGTTGAAATTAATTTGACTATTAGAGCTCTAAATTTAATGGCTATTAATGGACACCACAAGCTAAGGTTCGGATTGGTTCTCATAAGCGTCACATGGATTCTTCTAAAAAATCGCACACTTAGATTAAAAAAGATCGAACAATTAAGATTGAATCTCTCATCATAGACACATAGAAAACAAAAATCCATCAATCAAAATACCAACAAGTGTACGGATATAACTCACTGAAAATTGCATTTTTCCTTCTTTTAAAAATTCCATTTGCACCCACAAACGTCTCTAGAGCTTTCGGATTCTACCCAAGACAATTTTTAGGAAGTTCTAATATATGAAAATTAACCCCAAGCATTTTAAAACCTCAAATTTAATTCTTTAAAAAATAGATTTTAAATGTTTAAAAATTCCTAATTAATGTAGAAATTTCATTTTAATCCAAATTAAGACACACACCTCATATATGAAATGAAATATGCAAATGTCCAACCCTAGAGTGTGTTATATGTTGGTTTTCTACCTAAAGACCATTGATCTTTGTTGATAAAGATAGTCTTGTCTTAAAGTTCTTGAAGATGTAATGAAGTAAAAGGAGTGACTCAATTTTCCCTTCTTTTCTAAACTATTTGAGCTCCTATAAAGTATAGACTCATGTGAGTCAACTATCTAGTGTGGTTCAACAGGTAGTCCAATAGTTTGCAGACGTATTTGATGAAGTACTATGGTTACCATCTGCATGAAAGATCTATTTTATTATTGACTCGGCATTAAGCACTAGGCCCATTGTGATGGAACTATACGGGATGGGTCCATTAGAGAAGAGGGAGTTGCTAGAGAAACTTTTAGAAGCTCTTGAGTCAGGGGTTCATTGGGAGGAGTATGTATTTATGGGGAGCTCTGATTTTATTTGTGAAGAATAAGGATAGTACATTGGGCTTTTGTCTAGACTATCGGTAGATGAACAAGTTTATGATATGAAATAAGTATTTGTTTCTATGTAATGAGTAATTGTTCAATAATTGAGGGGAGTGACATTATTTTTGCAGATTGACTTACGCTGGAGTTATCATTAAATACATACCTAGAAGGAGGACATCAAGAGGATGACCTTTTTGACGTGGTATAGATCGTATGAGTTTCGGGACATGCCATTTAGGTTGGTCAATGCACCAACCATGTTAATAGATTTTATTAATAGTGTATTCTGATAATTTTTGGACTCATCGATGACATTTTGATATACTCTCGATCTGAGGAAGAGAACACACAGCATCTGAGGATATTTTTGCAGACACTTTGAGATCATAAGTTTTATTCAAAGTTCTCAAAGGGCGAATTTTGGTTACAAATTATTTAGTTCTTGGGCCATATTGTATCGGAGTCTGAGATTTTGATGGATCCTAGTAAAGTGTTGGTCATAGTGGAGTGGGAGTATACCATGATGCCTACGGAGGTTAGAAGTTTCTTAGTTTTAGCTTGGTACTATAATAGGTTCATTCAGGTGTTCTCAAAGATTATCGGGCCACTAACTCAGATCCCACCGAAAGGGGGTACCATTTGTTTAGGATTCATATTGTCAGAGAGATTTTCAAGAGCTGAAGGAGAGACTCACTTAGCACACGTACTTGCTTTACCACGGGAGGAAATGAAGTATATAGTGTACACTGATGCATTGCTTTAGGGACTTAAAGGAGTTTTGATGCAAAAGGAGAGACCCATATAAGAGTTTTAACTGTTTGAATATAAAGACAAATTATTTTCTAGTTTGAAATGAGCCTCTCTTTAACAAAGTACTACCAAGGTTGTTGCCCAAACCTAGTATATAAGTTAAAAAGTAGTCAATAACAAAATTTAGGATAACGTTGCACTTATCTTTCATTTAGTGTGTTTAAAATTATTTATAATAATTTTTGGGAATTTTAAAACATATAAAATTGATTTTAAAAAATTTCGTGGGCTTAATTTTAAATATGCATAATTCCCTTAAAACCTTTTGGACATAATCTAAAAATGGCATAAACATTTGAGGATGAAACTGGGAATTTTTTAAAGTTAAACTCATGCATTTTTTTAGCTGGTAACAGACCAACACATGTCCACAAATGGGGGTTGTGAGACTGGCGAGAAGGTACGGTGATTTCCCTTGGTTGATGTTTTGAGGTTATAGGGTTATGTGAATGGCATAACTATACCTCATAGGACACGAGTGATCCCCAAAGGCAATAGGGATAGGCCTTCGTGATATTATTTATGGGCCTGAACATAGCCCATCTATCTTTCATGTGAGTGGGGCATACTCAATTGGCTATTTGGTTAGGTGATTTTATTAACTTTGAGATCATATTAGAGATGTATAGATGAGATATTACATTTTGGAATCCGGTACCCAGTAAATACTTGATAAAATATATAATTAGGTAACATGGGTTCACTTTTATTTGGGATTTGACATGCATGCTATATTTAGGTTGTTTGTATTGGGTTAACTTAAAAATAACTAAAATACAAGAAGAGGATGCATATTGTTATTTTTTACCAAATTTAGCTACATTCTTACTCACTATAGACTTGTTATGTTTAATACTACTTGTCGAACTATTTTTAATGTATTTGGCCAGAGCATTCGCCTTATCCCCGATCTTTCTTGAATTTCAATTTCTAGTTCCAGGTTTCAGTCATAGGATGTAGGGGTCGAGACTACGTGCTTATATTTATTTATTACATCCCTTTAGTAATTATTATTCCATTTCAGTATCTACCGAGTAAGATTATTATATTTGAGATTATTTATGTTGGAATTTGTTTGTTCATGTATTGATACAATTATTTATTCTAGAGTGGATTTTATTTATTATGATTTGGGTTTTTTGTATTAAGGATTTATTAAGTACTCTTTTCCTTTATCACTATTACATTACTAATCATTTTTATTTTATTTCATAAATGCTTATAATGATACAAATTATTATCACTTTCATGTTATTCATATTTAGAAATGATCAATCTAGTTATGGATTTTATAGGGTGTCACGGTTGCATTGTGTAATTGTTATTCATGTTTTTTTCTATTTGCATAAATCTAATACATTTTTCGTTCATTTCAGCCCTAGTTTTTTTCGCGTAAGTTGTTTTTCCTCATACATATGGTGTCTTAAGAGTTACTTTATATTTCCTCATAAATATCACTTGTCGTAATTTAAAGATAAAATTGATAAAATACTAATATTGATAAAAAAATCACATAGACTTTTAGGATGGTTGTAATCCACTGATTAATTTGGAAGGAAGATTATCCTTAGATCGATAATTTTATTTTAATTGGGTAATGACTATCGAGAGGTCACACTCTCACTATCAATTTTTTCTTTAAGACAATGAACCCAAACTTGTCTCTTTTAATTTGACCATGTTCCGAAATAATTTTCTCATGCTTATCGGATCTAACATCGAAATCCATTTTGAAACTTTTTTCTTCCCTCAGCTCGGGAAACAATTTCTTATAGTCAACCTTTAAACATCGTTTTGTATCTCAATTTCACTTTTCTCATCATTCAAAAAAGAAAGCTCAATATTTAATTTTTCCAACAATTCCACACCTTCATTGTTTTCATTATCTTTCAAATACTTTTATTTATCAATATTGGAAGTCTGAAATTTTCAAAATAATTTAATGTTTAGCTCCTTCATTCTGTGAGACTCTTAGCATAACTCATCGAAGGCTTGACAAAAAATTTCTTCACCACTTTCATAATAAGAGTTTTAACTAAAGACATGAGAATATATGTTAGCAATAAATAAAGTATCAACATTTAAATTATCATACACATGACTCTTAACATGTCCAAAAAAACTCATATTCACTTTCTTTTCTTGAGAAACACACTTCCTCTCATCATAAAAATTATCCCTAGCCTCATTAAGTTTGGCCATAATTTCAATGCCAAATTCACTCTTATAACTTGATGAATCTGATGAGGATTCACTCTCCGAATCACTCAAACTCTCCTTATAATCCTTTTTTTCTTCTTCTCAAAGACAATATCCTTTCCATTATTTTCAAATGCATGGGGAACACATTAATATGATGCCCGACTCCTCCACATCCATTAAAATTGTCAACAACTCTCATATTTTGTCTCCTCGAGTAATTCTTATTCACGTAACCATTGTGATCATATTTAAATGTAAGGAACTAATTTTGTAAATGTCCATCACAATTTGAGTATGTCGTATACCGCTATAAGTCATGGAAGAATTGAAGAAGTTTTCATCAACAAAAGACGAATCCGAATTATAAGTGGTCATCAACATTTAAGACCAACAATACGACACTTGGTAAGATATTTTTTAAAGTTTCATTTACATTTCATATTAAAGTGTTGGGATATTTGTTATCAAATATTTTCTAAATATTTTATTCTCGGACATCTTTTCGTAGAAAAATCATAACTAATTAAAAAAATCAAAAAAATATAAAACTGGCGGCCACCCGTTCGTATCGAAATTATCTACAAGTCCGCATGAAATTGCGTTTAATAGGTCGTTCGAACGACCTGCCTATGTCGTTCAAACGACATAGCTATCTCGTCAAAACGAGATTATTTTCCTTTCGAGCGAGCTGTCTTTTAGGCTGACACGCTGGTTTCCTTTTGTACGTTAACCGCCTCAAAACTTCTTGTAAAAAGGCATGTCAGGCCTTGCTTTTGACGAAGAGAAGAATTTTTCAACTTTGAGAATTTTTTTGTCTTTTGGTACTGCCATAACTGTCGATAATATCACTTTGCAATAATGTTTTCTTCCCTCATTTTGTAATACCCCGTACTTTTGTCTATATTTATTTTTGGGATTAATTAATTAAATGCGTATTAATTGGAAATTAATCCGGGTTATAAATACTAATGAAATGCGAATTGGTATTTGATTAGGTGAATATATGATTATATATGTATTTGGTATTATAAAATTGGTCGTGAGATTTATATACGACATTTTAGAAATTTTGTTGAGACGCGTGGGACCGCCGCGTCACGGTATAATATTTTGTTAATAAAAGTGAATTTAAAATCTATAATCCGTATGGTCGTTTTGAGTGAGCCAACGCGTCCGGAAGGGTCGAGATAGTCAGAAAACACTAGCCGGGGGTATAGTTTGGGTCCCGGGGTATTTTTAGGCCATACCGGTAACTTAAAGGGTATTTTGGTAATTTTACATTTTTAGGAATTAAAAGTGACGAAAATTAGAGATGTAAATCTGATGTGGATTAAACCCATTAAGCCCATTAACTAAACCATATTAACCTAGAAGGCTACGTAGGTTGTCATTTAGGTTTTCTAAGTTTCCCAAAATCAAACCCTAGCCACCTTGAGCCACCATTGGAGAAGGAACTTAGAGAGAGAGGAATTTCTGCAGAAACTTCATCTAATCTACACCAAACTCAGAGACAACCAAGGCAAGTGACTTTATTCCATTTAACTTCTGAGAATGTCTTTTCCATGTTAGAAAATTCGGATTTATGGTTGTTCTTGATAAAAATATGAAAACCCATGTAGTCTAGATCATAAAACTTGAAGAATTTGAGAAGGATTGCATGTAGAATAGTTTGGAGACAATTAATCTGATGTTAATACATGTTTGGGTGAAAGAAAAACGAATTAAATTCAGGAATTGATGTTGATATATATCTAGGGTTCATGTTCTTGATGATATTGGGGAAAAGTATAAAATCTTGGGATTTAATGATGTTTAGGATGCCTTATTGCCTTAAAAGACGTTAGTTTATAACCTAAACATGTTTTGGTATGATTAGAGGACTTAAATCATTATTAGAACGAACTTTGGAGAAGGATTGAAGTGATAAAAATGGTGAAAAACGAGATGGGAAAATTCTGGGCCGAAGCTGGAAGCTCGTTAGAAGCAGCCCCCAGGTCGTTCGAACGAACTCGTTCGAACGAGCTTCTAACGAGTTGACCAGTCGTTACTAATGAGTAGTGATTTCGTTCGATATCTCGTTCGAACGAGATATCGTTAGAAGGGACAGTTCGTTCGAACGAACTGGATCTCGTTCGAACAGCCTCGTTCGAACGAGACTTCTAACGACCTGACAGTCCAAACTCGTTCGAAGTCTCGTTCGAATGAGACTTCTAACGAGTTGACAGTTTGGTCCTTTTTGGACTGTTTTGATTCTTGGAGTTCCGTAAACTTGTTCGAGGATATAGACGACCTTCCTCTATTGATGTGAGGTTAGATTGGGGACTTTTGGATTATTGAGAGGAGTAAATTATATACGAGAGTTATATTCAATGAACCATTTGGGTTGAGACGTGAGTGTCTACTACGATGTGAGGATGAATTATAGCGCGTATAATTACAAATCGGAATAGTACAAATTATTATAATTATAGTTAGTACGAGAATGCGATACGTACTACGATTAAAATACGGTATTACTAAGATGTGTGTTTACTTAGTATTAGTATATGGATTGTGTGTATGACATACCTACCATACTTGCTATCACGGGAGGTTGCGTTCGCTTAGGACCCTCTAATCCTTGTGTGCCTACGGGGGGGATATAGACTGGTACCTCGATGAACATAGGTCATAGAAAGACTTATTGTGATATTAATAAGTCCGCTGATCATGGGAGCGTAGGTATGTGCGTGACCCATGTGATGGTGACTGTGTTCGCCTCCATTATTTGTGATGTTGTTATCGGTAAACTATTCCTGAGAGATTCGGAATATGTAATCCTTATGTACGTGATGTACCGGGATGGATAGCAGAGTATGTGTGCACCATAGCTTAGATTGCGGGGTGCTTGTATCGTATATTTATGTTGTGAATAATATACATTATATTAATGGGAATCCTCATGTTAATGTTGTAAAAATATTACGGTATTGTTTCGAGATATATAATGAGTTAACTGATAGTTATATATCAATGGCATATTTAGTAACTGAGTTTAAGTTAAACCTCTAGTTAATTACGAGCGTTGTTATGTTAAATGGAACCGAGTAATATGGGTAGAACCTTTGGCAGTCTAGCTAGTTATGTTGTCAGTTAGCTAGTAGTATGGGTCGTTATAGATGGGTACTTACGTTAGGAGTGCACGGTTAGACGAGAGGTGAGAATATCATGCGAGTGTACGTCCTAACATGTACTTTGCATTTAATGTTTTAAATGTTTTTAAAGCACTTGCAGGTTTTTAAAATATAACTCCACATTCGGGCTCTGACCCGTTTGCTTTTCAAATCTCTTTTTCTTTGTAAAACCATTTTTAGGTGCCCAGCCACAAGGACACCAAGCATAGGATACTCATTCAGGTGACGAGCTGTAGCTGCTTGTGGAAGCTACGGGGATTTGCATGTAGACGCTTCTATCTTTTGGATTCCAGAGTCACCATCTATCAGTTGTAGGGCATGTTGCCCATTTCTTTAGAGACATCTTTTATATTTCAGTTTTCAGACTTCAGCATGTTTTATTTCAGTTTCGGTTATTCATTTCAGTTATGGGATTATTGTGAGGAGTTTTTCCTCCAGACTTTAATTACTGTTATGTAATGATTATTCAGTTTACTTCAGTATGGTGAATGATGTTATTTATTTCTTCATTTTACTTGCAATTTTTATCAGACTTAAATTAAAATTTGGCAACTTGATTTTTTAAATACTAGGTGGTTAGTAATAATAAAATGTTTTCGACAGTGATGCTATTAACTGAGCCAACTTGGCATTTTGAATTAATTTTATAAAGGAGTAGCTACCCGGTATTTAATTAGTCGGGGTGTCACACATTTGAGGGTTCAAACAATTGTTTTTTAGTTCACAAAATCCCAATTATTTTTATGTGAATTGTTTTGTTGAACCCAAGAACATATTTTGCCTTTGTTCATTCTTTATGGGGAGAGCTCTACAACCGACAGCTGCGTTCTATTATGGACGGAGTCCATGTGAAGATTTAGACTGCGTGTCTGGACAACGCGTCCTCGTGGTATAGCTACGTACGAACCATTGCTGATTTATTTCTAGTCGTTGCATTGGAGGTTTGATGAAGACACTATGCGTTACTCTTGTGGGTGAAAGCAAGATGGTATGTAAGTCAATGGTCTTGTAAACATGTCAGAGTTGTAGAAATAAAAGCTTTTGCCCTGCGGGAATTTTTCCTGAAATTTGTGTCGCATGCTTTATTTATTTATGGTTTGACACACGCACACACGTAGTTGCATGTTTAGGGGCTGAATTAATTTGGTTTAAAATAAGAATCTAATTAAATAAGTGTGCCAAATTAGAAATTTGTGATTTTAATCAATTATCACCACGCCATATTTTACAAATTGGTATCAGAGCGGGTTGCTCTAAATTATTGAGTGATCCAAATTTTTAAAGTTTTTCCCATATATAATTTGACTACTCATGTCGTCAAATTGGTATCAGAGCGGGTTATGCTAATTTATCGCGTGATCTTTGTTTTTCGCAAAAATTTGTGTGATATTGATTTTTTTCAAATCATTTTTTGTGAAACAAATTGCAATTTTTTCCAAGGAGCACTTATGTCATCGGATACCACCCTTTGATGATGCGAGTCAGAGTTTTGATGATATAAATCATTTGAATTTGACATTTGCTAAAAGAATTGATTTCTTGAAAAAAGAAAATTCTCATTTTAAATCCGTTATGGATCACTTGCGAGTGGTTTAAAATCAAAGAGATTTTTATCATGAAAAATTTGTTGCATTGCACCATGACCTTCTTGCTTTAAATTGTCCAAAAAGGAGAGTGATGATAGGGTCTTATCTTTAGAAAAAGAATCTGAGGACCTTAAAAATTCAATGGTTTGTGTTTGTGCCAAAGAGGATAAAAATATTCTAATTAATGAGCTTGTGGCACGTGAAGAGACTCTTAGCGAAAATTTTTATTTAATTGAGGGGGAGAAAGATACCCTTTTAGGAATTGTTGAAAATTTGAAAAAGAAATCCATGTCTTGGGAAGAGTCTAAGTTGTTGCTTGAATCAAATATTTTGCGTTGAAAAATGATTTAAACGATTCAAGCAGGTTTGATAGTGATGGTAATGGATCATCTTGTTCTCATGCTTCTAGTGCTAAAGCCAAAACCATTATTTGTTTTAGAGGGTCAATTAATCCCAAGGAAGTTAGAAAACATCACACTTTAGGTAACATTCCTCCCGTTTACACATGTTCACATTGTGGTAGGAAAGGTCACCTTAGGTGTTTTTGTTTGGATCTAGGAAAAAGTCCTAGGAAGTTTATGTCTAGTGTTACCTTGGTTCCTAAATCCCCCACATGACGTTTCACATATATTTAGGTTAGGAAATCACTTTTAGAGGCACTAGATTTTAGACAAGTTGATTCCCGTTTGATTCCCCATGATTCTTCTCTTTCCATATTATATAGATGATTGTGTTTGCATGTTTGTCATACGCTAGTTATGATTTTTGATATATTTTTGCTAGTGTGTTGATATGTAATTTTTGTATTAGATTTTTCTTTTTGAAAATTTTGAAAAATGCAAAAATATTTTATTTTGATAAAATTTTTGAAAAATCAAAAAAGAATTTTGTATTTTGTTTACACTGTTTATCAATGGACACTTTGGATGACCGAGTCACAATATCATTCCATTTTTCATGTGACTATTTGATAGTTTTTTGAGACAATATATCATGTCATCTTTGTTCTTTATAATGTTTGGAGTCATTGAGATGTAATTAAGTGTTACTTCCTACATGTTTGACTCGTGATTTCCTTTATTGTACATATGCATGGATTTATTTGATCATTGTACTTGACTACCTCATATTGGCTTGAGTGTTTCCATCTCAATTTATCTATACAACGAACCAAATGCGATAAAACTTGTCAAGATTGGAATGCATGTAAAAACCAGTTTGTGAGATTGTGTGGTATTTTAAAACGGTGAAGGGCTATGAAAGGCACTTATCTATCCTTTGTGATTAAGAAACCATTTCATTGGACCTAAAAAATCGAGGAATTTTAATTATCCTGGGTCCTAAGAGGTTAAAAGAGCCCGAAAAAATTTAAAGGCAATAAAAAGCAATTCATGCCGAATATGGGCCATTAGGTTTTACCATTAATTATCTAATGTTTGAGAATTTAGATCACCTCTAAACAAAATATAAATCTGAGGAAGTTTTCTTGGAGAATTTAAATGGATTTGCACTTCCTTGAAAGTCTTGAAAAAGCGTTAAATATTTTTGGACGTCATTTGTGTGGAAATCACTTTGGCTTTGATGTGTTGATTTGATTAAGATGATATCATCTAAATTCAATAATTTTTACACCTAAGGATATTTTTTATTCTATTTCGTTAGGAGTATACATATTCATCGTGCACATATGATTGATTGAGTTGATTTTCCTATCGAATGTGTTCACACCCATTCATTCCATTTCCATGACTTGGTTGTTTTAGTATAAATCTATGGTGTGTGATTTTTTTTCTTTGTTTGAAAAATAAAAAAATAAAAAAATATTTGTGGATGTTTTTTGAGATATACCTTTGCATGTGCATAGTTTGATTCTTGTTTGGTATGCATTTTATCGTGACACTCCATGTCTAGTTTGTTTCTTTATATCAGTCTATTTGGGGACATCATAAAAAGGGGGAGAACGAATTATGATTTTGTGGGGAGTTTTTGCATTATTGGGGAGATTTGATTATATTGATTGATTTATTCTGATATCATTTCAAACTCAATGCGTCACGAGGAATTTTTTTATTTATCTCATGTGTGTAGGTACAAAATTAGAGATTGCACACCCTGATGAGAAAATCTTGGACCTTCGAAATTTGAAGTTGAAGATTTTTGAAGAAAAGTTTGAGATCTTGCAAATTTATTCCTGGGAGGGTAGATTTGTATAGGTAATTTCGTATTTGATAATTCAGATGTTTTTATGTATGTACCGACATAGACATAGGGGGAGATTTGTAAAGACATAATTTTATAAATGTCCATCATAATTTGAGGATGTTGTATATCGCTACAAGTCGTCGAAGAATTGAAGAAGTTTTCATCTACAAAAGACGAATCCAAATTATAAGTGGTCTTTAACATTCAAGCCCAACAATATGAAATTTGGTAAGATAATGTTTAAAGTTTCATTTACAGTTCATATTAAAATGTTGGGATATTTTTATCAAATATTTTCTAAAGATTTTGTTCTCGGATACCTTTTCGCAGTAAAATCATAACTAATTCAAAAAAAATTAGAAAAATACAAAATTGGTTGTCACGCGTTCATATCAAAATTATCTACAGGCAAGCTTGAAACATCATTTGATAGGTCATTGGAACGAATAACTCATGTTGTTCAAACGACATAGCTATCTCTTTCAAACGAGATTGTTTTCGTTCGAGCGAGTTAACTTTTAGGCTAACACGTTGGTTTCGCTCTGTACGTTAACCACCTCAAAATTTCTTATAAAAAGGCATGCCAGACATTGATCCTTACGGAAACAAGAAGTTTTAAACTTTGATAATTGTTTTGGCATTTGGTATTGCCATAATTGTCGATAATACCACTTTGGCATAATTTTTCTTCTCTCATTTGAGGGTTCAAATAATTGTTTTTCAGTTCACAAAATCCCAATTACTTATATGTGAATTGATTTTTGGAACCCAAGAAAATATTTTGTCTTTATTCATTCTTTTTGGGGAGAGCTCTGCGACCGACAACAGCGTGCTATTGTGGAGGGAGTCCATGTGAAGATTTTAGAATGCGTGTGTGGACAGCGTGTCCTGGTGGTATAGCTGCGTGCGAACCATTGTTGATTTATTTCTAGTCGTTGCTTTGGAGTTTGATTAAGACACTGTACGTTACTCTTGTGGACGAAAGCAAGATGGTATGTAAGTCAATGGTCTTGTAAACTTGTCAGAGTTCTTGAAATAAAAGGTTTTACCGTTCGGGGATTTTTTCTGAAATTTGTGACGTATGCTTTATTTATTTATGGTTTGACACATGCACACACGTAGTTGCATGTTTAGGTGCTGAATTAATTTGGTTTAAAAATAGACTCTAATTAAACAAGTATGCCAAATTATAAATTTGCGATTTTAATCAATTATCACGTCATATTTTACAAATTGGTATCTGAGCGGGTTGCTCTAAATTTTCGAGTGATCCTGATTTTTAAAGTTTTTCCTGATACAATTTGACTACTCACGTCTACAAATTCGTATCAGAGCGGGTTATGCTAATTTATCATGTGATCTTTGTTTTCTGCAAAAATTTGTGTGATATTAATTTTTTTAAATCATTTTCTGTGAAAAAAAATCGTATTTTTTTCCAGGGAGCACTTATGTAATCGGATACCCCCCTTTGATGCCACGTGTCAAAGTTTTGATGATATAAATCGTTTGAATTTGACGTTTGCTAAAAGAATTGATTTTTTGGAAAAAGAAAATTCTTATTTTAAATCCCTATGGATCACTTGCAAGCGATTCAAAATCAAAGAGATTTTTATCGCGAGAAATTTGTTTCCTTGGACCATGACTTTGTTGCTTTAAAATTGTCCAAGAAGAAGAGTGATGATAGGGTCCTATTTTTAGAAAAAGTATTAGAGGACCTTAAAAATTCGATGGTTTGTGTTTGTGCCAAAGAGGATAAAAATATTTAAATCAATGAGCTTGCAGCACGTGAAGAGACTCTTAGAGAAAAGTTTATTTTAATTGAGGGGGAGAGAGATACCCTTTTAGGAATTGTTGAAAATTTGAAAAAGAAATCCCGATCTTTGAAAGAGTCTAATTTGTTGCTTGAATCAAATATTTTGAAGTTGAAAAATTATTTAAACAATTCAAGTAGGTTTGATAGTGATGGTAGTGGCACATCTTGTTCTCACGCTTCTAGTGCTAAAGACAAAATCATTATTTGTTTTAGAGGGTCACTTAATCCTAAGGACATTAGAAAAGATCACACTTGAGGTAACATTCCTCCCGTTTACACGTGTTCACATTGTGGTAGGAAAGGTTACCTTAGATATTTTTGTATTGGTCCTGGAAAAAGTCCTAGGAAGTTTATGTGTAGTGTTCCCTTGGTTCCTAAATCCCCCACATGACGTTTTACATCTATTTGGGTTAGGAAATCACTCTTAGAGGCACTAGATTTTAGACAAGTTGATTCTCATTTGCTTGCACATGATTCTTCTCTTGCCATATCATATAGATGATTGTGTTTGCATGTTTCTCATAAGCTAGTTATACTTTTTGATATATTTTTGCTAGTGTGTTGACATGTACTTTTTCTATTAGATTTTTATTTTTGAAAATTTTAAAAAATGCAAAAAGATTTTATTTTGATAAAAATTTTGAAAAATCCAAAAAGAGTTTTGTATTTTTTTTACACCGTTTATGGATGGATACTTAGGATGATCAAGTCACAATATCATTCCATTTTTTATGTGACTATTTGATAGTATTTTGAGACAATATACCATGTCATCTTTGTGCTTTATAATGTTTGGAGTCATTGAGATGTAATTAAGTGTTAATTCCTACATGTTTGACTCATGATTTACTTTATTGCACACATGCACGACTTTATTTGATTATTTTACTTGTGTATCTTATATTGGCTTGAGTATTTCCATCTCAATTATGTCTATGCAACGAACCAAATGCGATAAAACTTGTCAAGATTGGAATGCATATAAAAACCAATTGGTGAGATTGTGAGTTATTTAAAAATGGTGAAGGCTACGAAAGGTACTTATTTATCCTCTATGATTAAGCCACCATTTCATTGGACCTAAAAAATTGAGGAATTTTAATTATCCGGGGTCCTAAGAGGTTAAAAGGGCCAGAAAAAATTTAAAAGCAATAAAAAGCAATTCATGCTGAATATGGACCATTAGGTTTCACCATCAATTCTCCAATGTTTTAGAATTTAGATCACCTCTAAACAAAATATAAATCTTAGGGAGTTTGCTTGGAGAATTTTAATGGGTTTGCACTTACTTGAAAGTCTTGAAAAATCATTAAATAGTTTTGGACGTTATTGGTTTGGAAATCACTTTGGATTTGATGTGTTGATTTGATTAAGATGATATCATCTAAATTCAAAAAAATTTACACCTAAAGATATTTTTTATGTTCATTTGTTAGGAGTATACATATTCATCGTGCACATATGATATATTGAGTCGATTTTTCTATCGAATGTGTTCACACCCATTCATTACATTTTCATAACTTGGTTGTTTTAGTATAAATCCATAGTGTGTGATTTTTTTTCTTTGTTTGAAAATTTTGAAAAATCAAAAATAGTTTATGGATGTTTTTTGAGATATACCTTTTCATGCGCATAGTTTGACTCATGTTTGCTATGCATTTTATTGTGACACTTCATGTCTAGTTTGTTTCCTTCTTATGTGTCTATTTGGGGACATCATAAAAAGGGGGATAACGAATTATGATTTTATGGGGAGTTTTTGCATTATGGGGGAGATTTGATTATATTGATTGATTTATTCTTATATCGTTTCAAACTCGATGCGTCACGGAGATTTTTGCTTTATCTCATGTGTGTAGGTACAAAATTGGAGATTGCACACCCTGATGAGAAAAGCTTGGAGCTTTGAAATTTGAAGTTGAAGATTTTTGAAGAAAAGTTTGAGATCTTGCAAATTTATTCATGGGAGGGTAAATTTTTATAGGTCATTTGGTATTTGATAATTCGGATGTTTTGATGTATGTGTCGGCATAGACATAAGGGGAGATTTGTAAGGACATAATTTTATAAATGTCCATCACAATTTTAGAATGTCGTATATCGCTAACAGTAGTTGAAGAATTGATGAAAAGAATTTCATCTACAAAAGACGAATCCGAATTATAAGTGGTCTTCAACATTCAAGACCAACAATATGACATTTGGTAAGATAATGTTTAAAGTTTCATATTAAAGTGTTGGGATATTTTATCAAATATTTTCTAAACATTTTGTTCTCGGACACCTTTCTGTTGAAAAATCATAACTAATTCGAAAAAATCAGAAAAATACGAAAGTGGCGGCCATGCGTTCATATCAAAATTATCTAAAAGCATGCATGAAATCTCGTTTGATAAGTCGTTCTAATGACCTTCTTATGTCGTTCAAATGACATAGCTATCTCGTTCAAACGAGATTGTTTTCGTTCGAGCGAGCTGAATTTTAGGCTGACACGCTGGATTCCTTCTATACGTTAACCTCCTCAAATTTTTTTATAAAAAGGCATGTCAAGCCTTGCTTTTGACACAGAGAAGAAGTTCCATTCTTTGAGAATTGTTTTGGCTTTTGGTACTTCCATAACTGTCGATAATATCACTTTGGCAGAATATTTTCTTCTCTTATTTCAGGGTTCAAATAATTGTTTTTTCGGTTCAAAAAATCCCAATTACTTTTATGTGAGTTGTTTTGTGGAATCTAAGAACATATTTTTCCTTTGTTCATTATTTATGGGGAGAGCTCTGCAATCGAAAGCTGCATGCTATTGTAGAAGGAATCCTAGTGAAGATTTTAGACTGCGTGTCTGGACTGCGCGTCCTGGTGGTATAGCAGCATGCCAACCATTGCTGATTTATTTCTAGTCCTTGCTTTAGAGGTTTGAGGAAGACCCCGTGCGTTACTCTTGTGGGCGCTTTTAGGAGGCTAATTGTATATTAATTTTACCGCATAAGGTAATTTTGTAAAATGTTGGAACTGGAGTAAATATTAATTGAATGAGTTAGAAGTTAATATTTACTGGAATGTTGCATATTTACCGTATGTGTAGGTAAATATGATGATGTTGTATGTTTTATAGTGTCATGTATTTTAAATGACATTAAGGTTTAAGTGAAACCGGAACTGATAATAATTTATAAAATTGTCGGATGCCAGTTTAGAGGGTGTAGTTTGTCCCAGAATGTTCGAGACAGTCAAAATAAGTGCCATATTGTATTTTTGGGTTTCGGGAACTTTTACATGGTTTTAACTTAAATGCTTATTGGGAGTCATTTTAATGTGGTATTAACAACTTAAGTTGGGAATTGCGGAGTAAAGGAACGATTTATGTCTTGCCTTTTTTTTAATTCTCTTAAGTGATTTTACTAAACATTGAGAGATAGAGAGAGGAAGAGAGCTTCGGAGAAAAATGGAGAAAGAAGAGAGATTTGGAGATTGAAGGATTGGGATTGCTTCTACCACCAAGAAATTTGAGATTTCAACTCTAAGGCAAGTTTTCGACTTGCTAATATGTGATTTAAGATGAATAATTTTTATGATATTTATGTATTTGTATTTATGGAGAAAAAATGGAAATTATGGTGTGTAAACCCTAATATTAGTTTTTGATGATGAAATTGTGGGTTTTAGTAGTTAATAATCATGTAGGTTGATGTGGGGTACATTTATGATGTTGGAGGTGTGTAAAAATGGAAGAGATTTGAGGTTTGGGGAAAAACTAGGGTTCATAACCCTTAAAGCCATTCTTGGTAAATTTGCAAGAGTGAATCGATTCGGCCCCTGGGCAAATTGATTCGCATGGTTCTGCTTGGGCCGAATCGATTTGGGTCCAAGCCGAATCGAATTGGCAGTTTACAGAATCACAGGTCTTTATGTCCGAACCGATTCGCTTTTTGGGATAATCGATTCGCTAAGGCGAATCGATTCGTTTTCCTACTATTTTTGAGTTAATTTTATAACTCAATTTCAATTCATTTTATTTAAGTTTAGGGCCTAGGAACCTTATTGAATGAAGTAAACTTAGAGTCCTAAAGTTTTAGATGAGTTACTTAATTACCCTACATTAGGAATGGGTTATGTGGGGATTTTTACCGGGATATGCCAACTGATGTTAGGGCATTCTTTTCTTCTAGTTAACTATTATGAAACTAGGAGTTGTAAGGTTGTGTTTGGGAGACATTAGGAGCTCAATAGACCTAGTTTAATCTTTGATGGTTCATAATAACACCACAAACGGAAGTTGGGAGAATAAATTGAAAGTTTATTCATTCCTTTGAGGTATGATAGCATTGGGGTTGTAAAGTAATACCCTACAATGTTAGGAGATAATTAAGAGTTTATTTACTCCTTTGAGGTTGTAGTAACTATATAATTTATCATATGGCTCGGGATAATAAGGAGAATTATATACAAAAATGTAAATGAATATGGTTTCGGATAAAAAGAAACATACAACGTAAATTAGAATTGAAAATGAAATGTAAATGGTAATGATGATGGTAAATGATAATTTACTTAATCATAAATATGGTAAATGCTAATTTACTTAAACACACCTCTCTAAATGCCATCATAAGGGAAGTTTCGTGCGTGTGGTGATGCCCCCTGGATAGTGAATGCAGGGTGGATATAGTCCCAGGCCATATGAGCTTTGTTATATATTTTTTGCGCTGGTGAGGAGATTACGGGTGTGGTCTTGACTCTCCCGCAGTCATATGGACGCTTCCCGACGATGCGATAGGTGCCCAAGTTGCCTTGTTTGATAGGCCCCTGGAAGATGATGGTTATTTAGGGGCGCGCCCAGTGGGAAAACTCGAGGGGAGGTCTTAGAATCGATATATGTATATAAATATAACAATTCATAATCAAGTGGGACTTGATGTATGTGATATGCCATAAAGAACATGATGAAGTGCCATAAAGAGCACAATGAAATGCCACAAAGAGCATTTGATGATGATTATAATCCTGATAAGGAATGGAATGCCATGAAGGGCATTTAACTGAGATAAAATCCATAAAGAGCTTAAAATTTTGATTATATTTTCCTGTTAAGGAATGGAACTATAAAATGGAATAAGGTTTTGATGAAAGCTGTTAATTTAATGTTAATTATTCTTATTCTCCTGCATAATTAAATTATCTTAGCTTATGCATAAAATTGTGTAGGTAGATTCTTATTTCTGTTTATCATGATTTATCATTCATAACTGTCATACTCTTTATTCATCTAGTAATCATATAGAAACGGGCCCTGGCCCGTTCATATTTCTTGTTATGCATGCATCGTGTATCCGCTCAGGTACTCTGCTGCAAGGATGCCTGATCTGACTTCCTATCCCGGTGTTTTTTGACGAGCCATGATGCTTTGTGGGTATTATGGGACATATTGCAATAGACGACGTCATCCTTATTCTCTATCAAGATCGGGTCATTTAATCGTGCGTGTGTCCCAAACGATTGTATTTGCTTAATGTAATGTATTATGTAATTTACATTAAAATGTTGTAACATATTGTATGAGACTGTTGACTGACAGCATATTCGGTCCCTTATTGTATATTGGAGGTGTATGTAATATTATTTACCTGGGGTTTCCACTCTCTTTTTAAGTTGGGTTGTTTAAATTCTTTTCTTTAAAGTATGAAACAAAATTTTTGGCAACCCGTTTTTCTGAAATAAGGAGTGGTTATCCTGTATACTTTTTATTTTGTTATGAAGCTGAGAATGATTCCATCCTTGATTCCTGTTTTATTGGAGTATCGAGCTGGCCACCCCCTATTTCGAAATAGCGGGTTATCACAGATGGTATCATAGCATCAGGTTCTAGAGTCCTTAGGGGTCCGTGTGAACGCTTTACGCTTTCAGCGTTGCATTTGATTGGACATAGATCCTTAGGATTAAGATCGTTGATTTCTGTTATGAGATCTCGTTCTTCTTCCATGAGGTAGAACCCATAGAATCTTTTGCGCATTCGTGTGAGAGAAGTAGGTCGATTGAATAAGGTCACAAAGGAAGGTTGTGGTGAAGGCGTCATTAGATGAAATTACTAGGAACTGTAAGTGGTGGTCGGGGAGGAGGACCGCTTGGAGGTTGCTCCCTTTTGTAGCACTTTCGTGTCTTACTACTGCAACTACTAGTTATAGTAGACACAGTTTTCCAAGTACCGCTAGAGTAGAGGGTGGTACTAAGCTTAAGATTTCAAGCGATGTTAAATTTAAGTGGAGAAGTGACCAGATGAAAAAGATGGAGGAAAATCCTTCAACCGTAGGAGTAGCGTTGAAATGGTGGGAACGTAGTCACCTTATTTGTGGGTGCAGGAAGTTTTGCCCATGGAGAAACCCGGTAGATACTTTCTATAGTAATTTTCTCTAGGAAAACTGGAAGTAGGGGAAGGTAGATCCTCAAATGTACACGCGAGGCTCGGTTAGAGGCTGACTTGTGAATAAAGAGTTGTACGGTTAGGAAATCCGTACACCCAAATAAGGAAGAAAGATCCCTCCAATGGGATGATAGGCTCCAGAATAAGTGTCGTTAACACTTCTGATGGAGCAGTGATCATGAAACCCCATTGGTGGACTTCCGCCTGGGGAGGTTTCATTGAACTGAGGAAGAGGAGGCCGAGAGCGTGTTCTCTTTTACTAAGAAAGTAAGAGGGACTGTGTGGGCAATTGTTTGGAAGCTAGGGGTGGAACAATGGCTATGACGTGGAATGAAGAACCACGCATTTTCATTACGTTGATTGGAGAAAAAGGGAAAGAATAAAGTGCCTAGCAGGTAAGTTGAAGAAAGAAATGTTGGTTCGGATAAGACTCGAGTACGGAGTCTAAGAACCATTATTATTGACCCGGAGTGATTGGCATAAAATGTTGGCGGGAATTCCACCTTATTAGTGGGTGGTGTATTCCTTAGGATCAGATTTAGTAGTATTGTATCTACTATAGATTCGGGTGTGTATATTGAGGTTGTGGTAGTATCGACGCTACTAAATAGAGTAATTATATGAATTCTGTGGTAGGGAAGTTTTATATTTTCCTTCACTCATTATAAAGCGAGTGATGATATAGTTTCTTTTAAGTACTATGTACGTTATGTACTACTTGTATGATGTGTACTATACAAGTAAAGATATTTTGGCTTGATTTGGGGTGATAGCAAGCAAATAGATTGCGAGGCTATCCTACTTCTAGTTTTAGGATGGAACTAGTTGTCCTATAATATCTCTCCTGGATACAGGTTGAGACTTTATAGGGGTGGTTGAGGTAAGTCGGAGGTTTTTATTACTTGTTGTGTTATCTTGTGTGGGTGTTTGATTGCTTGTTTGCATTTTATGTGATTGTTATGCCTTATCTCCACGACCAACAAGTTTGAGTAGTAATGCATAGGAGGGGTACCTTGTTTGGATTCTTCTTTTGCGGGACGCTCCACGCGTGAACCTCAACGACGTTGGAAGTGGAGAGATGTTGTTCTTTCTTGTTTTAGTTCATCCCATTTTATTTTATTTTATTTTGTTGGTTAAGATTTCGGTTAAAAGGGTTTAGCACAGAATCACGTAGAAGATTGATTAAGGGTTATTAAAGTGCGAGATAGAAGCACTGTATATAGTTCTCTACTCTGATCGATGTGAGGGAGACTGAGATACGAAGTCGAATTGAGACTTCGGGTTATGCCTTGATAAGAACGCTGTTTAAAATGATGTAATTATATATTGGATAAGTATTTTTTTAAGACTTTACAGAAAGTAAATGTTTGATCAGTTGAAATCCTTAACTATGCAATGGTAAGATATAGAAGTAGAATTTTATTAATAGGGTTGCGAGTTAGACTTTTACCGATCCCGATTATGTGTTTTAGACCGTCACATCTTGATGACCGACGATGCGAGGTAGTAGTGTAATGGGAGGGTTCCTTGTTTGTATTTCGCTTCAGCGAGACGTCCCACGCATGAAACCGAGCGAATGTCGAAAGTTGAGATAGGTCTTGGACACTAGGGATATACTTAGTATTATACATCTACGACTTAGATAGGATATATATACATAGATCGATCTTATATTTATTAGGACGTAAGGCCATTAGGGCATGTGATGTTGGTTTAGGAAGGCTATAGGGAGTTGACCACAAATATATTGTGGGTTAACCCTTAGGGGGAGTAGGTCCCTAGAAATGATAAGTATCGAATCTTGAGTGATTCTGAAAGTTAGGCCAAAGGAGATGAGGCCTCTCTTAGTTAAAGTGTTACATTGGGAACTTAACTTCCGGGGAGTTAAAAGGGTGAGTTGATTTTCGCTCCTGAGCCCATTTTGTTAAGTTAGGGAGTGAATTTAAGGAATAAATCTCCGCCGGGATGGGGAGTAATAATACTGGAGCATGAAACCGTTGTCTATGCATCTCACAGGCTTAAACTTTGTGGGAAGTATTATTCCACGCTTGATTTAGAATTCATTGTGGTAGAAATCGCCTTAAAGTGTTGAAGGCACTACTTCCTGGGCAGTAAATTTAGTCTTTCTAGCGAGCAGCAAGTTGTTGCAGTATTTCGTGGTAGAAATCGACTTGGTATACGAACTCCATGACGGACTATTGATTGGATTTTTCTCATTCGCTAAGGGAATGCGATTGGGGTAGTAGATGCGTTCAGTAAGAAAACCGTTGGAGATATTTGTGTTGGCATGGAAAGCCAAATGAAACGAGCATGACTAGGAAGACTTTATAGCAAGATAATTCCGGTCTATGATTGACCATTTCACCTACTCGTGTGAAGAAGAGTAGCGGTGGAATGAAGAAGGGTATATTCATAAACGTCCTTATTGAATTATCGGCATCAAACTGGTCATGATCCTATTTGAGGGAATTGTGGATCGTTCAACCAAGCCGTTACTTTTCCAAACATTGCGGGCGGACGATATATAGAGGAGTACGCCCCGCTTTTTATGGAGGGGTGGTAAAACAGTGTGAAGTGCCTAACAATAGTGGTAGACCGAGACTAGTTATTCATGTCAAGGTTTGATAAAGTTTCCATTCAGGAATGGGAACAATATGGATAAGATATTATAGGTTCGTGGGGTATATATCTTTCCACCCAAAAGTGGATGGATGAATGGCCAAAAGGCTTACCTTAAATGGGCGCCCTAGGCTAACTAGATGGACGGGGGCAGTAGCTTGTATGGAATGGAAATTTCCCGTACAATAATTAGGATTTTGATGGCCTTATGGATCATTTCCTAAGGCATGGCACCGTGAGTGTCCTAGCATGGTCGGTTGAGTAATTTTCATACTCATGGATGAGGCCAGCGAATAATAGGTTCCTTGGACTTGGAGGGGTCCTGGAACGTTTCTTTAGTGACTGGGATTTTTGAGCCATATGTTTTGAAGGGCTACGCCTATGCGAGGAGAAGTTGAGTAGTGTTGAGGTTAAGCCATTTAGCGTTGGTGTGAGTACCCCTGAGGTGTGATGTAACGCGATTCAAGATGTAAGACTATTTACGCCTGTAATACCCCGCATTTTTATCGATATTTATTTATGGGATTAATTAAATTAAATGTCAATTAATTGAGAATTAATCTGGATAAATTACTAACAAGATGTGAGTTGGTAATTGATTTTAAAACGTATATATGGCAATATATGAATATTGAATTATGAAATTTGTCGTGAGATTGAAATACGACAATTTGGAAATTTTGTTGGGACGCGTGTGACAGTCGCGTCAGGAATATAATTATTTTAATTAAAAAGTGAATTTTATTTCTATTAACCATATTGTCGTTTTGAGTGCACCAACGCGTCCGGAAGGGTAGGAATAGTCAGAAAACACTAGCCGGGGGTTTAGTTTGGGTCCCGGGCCATTTTTAGGCCATACCGGCAACTTAGAAGGGTATTTTGGTAATTTTGGAATTTTGGGATTTAAAACCCACGAAAATTAGAGTTAAAAATCTGACTTAGTCTTAACCCACTAAACCATTTCCACCCCCAATCTAGGTAGTGGGCTACGGGAGAAGTTTAGAAACCTTAAACTTGCCAAAAACCAACCTCCACCTCCATTGTCATCCTTAGAGAAGAAATTTGTAGAGAAAGAAATAGAAGAGAATTCTACAGAGAGAGAGGGAGGACAATTCAACCTTCAAGATTCAACCTCAAATTCAGAGAAATATTAGAGGCAAGTGGTTTAATTACATATTTTGCAAATAATGTTTTTTCCATGCGTAGGAAATTTATGAAATTGTATTGTTCTTGGAGAATGATAAAAACCCATTGAATTGGATTTAGAGATTTATAATTTTATGAGGAGATTGCATGTAGAACAATGTTAGGGTGATTATTCAGATAAAAATACATCTTTTATATCATAAAAACGGATTTAGTTATGTCTATGGATGAATTTAATTTTCTAGGGTTCATGTTCATGGGATTTGGGGAAAACTGAGGGGATTTGATAATTTGATGATGTTTAGGAAGATTTGGCCCTATTTAAATGTTTAATTATGACCTACGAATGTTTAGTGTGTATTAGAAACTTTAAAATGTTGTTGGGACGAATTGTATATGGGATTAGAGGTGAAGAAAGTTGGAAAAACGAAAAAGGAAAAAGGGAAATTCTGGGCTCGAAACTGGCCTCTCGTTAGAAGACCTGCCCAGGTCGTTCGAACGAGCTCGTTCGAATGAGCTTCTAACGAGGTGACAGTTTTCCTTCTAACGAGGGGGAAGTTCGTTCGATTCGTTTCGTTCGAACGAACCCTCGTTCGATGCCCACTTCGTTCGAACGAACTCTCGTTCGAACCAGCCTCGTTCGAACGAGACTTCTAACGAGCTGACAGTTTGGCCTTTTTGGCCTGATTTGATTTCGAGTGTTCCGTAACCTTATTTAATTGTAGAGTTGACATTTCCTTGATGACTAATTGTCATAGCAAGGACATTTGGGATATATTTAGGAGTAAAATATAGAAGTGCGATTTGAATTAAATGACATTTATGGGTTAGAACGTGAGTAACTAATTACGACGTGAGGATAATGGGTGACGTGTATATATAAACCGGGGAAAAGTGTGTGGGTATAAGAACGAGAAGTATACCACTAAAATAAATATGATAACAGCTAAGATGTGTGCATGCTTAGTATATATGATTTGATGTGTATGACATACCTACCATACTTGCTATCACGGGAAGTTTGCGTTCGTTTAAGGCCATCTAATCTTTGGGTGCCTACGGGGAGATATATATTGGTGGCTCGAGAACATAGGTCAGAGAAGGACTTATTGGGAAGTTAATAAGTCTGTTGATCGTGGGAGCGTAGGTATGTGCGTGACCCATGTGATGTGACTGTGTTCGCCTCCATTGTTTTGTGATTTGCTATTATTTGAGTACGATTCCTGAGAGATTCGGAATGCGTGATCCTTATGTACGTGATGTACCGGGATGGATAGCAGAGTATGTGTGCACCACAGCTAGTCTCGGGGTGCTTGTATTGTATATTTATGACGTGAATAATATACACTTAAATAATGAGAACTTTCATATTTGTATTGTGAGTATAACTATGGTAATGTTTTGAGAAGATATAACGGGATAACCGGTAGTGAATTGTATTGCTAATAATTGAGAATCCGAGTTTAAGTAAAGCCCTCTATTTAGTTGATAACGCTAGAATGCATAATGAGAATCGAGTAGTAAGGGGTAGAACTTATTACGGTTTGGTTAGATATGTATGTCACTTAGATGGGTACGGTACGTTAGGAGTGCACAATTAGTCGAGAGATAAGTACTTCATGTGAGTGCACGTCCTAACATGTATTTTGCATTCATTGTTTTAATGTTATTAAAACACTTGCTATTTTAAATACTCTCCACTTTCGGGCTCTGACCCGTTTGCTTTCAAATCTATTTTTTTGTAAAAACCTTTTAGGTGCCCAGCCATAAGGACACCATGCATAGAATTTCAATTCAGGTGACGAGCTGTAGCTGTTGTGGATGTTACAGGACCTTGCTAGTAGACGCTTCATTTGTCTTGACTCTATATTCATTTTTCACCAGTTGTAGGGCATGTCGCCCATTCCTATTAGAGACATTTCATATTCCAGATTTTCATACTTTTGGCATGTAATTAATTCAGGATGCAGTTTTATTTATTTCAGTTGTGAGATTGTTGTGAGGAGTTTTTCCTCCGAACTTATTATTATTCGTTTGTTATTCCATTGCTTCGTTATGGTGAATGGTTATTTTATTCGTTCATAATTCTTTTATTGCATGATAACCAGACTTAATTTAAAATTTGGCAACTTACTTTTTAAATACTAGGTGGTTAGTAATCATTCAAATGTTTTCGACAGTGATGCTATTAACTGAACCAACTTGGCATTTTGTATTGATTTAATAAAGGAGTAGCTACCCGGTATTTAATTAGTCGGGGTGTCACAGGTGGTATCAGAGCATCAGGTTCTAGTGTCCTTTAGGATATGTACGGCTTATTATGTTTCTGCTGAGCTTTCTTTGATGTAGAGCCCTATATTTTAGGACTGTTGTATTCTTTTGTATATGCTACGTTCTTCAGCTATTTTAAGTTTATAACTGAGAACTTATAAACTTTATTCTTATTTCAGATGCCTCCACGACGTACACAACGGGTTCCCAGGGATGCAACACCAGAACCACAGCCCGCACCAGTTCAGGGCACGATGAATGCCGCCGAGGTTGCAGCCATTGTGGCCTAGGCGGTAAATGCCGCACTAGCCGTAGTTCAGCAGGCACCACCTCAGGCGCCAGTAGCCGTGCTAATTCAGGCACATGCATTCCTGTCTGCTTGGGAACGCGTACGTGATGCTTTTCAGAAAGCACACCCTCCGGAGTTCGCAGGTAGCTCCGATGTTGTGGTATCTAGTCAGTGGAGGAAGGATATTCAGAGGCACCTGAGAATGTATGAGTTCACCGATGTCCAGAAACAGATACTAGCTACCTTTAAGCTAGTGGGATCTGCACTACAGTGGTGGGAGTTTATTACCACCGTGGAGGAGAGAGATACTCTCACTATACAGGAGTTTTGGGTGCGGTTCGACCGCAAGTACTTTCCGTCAGCTGTTCACACGGAAATGAGAAGGAAGTTGATGAATCTCAGACAGGAGGGTAAGACTGTGGCCGAGTATGAGGCCGAATTTATAAATCTGTTGAATATTCTCCGGACGCGATACCGAAAGAGGAGAAGAAGATCCAGAAGTTTACAGACGGGTTGACTTGGAGGACCTGTCAGCATTTATTGGGGAACCTATCGTTGGACACTTACTTTGATGTGGTTAACGCTGCACTGTTACACTGCCAGGATCATCGCTTTCACATGGCTGAAGGCAAGAGGTCAGGAGAGTCCATCCATCAGGGAAGGACTGGGGGAAATGGTGCCAGTGGGGCACATTCTGTTCAGGGGCAGAGGCAGGGTGATCAGGGTTCCCAGCAGGGGGATCATAAGAGGTTCAGATCGGGGAACTTCAGGCACGGACAAGGAGGTTTCCAGCAGGGCCATCAAGGTCCGAACTGCCATCAGAACCAGCAGGGTCAGAATGGTCAACAGCAGTTTCAGCAGGGCCAGGGGAGGAATGGAAACGGCCACCAGGGTCGGGGGCAGTAGGGACAGAGAGGGGGGAACTTCCCGGGGAAGTGTTACGTTTGTGGCAAGACTGGCCATAAATGCCAGGACTGTTCGGATAGGGGAGGGCCCCGCAGCAGCAGCAAGGTGCTCGACAGGAGCCGCAGAGACCTATGTTTCCCGTCGCCCTCCCGGCGCCACCACAGATGGCAGCATTACAACCCATTTCAGCGGTCCCAGTTCAGCAGGGACAACTGCAGTATGGGATAGTATATCAGCTTCAGCAGGCCGCAGCCCCACAGGATCCACCAGCCATTGAGGGTATGTTCTCTATTCAGGGGACTATGGGGCGTATTTTATTTGACACGGGGGCTACACATGGTTTTATTGCTATGAGATTTGCACGCACCATTGGGTTGTTAGACACCGCCAAGAGCACAATTACATGTGTAGATTCACCATTGAGTAAGGGTTCCGTGATTTCCTTTGTATGTAGAGGCGTGGGTATAGATATCGGGAGGTTTACTTTACCCGCGGATATGTTAGTATTAGATATGACCGAGTATGATGCCATTATCGGCATGGATTGGCTAGTTGCGTACCGAGCCATGATTGACTATTTTAGTAGGATTATTATCTTTGCCATTCCCGGGCAAGAGATGTTTTTAGTGGCGATGCCTCATCCTGAGGGAGGATCGTCCACTCACTTGTATTACATAGAGGAGGAGATCTCTAAGGAAGTGGTGATACCACTTGATTCGATTCCGGTTGTTCGAGAGTTTGCCGATGTATTTTTGAGGATATACCTGGATTACCTCTGAGTAGGGAGATAGATTTTGTGATTGATTTGACGCCGGGCACTCGGCCTATTTCCCACGCACCTTATTGTATGGCTCCAGCTGAGATGAGAGAGTTACGGGATCAGATTGAGCAGTTGTTGGGTCAGGGGTTTATACGGAGGAGTACTTCGCTGTGGGGTGCCCCAGTGTTGTTCGTGAAGAAGAGGGATGGATCGTTGAGGTTGTGTGTGGATTACCGGGAGTTGAATAAAGTCGCGATACGAAATAAGTATCCGTTGCCCCGAATCGATGACTTATTCGACCAGTTGAGGGGAGCTTCTTTCTTCTCAAAGGTTGATTTGCGATCGGGACACCATCAGTTGCGTATCAGGGAGGAGGACGTCTCAAAGACTGCATTCTTAACGAGATATGGTTCGTACGAGTTTCGGGTTATGCCTTTTGGCTTGACCAACGCTCCAGCCGTGTTTATGGACTTGATGAATAGGGTGTTCACAGAGTTCCTTGATCAGTTCGTCATTGTCTTCATTGATGATATTCTAGTTTACTCCCAGACAGAGGAGGAGCACGCAGAGCATTTGAGGCAGGTTTTGGAGACGCTATGTCAGAACGAGCTGTATGCAAAGTATGAGAAGTGCGGGTTTTGGCTGAAGGAGGTTCAGTTTTTGGGGCACATTATTTCCGACCGGGGGATATCTGTTGATCTGGGGAAGGTATCAGCGGTGAGAGAGTGGGGACAGCCCAAGACACCGACGGAGATCCATAGTTTCTTGGGACTAGTAGGATACTACAGGAGGTTTATTCAGGGATTTTCGAAGATAGCGGGTCCTTTGACACATCTGACTCGTAAGGGTGTGCCATTCATCTGGAGTGATGCCTGTCAGTTGGCATTTGATGAGTTGAAGGATAAGTTGACCTCAGCACCTTGTTAGCATTACCGAGACCGGGAGTTGAGTATCTAGTCTACACCGATGCGTCCTTTCAAGGATTTGGAGGTGTATTGCAGCAGGAGAGTCAGTACATAGCTTATGCTTCCCGTAAGCTAAAGCCTCACAAGAAGAATTACCCCACCCATGACTTGGAGTTGGCGACAGTTGTATTTTCCCTTCGGATTTGGAGACATTATCTTTTGGGGGAAAGTTTCGATTATTCACAGACCACAAGTCCCTACAGTACCTATTCACGCAGAAGGAGTTGAATATGCGGCAGCGAAGGTGGATTGAGTTTGTGAAGGACTATCAGTTCGATATCCAATATCACCCGGGGAAGGCTAACGTGGTAGCAGACGCGTTGAGCCGTAGGCCAATAGATGAGGTGGCAGGGGTGTGGAAGGCTAAGTGGAAGGAGTTGGGACACCAGGATGCAGTGGCCCGATCATTCATGTCAGTGATGACTGTTACACCGCAGATTGTCACGAGAGTGGTAAAGGCACAGGCAAATGACTCGTTCTGTCAGGAGAAGATAGTTCGATTATTAGCAGAAGGAGTCGAATCCTATACCGTTAGTTCAGACGGGGGATTACGCTTCAACGGGAGATTGGTAGTTCCAGAAGGGGAGGAATTGCGACACGAGGTGATGGCAGAGTCGCACAACTCACGGTTCGCGGTACATCCCGGTGGGGACAAAATGTACCAAGACATGAGACGACAGTATTGGTGGAGCGGGATGAAGAGAGATATTTTCGTGTTTGTTTCTAAATGCGCCACTTGTCAGCTGGTAAAAGTGGACCATCATAGACCGGCAGGGTTGCTACAGCCATTAGAGGTCCCGATGTGGATGTGGGAGAGCATCTCCATGGACTTTATCCTGGGGTTGCCTACGTCATAGAGAGCTCACGACTCCATTTGGGTAATTATGGACAGGTTGACCAAAGTCGCTCATTTTCTACCCGTAAGGACCGACTACACTACGGGACAGTATAGCCAGCTCTTTATTGCAGAAATAGTGAGACTTCACGGTGTGCCCCTAAATATCGTGTCTGACAGAGACAAGATATTTGTTTCACGGTTTTGGGAGAGTTTTCAGGAGGCCATGGGCACCAAATTGCGGTTGAGTACGGCATATCACCCACAGACCGATGGGCAAACCGAGCGTACAAACCAGATGCTGGAGGACATGTTGCGTATGTGCATCATTGATTTCGAGGGTGGATGGGAGCAGTACCTTCCACTGGTGGAGTTTGCTTACAACAACTCCTACCTGTTCCCCATTGGCATGGCTCCATTTGAGGCATTGTACGGTAGACCTTGTCATTCCCCAGCATGTTGGTTGGAGGTGGGGGAAAACAAACTACTTGGGTCGGAAGTGATTCAGGATACTTCGGCGAGGATATAATTGATACGAAGTCGCATTCGGGTAGCTCAGGATCAGCAGAAGAGCTATGCTGATGCGAAGTGGTTCTTCAGGGAGTTCCAAGTGGGGGACCAGGTTTTACTCAGAGTATCTCCTATGAAGGGAATTATGCGATTTAGGAAGAAGGGGAAGTTGGCACCGAGATATGTGGGACCATTCCCTATCATCGAGCGGATTGGGTCTGTTGCATATAGACTTGGGTTACCGGAGCATTTGCATCGGATTCATGATGTGTTTCATATTTCCTCGCTAAGGAAATATCTTAGAGATGATTTGGCTCATTCTCACATTGCTTTGGAGGACATCGATCTCCAGCCTGATAGCTCATACGAGGAGGGGCCGATTGATATTTTGGACCGAAGTGAACGGAAACTGCGATCAAAGATAGTTCCGTTAGTGCGTGTTCAGTGGCGACATCATAATGTCGAGGAGTCCACATGGGAGCGTGAGGATGAGATGCGCGAACGTTATCCAGAGTTGTTCTTACCAGGTACTTTCTAGTTCCGAATTTCAGGACGAAATTCTGTTATTAGGGGGGAAGTATGTAATACCCCGCATTTTTATCGATATTTATTTATGGGATTAATTAAATTAAATGTGAGTTAATTGAGAATTAATATGTATAAATTACTAACGAGATGTGAGTTGGTAATTGATTTTAATGCGTATATATGGCAATATATGAATATTGAATTATGAAATTTGTCGTGAGATTGAAATACGGAAATTTGAAAATTTTGTTGGGACGCGTGTGACAGTCGCGTCAGGAATATAATTATTTTAATTAAAAAGTGAATTTTATTTCTATTAACCGTATGGTCATTTTGAGTGCACCAACGCGTCCGGAAGGGTCGGAATAGTCAGAAAACACTAGTCGGGGGTTTAGTTTGGGTTCCGAGGCATTTTTAGGCCATACCGACAACTTAGAAGGGTATTTTGGTAATTTTGGAATTTTGGGAATTAAAACCCACGAAAATTAGAGTAAAAAATCTGACTTAGTCTTAACCCACTAAACCATTTCCACCCCCAATCTAGGTAGTGGGCTACGGGAGAAGTTTAGAAACCTTAAACTTGCCAAAAACCAACCTCCACCTCCATTGTCATCCTTAGAGAAGAAATTTGTAGAGAAAGAACGAGAAGAGAATTCTGCAGAGAGAGAGAGAGGACAATTCAACCTTCAAGATTCAACCTCAAATTCAGAGAAAGATTAGAGGCAAGTGGTTTAATTACATATTTTGCAAAGAATGTTTCTTCCATGCGTAGGAAATTTATGAAATTGTATTGTTCTTGGAGAATGATAAAAACCCATTGAATTGGATTTAGAGATTTATAATTTTATGAGGAAATTGCATGTAGAACAATGTTAGGGTGATTATTCAAATAAAAATACATCTTTTATATCATAAAAACGGATTTAGTTATGTCTATGGATGAATTTAATTTTCTAGGGTTCATGTTCATGGGATTTGGGAAAAACTGAGGGGATTTGATGATTTGATGATGTTTAGGAAGATTTGGCCCTATTTAAATGTTTAATTATGACCTACGAATGTTTAGTGTGTATTTGAAACCTTAAAATGCTGTTGGGACGAATTGTATATGGGATTAGAGGTGAAGAAAGTTGGAAAAACGAAAATGGGAAATTCTGGGCTCGAAACTGGCCTCTCGTTAGAAGACCTGCCCAGGTCGTTCGAACGAGCTCGTTCGAATGAGCTTCTAACGAGGTGACAATTTGCCTTCTAACGAGGGGGAAGTTTGTTCGATGCCTTTTGTTCGAACGAACCCTCGTTCGATGCCCACTTCGTTCGAACGAACTCTCGTTCGAACCAGCCTCATTCGAACGAGACTTCTAACGAGCTGACAGTTTGGCCTTTTTGGCCTGATTTGATTTCGAGTGTTCTGTAACCTTATTTAATTGTAGAGTTGACATTTCCTTGATGACTAATTGTCATAGCAAGGACATTTGGGATATATTAAGGAGTAAAATATAGAAGTGCGATTTGAATCAAATGACATTTATGGGTTAGAACGTGAGTAACTAGTTACGACGTGAGGATAATAGGTGACGTGTATATATAAACCGGGGAAAAGTGTGTGGGTATAAGAACGAGAAGTATACCACTAAAATAAATATGGTAACAGCTAAGATGTGTGCATGCTTAGTATATATGATTTGATGTGTATGACATACCTACCATACTTGCTATCACGGGAGGTTTGCGTTCGTTTAAGGCCATCTAATCTTTGTGTGCCTATGGGGGGATATAGATTGGTAGCTCGAGAACATAGGTCAGAGAAGGACTTATTGGGAAGTTAATAAGTTTGTTGATCGTGGGAGCGTAGGTATGTGCGTGACCCATGTGATGTGACTGCGTTTGCCTCCATTGTTTTGTGATTTGCTATTATTTGAGTACGATTCCTGAGAGATTCGAAATGCGTGATCCTTATGTACGTGATGTACCGGGATGGATAGCAGAGTATGTGTGCACCGCAGCTAGTCTCGGGGTGCTTGTATTGTATATTTATGACGTGAATAATATACACTTAAATAATGACAACATTCATATTTGTATTGTGAGTATAACTATGGTAATGTTTTGAGAAGATATAACGGGATAACTGGTAGTGAATTGTATTGCTAATAATTGAGAATCCGAGTTTAAGTAAAGCCCTCTATTTAGTTGATAACGCTAGAATGCATAATGAGAATCGAGTAGTAAGGGGTAGAACTTATTACGGTTTGGTTAGATATGTATGTCACTTAGATGGGTACGGTACGTTAGGAGTGCACAATTAGTCGAGAGGTAAGTACTTCATGTGAGTGCACGTCCTAACATGTATTTTGCATTCATTGTTTTAATGTTATTAAAACACTTGCTATTTTAAATACTCTCCACTTTCGGGCTCTGACCCGTTTGCTTTCAAAACTATTTTTTTGTAAAAACCTTTTAGGTGCCCAGCCACAAGGACACCATGCATAGAATTTCCATTCAGGTGACGAGCTGTGTTGTTGTGGATGTTACAGGACCTTGCTAGTAGACGCTTCATTTGTCTTGACTCTATATTCATTTTTCACCAGTTGTAGGGCATGTCGTCCATTCCTATTAGAGACATTTCATATTCCAGATTTTCATACTTTTGGCATGTAATTAATTTAGGATGCAGTTTTATTTATTTTAGTTGTGAGATTGTTGTGAGGAGTTTTCCTCCGGACTTATTATTATTCGTTGGTTATTCCATTGCTTCGTTATGGTGAATGGTTATTTTATTCGTTCATAATTCTTTTATTGCATGATAACCAGACTTAATTTAAAATTTGGCAACTTACTTTTTAAATACTAGGTGGTTAGTAATCATTCAAATGTTTTCGACAGTGATGCTATTAACTGAACCAACTTGGAATTTTGTATTGATTTAATAAAGGAGTAGCTACCCGGTATTTAATTAGTCGGGGTGTCACAACGCCGAGTCGCGTGGTTATCATCTTCCGCCATAGGAAGTTAGAATTGATAGTTTAGGAGGAACGCTCTGTGCTATGCCAAAGAACAAAGATTGTAGACTGAGATCGATAGTGACGACCTTAGTCCGAGTCCATTTTGGGACGCCGTAATAATGAGGGTTTGTTAAGGGCGATAGAATGATAGTTTAAGATAGTATACCCTTTATGCATATAGGGTATGCCCGAATTTTGAGGGCAAAATTCCCTCATAAGGGGGGAGTATGTAACAACCCTCGCTTTTAGGAGGCTAATTGTATATTAATTTTACTGCATAAGGTAATTATATAAAATGTTGGAACTGGAGTAAATATTAATTAAATGAGTTAGAAGTTAATATTTACTGGAATGTTGCATATTTACCGTATGTCTAGGTAAATATCCCCATGTTGTATGTTTTATAGTGTCATGTATTTTAAGTGACATTATGGTTTAAGTGAAACAGGAACTGATAATAATTTATAAAATTATCGGATGCCAGTTTAGAGGTTGCTGTTAGTCTCAGAATGTCCGAGACAGTCAAAATAAGTGTCATATTGTATTTTTGGGTTTGGGGCACTTTTACCTGGTTTTAACTTAAATGCGTATTGGGAGTCATTTTAATGTGGTATTAACCACTTAAGCTGGGAATTGTGGACTAAAGGCAAGATTTATGTCTTGACTTTCTTTTATTTCTCTTAAGTGATTTTACTAAACATTGAGAGATAAAGAGAGGAAGAGAGCTTGGGAGAAAAATGGAGAAAGAAGAGAGATTTGGAGATTGAAGGATTGGGATTGCTTCTACCACCAAGAAATCTGAGATTTCAACTATAAGGCAAGTTTTCTACTTGCTAATATGTGATTTAAGATGAATAATTTGTATGATATTTATGTATTTGTATTTATGGAGCAAAAATGGAAATTATGGTGTTTATACCTTAATATTAGTTTTTGATGATGAAGTTGTGGGTTTTAGTAGTTAATAATCATGTAGGTTGATGTGGGGTAGTTTTATGATGTTGGAGGTGTGTAAAAATGGAAGAGATTTGAGGTTTGAGGAAAAACTAGGGTTCATAACCCTTAAAGCCATTCTTGTTAAATCCGCAGGGGCAAATCGATTCGGTCCCTGGGCAAATCGATTCGCATAGGGTCAGTTTCCAGGTCTGCTTGGACCGAATTGATTCGGGTCCAAGCCGAATCGATTCGACAGTTTACAGAATCCCAGGTCTTTAAGACCGAACCGATTCGTTTTTTGGGCGAATCGACTCGCTATGGCGAATCGATTCGGCCCTAGGGCGAATCAATTCGTTTTCCTGCTATTTTTTAGTTGATTTTATAACTCAATTTCAATTCATTTTCTTTAAGTTTAGGGCCTAGGAACCTTCTTTAATGAAGTAAACTTAGAGTCCTAGAGTTTTAGATGAGTTACTTAATTACCCTACATTAGGAATGGGTTATGTGGGGATTTTTTCGGGGATATGCCAATTGATGTTAGGGCATTCTTTTCTTCTAGTTAACTATTATGAAACTAGGAGTTATAAGGTTGTGTTTGGGAGACTTTAGGAGTTCAATGGAGCTAGTTTAATCTTGATGGTTCATAATAACACCACAAACGGATGTTGGGAGAATAAATTGAAAGTTTATTCATTCCTTTGAGGTATGATAGCATTGGGGTTGTAAAGTAATACCCTATAATGTTTGGAGATAATTAAGAGTTTATTTACTCCTTTGAGGTTGTAGTAATGATATAATTTATCATAGTGAATTATTTACAAAAATGTAAATGAATATGGTTTCGGATAAAAAGAAACATATAACGTAAATTGGAATTGAAAATGAAATGGAAATGGTAATGATGATGGTAAATGATAATTTACTTAATCATAAATATGGTAAATGCTAATTTACTTAATCACACCTCTCTAAATGCCATCATAAGGGAAGTTTCATGCGTGTGGTGATGCCCCCTGGCTAGTGAATGCAGGGTGGATATAGTCCCAGGCCATATGAGCGTTGTTGTATATTTTCTGTGCTGGTGAGGAGATTTCGAGTGTGGTCTTGACTCTCCCGTAGTCATATGGCCGCTTCTCGACGATGCGATAGGTTCCCAGATTGCCTTGTTTGATAGGCCCCTGGAAGATGATGGTTATTTAGGGGGGCGCCCAGTGGGGAAACTCGAGGGGCGGTCTTAGAATCGTTATATGTTTATAAATATAACAATTCATAATCAAGTGGAACTTGATGTATGTGATATGCCATAAAGAGCACAATGAAATGCCACAAAGAGCATTTGATGATGATTATATTCCTGATAAGGAATGGAATGCCATGAAGGGCATGTAATTGAGATAAAAGCCATAAAGAGCTTAAAATTTTGATTATATTTTCCTGTCAAGGAATGGAACTATAAAATGGAATAAGGTTTTGATGAAAGTTGTTAATTTAATGTTAATTATTCTTATTCTTCTGCATAATTAAATTGTCTTAGCTTATGCATAAAATTGTGTAGGTAGATTCTTATTTCTGTTTATCATGATTTATCATTCATAACTGTCATACTCTTTATTCATCTGGTAATTATATAAAATCGGGCCCTGACCCGTTCATATTTCTTGTTGTGCATGCAACGTGTATTCGCTCAGGTACTCCGCCACAAGGATGCCTGATCTGACTTCCTATCCAGGTGTCTTTGACGAGCCGTGATGCTTTGCGGGTATTACGGGACATATTACAACAGATGACGCCATCCTTATTCTCTAGTCAAGATCAGGTAATTTACTCGGGCGCGTGGCCCATACGGTTGTATTTTCTTAATGTAATGTATTATGTAATTTACATTAAAATGTTATATCATATTATATAAGACTGTTGACCGACATCATATTCGGTCCCTTATTGTATATTGGAGGTGTACGTAATATTATATACCTGGGGTTTCCACTTTCTTTTTAAGTTGGGTTGTTTAAATTCTTTGCTTTAAATTATTGTAACAACCCTCACTTTTAAGAGGCTAATTTTATATTAATTTTACCGCTTAAGGTAATTATATAAAATGTTGGAACTGGAGTAAATATTAATTGAATGAGTTGGAAGTTAATATTTACTAGATTGATGCATATTTACTGTATGCATAAGTAAATGTCATCGGGTTGCATGTTTTATAGAGTCATATGATTTAAATGACTTTATGGTTTAAATGAAATCGGAACTGGAAATAATTTATAAAATTATCAGATGCCAGTTTAGAGGGTATAGTTAGTCCCAGAATGTCCGAGAGAGTCAAAATAAGTGCCATATTGTATTTTTGAGTTTCGGGCACTTTTACCTGATTTTAACTTAAACGTGTATTGGGAGTCATTTTAATGTGGTATTAACCATTTAAGTTGGGGACTTTAGACTTAAGCCACGATTTTAAGTCTTGCCCTTATTTCATTTTCTCATTTGTGTGTTACCAAACCTAGAGAGAGAGAGAGAGAGAGAGAGAGAAGAAGAGAACTTGGGAGAAAAAGAAGAGAAGAGAGATTTGGAGATTGAAGATTGGGATTGCTTCTACCCAATAGAAATCTGAGATTGCAACCCTAAGGAAAGTTTTCTACTTGCTAATATATGATTTAAGATGAATAATTTGTGTGATAGTTGTGTATTTACATTGATGGATCAAAAATGAAATTTATGGTATTTAAACCCTAATCCTAGTTTTTGATGATAAAATTGTGGATTATAATGGTTATACATCATGTAGGATGATTTGGGTAGGTTAATGATGTTGGATGTGTGTAAAAATGGAAGAGATTTCAGGTTTGGAGAAAATCTAGGGTTCATAACCCTTAAAGCCATTCTTGGCAAATCCGCAAGGGTGAATCGATTCGGTCCCTGGGCGAATCGATTCGGTCCCTGGACGAATCGATTCGCATAAGGCCAGTTTAAAGGTCTGCTTGGACCGAATCAATTCGGGTCCAAGCCGAATCGATTCGGAAGTTTACAGAATCCCAGGTTTCTTTTTCCGAATCGATTCGCTTTTTGGGCGAATCGATTCATTTTCTTGCTATTTTTGAGTTAATTTTATAACTCAATTTCAATTCATTTTCTTTAAGTTTAGGACCTAGGAACCTTCTTGAATGAAGTAAACTTAGAGTCCTAGAGTTTTAGATGAGTTACTTAATTACCCTACATTAGGAATGGGTTATGTGGGGATTTTTTCGGGGATATGCCAATTGATGTTAGGGCATTCTTTTCTTCTAGCTAACTATTATGAAACTAGGAGTCAAAGATTTATGTTTGGGAGACTTTAGGATCTTAATGGAGCTACGTTAATCTTGATGGTTCATAATAACACCACAAACGGTTGTTGGGAAAATAAATTGAAAGTTTATTCATTCCTTCGAGGTATGATAACATTGGTGTTGTAAAGTAATACCCTACAATGTTTGGAGATAATTAAGAGTTTATTTACTCCTTTGAGGTTGTAGTAACGATATAATTTATCGTATGGCTCTTGATAATAAGGTGAATTATTTACAAAAATGTAAATGAATATGGTTTCGGATAAAAAGAAACAAACAACGTAAATTGGAATTGAAAATGAAATGGAAATGGAAATGGTAATGATGATGGTAAATGATAATTTACTTAATCATAAATATGGTAAATGCTAATTTACTTAAACACACCTCTCTAAATGCCATCATAAGGGAAGTTTCGTGCGTGTGGTGATGCCCCCTGGCTAGTGAATGCAGGGTGGATATAGTCCCAGGCCATATGAGCGTTGTTGTATATTTTTTGCGCCGGTGAGGAGATTCCGGGTGTGGTCTTGACTCTCTCGCAGTCATATGGCCTCTTTTTGACGATGCGATAGGTTCCCAGACTGCCTTGTTTGATAGGCCCCTGGAAGATGATGGTTATTTAAGGGCGCGCCCTGTGGGGAAACTCGAGGGGCGGTCTTAGAATCGTTATATGTTTATAAATATAACAATTCATAATCAAGTGGGACTTGCTGTATGTGATATGCCATAAAAAGCATGATGAAATGCCATAAATAGGACAAGGAAATGCCACAAAGAGCATTTGATGATGATTATATTCCTAATAAGGAATGGAATGCCATGAAGGGCATGTAATTGAGATAAAAGCCATAAAGAGCTTAAAATTTTGACTATGTTTTCCTGTTATGGAATGGAACTATAAAATGGAACAAGGTTTTGATGTAAGCTTTTAATTTAATGTTAATCATTATTATTCTCCTGCATAATTAAATTAGATTCATGATTTATTAAATTGTCTTAGCTTATGTTTTAAAATTGTGTAGGTAGATTGTTATTTTTGTTCATCATGATTTATCATTCATAACTGTCATACTATTTATTCATCTGGTAATCATATAGAACTGGGCCCTGACTCGTTTATATTTCTTGTTGTGCATGCATCTTGTATCCGCTCAGGTACTCCGACGTAAGGATGCTTGATCTGACTTCCTATCCTGGTATTTTTGGCGAGCCATGATGCTTTGCGGGTATTACGGGACATATTGCAATAGATGCCATCATTCTTGCACTCTAGATAAGATCGGGTCTTTTACTCGGGTGCGTGGTCCAAACGGTTGTATTTGCTTAATGTAATGTATTATGTAATTTACATTAAAATGTTGTATCATATTGTATGAGACTGTTGATCGACAACATATTCAGTCCCTTATTGTATATTGGAGGTGTATGTAATATTATATACCTCGGGTTTCCACTTTCTTTTTAAGTTGGGTTGTTTAAATTCTTTTCTTTAACTTAAAAACCAAAATTTTTGGCCACCCATTTTTCTGAAATAAGGAGTGGTTATCTTGTATACTCTTTTTTTTGTCATACTAAGAATGATTCCATCCTTGATTCCTATTTTATTGGAGTATCGGGCTGGCCACCCCCTATTTCGTAATAGCGGGTTGTCACATATGGTATCAGAGCATCAGGTTCTAGAGTCCTTAGGGGTGTGTGTGAACGCTTTACGCTTTTAGCATTGCTTTTGATTTGACATAGATCCTTAGGATTAAGATCATTGAATTCTCTTGTGAGATCTCGTTCTTCTGCCATGAGGTAGAACCTATAGAATCTTTTGCGATTCATGTGAGATTAGTAGGTCGATTGAAGAAGGGCGCCAAGGAAGGTTATGGAATTATTAGGAACTGTAAGTGGTGGTCGGGGAGGAGGACCGTTTGGAGGTCGCTCCCTTTTTGTAGCACTCTCTTATTTTTCTACTACGACTACTGATTATAATAGACATAGTTTTCCAAGTACCGGTAGACGTAGAGGGTGATGCTAAGCTTGAGATTTAAAGTAACGTTAAATTGAAGTGGAGGAAAATCCTTCACCTGTAGGAGTAGTGTTGAAATGGTGGGAGAGTAGTCATCTTATTTGTGGGTGCAGGAAGTTTTGCCCATAGAGAAATTCGGTAGACATTTTCAACAGCCGATTTCTCTAGGGTAACTGAATTAATAAGAAGATGAATTCTCAAACGTTCACACGAGGCTCGATCATAGGCCGATTGTGAATAAAGAGTTATACGGTTAGGGAAGCTGTATACCAAAATACGGAAGGAAGATCCCTCCAATGGGATGATAGGCCCTAGAATAAGTGTCGTTAACACTTCTGATGGAGCAGTGAGCATGAAACCCCATTGGTGGACATCCTCTTGGGGAGGTTTCATTGAACCGAGGAAGAGGAGGTCGAGAGCGTGTTCTCTTTTACTGAGAATGTAAGAGGGACTGCGTGGGAAATTATTTGGCAGCTAGGGGTGGAAAAATGGTTATGACGTGGAAGAACCATGAATTTTCATTTTATTGATTGGAGAACAAGGGCAAGAATAAAGTGCCTAGCTGGGGAGTTAACGGAAGAAATATTGGTTCGGATAAGACTCGAGTACGGAGTCTGAGAACCATTAGTATTGACCCGGAGTGATTGGCATAAATTGTTGGCGGGAATTCCACCTTATTAGTGGGTGGTGTATTCCTTAGGATAAGATTTAGTAGTATTGTATCTACTATAGATTCGGGTGTGTATATTGAGGTTGTGGTAGTATCGACGCTACTAAATAGAGTAACTATATGACTTCCGTGGTAGGGAAGTTTTATATTTTCCTTCACTCGTTATAAAGCGAGTGATGATATAGCTTCTTTTAAGTACTATGTACGTTATTTACTACTTGTATGGTGTGTACTATACAAGTAAAGATATTTTGGTTTGATTTGGGGTGATAGCAAGCAAATAGATTGCGAGGCTATCCTACTTCTAGTTTTAGGATGGAACTAGTTATCCTATAATATCTCTCCTGGATACAGGTTGAGACTTTGTAAGGGTGGTTGAGGTAAGTAGGAGGTTTTCATTACTTGTTGTGTTATCTTGTGTGGGTGTTTGATTTCTTGTTTGCATTGTATGTGATTGTTATGCCTTATCTCCACGACCAACAAGGTTGAGTAGTAATGCATATGAGGAGTTCCTTGTTTGGATTTCGCTTTTGCGAGACGCTCCACGCGTGAACCTCAATGACGTTGGAAGTGGAGAGATGTTGTTCTTTCTTCTTTTAGTTAATTCCATTTTATTTTATTTTATTTTGTTGGTTAAGAGTTGGGTTGAAAGGTTTAACCGAGAATCACATAGAAGAGTGATTAAGGGCTATTAAAGTGCGAGATACAAGCACTGTATATAGTTCTCTCCTCTGATCGATGTGAGGGAGACTGAGATACAAAGTCGAATTAAGACTTCGGGTTATGCCTTGATAAGGAGGCTGTTTAAAATGATGTAATTATGTATTGGATAAGTGTTTTAAAGACTTTACAGAAAGAAAATGTCTGATTAGTTAAAATCATATAGAAATAGAATCTCACTAATAGATTGTGAGTTAGACTTTTACCGGTCCCGATCATGTGTCTTAGACCGTCAAATCTAGATGATCGACGATGCGAGGTAGTAGTGTAACAGGAGGGTTCCTTGTTTGGATTTCGCTTCAGCGACACGTCCCACGCATGAAACCGAGCGAATGTCGAAAGTTGAGATAGGTCTTGGACACTAGGGATATACTTAGTATTATACGTCTATGACTTAGATAGGATATATATACATAGATCGATCTTAGATTTATTAGGATGTAAGGCCATTAGGGCATGTGATGTTGGTTTAGGAAGGCTATAAGGTGTTGACCACAAATATGTTGTGGGTTAACCCTTAGGGGAGTAGGTCCCTAGAAATGAGAAGTATCAAATCTTGAGTGATTCAAAAAGTAAGGTCAAAGGAGATGAGGCCTCTCTTAGTTAAAGTGTTACATTGGTAACTTAACTTCCGAGGATTTAAAAGGATGAATTGACTTTCACTCTTGAGCCCATTTTGTTAAGTTCAGGGGTGAATTTAAGGAACAAGTCTCTGCCAGGATGGAGAGTAATAATACTGGGGCATGAACCCATTGTCTATACGTCTCACAAGCTTAAACTTCGTGGGAAGTATTATTCCACGCTTGATTTAGAATTCATTGCGGTAGAAATCGCCTTAAAGTGTTGGAGGCACTACTTCCTGGGCAGAAAATTTAGTTTTTCTCGCGAGCAACAAGTTATTGCAGTATGTCGTGGGAGGAATCGAGTTGGTATACGAAGTCCATAACAAACTATTGATTGGATTTTTCTCATTCGCTAAGAGAATGCGATTGGGGTAGTAGATGCATCGAGTAAGAAAACCGTCGGAGATATTTGTAATGGCATGGAAAGCCAAATGAAACGAGCATGACTAGGAAAACTTTGTAGAAAGATCATTTCGGTCTATGATTGACCATTTCACCTACTCGTGTGAAGAAGAGTAGTGGTGGAACGAAAAAGGGTATATTCATAGACTTCTTTATTAAATTACCGGCATCAAACTGGTCATGATCCTGTTTGAGAAAAATTGTGGATCGTTTGACCAAATCGTTGCTTTTCCAGACATTGCGGGCGGACGATATGTAGAGAGTACCCCCCGCTTTTATGGAGGGGTGGTAAAACCGTGTGAAGTGCCTAACAATAGTGGTGGACCGAGACTAGTTATTCATGTCAAGGTTTGGTAAAGTTTCCATGAAGGAATGGGAACAGTATGGATAAGATATTATAGGTTCATGGGGTATATATCTTACCACCCTAAAGTGGATGGATGAATGGAGGAAGTTAACGTAAGGCCAAAAGGCATGCCTTAATGGTGCGCCTTAGGCTAAATGGATGGGCGGGAGAAAGGACTTGTGTGGATGGAAATTTTCCGTACAATAATTTGAACCATTTCCTAAGGTATGGAGCCGTGAGTGGCCTTGTGTAGCCGGGTGAGTAATTTGCATACTCGTTGGATGAGGCCAGCGATCAATAGGTTCCTTGGACTTGGAGCGGTCCTAGAATGTTTCTTTAGTGACTGGGCTTTTTGATCCATATGTTTTGAAGGGGTACGCCTATGCGAGGAGAAGTTGAGTAGTGTTGGGTTTAAGCCATTTAGCGTTGGTGTGAGTACCCCTGAGGTGTGATGTAACGCGATTCAAGATATAAGACTATTTACGCCGTGTCGCGTGGTTATCATCTTCCGCCGTAGGAAGTTAGAATTGATAGTTTGTGAGGAACGCTTTGTGCTATGCCAAAGCACAAAGATTATAGACTGAGATCAATAGTGACGACCTTAGTCCGAGTCCATTTTGGGATGATGTAATAACAAGGGTTTGTTAAGGGCGATAGAATGATAGTTTAAGATATTATACCCTTTATGCGTATAGGGTATGCCCGAATTTTGAGGGCAAAATTCCCTCATTAGGGGGGGAGTATGTAACAACCCTCGCTTTTAAGAGGCTAATTTTATATTAATTTTACCTCATAAGGTAATTATATAAAATGTTGGAACTGGAGTAAATATTAATTGAATGAATTGGAAGTTAATATTTACTAGATTGATGCATATTTACTGTATGTGAAAGTAAATATCATCAGGTTGCATGTTTTATAGAGTCATATGATTTAAATGACTTTAAAGTTTAAATAAAATCAGAACTAGAAATAATTTATAAAATTGTCGGATGCCAGTTTAGAGGGTGTAGTTAGTCCCAGAATGTTCGAGACAGTCAAAATAAGTGTCATATTGTATTTTTGAGTTTCGGTCACTTTTACCTGGTTTTAACTTAAACGCGTATTGGGAGTCATTTTAATGTGGTATTAACCATTTAAGTTGGGGACTTTAAACTTAAGCCACGATTTTAAGTCTTGCCCTTATTTCATTTTCTCATTTGGGTGTTACCAAACATAGAGAGAGAGAGAGAGAGAGAGAGAGAGAGAGGAAGAAGAAGAGAACTTGGAAGAAAAAGAAGAGAAGTGAGATTTGGAGATTGAAGATTGGGATTCTTTTCTCATCTGGGGATATGCCAATTGATGTTAGGGAATTCTTTTCTTCTAGCTAACTATTATGAAACTAGGAGTCATAGAGTTATGTTTGGGAGACTTTAGGAGCTCAATGGAGCTACATTAATCTTGATGGTTCATAATAACACCACAAACGGTTGTTGGGAGAATAAATTGAAAGTTTATTCATTCCTTTGAGGTATGATAGCATTGGGGTTGTAAAGTAATACCCTACAATGTTTGGAGATAATTAAGAATTTATTTAATCCTTTGAGGTTGTAGTAACGATATAATTTATCGTATAGCTCGGGATAATAAGGCGAATTATATACAAAAATGTAATGAATATGGTTTCGGATAAAAAGAAACATACAACGTAAATTGGAATTGAAAATGAAATGGAAATGGTAATGATGATGGTAAATGATAATTTACTTAATCATAAATATGGTAATTTCTAATTTACTTAAACACGCCTCTCTAAATGCCATCATAAGGGAAGTTTCGTGCGTGTGGTGATGCCCCCTGGCTAGTGAATGCAGGGTGGATATAGTCCCAGGCCATATGAGCGTTGTTGTATATTTTCTGCGCTGGTGAGGAGATTTCGAGTGTGGTCTTGACTCTCCCCCAGTCATATGGCCGCTTTTCGACAATGCGATAGGTTCCCAGACTGCCTTGTTTGATAGGCCCCTGGAAGATGATGGTTATTTAGGGGTGCGCCCAGTGGGGAAACTCGAGGGGCAGTCTTAGAATCGTTATATGTTTATAAATATAACAATTCATAATCAAGTGGGACTTGATGTATGTGATATGCCATAAAGATCATGATGAAGTGCCATAAAGAGCACAATGAAATGCCACAAAGAGCATTTGGTGATGATTATATTCCGAATGCCATGAAGGGCATGTAATTGAGATAAAAGCCATAAAGAGCTTAAAATTTTGACTATATTTTCCTATTAAGGAATGGAACTATAAAATGGAACAAGGTTTTGATGTAAGCTTTTAATTTAATGTTAATCATTCTTATTCTCCTGCATAATTAAATTAGATTCATGATTTATTAAATTGTCTTACCTTATGTTTTAAAATTGTGTAGGTAGATTCTTATTTATGTTCATCGTGATGTATCATTCATAACTGTCATACTGTTTATTCATTTGGTAATCATATAGAACGGGGCCCTGACCCGTTCATATTTCTTGTTGTGCATGCATCTTGTATCCGCTCAGGTACTCCGCCGTAAGGATGCCTGATCTGACTTCCTATCCCGATATTTTTGGCGAGCCGTGATGCTTTGCGGGTATTACCGGACATATTGCATTAGACGTCGTCATTCTTGCACTCTAGATAAGATAGGGTCTTTTACTCTGGAGCGTGGTCCAAGCGGTTGTATTTGCTTAATGTAATGTATTATGTAATTTACATTAAAATGTTGTATCATATTGTATGAGACTGTTGATCGACAACATATTCAGTCCCTTATTGTATATTGGAGGTGTATGTAATATTATATACCTCGGGTTTCCACTTTATTTTTAAGTTGGGTTGTTTAAATTCTTTTCTTTAACTTAAAAACCAAAATTTTTGGCAACCCGTTTTTCTGAAATAAGGAGTGGTTATCCTGTATACTTTTTATTTTGTTGTGATGCCGAGAATGATTCCATCCTTGATTCCTGTTTTATTGGAGTATCGGGCTGGCCACCCCCTATTTCGAAACAACGGGTTGTCACAATTATGAAACAAAATTTTTGGCAACCCGTTTTTCTGAAATAAGGAGTTGTTATCCTGTATACTTTTTATTTTGTTGTGATGCTGAGAATAATTCCATCCTTGATTCCTGTTTTATTGGAGTATCGGGCTGGCCACCCCCTATTTCGGAACAGTGGGTTGTCACAATGGTATGTATCTCAATGGTCTTGTAAACTTATTCGAGTTCTAGACATAAAAGGTTTTGCCCTTCGGGGATTTTTCCTGAAATTTATGTTGCATGCTTTATTTATTTATGGTTTGACACACGCACACACGTAGTTGCATGTTTAGGGGCTGAATTAATTTGGTTTAAAAATAGACTCTAATTAAATAAGTGTGCTAAATTAGAAATTTATGATTTTAATCAATTATCACAACGTCATATTTTACATTAAAGCATCTTGATTTTTTTAGTTCTAAGTAATTTCCCCTTTAACAATTTTTCTGGTTATTTTTATAGAAATTGATAAACCTCGTCACAAAGCAATCCATATCCTTATAAATATTAGCAATTGTCTTATTTTCTCCACTAACCACTCCGACCTTCTCACTGGACTCGACTTTGAACGCTAAATGTTTCTTAGACCCGAAATCTTGAACATTTTAAGCCTTTAGAATATGCTCTTGGTCACAAGTTTTTTGATCTATAATGATCCCTATCAAGGATCTCTTTGAGAATACAACCTTTGTTGTAAATTGAGAAGCCACCGATCTCAATAGCATCTTCACACCATGACATTCTTTAATATTCTCACCCAGATTGAACAAGGCATTGACGATCTCCGTCAACTTAGTGTAATACTCATCGAAAGTCTCATATTCATTGCCAACTTACAAATTCGTACTGCTGTTTATAGAAAATGTAGATAGTTTTTGCACAGGTCTTCTTATGAAAAACGGAGATGGGGAGTCCTATTTATAAAAGATTTTAGGCGGCAGCTCGTTCAAACGAGATTGACTATCGTTCGAACGAGATCCAATGTCGTTTAATACTTTGCGCGACAATCCACGTCGTTTGAACGACATAGGCTATCGTTCAAACGACTGTAAAATAAAATATTTTTTTCCTGGTAAATGGACCGCCTCAAAAACTCCAAAAATTTATTTTTGACGAAAAACATTAAAAACTCCACTCCAACACTTAGAAAATATCTTGTGAAAAATATCCCAATATCCTAAGTGAAATGCTAAGGTACTTAAACACAAGCTTGCCAAAATTAATCTCGCGAAGACTCATTTGATGAAAAACTTTGATATTCGAATTCGTCTTGATGCTTGAATGATCATAATTCTTCGACGGTTGTAGCGGTATACGACATACTCCAATGTAAACAGGACTTATAAAATATGTCCTTAGAAATTGAGTTTTAGTTGCATGATGCAAAATCTACATCATTCCAATTAGACTATGGTTTGATCACACAAACTCCATCAGCATCAATTATAATATATGTCCATCCATCTTTTATATTCATCTATACTATATCATGATGAGATCACAAATGTTCCCACATGTTTATTTTTCAATGTTCATAATTGAATCTGTCAAAGTGAGGAGGGCGATTGGTGGAATCACGAACTTTCATAGATTCCATCTCAACAACCTTGACAATGAAAAACAAGCAAAGATCTAATCGAAAACTGATTTAAAACCTCAATCAATAAGATCACATAAATCCTAAACTCAAGGATCAACTCTTCGCTCATTTCGATAGCAACAACACCATGGCAATTGATGGTGATGATGATGTGGTTCGCCCATCACACGAGTGAAATATATAATTGGCGACACATTAAGTGGCACAAATTAAATTAGAAAAGCAGTATTGATAGTGGTATATGGTGAGTGACTGTTATGCTCCGACCAAAAAGTATATTTATCATTAAAATGAAATATTATAAACATAAAATTTATAGGGTCATTTGAGGAAAATTCACTCCAACATTTTTTTTTAATTATTGTTTAGTGCAATTTTTTTTATTTTCTTCCAAAAATTCTCTCATTATATAAAAAACTCATAAACACTATCTCTTCTTTTATGTTAAACCTTAAAAAAAATAGTTAAAAAATAAACAAATGACATTTTGAAAAATAAAAAAAAATATTGTGGACTAAGTGCAAAATATACTTAACTCCTAAAGACAAAATATTAATTATCTTATCTTATTTTATTATATTATTTATTTATAACCTTAGACAAATTTAGTGGAAATCAGTGCTTTAGATATATCATTTAACGGACTCATACAATTTCAGTCAAAATTAATTTAATTAATTTTAATAAATTCACTTGGATTGTAATGAGAATAAAATCTTGCGCTTTTATGTGATTCCCCCTTGGTGTAAACATGTGGAAGAATCAACCCAACCATAAAACATTCTTAGTGAGAACCTCCTAATCAACCTAAACCGTGTATTTTTTGACAAATTTGCCTTTGATCCTTATTTCTTCTTATTCTTTATAGACCGTAAAACTAAATATCTCCCAAAATATAAGTCCGTTTGAAACAAAATTTATATATTTAGAAAGTTCTTGACGGGATATATAAAAAGAGATCCATCCAGGATATTTAATTTTAAGATTTCAAATTTGGAATTTTGCAGTGAAATTTTTTGCGTGTTTTTCGGTGGTAAAATTTCGCATTGCGAAATTTCAAAATTCAGACTGTGAAATCGTAATGTGAAATTTCAAATTTCGCAATGTAAAATTGCATTATGAAATTGTAGTGTGAAATTTTGCAAAGTAATGTTGCAGTGTGAAATATCACACTTCAACATGTAAAAATTACGCTGCAGAATATAATTGAGAGGGTTGTCGAATCATCGGCGGAGTCACCTATGTGTTGTCGGGTACTCGCCACAGTCACTAATGTATTGTTGGAGTGCCGTAGCCACTGAAGTGTCGTCGAAGTGTCATCGGAGCCACTGTAGTATTGTCGGAGTTTCGTCGAAGTGCCACTCAAGTGTCCCCAAATGATCGTGCTGGAGATACAATGCCGAAAGATTACCATAGAGTCACCAAATATATAAACTGTGTTAATGTAAAGAAAAAATAGTAAATTGGTTATAATAAATAATATTTTCGTGTAATTCAAATGAATAGGATTGCCATCAAACATATTTTACTCTTAAATTCTCTATTAGAAACTTTTTGACACCAAAAAAATGGATGAACCCACTATGCCTGAGTAGTGTCACAATTATTAATGTTGTAACCTAAAACCTCTGACGTGGTCCTTTCCCCCTAGTTTATAATATATATATATATATATATATATATATATATATATATATATATATCAGTCAATGGTCAAATGGACTGAACTGATACACCGAACTATATATTATATTATTATGAAAAATGATGTATGCATCGAAATTGGGTACCAAAAAATTACCCAATGTGTTTTAAGGGTATTGTATTATGACGTGAATCCCGTCAGGACACAATTCCTTAAAGCACAATTTCAATAATTTTGAGATAATTTTTTGGTGTGTGTACTCTATTATTATATCATATATAGAGAGACTATAGAATTGATTTTGTTTTGAAATGGCAGCGAAGCACGTGATATGCGGCAGTCTAGTGGCAGAGCTTTTCACGTTATGGCCCAAGCATGGCGCTTAACATGTGTGAGCCTTAATATTCTTTCCTTTGCCCATTGTTTTTCTTTGGCGCCTCGTCCGACCTCTCAAAGGTCATTTCTCGTACAATGCCACCTCAACTTACACGTCCGAAAGCTGACACTTAATTCTGAGACATGCATCTTTCTAAACTCTTTTTTTAATAAGAAAAAATGTCTCCGTATGGTTTTACCACTTTTTAGTACCACAAAATACTAAAATATAATTAATTGCATATCAATAGCAGATAGGGGAAGAACTGTTCAGCATCTTCACTATAACCTTTGAACACTTCTATTGTAACGTAAAAAGTTACTTAAATTTTGACTGAAATGATACGTGGAGGAGTGTTATTGGTTGATTTTTTGGACCCGTTGGTACAAATCCCACAGAGTAATCAATAGAAGCCTGTCACCTAATTCGATATCTCCACTTTCGATAATTTTTTCGGTTACAATATCATTTTCCATAACCTTTTCTTGTGGGCTCGAGAGATGACTTTTCTTACCAGTACAAACCGTAATTTCAATGCACAGAAATATGCGTGAACCGATACTCTAGCATTTGAATTCGTCCCATATTTGTACCCGTTTTTTTCATATATTTATTGGAACTAGTTGGCGCAATCTTTGGATACGGCTAGAATCAAATTTCCTTTACTTTTATTAAACTAACAAATTGTTTCCTATGCAACTCTACAATCATTGCATATGATGAATCAATTTTGTTTCTTTACGTTTATTAAAGGGTGGATTATTTCCCCTTCAAAAAAAAGTTTCTAGCACTCCATTTTGCTTTGCAACATATATATTAGCACTCTACTTTTATAAGACACAAACACCATTCAAATAAAGTACGACACGATTCATATATATTAGTTGGATCGTGTTGTATCGCGTTATATATGTGTTGTGTCGTGTCGTGTCGTGTTTCAACTCGATCGTGTTTGTGTTTGACAAAAAAAGATTTCGTGTCATGTTGCTTTTATTTGCGTCGTGTCCGTATTAAGTAAAACAACTATAGGGAACGTCTACTCCCACACCTCAAAAAGTCTTTCCCCACACCTCAAAAAGGCCCTCAATAAATATTTGATTTGAGCAAATAGAATCTTTTGTTCAAAAATTTATTACTTAAAAAAAACGTAATATTTTGAAAAAAATAAAAACATAAATTTTGAATATAAAAAATCCTAATATTCTAGAAAATTCAAAATTTGATATTCTGAAAATATAAAATCATAAAATTCAATTTTTTGATTTAAAAACATTATGTTATTTATAAAAAAACTTATTACTTTTTTTTTATTAAAATGAACGTTAATAAAAAAACTGTTTCATTATTTATTTAAAAAAATGGACGTTCTTTTTATCAAAAAAAAAGTTGACGTTAATTATTTTAAACAAAGAATATGAACATTATTTTTTGTTAATAAAAATTGGAGATTTTTTTTTATCATAAACTATATTTTCTTTAAACTTTGTTTTTTACAAATTTATATAATACATAGCTGTTTAAGAGAACTGTATTTTTTTGGTAAAAAACTAAATTTTGATTTTAATAAATTAATATTTTATTAAAAACAGTAAACAAAAAATAAAACATAGCAATTTATAAATAACATAATGTTTTTTAAATAAAAAACTGAATTTTATGATTTTATATTTTCAGAATATTAAAATTTTAATTTTTCAGAATATTAAGATTTTTTATATTCAAATTTTTTTTTTTTTCAAAATATTACATTTTTTGTTAAAGTTATAATTTTTTAAGCAAAAGATTATATTTGCTCAAAACATATATTTATGGAGGAGAGAGAAAAAGAGAGGATGATGTATTATGGTGCAAGAGTTTTATTGTCATTTGCAAAGTTTGTGAAAAAATTGGAGTGCCTTAGTATTCTTAAGGACTGTGAATAGCCACACCCTTATTAAATCATTATATTGCTTCATATGCTCTCTATTCAAATAGTAATGCGTCATATTTGTATTAACTCGTTTTCCAGTCGAACAATAATGGACTTAGACACGAGAAAATATGAGTGTCACGCATTAATTGTGTCGCACTTTTATGTCCCGTTTTTTGGTTGACCTATCATTTTTCTTATTCAAACCACTTCCTTAATATTTCAAAAAACGCAAAGTTACTTACTATGGTTGTAAACAGATATTCGAAAAATCGCATTCGTCTAATAGGCGAATTCGAATTTGCGGATATTTATCCGAAAAAATTCGAGAAAACGGATAAGGATACGTATAATACTAGTATCTGACACGGATAATCCGTATCCGATGCTGAGTATTCATTATACCAGATATCCGTATCCGCGAAATATGTTTAAAATATTACTAATAATATTAGTATTAGTATTACTAATAAAATAATAATAAGAAAAAACCTTAAATCATTTATTCCGTAAAACAAAATAAACACTTACTCCACTCAAAACAAGAATATCCTAAAGTTATTAATTTATTGAGTATTGTTGATGTAAAAAACTAGATTGCTCTAATTATTCAATCACAGATAAATAAATAAGACAAAGATTTTAAAGTGGTTCGGCTAGGAATAAAGTCTACATCCACTATTATGTTATTGCTGAGTGTTTGCAGAATTCTTGATTACAAGTTCTATCAAGAAATTCCCGTCCCTTTGAATGAGGGTGATACAAGGTATTTATAGCCTTTAGGCTGTACATGAATGGGTTGATACATTAAATGATATACATATGAAAGGGTAATACATTTAATGCAGCGTGTGTGTCAAGATGATAAATATTCGATGAATGGTTGAACTGTTGATATTCTGTCAATTAATAATACGACCGAGATGCAGCTCGGACCGCCTTAGTTGCTCGTCGCTCAAGAGTTCCTCGGAGCGCTAGAGTACCTCGGGGCACTGGAGTTCCTGGGTGTATCCTTGTTACTCGGATAGAACATGAGTTGGTCGGGAAAATGAACTTCCTCGTCGTTATTGTACCACGTAGATTTGACAAGTGTCTTCGTATGATTCGTCCACATCAGCATATTAATTTTGGTATCAACAGAAGCCCCCAATGTTTCATATTTCGAACTTTGAGGAGTATGGAACATTATTTCTCGGTTTATGGCAATATTGAATGATCTTCCTGGGTTTTAGGAGCATTGTATTTGAATTTATTTCTAAATTCAAAGAATTCGCCTTTTTTAAGAACGCTTCGATCTTAGTGCCCTTTTTGTCCTTTTAGCCGCCGGAAGTTCACTAGTTTCTTTTTCGTAATCATTTCCTTCGCCGCTTCCCAAGGCAAAGTATTTAAACTTCTTAGGTAACCATACCGTCTTCTTCTTTTTCCAATTTCCTGCATTCAAGCTTTCTATTCTCTCCTTCTCTCTTGTGCCTTCATCCTTGTTTTCGTTCGTTGTTAACATACCTCATTTCTTCCTGTAAGATCTTGTTCCTTTCTTTTGTATCTCTTTTATTCAGTATGGTTTATATTGTGGAATCTGTTGAAAAATTTCGTTCCGATTTTTCCATTCCGTCCTGGGTAACTCTGGAGGTTCTTTCTGAGCTTTTCGATTATTTTCGATTGGCTGAGGGACATTGGTTTCCCAGTCTATTCATTGCTGAATGTGGATTTTCTTTTCCGCCAAATCCATTGTGTCTTGAGTTTTGTCAGTATTTTGACCTTGTCCCTGCAAAAATAGCCCCTAATTCATGGAGAATAATTAATGGGGTGTACAAATTAAATCTAACTCATGGGACTCGTATAGGGATCCCTGAAATAATGTACTGCTATAGATGGGCCGTTCTAGATAATATTTATTATTTAAAAACTAGGTTTTTGAATAGAGCCCTTGTAGTTAACCTCCCGGATGCAAATAGAGATTATTTTGAACATGGGGTGGTTATTAAAAATTGGCAACATGCCCCTTTAGTTGGAGATGGTGTATACAACGGTCCCAGATGCCCCCCATATGGCAATGGGATAGGTTTATTTTTCATTTTATTTCTTTTCTGAATTTATGAATTCTTTATGTTTGATAAAATGTATGACTGATATTTTATCATGTGTTTGTTTGCAGTTGATAGTAAAAGAAAAACTCCAAAGGAATCAGAAGTTAATATCAAGCATCTGAAACTTATCTGGGGTTTGCATAAGAACGTTGCAGACGAGCACATCAGGTCTGCATCATATTTGCTACAGTATAAGAGTTATACAACCTCTTATACTGCTCGCCCTGTTGAGCCTGCTTCAACTCCAGAGGATTCTTCTTCAGATTCTCATCTTCCTTTAAGTCAGAGAATGGGCAAGAAAAGAGCTCCTCCTGCTCTATTTAATGACATTTCATCTGCTGCCGAGGCAAAGAAAAGTAAACTTGATGTCCCAGAGGGGACTAAGAAGGTGGATGTTACGCCTTCAAAAGCTACCGAGAAGCCCCCAGTGGCCCCGAGCAAGAAAGTTGCTCCCGTGGAAAAGATTACTATCTCTCCGACCAAGAGTTCTTCCTTGGTTGAAGCTGCTGAGGTCCCTTTAAGGAGATTAAGGAAATCATCCTCAGTCATTCTGGCTGAAACTGCCTCCTCTTTACCTGCTGGTGGTGTTGGTGTTCCAACCATCATTCCTCCGAGCTCTGCAATGAGCTCGGTAAAAACTTGGATCATACCCGAGGTCCAAGGAATTGATGATAAATTTTCTAGGGATATGCTGACATCCCTAGCTACTCGTCATCTTGCTTCAGTTAATATCTCATACTCTGGGTTTTCTTTCTTTCTCTGAATTCTTGCATTTTTGTATTGACTTTACTGTTTTTCTCATCTTTCAGCTGGTGAATTGTTTCAATAACATTGTGAAGAAAGATGAAGCTATTAAAGCTTCAAGCTTCTCGTCTGGCGTAGAGGATGCTCTGTTGGGTTTGACCCAATCCTTGAAGGAATCTCGCCAGCAGTATAATGAGGACAAGACTGTTTGGGAGAAAAAGTTATCAGTTGCTGAGGCTGAGAAAGTGAAACTGGCTAAGATCTCCAAGAGTTTGGAGAATAAAGTGAAAAGTTTCGAGGTTGAGCATAAAAAATATAACGACATGCTCAAGAATTTTGGAGAGCTTGAAGATAAGTTGAAGAATGCAGAGGAAGAGTTGCTCGCCCTGCGAGATATCAAAAGCCAAAAGGAAGAATTGGATGCGAAGCTTTCTTCGGAGAAATTGAGAAGAAAATTCGCAGTTAAAAAATCCTTCAGCGCTGGTTGGGATAAAGGATGGGACAAGGGGATTGCTGCAATGACATCCCAAGTCCAGTATGGGAAGTTGAAATACTTTCGAGATGGTTGGGTAGCTGCTCTTCAGGAATTGAAAATCAAAGAAGATTCTGATTTATTTCAGCTACACCTCCATGGCCCTCCTCCATCAATTATGGAAGAAGAAGAAGATGAGCCTGATTCTGATGAATCCTCTGCAGCCATAGGTGATCAAATCCCTATCTCTCAACCTTCTGCCACCGAGGACATTTCTTCCATGCCTCCTCCTCCTGAGAAGATTCCTGCTGATCAAGCCGCTTTGACCACCGAACAACCAAGCTCCTCGTCCCAGCCTCCCGAGAAAGTCTTAGGAGACAAGGAAAAGGTGTGAAGTTGTTCGGTATCTCTTCTATTTTTCATTACTTGTAATAGAACAATGTAATCCCTTTGAGATTTAATAAAATACATCTTTGTTCATCTCTGTTGTTGATGACTTCTTTTTGTTGATTGTTGTGTCCTCTTTATTAGTTTATGGCCAGAATGGAACTGATATCTGCTCTTGATACAAAGATGATGCAACTATACAACGGATATTATAAGGCTGGTCATACAGACCTGAGTGTATCAGAGATTGTCGACATCCTTGGCCATGATGCCTCAGAGCAAGCAGTTGAAGCTTACCGATACTTGAAGGATTTGCTGGATCGATCTGTGGCCAACAATGCGGCATACTACGATTTGATCGAGGAACTTCATTGTTCCTTAGAAGATCTTCAGAATCAACATAATGAGTCAACTGCTTTGTTGCATAAGGAGTATGAAAGTAGATATCAACAACTGTCTTCTGATACAGGCCATAAAAAGATCATCGCTGGATATGATATTAGGGAAAAGACCCTAAAAGGTGAAGTTGAGGCCTGCAGGCAGATCGCCGAGATCTTGGAACAAGAAAATAATAATTTGCAGAAAAAACTGGCACAATATGAATCTGCAGCTTCATCTTCTAATGCTTTAGTACCAATTACAGATGAAGGTTTCTCGTTCTTAGAAATTGAAAATGCCAAATTAAGGCAAGAATTGGATAACTTAAGAAGATCCGTTATTCCTGTGACTGCTCGGGGACGAGGAAGAGATTCTCGGGGACGAGGAAGAACTGCTCGAAATGTTGTCGAGGAGCAAGGTTCTCCAGTCGCTTCTCGAAGCCGATCAAGAGTTCTTAGTCGTAATGTTGAAGAGGCTCGAACTCAATCTACTTTGGAAACTCAAGCGTTCCAATTGAATGCTAAGGATCATGCTCTTTCTAAAATGTCCAAGAAGAACCTATCTTTAGAAGATCAATTTGCTGCAGCAAAATCTGATTTGGATTCCAAGGACCTTTTCATCAAAAACATTCATGAAAAATTGGATAGAATGACCTTCCAATTCCATAAACAACCTCGTGAGTTCTGGATGGCAGGCTATAATGAGGCCCTTTGTCATTTGGATGCTCACATTGAAAGTGCCAATAATGAAGGTTATAAACAGGGATGGTTGAACGCCCTTGGAGTGCTGAAGCTTGAACAGGGGCACTACCTATGGGATTATCATAGTCCTTGGTTATTAGACTTGCCCATACCACCCTATAAATTGGATATGGCATGGATTCCAGCTCGTGCCATTCCTCGGAGTTTAATTTCGAAATATCTTGGTGATTATAATCTTCATTCTCAAGTTGACATATCTCGCCCCGAGCACCTCTTGGATACCCCTTCAATAATGAATGTCAGGATGCTGAAGGATTTAAATTTTATTAACTCTCCCCTTTGCCTGGAAGATCCTCCTGCCGGCGAGGAACCTATTTCAAAAGCTAAAGGAAAGAAACCAATAGAATAGGTTTTTTCAATGTAATAATTAGCACATATGTAGAGCTTGTAACACATTTTTATCTTGATGAAAGAATCTCATTTTATGTTTGCAAATTTGTATTGCGATTGTCTTGTGTTTATCAAACATTTGTGTATATGTATTTGTTAAAAAGATAACAATATGTAATCAAAATTATAGGTATCAATGCTGCTTCATAAAGTAATGAGTATAAAATGTTTAAACTGTTTCCAACCAACCAAGGTTGTTAAATTGTGCTTGTCGACCAACTACAGTTGATGGGTTTTTATCCCCGACCAGCCATACTTGGTTCTATTTGAAATATTTTCACTTTTCAAAGAACTTTTTGTAATAATCTTACCTCCCGACCAACATAAGTTGGAATGTGAGAGTATATTTTCAAATCCAATCAACCAATCAACCAAAATTGGTATTTTTTAATAATGTTGTTGTCCACTAGTCATCTTACCAACTAGTGTCACCTCCTAACCAAAAGAGTATTTTTTGGTTCTTTCGAACTGTCCACTAGTTATCTTACCAACCGTAGTTGATCACGCTAGTGTCGCCTCCTAACCAAAGGAGTATTTTTTGGTTCTTTCGAACTGTCCACTAGTTATCTTACCAACCGTAGTTGATCACGCTAGTGTCGCCTCCTAACCAAAGGAGTATTTTTTGTATTTTTTATAAGCGTAGTGTTACACTAGTATTCCCCAGAAAACTTTCAATAGAAAGAAAATGGTGAAACATCCTCGTTTTATTCATAATAATGGAAATGATTTACATTTTACATTACTGATAATACTTGCGCAGGTGTTCAGCATTCCATGCATTCTTAAATTCCTCTCCTTCTAGAGTTGCTATTCTGTAAGTTCCTGGTCGAACAACTTCTGTAACTCGGTAAGGTCCATGCCAGTTTGCTTCCAGCTTATTATGCTTCTGAATGACTTTCTTTAGCACATAATCCCCTTCTTTTAAGTCACATTTCTTCACCCTTTTGTTGTAGAACAGAGCAGTACGTTATTGGTAAGCAGCATTCCTAATGGCTGCCTCTTCTCTAACTTCCTCGAGCATATCCAAATCCAGTCTTCTCATCAAATCGCTGACTGGGGAATTGAAATTCAGTACTCTATGGGAGACCCAACTCGGCAGGTATCACAGCCTCACTTCCAAATGCTAACATGTATGGTGATTCTCCAGTTGCTGCTCGGGGAGTTGTTCGGTAAGCCCACAAAACTGACTGTAGCTCATTAATCCAATTAGCTTTAGCTTCGCTTAGCTTTTTCTTCAAACCATTTAGCAGCGTTCTATTCTCCACCTCGGTCTGCCCATTGCTTTGAGGATGACCTGGTGCTGAATGGGTCTTCAGGATGTTTGATTGTTGACAATAGGCGGCAAACTCCTCGTTGTCAAATTGTGTTCCATGATCTGTGATGAAAGCATGAGGGAGACCATATCGACAAATGATGTTCTTCCAAATGAACTGATAGAACTTTTTGTACGTCATTTCAATTAGTGGTTCAGCTTCCACCCACTTAGTAAAATAATCCACTGCCACGACGAGGTACTTGAACCTTCCTCGGGTCGTTGGCAATGGTCCAACCAAATCAATCCCCCACATGGCAAATGGCCAAGGTGAAGTTATGGGTGTTAACAATGCTTGTGGAGTTCTTCGGATGGAGGAAAAGCGTTGGCACTTGTCACACTTCTTGGCATAGGCTATACAATCAGCCCTCATCGTCGGCCAGTAGTATCCTTGTGTCATTACCCTTTGCAAAAGTGTCCGACCTGCTACATGAGCTCCACAGGATCCTTCATGGATTTCCTCAACCAATTCTTTAACTTCTGATGGATGTACACATCTCTGCAAACCTGCCATAATTCCTCGTCTATACAAAACACCATTAGTTAACACATACCGAGCAACTTTATACTTCAATTTCTTGGCAGCTAGCTTATCCTCCGGTAATTTTCCTTCTTCAATGTATGCCCTGATGGGATCCATCCAGGATGGTCCTAAATCAAGGGTAATAATATTCACTGTCAGGTCTTCTTCTATGCTCCGACTTTCTAATACTTCAATTGGTATTGTTCTTCGTAGCTCGGTACGGGTAGCTGATGCTAATCGGGCCAATGCATCTGCTCTCGCATTCTCCATCCTCGGTATTCTTACCAATTGAATAGCATCAAATTCTGTCAATAATTCCATCACCTTTGCATGGTACTTCATCATTAATTCTCCCTTAACTGCATATATTCCCATCATCTGATTCACAATTAATTGAGAATCACTGAACACAATTACTTGCCGTGCTTCCATAACTTTCGCCAAATTAAAACCTGCTATCATGGCTTCATACTCAGCTTCATTATTGGAAGCTTTGAATTGGAATCGCAAGGCATACTCCATGTCAATATCATCTGGGGTGTTTAAAACAATCCCTGCTCCACAACCAGCTGTGCAAGATGATCCATCTACATATAATCTCCATGTAGGTAACTCGTCTTCAAATTTCTTGTCTGTCAGAGCTCCTCGATAAAATATCTGCTATTTTCTTTCATCATCCTCTGGTATCTTTCGCTCCTCGTCGATCATCTGTTCGTGCCCTTTTACCAACCGGAGTTGGTCTGGGTTTGAATATGATGATTTTTCTACATCCACAAATCCTCTTACCAGCCGTAATTGGTCTGGACCTGTGTCTGCTGATCCTGTATCGTCCACAGGTTGGTCAGCAAGCACCTTTTGTTCCTCGGGGGTATCAGGGTACGTGAATTCTGCTATAAAATCTGCTACAGCTTGCCCCTTTAATGATGATCTGGGTTCACACACAATATCATATTCACCGAGTTCTATTGCCCAATACATCAATCTTCCTGATTTTTCTGGCTTGTGAAGGGCTTGCCTTAATGGCATGTCAGTATACACGATAATTGTATGGGCTTGGAAGTATGGCCTCATTCTTCTACTTGCTTCGATTAATGCCAATGCCAATTTTTCTAGCTTTGGGTACCTGATTTCTGCACCTCGGAAAGCTTTACTTGTGTAATAAATTGGCTTCTGGACTCCATTTTCCGATCTAATCAATGCTGAGCTAACTGCATTCTCTGATACTGCCAAATACAAGTACAACGTCTCTCCAGTTATTGGCCTGGACAACAATGGTGGTGCCCCCAAATACCTCTTTAAGTCTTGAAAGGCCTTCTCACATTCATCAGTCCATTCAAAACTTTTTCGTAGAATTTTGAAGAATGGGAGACATTTATCAGTTGCTCGGGATACAAATCTGTTGAGCGCCGCAACTCGTCCTGTAAGACTTTGTACTTCTTTCCTCGTCGTCGGGGATCGCAGCCCTAAAAGAGCTTTGATCTTTTCTGGATTTGCCTCAATACCTCGTTGGTTGACGATGTATCCGAGGAACATTCCTTCTCGTACTCCAAAGGTACACTTTATCGGGTTGAGCTTTATTTGGTATTTATCTAATTGATCAAAGGTTTGACCTAAGTCAACTAGATGATCAGCAGCTCTCTTGCTCTTTGTTAGCATATCGTCAACATAGACTTCCATGTTGCAACTGATTTGTTCTGCAAAAACCTTGTTCATCAGCCGCTGATATGTTGCACCTGCATTTTTCAAACCAAAAGGCATAACATTATAACAATAAGTTCCCCTTGGGGTAATAAAAGAAGTACTTTCCCTGTCTTCAGGTTTCATTTTGATCTGATTGTAGACAGAATATGCATCCATGAAGCTGAGTAACTCATGTCCCGAGGTAGCATCCACTAGCTGGTCGATTCTGGGCAATGGAAAATGATCTTTTGGGCATGCCTTGTTAAGATCAGTGAAATCAACACACATTCTCCATTTATTGTTCTTCTTCTTTACCATCACCACATTTGCCAACCAATCTGGATATTTCACATGTTCAATGAATTGGGCTTTTTGGAGCTTCTCAACCTCCTCTTGTATGGCCTGGTTCTTCTCGGGGCTAAACACTCTTCTTCTCTGCTTCACAGGCTTGATCTCCTTATTCACATTGAGCTCATGACATAAGAAGTTTGGATTTATTCCTGGCATGTCTTCATGACTCCAAGCAAAAGTATTCTTCCTATTTCTCAAGAAAGTTATCAACTCCTGTTTTATTGACACATCCAACGATGAACCTATCTGGGTTATTCGTTCAGGATGTTCGTCGTCCAGAATAACATTTTCTGTAGATTCCACCACTTGTCCTTTTATAAGTTGGGATTCATCCCTAGGATCAAGAGTTTCAATTTCTGTACCTTCCTCCACTTGGTAAGTAGTAGTCTTTTCCTTGACTCTTCAAGTTCTTCTTGCTCGGTAGACGAATAATAGCATTCCCGAGCTACTTTTTGATCACCTTTCACAACTCCGACTCCAAAATTTGTTGGGAATTTCAAACACTGATGTACTGTAGATGGAACTGCTTCGAACTTCTTCAATCCAACTCTTCCCATGATGATGTTGTAGGCTGACTGCACATTCTTATCCATCACAAAGAAGCGTATTCTTTCTGTTCGACAAGCAGGCCAAATTCCAATGAGTATATCCAACTTGATCGTCCCAAGTGGAAAAACTTTCTCACCAGCAAAACCCAGAAGGGGTCTGTGATAAGGTTCCAATTGAGATAATTTCAAATTCAAGCTATCAAAGCATGAATAGTACATGATGTCTGCCGAACTACCGTTGTCTACCAACACCCTTGAAATGACCACATCCTTCATCCTCATTTTGATCACCAAAGGATCGTCATGAGGGTAAAGAACACCTGCCAGGTCATTTTTAAAAAAACCAATAACTAGCTTCTCTTTGTTTACCTTCCTCGGACGATCATCCTCGTCCAGGTTTATTCGATGAATATATGAACAAGCTTGAGCCTCTCCGAGGTAAGCTTTTCTTTCTACAGTAAGGTCTCCTCCTCCTGCATCTCCTCTTGTAATAACATTACAATCAAATGACCCAAAACGTATGGAAAATACCTCTCGTTCAGGATGCGTTGGCTTCTTGGGAAGATCGGGGTCATCATCTGGATCATCTTCGTGGTCCCTCTTCTTTTTCTCCTCTGCACGACGAGGAGATCTAGATCTCTCTCTAGTTCTATCATCATTCTTCCTCTCACCCCTGCGATCTACATATTTTGACAATTTTCCTCTTCGGATGAGCGTTTCAATCTCGTTCTGAAGGGCTATGCAATTTTTGGTCGTATGGCCATGATCTTTGTGAAACTCGCAATATTTGGCCTTATTCCTCAGATCAGGATTTGTCCTCATTTTATCTGGCCACTTGATATCCTCGCTATTCTTGATTTCTTCCAAAACATGATTAATACCCATTTTCAATGGAGTATAATTATCGTACTTCTTTAGGACTTCCCATGACGTCCTATTATTCTTGGAGTGCTTGTCGCCACCATTACCTTTTTGCTCTTTCCTCTTAGATTTGTCAACCTCAACCTTGGTTTCTTTATCCATATTCTTCTTCGCAGCCATCGCCTCCTCGGCATTCATGATTTTGGCCGCTTTCGCCATCAACTCTGACATAGTTTTAGGTGGATCTTTGGTCAAAGTGTAATATAACTTATTAGGCAGCAAACCACTCATCAAAGCAGTGATCGCTGTCTTTTCTTCGTAATCTATGACTTCCAACTTCTCGTTATTAAAACGAGTTATGTAATCTCTAGTACTTTCACCTGATTTTTGTCTAACACTTAGCAAGTGTGCTACTCACTTTACCGTCTTTGCTCCAAAACAAAAATTGCCAATGAACAACTCGGCTAATTGAATAAAAGTCGAAATCTTACCCCGAGGAAGATTGTTGTACCATATCTGTACAGACCCGGTAAGAGTTCTAGAGAATGCTCTACATCTCATCTCGTCAGGGACGGCATATATGTCGGCAGCAGCTTGGTATTGTTCTATATGAAGAACAGGATCTATCTTTCCATCATACTTAGGGGTCACTACGGGTGCTTTGAATTTAGATGGTGTAGGAAAATTCACAATGGCCTGCACAAAAGGTGTCCCTTGAACAAAAGTTCTCTCTAAGGGATTCCTTTCTTTAGCCATTTCTCCAAGTCTATCCTCCAATCGCTGAATGGAACCCTTCCATGCTTTATTTCCTTCCTCGGGATGCTTAGTCCGAGCAATTGATTGTTCTGACGTAGCTTCCTGAGATCTATCTCGACGAGTAGCTGGTCTTGATTGTGCTGATCCTTCTCTCAAACCTGATGGTGGTCGAAAACTTCTCGATGGGGCTCTAGGTGGACTCATATTTCTCCTTGGTCCTAACCGACTGAAAGGAGATGCCCTGCTTAATCTTTCCAAGGCGCTAGTTCTCTCCGGAGAGAGGGTGATATGTTGATCTGTATCCGTAGCCCGAATCGATGAAGTTTGCCCAGGTTGATAAGAAAAATCATTAGATTCTTCATTACGATATGACCCAGTACGCTTGGATCGCGATTGCCCACGATCACTCCTTTGCCTTGAATGGGTAGGTGCATCGCCGTGAAGAGTTTGAATGAGTTGCCTCATTGTTTCTTGCATGGTGGTTTGTCCTTCAACCAGATTCGTCATAATTCCAGCCAGATCTGGAGGTGCAGATGGATTTGGAGGATTTCCAATATTTCCAGCATTTCGATTACTGGATTCTGGATTATCTGCCATTGATGATAAATGATTTTTGGTGAAAAACGATAGCAATAGTCGTTTCCCACAGACGGTGCCAATCTGTTGATGTAAAAAACTAGATTGCTCTAATTATTCAATCACAGATAAATAAATAAGACAAAGATTTTAAAGTGGTTCGGCTAGGAATAAAGCCTACATCCACTGTTATGTTATTGTTGAGTGTTTGCAGAATTCTTGATTACAAGTTCTATCAAGAAATTCCCTTCCCTTTGAATGAGGGTGATACAAGGTATTTATAGCCTTTAGGCTGTACATGAATGGGTTGATACATTAAATGATATACATATGAAAGGGTAATACATTTAATGCAGCGTGTGTGTCAAGATGATAAATATTCAATGAATGGTTGAACTGTTGATATTCTGTCAATTAATAATACGACCGAGATGCAGCTCGGACCGCCTTAGTTGCTCGTCGCTCAAGAGTTCCTCGGAGCGCTAGAGTACCTCGGGGCACTGGAGTTCCTGGGTGTATCCTTGTTACTCGGATAGAACATGAGTTGGTCGGGAAAATGAACTTCCTCGTCGTTATTGTACCACGTAGATTTGACAAGTGTCTTCGTATGATTCGTCCACATCAGCATATTAATTTTGGTATCAACAAGTATATTATAAAATATCATGTATTATTATTTTATTAGGTATATTATAATGGAGTTATACTAAAGTTACAATACACCATATCACACACAATATACACCCACTAAATAACATATACTCCACTAAAAAAAAAAAAAAATTTCATTTATCTTTCGTACAAAACAAGAGAAAAGAAACACTCATTTCACTTCTCAAAAAACCCTCATTTCACCACCTCCCCCCTCCGTTGTTCATCAACCCCGCTACCGCTTCTCCTCAACCCCTCCACTGCGCATCAACTCCGTCGCTCCACCGTTGCACATTCCCTCGTCCTACAACAGAAAGTTAGCAACAACTGGTACATACAAAATAAAAACAAAAACATATAACTGTATTTATATATTGTTCACGTTGTTGTTCATTAGTTTCCTTAATCATAAATAAATATAGGAGAAAAACAAAAAAAATTAAAGATATAATTTTGATTGTGATGAGAACTGAAGTTAACAACATGTTTATTATATACAAAATAAAAATGCATAATTATTAAAATAAAAATATCACTATGTTTTGAAGACTAAAATGTCCATGAGGTTATCATTCTCTATCAATTTGATTTAATCTAAAAGGTGCATATTTATTCTACTGTTATGGAATGCTACTATTATTTTCTTTTTACTGCTTTAAGCTTATATAGTTGTAAAGTATGGATGACTTGAAGTCATATTATCATTATAGAAGTCATAACTGTTGATGTTAAGAGGTAGTAATTTTGTTATATATTTATTTGGGTTGGATTGGATTGGATTTCATTGGATTGGATATTTTAATAGTTATTTTTGCGATCACTAAACAATGTAAACGGATAGGGATATTATTCAAATTCGAGGTATCCGAGCGGATACGAATATGGATAGTTGTTTTAACTATCTTGACGGATACATATACAGATATGGATAGTGCATCCAGATAGAGGACATGGATATGAAAAATATGGTATTCGATCCGTATATGTCCGTTTACCACCCCTACTACTTGCATTTCAACCTTCCATTTAAAACACTTCCTACTAAATCACTGCTATTAAAATCGATATACTCCTGTCATTCGAAATTATGTGTCAGTATAATCTTGTTGAAATGAGAAATCAAATAATGAATCTGGGTTGTGGATATTTTTTTGTTGACATAACACTTAAACATGTTGATATGAAACTGATATCACTCAAATTTGAATTAATAATTCATCACAATTTACTTAAACGAGTAAAAAGTTTTACATCACAAGTTTATCATATTAAACTTGATTGTTGGGTGATATTTTATATTAAATAAATGTATGAACTAAATTGGTCGCATAAATTATTTGAAAAATTATAATTAAGAAAAATTAATATAAAATTTAATCATTTTTAAATTAGTAACATAATTTGAACTTCATCTTTTAGTTTTCATACTTTAAAATAATTACTTTTATTTACAAGATTTTGAACAAAGAAAATTTTTACTCATGAAGGTTAAGTTCAAAATTATTTTACCTTTTGATTGTCACGTTGTTAGTACAATAAAATCATCACTGACACTATGCTCACTCTCGCTTGAGTTTTAATATTGTGTAAAACATCATTTTCGCTGCATAAAAAATGATAAATCTTGAGGTAAAATCGATATTGCACCAACTAAATCTATTGTCATTTAAATGGTCACTGGTTGACATTGTTGTAGTCGTGATGGTCATACACCGATACAGAGGACTAGTGATCCAACGGTAGATTTTTCCGCTCCACCAGGTCGTAGAATGATATCCACCGTATCATGTCTTTCATCTTCACAGTGCACAAAACTTACCCTATGTTATTCGTGTGGCGCATGCCCCATTTGAACCATTTCAGGTTCTTGTCTCCCTTTTTCTTGTTGAATATGATCCATTTGATCAAAATTCAACCATATGAAATTACCAACATGATGTTTTCACTCCATATCTAAAAAATAATTTTAGGTTTGACTTTTATGGCTACAAAAATATGAAATGGACCCTAGGATTTATGGCCAATACTCAACTTTATATACCAGTACAAAACATATATTCAAATATTCATATCTGAATGTATATCCTTAGAAAATGGTCAATTGCAATAAAATATTTCATGTTCGACTTACCAAAAAACAAAAAACAATTTTTTAAAAAAAAGTTAGGTGACTGGTATTGATTAGTAAATGAAACCCCATATAGAAGGTAAACAATTCATATGTTGGATACATAAAATATTACTACATTCAAAATGATAAAGGTATATAAATAAATGGTTAAAATGATTAACATTAAAAAATATATGGCATGAGATAATTTTCATGCATCATCCTCTAAATATTGTATAAAATTTTCATTATTCCATCTTAACTATCTCCATGATATGATATGAAAAAATAGTTAACAAATGATTAGAGTAAACCAACTAATTAGTTACTTCAATACCTTACCACCATGATTGTCAACCACTACAACCAGAACATATCTAAAGTATGAAAATATATTAGTTAATTTTCCTCAAATCTTACCCATTTGACTAAAAAGAAAACCTCCACCCAAACTTTTAGGAACTTATAAACACTTCGATTTTACATCCCCCCCCCCCCCCCCCCTCCCCCCCCAACAAATGAAACATTCATGAATGAAGCATAAAAAATTTCTAAATCAAGGACTCATCTAAGAAGATGAAGTACCTCAATCAAGTAATAACCTGAATTCAAAAAGTAAGTCATCCATACAAAGGGACAACCAAGCAATTTCCAAATAATGAGCACTTGTCACCAGGTGTTTGTGCCATAGTGTAAAGTGGAGAAAATTTTATAAGACTAATTATTATTTCTTTTGAATTTATTCTATTGCATTTTTTGGTAAGACTATTGGGACTCAAGCATGTCTTTCTTCATAAAGCTAATATTATGTAGTGTCATTTCAATCTGAAACCCAAACATTATATCCAAACATCAAAGCCAATCTTAACTCTTAAAAGTGGCAACTGTGAACGGTCATCATATGATGACATTTGCCTAGCAAACAATGAATAACTTACACAATTTTGAAAAACCAAAAGTTTTTTTAGACTTGGTAAGTAAAATAATAAAGGTTTCAACCATAGTTGAACCTAAGGCTCCAGAAGAGCCTATGTGATGATGTTATTCGGGACCTTCTTATACATATGCGATGAGTTATATGAAAGCAATTCCTGAAGAAATGTGTTTTGTTTTATGGGAATAAGAATACATAGGTACCATACTGAAATAAGTAATGAAAAATAATTTTGCATTACTTGTAGTGTTGGAAACTAAAATCTCACACTAGCAAACAATCATTTCATTATTCATAGAGTTATAATATAAAATATTTATTATTATATAATTGCATTTTGTCATGAGCCTGAAGCTCCATGATCCAATTAGGTGATATTATACAATAACCATTTTGGTCATCTCATTATCACAAGCCTTTAAAATTTCGAATGATATATTGTGATTATTTTTACAAAATATTTATGATTTTAAATAGTATTTGTACTTACTACCACACGGGTATATGGTGCTTGCGATTCACCCGCTATTGAACCAATGGCAAATATAGTGTTTATCGCGTATGTGCAATTTTATTTTGATGAGACACTCTTCCTACCGTAAGGGGAGGATATAACGTACCCAAAATACAAATTATTCCTAAAGAATTGTCCGTTCCTGAACAATAAGAATTATCGTGGAATACGTCCACTTTGTCTTATGTAATTCCCTAAATCGCTCATTGCAAAAAAAAAAAATGAAAATGATATTGAAACATTAATTGTCATATGGACTGGTTGCAAATGTTCTTGCTAAAATGATTGTACCACAAGGACAAAATAAATTCGGCAAGAAATAAATTTATTGTATCCTAAAAGAATGGCAAACATTTAGGTCCTAACTATGTTACTCCTTAATAGCGGAGGTCAAATAAAATCTTGCCCAGATAATGATCTGTAAGAGGTTATACATAACGCTCAAGAATAGATTATAAACAGAATATCCATTTTATTTAAAACCCCCTCAAGAGGTTATTATCTATGAAAATACATAATTCCCTGAAGTAACAATAAATACCCTAAAGTAGGCAAAGGTACCTAATATTAATGAGATCTCTATGTTTTATACATATATAAGAGAAAAGTGGGATCGACAAAGATGATCATCGATGATATAATTATATATATTATAGATACACAAAATCAAAGAGAAATGATACTACAAATCGACTTACTCTAAATTAATGTAAAAAATAATACATTGGCCAAAATGAGAAAATGCCATGATGGCATAGTTCGACTCTATAAATAAATGCAGTGTATTTAGACCTATTGTAGAAACCCCAAAAGATGTTAACCCTGGAGGTTAGGAATGGATGTTCACAAGAAAGTGGAGTGATGAACATGCTAAAAAAGTGTACGACCTATGACACAAGGTTTTCTCAAGAAATCAAAATTGATTATGTATCAACATACCATTATATTACAACTGTAAATATTTGTAAAACTATGACTAGCTTAGCAGTTTTTAAAGTATATTATATATGATACTTATGAATATAATAGCTGCATATATATATATATATATATATATATATATATATATATATATATATATATATATATATAAGAATACATATAAAAATCCTAGTAGGATTTTCTTTACCTGAAGCAAAGATAAGGAGTACATACTCAATTCGAAAAAGACATTAATTATACAACTTAAATAAATATGAATGGTTATAAGTTCAGGCCTATTAACTTATTTGAGGAAGGGTACGTAAATAATCATATATGCCAATGTTCTTGTAGATATACCCCATTAAGAGACCACACTAAGCATATCCTTAGGTCCTTAGCACTTCCTCATTCACCATAAGCCCTAACTCATACTTCGAGTACTGATCTGAAGGCCATCGAGCGCTCCCGAGCCCCGTTTGACAGTCGATCAACTTTCTCACCTGAGAAATAGCTCATTGGATCTTCGAAGGTCCCTGAATCCCATTTCCAATGGTCCTCCCCTATGCATGAATCGGCCTAACGATTCAGATGAACAGTTCATTTTCCCTCGAAAACTGATCTTGAGGCCATCGGGTAATCCCGAGCCCCATTTGAATCCATTTAAATTTTCAAATCAAGAAAATGTGTTTGGATAATCGAAGGGCTCTGAATTCCCTTTCCAACGGTCTACCATGTGCCAGTATCGATCTTACGGTATAGACGAATGACTAGTTTTATTCTAAAGGGTCACCTGGCACTTTCGGGCCCCTTTTGACCTAGGTCGACTCTCTGAACTGAGCAAAGTTGTTTGTAAAATCGAAGGGCCCTGCATAAGTTTTCTAACGGTTCATCTAGTGCACAAATTGACCTTATGGTTCAGACGATTGATTTATTTCCCTCTTATAAAAAAAGACCGATGGGCGATTCTGAGCCCTATTTGACCACAGTCAATTCCCGAACCTGGGAACTACCCAATGGATTCCAAAAGGGATATGATTACCCTTTCCAAAGGTTCATCCCGTGCACGATTTAAACTTACAGATTGTGCTTTACGATGTTTTTTCAAAAAATCTGCAGAAGATGCCGAATGGAAAACACATTTCCTTGCCTATCCGTAGTGTTATGAGGTTTCCTAGCGATAGGCAGGTCAAGGACAATGTCGATCGACACCCCCTTGACCTTATATAAGAAGATCCTGATCTCACTTCGAAAGGAAACTCGAAAACATCCCTCTCAGTGATATAAGCAACATTCTCTCAAAGTCAATGTGGTTTCCATCTTGAAACCTCTCCCCCACATTTCATTTCCATCCTTTCCTTACCTAATTTGGCAAATTTCCTTTCCTCTCCTCCTACCACATTGATCCACCTACAAGAGCATCCCTGAACATTCAAGATTAACTTTAAGGCTTCAAAAGAAGGTCCAAATCTTTCACTATCTCTTTAAACTCTCTTATTTTTGCATTAGTTATTTAATTCTTATTTTAGCTTTTCATTTTTATTAGATCACACATACTAATATCCAAATTTTTTATTAGTAGTATTTCACACACTATACTTTCTATAAAAAAACAAAGCTAAGAAAAAGTGGGTTTGCTTGTAAATTCTAAATGGAGATTTTTCACTACATTTTCTCACACTAAAACATCCTTTTTACACACACACACACATACACAAGAGAAAAAGTCATCGGTTGGATTTATGGGATAAGCCCCGCCCCGTGTTATATGCGAACTACGTGGACTTTGATGCTTTTTTAGGCTACGTGGGCATCTCGAGTAAAATTCGAGATTCGAGTCCTCTCCTATTTTTGTTCACATATTATTTTCATATCATATATTTATGATTCATGCTTGTGTTTTGTCCTACCTAAACGATCGTCCTCCTATAAACGATCGATTATCTGACAAACACACACATAATATTTTGATTACTATTTTGGGAATACTCTTAAGGATGATCTCACTCCGCCTTTATCCATATCGCGAGTCGATTAATTCCACTCTCTATTTATATACATGCACACACTTCACAGAGTTATTAAGGAGAAGAATAACACATGCCCATAAGAGACCGAAAGGGTGGGATGGGTGCCTAACACCTTCCCATTCCATAACTTAGTCACTGAATCCTTGAACTAATTGGTTTTTCAAGCATCAGTACGTCTTTGATGTTATTCTCTCGAGGTGGGAACATTTCTTTTTCTTGTTTTGTACAAAATAGGTTGGCGATTCTATCTCTATACATCAACCTAATTGACAATGACCGAAGTACCCCGAGGAATGGCGCGAGACCCCCACACATGCACACACCGATCGGGATGGATGGCCATAGTGGTGACTTTGCTGGGGACTTGCATTCTTTAAGGAATAGACTCTATTTTTTATGGGTGTGTAACACCCCGTATTTATTAGTATTTAGAATTTATTTAATTAGGTATTTTTAAATTACACGTGTGCCGTAATTTAATGGAATTATATATTATTTGTTAATTAAAATATTAATTGGGAGATATAATTCTTAATATTTATGGACTAAAATTACTAAGTGAATAGTAAATGATTATTTTATGTCATAGCGAATGACGGTGACCTGGCAGTGTTTTATCTCAATCGGGAGTCGCGCATAGACAATTTGGGGTTAAGATAGAAAATTAGTGTAGAGTGATTTGGATGGTGATTTCGATGTCATGGTTGATTCCGGATGGGTCGATATAGTCGAAATAATGTACCCGGGGGTAAAAATTGGGTCCCGAGGCCTTTTTAGTCATAATCGAGACCACACGGGGGTGTTTGGATCATTTGGGCTTAGCCCGTTAGCCTAATTTTGAAATTAGGGATTATAACCTAAGTCTAATTAGTTGGGGAAGCAACTAAACATATTCCAAACCCTAAGAAATCAAGAGGAGGCCATTAGAGAGGTGAAAGATAGAGTTCTTGGAGATTTAACACTTTCTTGCATCACCATTACCACCGGAGTGCAATTGGAAGGAAAGGAAGGCATCCTCATCACACATAGCACGAAATCGAACCCACAAAATTAAGGAAAGTGTTTGTCTTCCATGTTTTTGAATAAGTTATAATACCCATGTACTGTAGGGTTTATAATTTCATTATTTCAATTACGTTTTTGGGATTTAAGTGAATAAAACTCATGATCTGGGAATGGGATTTCATGTAGAATGAATCCATATATGTAGAGAACATGAAATCATAAAATATTAGATAATTATTATGGAAGAAATCTAGGGAAATGATTGATTAATAGTGAAGAACACGTAAACTAGGGTTTTGGTAGAAATTTGTGTTTTAATCCATTATTCGGTAGAATTAGTATGGATTTTATGTGTTACAACGTTAGAAATTATTTATATACCCTTATTTGATGTTGGGTTGGAGCATACTGGAGTTTTGTTGTAAAACACGAAAGTTTTAATGAACACAACAACATAACGAAGAAGATGACCTATAACATTTCGAATTGATTCGACTCAAAGGGTCAATTGATTCGGTTACCTAGATTTGCCCAATTTTTTTTATTTATGCTCGAAATTTATGAATAATTAATCGAGAGACTTTTGGGTTACTCCTAAACTATAATGAGGGATATAGTGGTTTTCAGTAGACCGATGATAGAGTTTAGTCTTAGCCGAAATGGGAGAATTAAGGCTAGAACCTATTGGGCATGACGTGAAACTTAATGAATGTGTGAGAATTAGAATTGGTCATGAAGAGCATGGGTGAACCTAAGATCAAATAAGTAGTAGAGAGATGTTACAACTACTGAAGTAACCTAAGGGGTGACTAGGACCCTTCATGTAGTGAGCGATACTCGGGACTATACGATAAAAAGTCATAATTTGTGAATTGATAGTATGATGAGTATCGAGAGATATGTACTACGTATAGATTATGATTATGGGTTGTGTCTATTCAAACTGAATAATATGTATATATAGGTTAAGTGAATACCTATTGTTGTTATTTGGTTAAGTGAATACCACCTTGACTATTCCAGTGAGGTCTGGATGTGTGCCCCAGAACATAGAACTTAGGGAGTCTCACTATGTACTGTGTATTAGTGGGATTGGTATGTCATCTGGGTACGTAAAGTATGTGCATATCCCAAATGCTTAGAACAATGTTCGCCCCCATTGTGTGTTGTTTGATTCAGGGTTCGAGGAGACATTCTGAATTGATAGTCATTGATTTAGTACGAGAGGTACACAGACATGATGGCAGAGTATGCAAGCATCGCGATGGCTATTCTAGGGGATGCTCTAGTTGTATATATTCTAGTGTGATAAATATATACAAGCGTGATAAATCTACTTATGTGTGATGGTGGAATTAATAGATTGTGTATATCTAAAAGTAATTTAAGTAGAGAAACTTAAATAATGGCCTAATGATAATATGCGAGTAATATTAATGATTAGTAGTACAGTAGCGAATCATTTGTGTAGTGCGGTGGAGATAAATATTTTGTGGTTAGTTAGATATATTATCTAGTTCAACTGGATAGCATAGCTAGGTAGGATGTGTTAGGTGTGCATTTTGGATGAGAACTGAGGAACTCAAGGGAGTGTATGCAGAACTAATATGTGTATCTAATAACTGTTTTTAACATGTGATTTAAATCCTTGAAAAATATTTTCAAAGGGTTTTTGGGTTCTGACCCTTATCAAATCTATTTTCCAAAATATTTTAGGTGTCCAGTCATAGGGACGCCCAGCTTGAAGATTCTCAGCATCTGTGGAGGCTTGTAGAACTTTGCTTAGATGCTTTAGTTATTCATTTGTAGACTAGGATTTACTTTTCAGTATTTCATTTGGGAATGTTGCCCCTTCAAATGATTCAGTATTATAGTTATTCATTTATTTGTCAAACTATGTTTAGATTCAGTTTATTACTTTTGACCAGTAGTTAGATTCATTTTAGGAATCGATGGTTTATTTGGTACTATTTATTCAGGTATTTATCATGTGTTGATTTAGACTATTATACTGCGTGAATGGTTTGGTTATTTTATTCTTATTCCGCATGTTATTATAATAAATGATAACATTTGGCACCGACTTAATTTAACATAGGTGGTTAGTAATTTAAAAAGTTTTTTACTATGATGCTAAGAATTAATCAAATGAGATTCCTATTTATTTTAATAAAAGACTAATCACTCGTGGTTAAAATAGGCGGGGTGTCACAAATGATATCAGAGCTTCAGGTTCTAGTGTCCATAGAATTTGTATAGGTTACTAGGATTTCAGCGTAGCGTTCTTTGACATAAAGCCCTATTATTAGGACTGTTACATTCGTGAATACGTATTTGAGATTACATTCTTCTACTATTATATTTGTGTTGATTATGAACTCATACAATTTGATCTGGTTTCAGATGCCATCTAAGAAAGGATGACCAGAGTGATCAGCGTCTAGAAACGATGTGACGGAGGCTCAGTCGGAGCCACAGGCACCGCAGTCACAGCTACCACATGGGTAGTGTCAGAAGCAGAAGTGAAAACAATTATGGTGAGAGAAGTTAATGTCGTTGTGACTACTATGGCTCTCCATTTTCCTCAGGCCAAGCAGCCACTGCAACTAGTGGCACCGGTTGTCTAAGCACACCCGGGGTCCTCAGATTGGCAGAGAGTGAGGGAGGCATTTCAGAAGGGCCACCCATCCGAGTTTTAGGGTAGCTCAGTCATGATTTTTGCGTGCCAATGGAAGAAATATATTCAGCGCCACATGCACATGGTTGAGTGTAGTCATGAGAAGAAGAAAATGTTGGCCACTTTTAGGCTTGTTGAAACAACTTTACAGTCATGGGAGTCAGTTACTACTATCGAGGAGAGGGACACGATGTCCATTGTCGAGTTTTGGGTTCTTTTTTATCACAAGTATTTTCCGCCAGCTGTTGAGATAGATACACGAAATAGGTTTATTAAGGTGACTCAGGGTGACCGCTCAGTAGCTGAGTACGAGGATGAGTTCACTCATTTTGCTAATTTATGCCATACGAGGTGAACAGTGAAGAGATGAAGAAACTAAAGTTTATGGATGGACTAGCCTGATGGATCAGGTAACACTTGATTGGCAAACCAACATTGATGAAATATACTGATGTTATCAATGTCGCACTTCTACATTATCAGGACTATCGCTTCCATGTGAAGGGAAGCAAGAGAGGAGGTAAGACTAGCCAGCCGGGCAAGGCATGGGGGAGCGATGCTAGTGGAGAACCACAACAGCAACGATAGTCAGGTAGACCAGAGGGGCAGGATTCCCCACAGGGGGAACATGCCAAGAGGTTTAGACCTGGGGGTTATCGACCCGATGGAGGTTTCAAGCAGGGCCAACAAGTTCCTCAAGGTTGTCAGCGCAAACAGTAGGGTCTGCACCATCAGGGCCATGAGTGCAAAAGGCAGAGAGACTTCCCGTTCCAGTGTTTTATTTACGGATAGACGGGCCACAAGAGGAGAGGCTGCCAATATTAGGGTAGAGCACCGCAACAACAGGGTGCCCAGCAGGGGAAGATACCACGTGCAACACCAACTCCACTCACCCCGCTAGGGATGGAAATTTAACTTGACACGTAGGAGCCCCGCCCCGCCTTGATCCTAATGGGGTGGGTTTTAAAACTCGATTAATGAATTAGGAGCAGTTATGGGTTTAAAAAAATTCGTTTATTAAATGGGGCGGGTTGGGAGTTAGCTTAAATAAATTTGCATGCCCTGCCCCGCTTAACTTATGTTTACAAGAATACAATTTATATGTATGTTAATTATAATTAAACTACACACACACACACACTCTAAAAAACCCTTTCTAAATATGTTAATTTTGTAAAAGATCTATGTGAAAACATGGATTGATAATTGGGGGACTGTCTTACATATTGGAAAATGAACCACTCTAGACCTCTAAGACTATAATGTATTATTTTTAATTTTACTAATTTTAAAATTAACCTGACCCATAGGAGCCCCGCCCCGCCCCGCCCTGTTTATTAAATGGGTATGGTTAGGAGTTAATTTAAATAAAAACCACCCCGCCCCGTTTATTAAATGGTGTGGGTTAGAATTTTTTAAAACCCGCCCCAAACTCGACCCGTTGCCATCCCTACGCCCAATTGCAGAAGGGGAAGTTACAGTACGAACGTATCTATAATGTCCAAGATGCAGTGATGTGGTAGAAGTCGTCTGTGTAATACACTAATAGTTGTTATAGGCTTCCGACCGTGAGAGTCTCTAGCAATCAACGTCAAACTTATTTTATTCAATTCTAATTTTAGTCCCATTAAGTCTTAACTCTTACAAACAAATGTGATTGAACAAACAAATAATCTAAACATGCAAGACAATCAAAGTTGAGGAAAAATACCCCATAGGGGCAAAACCATCTTATTTCCATTATAATTTGTAAATATCGATTTACACAGATTACAATGAAAATACAAGTAATGACATACGAAATACCCGCAGGCGTCGGTTCGATGTCATCAACAAGAGGTCCCGTAAGAACTCCAGGTGGTTAGCAATGGAAAAGCATCTTCTTCTCCACAAGTGTACTCCAATTGAGTATAACAATCTTCTTTGGGGTTTAGTGGATTCACATAAAGGATTGGAAATTGTTTGTGAATCAAAATGGTATAAAAGCCTTAAGAAACAAAGTCTTAAAACTACTACTGTTATGCAGAAAACGAGGTGTGCAGACTTGGGAAAACGTGTAGAATCAACACTGGTTAAATACACATTTTGAGGCGGTGCGTTGTTCGAGCGAAATACAATGTCATTTGAACGAGATGGCATCTCATTCGAACCACAAACGATGTCATTCAAACGACATCAGTGATGTGTCTCAAAATGCTTCATTAAATAGATCTTGCGTGTTTATCATCTTTCAGCCTTCAAAATTTATTTAAAAACATATTCCCAACTATTTATGTAAATAAACAAAAACTATAATTAAAATTATTTTACCATAAGTACATGGAGTAGTGAGAACGGTTGAAGTGTACGTTGCTTGAGCCACGATGAACGTGCGAAGATGATGGATGCATTGATTCGGATCAAGGCCGTCAAGGATGATCGTGGAGACGTGCCAAATGTAGAGGTATCATACATACTAAATTATGATCTAGGACACTTAGAAAATTCCTAGATTCTACCTCGGACATTTATAAAACATGTCCTCACAAATCTCCCCCTATGTCTATGAAGGTACATACATAAAAATACCCGAGTTATGCTACCCAAAATGACATACAATTTTACATTCCCATTAAACCCGAAAACTGAAAATACTAAATCTATGTCTCTACAAAATTTGATCATCTTCATATATTCAACTCTTCAAACTTTCTTTATCATCATCAGGGTGTGCAAAAATGATTCTCAATTTTGATACCTACACATATGAGACAAGACACAAATACCCATGACGCGTAACAGTTTGAAATATAAAGATAAGTAAAAATAAATATCAATTATGATCAAGCAAATGAATATGAAAACAAACAAAAAATCTCTCCCATGATTCTTTCTCCCCCTTTTTATGATGTCCCCAAATAGACAAATATGAAGAACAAGAACAATGCAAATGGAGAATGTCACAAGGTAATAAACTTTCTCTTTTTGAATTTTTCAAAGAAAAAAATGGGAACACCCAACGATGCGCAAAATGACTGTTGATACCAAATTTGTTCTGCTGACGTGGACCAATTATGTGGAGACACATGTCAATCTACATGGCGCTCGCAAACATTTTTTTTTAACAACACCTTGACTCTGAGGAACTCAACCTCCCCGACCAACTCAGGCGCTCCGAGCAACAAGTGTTCTCCGAGGAGATTTATTGTACCGAGCATCTCATGTATACTGAGCTACTTAGGCGGTCCGAGATGCATCTCGTACAGAGCATTCATATCCGGATAATCAAGAGGATGACTGCGCATTAAATGCTCATTATTATCACACAGACGCGCACGGCTATTGGACAACTATGTATTATTATTTCATTTATACCGCCTCAAGGCTATAAATACATTGTAACCTCCTCATTAGCAGAGGACTCAGAATTTCTTGGTAAACCCATTATCGAGAATTCTGCAAACAGTCAGCAATAACACAAATAGTGGACATAGGCCATTCGTTCAAGGCTGAACCACTTTAAAAATCTTTTGTCTTGTTTATTTTTATCTGTGATTAAAGAATTAGGTCAAATCTAGTTTTTTTACATCAATAGATTGGCGCCGTCTATGGGAAGCGACTGTAATTATGGTTTTTCACTAAAACAATTCATCACCAATGGCTGATAATCCTGAATCCAGTAATCGAAACGCTGGAAACCCCCCAAATCCATCCACTCCTCCAAGTGTCCAAGATCTGGCTGGAATAATGGCTAATTTGGTTCAGGGCCAGACCGCCATGCAAGAAACCATGCGACAACTCATGCAAACTATCCAGGGTGGAGCACCCGCTCAGTCAGGACAACGAAGCATTCAGAGAAATATCCGATTGCCTTCTTCACAAACTAGACAAACGTCACTCCCAGAAGAATCTCATTCTAGACGCACCGATTCATATCGTACTGAGAGATCCAATTATCCTTCTTATCATCCTGGAAGGACTTCCTCGGTACGAGCTACAGACACTCAATGAAACGTCACACTATCTACAGAAAGGACCAGTGTTCTTGAAAGATTGAGTAGAGTCTCTCCCTTTGATCGTTTGGGTCCTAGGATGAATAAAAGTCCCCCCTAGGATGGTGTCGAGGAACTCTCAATGATCCTTTGATTTAAAGGAAGGTTCTTCCCAATCCCAACCAGCTTCTCATCGTGAAAGATCCCAAGAGGAAAATTCAACACGATCAGTTGCTCGGACCAATAGGCCCAAAGAGGGAAATGATGCATGGAAAGGCTCTATTAAGAGGTTGGAGGATAGACTAGGGGAAATGGCTAAGGTCAAAAATCCTCTACAAGGAACTTTAGTCCAAGGGACACCTTTTATCCAGGCAATTGTGGATTTTCCCACACCATCAAAGTTCAAAGCACCTGTTGTGACTCCTAAATATGATGGAAAAACTGACCTTGTCCTTCATATAAAACAATACAAAGCTACTACCAATATCTATGCCGTGCCAGACGAGATGAGATGCAGGGCATTCTCAGGAACTCTTACCGGATCTACTCAAATATGGTACAATAATCTTCCTCGGGGGAAGATTTTAACTTTCTTTCAACTGGCCGAGCTCTTTATTGCAAATTTCTATTTTGGAGCAAAACCAGTTAAACGAGTAGCACATTTGTTAAGTGTTAGACAAAAAGAAGGTGAGAGCACCAGGGATTACATAACTCGTTTCAATAACGAGAAGCTCGAAGTTATTGATTACGAGGAAAAGATAGAAATTACTGCTTTGATGAGTGGACTATTGCCAAATAAATTGTACTACACTTTGGCCAAAGATCCACCTAGGACCATGTCAGAATTAATGGCAAAAGCAGCCAAAATCATGAATGGCGAGGAAGCTATGGCTGCAAAGAAGAGCATGGACACTAAGGAGACCAAAGTTGAGGCCGAGAAGATTGAGAAGAAGGATCAGAAGAATAATCGTGGTAACAAGCAGTCAAAAGCAAAGAAAGCATTGGAACAGTTGAAGAAATTTGGAAACTATACTCCTTTGAAGGTAGATATAAACTATGTTCTGGAAGAGATCAAGAACAGCGAGGAGTTAAACTGGCTTGAAAAAATGAAGACAAATCCTGACAAAAGGGATAAATCCAAATATTGCGAGTTCCATAAGGATCATGGTCATACGACCAAAAAATGTATAGCTCTCCAGAATGTAATTGAAGAGCTCATCAGGCGAGGAAAATTGAACAAGTATGTGGATCGCCGAAATGGTGGAAAGAGCAACGACCGAGTAAGGCAGAGGCCTAGATCTCCTTTACGAACAAAAGAAGATAAGAAGAGAAATCATGAAGAAGACCTGGATGAAGATCAAGACGACCCCGATCTCCCAAAAAGACCAAAACAGCCAGAACGTGAGGTATTTTCTATCCGTTTTGGATCATTTGATTGTAATGTTATTACAGGTGGAGATGCAAGAGGTGGAGACCTAACTGCAGAGAGGAAAGCTTACCTCAATGAGGCTCAAGCTTGTTCATATATTCAAAGGATAAATCTAGCTGAGGATGATCGCCCGAGGAAGGTGAACAAAGATAAACTGGTCATCGATTTCTCTAAGAATGACCTCGCAGGTGTGCTATATCCTCATGATGACCCATTGGTGATCAAAATGAGGATAAAGGAAGTAGTGATTTCGCGAGTCCTGGTGGATAATGGTAGCTCGACAGATATCATGTTCTACTCATGCTTTTACAGCTTAAATTTAAAGTTGTCTCAGTTGGAGCCTTATCACAGGCCCCTCCTTGGTTGTACTGGCGAGAAATTTTTTCCACTTGGGACGATCAAGTTGGATATGTTCATCGGTACATGGCCTGCTTGTCGAATAGAAAGAGTGCTCTTTTTTGTGATGGATAAGAATGTTCAGTCAGCTTACAATATCATCATGGGAAGGGTAGGATTGAAAAAGTTCAAGGCAGTTGTGACACCCCGCCTAATTAAATACCGGGCGATCACTCCTTTATCAAATTAAATCAAGGTGAACAGTTTGGTTCATTCTTAGCATCACTGTCGTAAAAAGAAACTTTCCAATTAACACCCTAAATAATTAAGCTAAGTGTCAAAACCAATTTTTTTAAACATTAACTACCAAATTTTATTTAAAGAAAAGATTTATTTAAATTATTAACAAAGCTCAATGAATAAGATTCACACCACAATATACTGGAACGAAAGAATCCATTATATTAAAACATTCATCAACGAATGTCAACATGCGAGGAAATAAAGTAATACACCATCTCGAACAAAAATCCCAAAATAACGAACTAGGAAATAACTGAAATAACAATGTCCCAACATAAAGAAATAATGGAAAGGGCTACACATGCCCATCTGAATGAAAATGCTAGGAGTGGATCTGAATGAACGAAGTCGTCTAATCAAAGGACCTGCAACTCCCACCTAAGCTGCAGCGCGTTCCTTCCAAAAGATCCTAAGCAAGACGCCCCTGTGGCTGGGCATCTGAAATACATACATATACATATATACAAGGGGGAGAGGGAGAGATAAAACGGGTCAGAGCCCGAAAGTGTGTATGATTTAAAATTAGTTTAGCAAGTATTTAAATTGATACAGGCCAATGCAATAACATATTAGTTCGACACTCTCTTGAGAAATTCTCACCTCTCTTCTAGTGTGCACGCCTATCGTACTAACCTTCCCCAAATGGTTTAACTTAACATATTAACATACTAACCTTCCCAATAATTTAGTTTATCTTAACTTACTCATAGGTTTTAAAAACGAACAATGTCAACGTGTAAAAAGGGTACTTTCAAAGTGTAGCACAACTCTCGTTTTAGCTTCATTAATTTATAAAGTTTCTCAGTGTCATATTATACTCTCATAAAACAAGTATTTCCAATCTGATTCATCAAACATGACTTACTTACCAAATCACAGTAGGTAGTTCCAAGTTTCAGAACTTCATATATATTAAATACTCGTGTAATATATATATTCTAATGGCACCCCACATAAAAATTATGGTGCGGGCATACTCTGCTATCCAATCCCCGTATCAATCGTACTAAGGGAAATACAAATTCGGAATCACTCTCGAACTGTATCAATACAACACAAACAATATTGAGGCGAAGTATAGTTTCCAAGTCCAAGAGGTCAGCACATACCCTCGCGTCTCTTAGGACCGTGACTACCGATTCGATAGCCTGTACCTAGGATTCCTATCTTCTAGGGTACGAATCAATATCCCCCGTAGCAACACAGGATAAGACCGTCCCAGCGCGGTAACCTCAGGGATAGCAAGTAGCGCGGGTACGTTTTTCACATGTATATAATATATTCACACACAATCATATAAATATACTACTTTCATCATATTAATATAGATCACTCTCGTTACCCATAATTACAACATTTATCCTTAATTTCACATTAATAGTATTACGCATAAGGTTTCGTCTCTAACCTTAACTCGAAGGGTTTTCTCACTAGTTATGGAACACTCATGGGTTCTATCCATCCAAGTAACAAATTCAGTAGGTAGACATCTATTCACTATTGTAGGTATTCGTCGTAATCCCTCACTTGAAATACGTAGTTCATCATTCCTTAATTAATTATCCCAAAAACACAATAATCATTTCATAATAAAGTTCTCAACACTTAATCATATGTCCTACTGGTCTCTCCTATATCCCAAAACATTTTATTTAATATGCCCAAGGATTATTCCACAATAAATTAATTCAACTAATGAAACATGGGGAAATAAGAGGCTGCCAGGAAGGGTCGATCGATCGACGGCTGGGGCTCGATCGATCGAACCTTCGATCGATCGACGCTCTAGGGTCGATCGATCGATCAAGCAGGTCTGCGAAGATTTCTGCAGAATTGCAGTTGCGGGTTTCACCAAAATTCTTCATTCAAATTCATATTTTCCAACCATAATCGTCCCGAAACTTATACCACAAACATAACAACATATTACTAGATGTTTCTAACGTTAAGCATGCGTATAACCATTATTAAACATGATTAAACAACCTAAAATCTCATCTAATCATCAAGAACCCTAAGTTTTCTTAACTTCTATTATAATCAGTTTTTCTCCAGAATTTCCTTCTACATAATCATCAAAATTCGTGGGTTAATCATCTACATCATATAAGACTTCCAGAATATGGTTTTAATCTTTTCTACATGCAAATTCCTATAAAAAAAATGGGGTTTTCTTCCATAGTTTATACTCCTAATCATTCCTAACTAATATGAATATTGCACCAACGAAAATACGCAAGTTAAACACTTGCCTGGGATTTCAGAGGTCTGGTTTCCTGCTGATATTGGTGTGGTTGCGTTCTCCTCCTCGCGATCTACGCGCTGGTGGTGAATTCGGTGGTGTTTTGGGCCTTGAATCACCTTGAGAGCTCTCTCCTCTCTTCTCCAATGGACGTTCTAGGGTTCTGAATGTTCTAACCCTAAAAGGCTGACTTAAATGGCTGCTAAGGATGGCTGAAATTCGTGGGTTTAATTTCCCTATTTTGTAAAATGACCAAAATGCCCTCCCGGGTCACTAATTAAGCCTAAAAACATCCCGAGACCCAAACTAAACCCCCGGGTACACTTTTCTGACTATCTCGACCCTTCCGGACGCGTTGGCGCACTCAAAACGACCATACGAACAACTTATAAAATATTCACTTTTATATATTAATAATTAATCCCGACGCGACACGGGCGCGTCCCGGCTAAAATTCCCAAAACTGCCATTTCATTCACTCGTGACATTTACTATAATCAATATCATATATTACTATGCTCATAAGTAATATTCAACAATTTCATATAATTACTAACTCACGTCACGTCAATAATTATAACATAATTAATTTCCGGATTTTTATTAAATAAATCATCACATTAAATTTAATAAATCCCCAAATTAAATATAGTATAAAAGTACGGGGTATTACATACTTCCCCCCTAATAACGGAATTTTGTCCCGAAATTCGAAGAATAAGGCATACCTGGTAAAAACAACTCTGGATATCTCTCGCGCATATCTGCCTAACGCTCCCAAGTGGACTCCTCCACATTATGATGCTCCCATTGGACTCGCACAAGTGGAAATACTTTCGATTTCAATCTCTTCTCACTATAGTCTAGGATAGCCACTGGTCTCTCCTCGTAAGAGCTATCATACTGTAAGTCTATCTCGTCTATCGCAATGTGAGTATGGGCCATATTATCCCGAAGATATCGTCTCAACGACGAGATGTGGAATTACATCGTGGATGCGATGTAAATGTTCTGGCAATCCCAACCTGTATGCTACTGGCCCAATTCTCTCGATGATGGGAAATGGTCCTACGTACCTCGGAGCCAACTTCCCCTTTTTCCCGAACCTCATCACTCCTTTCATAGGAGATACACGCAACAACACTTGATCTCCCACATTAAACTCCTGGAAGAACCGTTTCGCATCGGCGTAGCTCTTCTGCCTGTCTTGGGCTACCCGAATACGACTCCTGATTATCTGAATCCTCGCGGAGGTCTCCTGAATCACTTCTGGCCCTAATAACTTGTTATCCCCCACCTCGAGCCAACAAGTTGGAGAACGACAAGGCCTGCCGTACAAAGCCTCAAATGGAGCCATGCCAATCGTAAACTAATAGGAGTTATTATAAGAAAACTCTACTAGTGGAAGGTATGGCTCCCAAACTCCTCCGAAATCGAGAACATACATGCGTAGCATATCTTCCAACATCTGATTAGTACGCTCTGTCTGCCCATCTGTCTGTGGGTGGTAAGCTGAACTCAGTCTCAACTCTGTACCCATAGCCTCCTGAAAGCTTTCCCAGAAACGTGACACAAAAATCTTGTCTCTATCTGATACAATATTCAGGGGTACCCCATGTAATCTGACAATCTCAGCGATGAACAACTGGGCATACTGACCCGTGGTATAATCTGTCCTTACTGGCAGAAAATGAGCCACCTTGGTCAAACGGTCTACAATCACCCAGATAGAGTCGTGACCCCTCTGTGATGTAGGCAACCCTGTAATGAAGTCCATGGAAATGCTCTCCCACTTCCACGCGGGTACTTCCAATAGCTGAAGCAATCCTGATGGTTTCTGGTGGTCCACCTTAACCAGCTGGCATGTAGAACACTTGGACACAAACTCAGCAATGTCCTTCTTCATCCCACTCCACCAGTATTGCCGCCTCATATCCTGGTACATCTTATCGCCTCCCGGATGTACTGCAAATCGGGACCCATGAGAATGAGTCATCACTTCATGACGTAGCTCCGCTCCTTCTGGAACCACTAATCTCCCATTAAACCGCAACCCTCCATCCGAACTAACAGAATAGGACTCAACCCCCTTGGCTAGAAGTCGTACAATCTGCTCCTGACAAAACGGGTTTGTGGTCTGTGCCTGTATCACCCTCGTAACAATTTCGGGTGTGACTGACATCACGGATAGGAAAGAACGTGTTACTGCATCCTGGTGACCCAACTCCTTCCACTTTGCTATCCAGATGTCCGCTACATCGTCAACCGGTCTACGGCTCAACGCATCAGCAACTGCGTTGGCTTTCCCCGGATGATTCTGTATATCGAACTGGTAATCTTTCACAAACTCTAACCATCTGCGCTAACACATATTCAACTCTCGCTGAGTGAACAGGTACTGTAGTGACTTATGGTCTGTGAACAAACGAAATTTCTCGCCCAATAATTAGTGCCTCCAAATTCTCAATGCGAAGACGACCGCAGCTAATTCCAGGTCGTGGGTGGGGTAATTCTTCTCATGCGGCTTAAGCTTGCGGGAAGCAAAAGCTATAGCCTTCTCCTCCTGCTGGAGTACTCCTCCAAGTCCGCATAAGGACGCATCTATGTAAACCAGGTACTCTACACCCGGCTTCGGTAAAGCAAGGACTGGTGCCGAAGTAAGCTTGTCCTTCAGCTCGTCGAAAGCCAACTGACAAGCGTTATCCCAGACATACGGTACCCCTTTGCGAGTCAGATTCGTCAATGGACCCGCTATCTTGGAGAATCCCCGAATGAACCTCCTGTAGTAACCGGCTAACCCCAAGAAACTACGCACTTCGGTCGGTGTCGTGGGCTATCCCCATTCCCTCACCGTTGACACTTTACTCGGGTCACTACTATCCCGTGCTCAGAAACAACATGTCCCAAGAACTGTACTTCTCGCAACCAAAATCCACACTTTTCGTACTTAGCATACAGCTGATGCTCTCGTAGAGTCTGAAGAACCTGCCTCAAGTGTTCGGCATGCTCCTCCTCGGAGGGTGAATATATTAAAATGTCATCTATGAAAACGATGACAAACTGATCCAAGAATTCTCTGAATACTCGGTTCATCAAGTCCATGAAACGGCTGGAGCATTTGTGAGTCCGAACGGCATCACCCAGAACTCATAAGACCCCTATCTCGTCAAGAAAGCAGTCTTCGAAACATCTTGCTCCCTAATACATAGCTGATGGCACCCCGACCTCAGGTCTATCTTCGCAAAGAAGGTTGCTCCCCTCAGCTGGTCGAACAGATCATCGATTCGAGGCAACGGATATTTATTCCGTATCGTGACATTGTTCAACTCTCGGTAGTCCATGCACAATCTCAGTGAACCATCTTTCTTCTTTACAAATAAGACTGGAGCGCCCCAAGGTGAGGTACTCCTACGAATGAAGCCCTGACCTAATAGCTGCTCAATCTGATCTCGTAGCTCTCGCATCTCTGCCGGAGCCATACGGTACGGTGCACGTGCTATAGGTTTCGTATCCGGCACTAAATCTATAACGAAGTCTATCTCACGACTGGGCGATAGGCCTGGTATAACCTGAAACACATCGGAATACTCCCTGACAACAGGGATCGAATCTAAGGGAATCACAACCTCCTCTATGTAATACGAATGAGCGGTCGAACCTCCCTCTGGGCGAGGCTTCGCCACTACAAACATCTCTTGCCCGGAAATGGCAAAAACAATGCTCCACCGAAGTAGGTAATCATGGCTCTATAAGCAGCGAACCAATCCATACTGAGTATAACATCATGCTAATGCATATCTAAGACTATCATATATACAGGTAATACCAAACTACCAATCTCTACCCCCACTCCCGGGCATATAAAGAAAAATAAAAGACCCACTCCCAAGATGGTGAGTCTACACACGTCACTGAGCTCACTGCCGTGGCTAACAATCCTAAGGCTTTCGCAAAAATTAGCTTATAAAATAGTGCGTTGCACTCGTAACAAACAAATCTCGACTCATGGTAACATGGATAGAAAAACATACCCTCAACCGTGGTTGGCGCCTGTGGGGTTGCTGCCTGTGGGAAATTATAGACACGTTCGCCCTGTAGCTTTCTCTGCTGAACTGAGGCTGTTAGAAAAGGTGGCAGAGTTGGCTTCTGAGGTACATTGTCAGCACATTCCTGCCGTGGGGCCCTATTCTTCTCTGGACAATTTTGACGCCTATGGCCATTCCTGCCACATTGGAAACACCTCCCCCGAAACTGCTTTCCTTCCTTACGGTATTGACTAGCCTCTCTTTTTCCCAGGTCTTGCTAGCCTTGAAGGGAAATCTGCGGAAAAACTATGTCAGGGCGAGGACAATCTATCCACTTGTGACCCGGTTGTACACATTTATAGCAGAGTTTCGAAATTCTTTGCCGGTCAGGTTGTAGTTTATCCCCATTTTGATTTAGATAAGATTTACGTTTGTGGTCCTCCATTCCACAACCGAAACACCTCTTGGTGATTTCATTCTGAACCTGGCTTCGTTGTCCCTGACACTTTTGTCTCTGTACATAAATCTCGTTACTACTGGAACTGACTCTATCTTGATTGTTTTGTTGTCGCAGATTCGGTGCCTTCGCACAGTTCTCAACGTCAGTCACATGCACTAGGTTAACCTCTCTAGGTCTTTTGCCTCCTTTAAGTTGTAGGCTGCGTTCTTGGTATTGTAGAACTGCAGTGGTAACTGCTTGTGCCACGATACCTGCTAACTCGGCGGTTGATACTCTCCCTGGGAATACCTGAGGTGTGAGTCGATCTTGCTCGATGACTCCCTTAACCGTCTTAGCTAGTTCCCCTTGACGATCCATCTGAAAATGAAAGGTAAATTTGGATGAGTTCATCATTCAAATAAACAAATCGCAGAAGCACGAATTCCCAAAGTATAGAGATGAACACAACATTCCTAGTATTAGGGATCTATATCAAAGAAAGCAACGCTGAAAGCATAATAAGCCGCACAGATCCTAAAGGACACTAGAACCTGATGCTCTGATACCACCTGTGACACCCCGCCTAATTAAATACCGGGCGATCACTCCTTTATCAAATTAAATCAAGGTGAACAGTTTGGTTCATTCTTAGCATCACTGTCGTAAAAAGAAACTTTCCAATTAACACCCTAAATAATTAAGCTAAGTGTCAAAACCAATTTTTTTTAAACATTAACTACCAAATTTTATTTAAAGAAAAGATTTATTTAAATTATTAACAAAGCTCAATGAATAAGATTCACACCACAATATACTGGAACGAAAGAATCCATTATATTAAAACATTCATCAACGAATGTCAACATGCGAGGAAATAAAGTAATACACCGTCTCGAACAAAAATCCCAAAATAACGAACTAGGAAATAACTGAAATAACAATGTCCCAACATAAAGAAATAATGGAAAGGGCTACACATGCCCATCTGAATGAAAATGCTAGGAGTGGATCTGAATGAACGAAGTCGTCTAATCAAAGGACCTGCAACTCCCACCTAAGCTGCAGCGCGTTCCTTCCAAAAGATCCTAAGCAAGACGCCCCTGTGGCTGGGCACCTGAAATACATACATATACATATATACAAGGGGGAGAGGGAGAGATAAAACGGGTCAGAGCCCGAAAGTGTGTATGATTTAAAATTAGTTTAGCAAGTATTTAAATTGATACAAGCCAATGCAATAACATATTAGTTCGACACTCTCTTGAGAAATTCTCACCTCTCTTCTAGTGTGAACGCCTATCGTACTAACCTTCCCCAAATGGTTTAACTTAACATATTAACATACTAACCTTCCCAATAATTTAGTTTATCTTAACTTACTCATAGGTTTTAAAAACGAACAATGTCAACGTGTAAAAAGGGTACTTTCAAAGTGTAGCACAACTCTCGTTTTAGCTTCATTAATTTATAAAGTTTCTCAGTGTCATATTATACTCTCATAAAACAAGTATTTCCAATCTGATTCATCAAACATGACTTACTTACCAAATCACAGTAGGTAGTTCCAAGTTTCAGAACTTCATATATATTAAATACTCGTGTAATATATATATTCTAATGGCACCCCACATAAAAATTATGGTGCGGGCATACTCTGCTATCCAATCCCCGTATCAATCGTACTAAGGGAAATATAAGTTCGAAATCACTCTCGAACTGTATCAATACAACACAAACAATATTGAGGCGAAGTATAGTTTCCAAGTCCAAGAGGTCAGCACATACCCTCGCGTCTCTTAGGACCGTGACTACCGATTCGATAGCCTGTACCTAGGATTCCTATCTTCTAGGGTACGAATCAATATCCCCCGTAGCAACACAGGATAAGACCGTCCCAGCGCGGTAACCTCAGGGATAGCAAGTAGCGCGGGTACGTTTTTCACATGAATATAATATATGCACACACAATCATATAAATATACTACTTTCATCATATTAATATAGATCACTCTCGTTACCCATAATTACAACATTTATCCTTAATTTCACATTATTAGTATTACGCATAAGGTTTCGTCTCTAACCTTAACTCGAAGGGTTTTCTCACTAGTTATGGAACACTCATGGGTTCTATCCATCCAAGTAACAAATTCAGTAGGTAGACATCTATTCACTATTGTAGGTATTCGTCGTAATCCCTCACTTGAAATACGTAGTTCGTCATTCCTTAATTAATTATCCCAAAAACACAATAATCATTTCATAATAAAGTTCTCAACACTTAATCATATGTCCTACTGGTCTCTCCTATATCCCAAAACATTTTATTTAATATGCCCAAGGATTATTCCACGATAAATTAATTCAACTAATGAAACATGGGGAAATAAGAGGCTGCCAGGAAGGGTCGATCGATCGACGGCTGGGGCTCGATCGATCGAACCTTCGATCGATCGACGCTCTAGGGTCGATCGATCGATCAAGCAGGTCTGCGAAGATTTCTGCAGAATTGCAGTTGCGGGTTTCACCAAAATTCTTCATTCAAATTCATATTTTCCAACCATAATCGTCCCAAAACTTATACCACAAACATAACAACATATTACCAGATGTTTCTAACGTTAAGCATGCGTATAACCATTATTAAACATGATTAAACAACCTAAAATCTCATCTAATCATCAAGAACCCTAAGTTTTCTTAACTTCTATTATAATCAGTTTTTCTCCAGAATTTCCTTCTACATAATCATCAAAATTCGTGGGTTAATCATCTACATCATATAAGACTTCCAGAATATGGTTTTAATCTTTTCTACATGCAAATTCCTATAAAAAAAAATGTGGTTTTCTTCCATAGTTTATACTCCTAATCATTCCTAACTAATATGAATATTGCACCAACGAAAATACGCAAGTTAAACACTTGCCTGGGATTTCAGAGGTCTGGTTTCCTGCTGATATTGGTGTGGTTGCGTTCTCCTCCTCGCGATCTACGCGTTGGTGGTGACGGTGGTGTTTTGGGCCTTGAATCACCTTGAGAGCTCTCTCCTCTCTTCTCCAATGGCCGTTCTAGGGTTCTGAATGTTCTAACCCTAAAAGGCTGACTTAAATGGCTGCTAAGGATGGCTGAAATTCGTGGGTTTAATTTCCCTATTTTGTAAAATGACCAAAATGCCCTCCCGGGTCACTAATTAAGCCTAAAAACATCCCGAGACCCAAACTAAACCCCCGGGTACACTTTTCTGACTATCTCGACCCTTCCGGACGCGTTGGCGCACTCAAAACGACCATACGAACAACTTATAAAATATTCACTTTTATATATTAATAATTAATCCCGACGCGACACGGGCGCGTCCCGGCTAAAATTCCCAAAACTGCCATTTCATTCACTCGTGACATTTACTATAATCAATATCATATATTACTATGCTCATAAGTAATATTCAACAATTTCATATAATTACTAACTCACGTCACGTCAATAATTATAACATAATTAATTTCCGGATTTTTATTAAATAAATCATCACATTAAATTTAATAAATCCCCAAATTAAATATAGTATAAAAGTACGGGGTATTACATACCATCTACAATACATCAATGTTTAAAATTCCCAACCAACTTTGGACTAGGAGTGGTGAAGGGCGACCAAAAAGTAGCTCGGGAATGATACTATTCATCCATCGAGCAAGAAGAGCGTGAAGAATCTAGAAAGAAGACTACTACTACGCAGAGATTGAGACTTTAGACCCAAGAGATGAGTCTCATCTCGTTAAGGGTCAGGTCATGGAGGCTACTGAAAATATTGTTCTGGACGATGAGCATCCGGAACGAACAACTCAAATTGGTGCTTCACTAGATATATCAATAAAACAAGAGCTGATAGCGTTTCTAAAAAGAAGAAAACAAACTTTTTCATGGAGCCATGCAGACATGCCAGGGATAGACCCAAATTTCCTATGTCACGAGCTTAATGTGAATAAGGATATCAAGCCAGTAAAACAAAGAAGAAGAGTGTTCAGCCCCGAAAAGAACCAAGCTATACAAAAAGAAGTCGAGAAGCTCCAAAAAGCCTATTTTATTGAGGATGTCAAATATCCTGATTGGCTAGCTAATGTGGTGATTGCGAAGAAGAAAAATAACAAATGGAGGATGTGTGTAGACTTCACCGATCTCAATAAGGCATGCCCAAAGGATCATTTTCCTCTGCCCCGAATCGATCAACTTGTGGATGCTACCTCGGGGCACGAATTGCTGAGTTTTATGGTGTAACACCCCGCCCGCCCGGGGAGAGCGAACGGAGCGCTAATGCCAGAAAATAAATCCAAATCCACAAGTGAAAAGGTATAGAGCATCTAAGTCCCACAACAATAAAAGAGAAACTACAAATCTCAATCTCTTCAAATTAAATACCAAATCTCTCGAATTACATACAACAACTAACTCGAAAATAAAATACAAATCTCCAAAGTTCTATACATCAAAATAATACAAATCTTTCCCAAACAATACTCGCTAAAATCAATCTCCATAGCGCCCCAAAATCCGTGCTAACCTTTCACTAAAAGAAAATATGGGGAAGTACACAATACGGCAGGAAATATGCTCAACAAATATATTAGCAATAAGGTGTAAAAACACGAGTACGAATATTCAAATCAAATGAAAATCTCAATAGCATTTATCAATAAATTTCTCAACAACACATCAATGAGTCACCAGGCCTCACCCCATTCGCATATGCTTTATCAAGCCATAACCCGGGAATAGGTATTTTGGCGGGTTCACAACATCCGTGCCATATTAAAATCTCATGACAACGTGCTCAATAACAATATAATGATACCACATGAATCAAAATAATTTCAAAAATTATTTTCTATATTTCAATAAATTTATCAATTCAAATATGAGTTCAATTAAACAAGAATTCAAAGAGAATGACACTCGCGAGATTTAAGGAGCATATTGTGTAAAACCCCATACATCAAACCATGATGAGAAACCAACGATCACATCCTCAAGATCAACTCAAAAGATCTACAAAAGCTCCTCCAAGAACCTCCAACAAAATAGCCCCAAGAACACCTCTAATCTAAGGTTGGAACTCATAAATCTCAAGGGACAAAGTATAATTAAAAAGGAGAGGAATATAAAATATATTTGCTGCCAAAATTTGTGCCAAAAGTATGTTAAAAGGGTTGCCCACGACTTCCTTTTATAATGCAAAGAAATTAAGAGTTGGAATCCGAAAGACTCCTTTAAATAAGGCAAAGAAATGAAGAGTTGGAAGTCAAAACAACTCCAAGAGTTAAAAACATTTAAAAATCATTTTAAAATCCGTTTTAACTCCGATTTCGAAACCGTTTGAAATTATCGCCTTTAAAAATAATAACCAACATATTTGAGCAATAAAAATAATTTTATCAAAAACTTTATTTTCCTCCATTTTCCAGAAATTAATTAAAATAGCCCAAAATTACGCGGGTTGTTACATATGGATGCTTACTCTGGTTACAATCAGATTAAAATGAAGCCTGAGGACAGGGAGAGTACCTCTTTTATTACTCCTAGGGGAACTTATTGTTATAACGTTATGCCTTTTGGATTGAAAAATGCAGGTGCAACATATCAGCGGCTGATGAACAAGGTTTTTGCAGAGCAAATCAGTTACAACATGGAAGTTTATGTTGACGATATGCTGACGAAGAGCAAGAAAGATGCTGATCATCTAATTGACTTAGGCCGGACCTTTGATCAACTAGATAAATATCAAATGAAGTTGAACCCTACCAAATGCATATTCGGAGTACGAGAAGGCATGTTCCTCGGGTATATTGTCTACCAACGAGGAATTAAAGCAAACCCTGACAAGATCAAAGCTCTATTGGGTCTGCGATCTCCGACGACGAAGAAGGAAGTGCAGAGTCTCACAGGGAGAGTTGTAGCACTTAATAGATTTATATCACGAGCAACTGACAGATGTCCACTATTCTTCAAAACACTCCTAAAGACTTTCGAGTGGAATGATAAATGCGAGAAGGCCTTTTATGAATTGAAGAAATACCTAGGAGCACCTCCGCTGTTGTCCAGGCCAATGATGGGAGAAAGATTGTACTTGTATTTGGCAGTTTCAGAAAATGCAGTTAGCTCGGAATTGATAAGAATGGAGAATGGAGTGGAAAAACCAATTTATTACACTAACAAGGCCTTCCAAGGAGCAGAGATCAAATATCCAAGACTGGAAAAGTTGGTACTAGCATTGATCGAAGCGAGTAGAAGAATGAGTCCATACTTCCAAGCTCATACTATAATTGTGTATACAGACATGCCATTAAGGCAAGCTTTGCACAAACCAGAGAAATCAGGAAGATTGATGTATTGGGATGTAGAGTTGGGGAATACGACATAATTTATGAGCCTAAGTCATCACTTAAGGGGCAAGCAGTGGCATATTTTATTGCAGAATTCATCTATCCAGATACCATCGAAGAGAATAAGTTGGATACTGACCAGCCTGTGGATGTTACAGGATCATTAAACTTAAACCCCGATCAAGTTAAGTTGGTAGACGAGTAAGAGAAGATGGTCGACAAGCAGCAAGAAGAGCTAGAGGAGGATATGAGGAAGCATCAAATATTCCACCGAGGAACTCTGTCTAACCAAGAGTTTGATAATGAGATACCTGTGTGGAATTTGTATGTGGATGGCTCATCTTGCAGTACAGGCTGTGGGGCAGGGATTATTTTAAACAGCCCAGATGAAATCGATGTGGAGTATGCTCTACGCTTTCAATTCAAAGCTTTAATAATGAGGATGAATATGAAGCTATGAGTACAGGTCTTAATTTGACAAGAACCATGGGGGCAGAGCAGGTCATTGTATTCAGTGACTCACAGTTGATCTTAAATCAAATGCTGGGAGTGTACGCAACAAAGGGGGAATTAATGATCAAGTATTATGCGAAAGCAATGGAGATTGTATCGAGCTTTAACACTGTGCAATTAATTAGAACACCAAGATTGTAGAATGTAAGAGCATATGCTTTAGCTCGGTTAGCCTCAGCCACACACACTGAGCTACGAAAAAAATCCCAATAGAAATTTTGGCTAGCAGGAGCATCGACGAAGATCTAACGATGAACTTTATTACCCTTGATTCAGGACCATCTTGGATGGATCCCATCAGGGCATATATTGAAGAAGGGGTTTTGCCAACTGATAAACTTATAGCCAAGAAACTGAAGTTTAAAGCTTCTCGTTATGTATTGAATAATGGTATTCTATATAGACGAGGAATTATAGCAGGTCTGCAAAGATGTGTGCATCCCTCCGAGGTGAAAGATTTGATTGAAGAGGTCCATGAAGGGTCCTGTGGAGCTCATGTAGCAGGTCGGACGCTTTTGCAAAGAATAATGACGCATGGATATTATTGGCCGACGATGAGGGCTGATTGTATAGCCTATGCCAAAAAATGTGACAAATGTCAACATTTCTCTTCTATCCGAAGAACTCCCCAGGCATTGTTGACACCCATAACATCCCCTTGGACATTTGCCATATGGGGGATAGACTTGGTCGGGCCACTCCCAACGAAAATAAGAAGGTACAAATTCCTCGTCGTCGCTGTGAATTATTTTACTAAATGGGTAGAAGCTGAACCTCTTATTGATATGAATTATGATAGGGTATATCAATTTATTTGGAAGAATATCATTTTCAGATATGGTCTTCCCCGTGCATTCATTACTGATCATGGAACCTAATTTGACAACGAAGAGTTTGCTGCATATTGTCACCAGTCAAACATATTGAAAACCCACTTTGCACCAGGCCATCCCCAGACCAATGGACAAACTGAGGTGACAAACCGAACGCTGCTAAATGGCTTGAAGAAAAGACTAGATGATGCGAAGGCAAATTGGATCAATGAGCTACATTCTGTGCTGTGGGCTTATCGTACTACACCACGAGCAGTAACAGGAGAATCTCCATACATGTTGGCATTTGTAAGTGAAGTTGTTATACCTGTCGAGCTGGGCCTCCCCACACACAGAGTGCTGAATTTCAATTCTCCTATCAGTGACTTGATGAGAAGATTAGACTTGGATATGCTCGAGGAAGTTAGAGAAGAAGCAGCAATCTGGAGTGCTGCATACCAACAACGAATAACTTTGTTTTACAATAAGAGGGTAAAAAAGTGTGATTTGAAGGAAGGACACTACGTGCTAAAGAAAGTAATTCAAAAGCATAATAAATTGGAAGCTAACTGGCATGGACCCTACAGAGTAACAAAAGTTGTTCGTCCAGGAACCTACAGGATTGAAACCTTGGAAGGAGAAGAATTTAAGAATGCATGGAATGCAGAACATCTACGCAAGTATTATCAGTAGTTGGGATTCCTATTTAAATGAAGTTTACTTCAGTATGAATAAAGTATTGAAATTTTTATCCAATTCTCTCCTTTTGATGAAATTTTTTCGGAGTATTAGTGCTACACACTACGCATCAAGTTCAGAACAAAAATCCTCGGTAAAATAAACCCCCCCCAACTATGGTTGGTCGGTCCACCAACTACGGTTTGTCGGTAAAATAAACCCCCCCAACTACGGTTGGTTGGTCCACCAACTACGGTTGGTCGGTAAAATAAAACCCCCCAACTACGATTGGTCGGTCCATCAACTACGGTTGGTCGGTAAAATAAACCCCCCAACTACGGTTGGTCGGTCCACCAACTACGATTGGTCGGTAAAATAAAATCCACCAACTTCGGTTGGTCGGGAATAAAAATCCACCAACTCCGGTTGGTCGGGAATAAAAATCCACCAACTCCGGTTGGTCGAAAACAATTGTTTAAGCAATATCATAGGATGGAAGTCGTTTCATGGCTTATAATTAAAAAGTGATTAGTCACTATAATCAAAAAATAAAACAGAATTTCTTTATGGTATATCAAATTACCACCAACTCTAAGTTGGTCGGGAAACAAAATATCACCAACTCTGGTTGATCGTCAAATAATTATCATAAACTCAGAATGGTCAACAATAAATTTTCACCAACTCCAGTTGGTCGGCAATTTAAAATAACACAGTAAATTTTTGTTTTCTTACAAGATATACATACACATTCATCTGAGAATAAAATAGATATTTTAAAAAATGACAAAATACAAATGATATGAGAAATGTATTTCATTACCAAAACTTTTCATTCAAATCGAGAAGGATTACATATGCTGTGGAAAGTAGAAATCATTACATAAAAATCCTATTCTATTGGCTTTTTCCCTTCTGCCTTTGAAACAGGCTCTACTCCAGTATGAGGATCATCTAAGGCGTAAGGAGAATTTATGAAGTTCAGATCTCTAAGCATCATGACATTCATTACTGATGGCCGATCAAGTAAGTGCTCCGGGCGAGATATTTCAAAATTAGAATGAAGACTGTAGTCGCCAAGATACTTTGAGATCGGGCACTGAGGAATTTCCCGAGCAGGAATCCAACTCATGTCAAGCTTAAATGGAGGCACTAGCAAATCAAGCAACCCAGGATCATAATAGTCCCACAAATAGTGACCCTGCTCCAACTTTAACACCCCCAGCGCATTCAGCCATCCTTGCTTGTACCCCTCGTTGTTTGACTGCTGGATCCGGTCATCAAGGTGGTAGAGGGCTTCATTGTAACCAGCCATCCAAAACTCTTTGGGATGTTTGTGAAACTGATAGGTCAACCTCTCCAGTTGCTCGTGGAGGTTCTTCGCTAAAAGTTCTTTATTCTCGAGGGCAGAGCTTTGTGCCGAGAGTTGCTCGTCGAGGTTCAGAATATTTTTGGACATCTGAGCTAATGCTTGATTCTTCGCCATTAACTGGAATTCTTGATTCTCCAAAGCTGCTTGAGTTCTAACTTCTTCAACAGTAACCCGAGAAGCTCTTGCTCGTCCACGAGCAGATGTAGAGGGTCCAATTCTCTTTAATGTTTCCAATTCTTCTCTCAAATTGGCATTTTCAACCTCCAAGAAAGAGAAACCTTCGTCATTGATAGGGATCAAGGCTCCCGAGGTAGATGCTGCAGATTTTAGTTGGGATATCTCTCCTCGTAAGTTATTATTTTCTTGCTCCAGCAGTTTTGCGATCTGCCTATGATCTTCAACCTCGGTCTTCAAAGTCCTCTCCTTAATATCATAAGTAGCTATGAACTTATCATATCATTTGTCAGCATTTAGTTGCTGATACTTTTTCTCATACCCCTGATGAAAAGGGCAGAAGATTCCTTGTATTGTTGCTGAAGTTCCTCGATGATACCCCGGAGATCTTCAATCATCTCATAGTATGCCATATTATTGGCAACAGCTCGGTCAAGCAGGCATTTTAAATACTGATATGCTTCAACTTCTTATTCAGAAGAATTTGGATCGAGGATGTCAACAATTTGAGCCTCGTTTAGATATGCATGGCCAACCATGAAGTAGTCATTGTATTTTTTTCATCAGTTCAGTATCGTGAGCTGATAAGAGCTCCATTCTAGCCGTAAACTAGTAAAGAAAAAAGATAAAAAGAATAAATAAGAATGCAGACAGAGCAAGAAGAGGAAAAAGTCTATATGGACAATAAAAAGCTTGAATTTTCATTTCATCAAAAACGGTAAGTACAAAGTTCAAGATTACACTAGAAAGGAATAACAAAATTAAAACCCGAGCATCTTTACACCTTCTCCTTGTGTTATACAACTTCCTTTGGAAGCTGGGATGAGGAGGATGGTTGCTCGGAAGATAAGGGCAGTTGCTCGGCTAAGGTACTGGTGGGCTGAAGTTGCTCGATTGAAGAGCTGGCAGGCTGAAGTTGCTCGTAGAAAGTTTGAACAACTGGAACAGGAGGAGCTGGATCTCCAATCATCATGGAGGATTCCTCTAAGGCAGCTTCGTCCTCTTCTTCTTCTTCTTCTTCTTCTTCTTATTCTTCTTCTTCTTCTTCTTCTTCTTCTTCTTCTTCTTCTTCTTCTTCTTCTTCTTCTTCTTCTTCTTCTTCTTCTTCCTCCTCTTCTTCTTCTTCTTCTTCTTTTTCTCCAAGAGAGGAAGGAGGACCGTGAACATGACACTGGAATAGGTCTGAAGTCTCAGCGAACTTTAGCTCCTGCAGAGCTGCAACACATCCATCTCTGAAGTATTTAAGATGCAAACTCCATATGGGAAGACATGGCAGCTAGACCTTTGTTCCATCCCTCGTCCCATCCAGTGCTAAAGGACTTTTTAACTGTAAGTTTTCTCTTTGCCTTCTCCGAGGAAATCCTCTTAGTATGAAGTTCCTCGGCAGCCTTCATCTTCCCTTCTATCTCCAGCCTTTGACGATCAACGTCATGAAGTTTAACAACTTCCTCTTCAATTTTCTTATGCTTGTTCTCAATCTCTTCAGTGTTCTTGAGCTTCTCCTCAAACTCATTATTTTTTTTTCTCAAATTCTTTCACTTTCCTCTCCAACTCCTGGGAGGCCTCCACAGCTCGGTCTTTTTCTTGCTCGCTGAACTTGAGTCGTGTCTCCTAGGCCTCCTTATCTTTGTCATATTTTTTACGAGAATCCTTTAAGGACTGAGTCAATCCTATGAAATCTTCCTCCACACCTCTCGAGGAGCTCAAAGCTTTAATAGCTTCATCCTTTTTCAGAATAGTGTTGAAACAGGTTACCACCTGGAAAGAGAAAATAATTGTAAGTCAGTGCAGGGACATAACATTAAAAAATGAAAGTTTAGATTAGTAATACTTACTGATGAAATATGTTGAGCTTCTAAGGTGGTAACCCTATCCCGAGAAAGAATGTCCTCAACACCTTGGATCTCGAGAATATTCCAAGACTTCACTGAGCTCATAGCAGAGCTCGGAGGAACAAAGGTGGGAATACCGCCTTCAGCATTTAAAGACTGAGAGACTTCTTCAACTGGTCTCTCAAGAGATCTTTTCTTTAACCTCCTCGTAGGAGCAGGAACATTCTCAACCAAGGATGTTGTCTTGGTCGGTGATATAACGATAACCTCACTGGGAGGAGAAACAACAACAATCTTGCTCAGAGCCACTGGGGGCTTCTCAGCAACTTTCTTAGCAGCAACTGGAAGGGGTGCATCAATCTTTCTCGTCTCTTCTTCTGGGACATTTGGTATATTTTTCTTTGCTTCACCAGCAGTAGAGGCAGACTTATCAAAGAAGGCAGGAGCTCTTCTTCTCTTCATTCTGTCACTCAAAGGAATATTTGATTCAGCGGAGGAACCTTCAGAAGCTGGTATTGGGTCGATGTCACCTACCACTCGACGAGAAGTAAAAGATGAAATGTAGCTCTTGTACTGCAATAAGTACGATGCTGATCTGATATGTTCGTCAGCAACGATTTGGTGCAAACTCCAGATAAGTTTCAAGTACTTCAAATTGACATCAGTTTCTTTGGGGGATTTTCTTTTGCTGTCAACTACAAATAAACAAAAATTAAAATGTCAATGACGCATTTTATCAAACACAAAGAAATCACAATTTCAAAAATAAAATAAAAATAAAAACAACCTATCCCACTGCCACAGGGAGGGCATCTAGGACCCTGATACACATCATCTCCATTTAATGGAGCATGTTGCCAATTTTTCATAACAACTCCATGCTCGAAATAATCCCTATTGGCATCTGGGAGATTGACAACTAAAGTCCTATTTAAAAACCTAGTTTTTAAATAAAAAGTACTATCACTGACAACCCATCTATAACAAAACATAATTTCTGGAATTCCTAAACGGGTTCCATGAATTTGATTTAACATATGAACTCCATTAACTATTCTCCAAGTGTTTGGCGCTATTTTTGCAGGAACAACATCAAAAAACTAACAGAACTCCAAACATAAAGGATTTGGAGGAAAAGAAAAGCCACATTCGACTATAAAAAGACTGGGGAACCAATGTCCCTCAGCCAGACGAAAATAGTCAGAAGGTTCAGAAAGTTCTTCCAAAGTAACCCATGAAGGAATAGAAAAATCAGAGCAAAACTTATCAAGCGACTCAACAAGGTAAACCATGATGAACAGAGAAAATAAAAAAGAAGGAAGAAGATCTTACAGGAAAAGGGTGGATCAGTTGACAATGAACAATGGAAGAAATGAACGCACAAGATTGAGAGGAAGTAAAGAAGTTCTAAGATGCAGATTTGAAAAAGTAAAAGAATATCGAATTTTCTTAAGCGTTTAAATACTTTACCTTGGGAATAGAGAAAAACAATGATTACCAGGATGGATGATTGCGTATCCGGCGGCTAAAAAGAAGATAAGGGCACAGAAAATGAAGCGGTTATGTAAATTCAAAATATTTATAAAGACTGATACTGTGCATTTATAAATGAGTTGTATACAACGAATGCTTTCCTAGAAACCATACAAACCGAAAATCTAAGCAGCAGAATGTTCCATACTCTTCTTCAACATCAAACTACGAAACATTGGGGGCTTCTGTTGATACCAAATTTATTCTGCTGACGTGGACCAATTATGTGGAGACACGTGTGAATCTATATGGCACTCGCAAACATTTTTTTTGAACAACACCTTGACTCCGAGGAACTCAACCTCCCCGACCAACTCAGGCGCTCCGAGCAACAAGTGTTCTCCGAGGAGCTCTATTTTACCGAGCAACTCATGTATACCGAGCTACTTAGGTGGTCCGAGCATCTTAGGCGGTCCGAGCTACATCTCGTACAGAGCATTCATATCTGGATAATCAAGAGGATGACTGCACATTAAATGCTCATTATTATCACACAAACGCGCACGCCTATTGGACAGCTATGTATTATTCTTTCATTTGTACCGCCTCAAGACTATAAATACATTGTAACCTCCTCATTAGCAAAGGACTCAGAATTTCTTGGTAAACCCATTATCGAGAATTCTGCAAACAGTCAGCAATAACACAAACAATGAACATAGGCCATTCTTTCAAGGATGAACCACTTTAAAAATCTTTTGTCTTGTTTATTTTTATCTGTGATTAAAGAATTAGGTCAAATCTAGTTTTTTTACATCAACAATGACTATGCGTGAAAGTAAATGATTGTCAATTAAACGTAATTTACCTACGAGTTTTACCAGTTATTCTAGGAAGGACCAATTCAAACTTTTCTTGAATTGTAAACTTTTACGAAAAACAATTTAATTTCCAAAGTCAATTAAAAGTCCAAATTATTATCTTTGTTAAATCGAGGTGATTTACAAAATAATAACCTATTAAGTTTTTAGACGAGTTTCTATTTATTTAAAGCTACTTTTTCGTGTGAGGTGATATGAAAAAAATGTAAAGAACGTGGTATTTATTTAATGTCGTAAAAACCCTTCCCCGGGAAAAATGATGGACTCTCCTAAGAGTCAAAATTGTCTACTTCCACTAAAACCAAATGAAATAGGAACGATTATACAAACATGCAACAATTTAGTTCTCCCTACTCTGGTTGCTGTTTCGCAATTATCCTCATAATGTAGTTTTTTGTTCACTTTGCTATCTTCACATCTCAGCCTCCCCTCTAGCTTCCTTAGCGCAGGTTGGCTCAGTGCCTATCGTATCCTAGTTCTTAGTGAAGTATTTGTGTGTTGTGTGCTATCCTATATGACACACACACACACACACACACACACTTAATGGTACAACCGAATGCAATGCAATAATTTATATTTCTCCAAGATATCAACAATAACTCTTATGTTCTATTCTCTTATTTAAATCAACGTTTCTTGATTTAACACAATGTTCACAAACTTTTCTTTTCTCTTTTCTAAAAAATTAGAACAATCAGAGTTGATGTAATATATACACATAAAAAGTGTCTAAGTGAATACGTGTTGTGTCGTGAATGATTTCTAAGTGATATGCACATGAATAATCCTGAAATCACTTCAAAGATCAAGCACTCATAAACACATATATAATACGTCTTCAAATATATTCAATTAAATCAAAAAGTCAAATACAAACAACTTATTTTTCACAAAACTAATATTAGATTAGTTCAGGGTTTTAATCTAATAACATAGTCAAGAATATTTTTAAAAATATTTCAGATTAGTCCCAAACAGTCTTAAACAGTCAAGAAAATAATATTCAGTCCATATATTAAATATTCTCAAATTAGTTCTCAATAAATCTTAGGTTTAACTTTCTAAACCTCAAACAAGATATATCTGAATATTAACAATTTTTTTTTTTGAAAAATATGTTTTAAAACCAAATGTTTAAAAATATACAAGATCTTACAATCAAGATACAAACAGAATATTCACTCAAAAATTAATTTCGTGAATCAAGTATGTGTTGTGTACAAATATTAGATCTAAAGTCTGATCTAAATAAAACACACAAAGATGAGAGAAATCACTTACAAATAATATTTTTCCTTGAAAAATCAAAAGTACAGATTTAGAATGAGAGTTGTCCAATCTTCATTTGAGTTTTGAATAAAAATCAATACTTGAAGATGACAAAAATTATTCTGGTTTATTCTCTCTCTGTCTAAAAATTTTGACACAGTTTGGCAACAAAATTAATTTTCTCGGACTCTTTAAAATGAGACCCAAAGGATTCTAGATATAGAGTGCACAAATATGTGCTGTTTAGTGTAAACTAGAGTCACATGGATTGCAAATAAAATACACACAACCATGAATTAATATAGATCTGACGGTTCACAAAGAAACACAAATGAGTGTATTAAAAATCAGACTCATGTCCTAATAGTTGTTACCCACTAACTGAACAAGAAACAAATCGTTTTATAAAACCCAGCCGTTTGAGTATGCAACACATAAAATCCCCTTGGCCATTTGCCATGGTGAACAAAACAAATGGAAAAAGGCATTTTGTAACATATTTTTGGTAGGTACCATTGTTGGACAAACGAGATAATTAAATAGATAGACTAGTTTACCAAAATAGTTGAAGAAACTGAAATTGATAAACAAAGTTTAGCTACAAATCATAGTGTGTCCAGTTATTGAACTACGACCTCATCCTGATTTCAATAAATTTTTCGTTTAGATTCATTACTATTTGTGTATTAGAACTGACTTTTTCTTTTTTTTCTTTTTCGTTTAGTTTCAGTAAAACATACATCTAGAACCAATCTCAGTATGAAGCATCTATGTTGGCAGTAGGTGGCAGACAAATCGGAGCCGAACGAATCCTATTCATCACTGGTTAGGTCTTCATGTCGACAATAAAAACAATTGCATCCTTAATAAAAGAAATCAAGAGCATAAATTACAAAAATTGATTTTAGAAATAGAATTATAAAGAAGTTCATTTCAATTTAGTACCAAGATTCACCATAAGCCCGCTAAGGAACGAAATACGAACTCAACAATCCATAGTTTGAATCTTGTAACGTGTAAACAATCAAATATTCAACAAAAAACATAAAAAGGAATGTGGTGAATCTTGATTCCTTGGTATAAAAAAGTTATGTTATTAAGAAAAGTTACTTTGCCATATGAACTGAATGATTTTTAATACACAAAAACAATAAAGAAACAATAGATCTAGAACCAAAATAGGATGTGTTTAGGGACAAAATCAATATATCTTCAATCCCAGGTGTAATAGAACCAGGAGAGAATAGGAATATACTTGGGAAATTATCCGAGGAGATTTTTCCCATCATGCCTGGGAAATTTGAGAAGCTAATAATATAGCTGAATAACAATAACTCAGAGGATGAGAAACTCTAATTTAACAAATACCACAAACATGACACCCATTGGATGTTCAAGAGCTGTAGAAATCCCATCTCAAATCTAATGGTTATCAACCAACGCAACCATTTCAAGACAACCCTTATTTCCAAAGATAACCAACCTGGGAACATTAATGGCTTATTAGCCTTGAGGATTCTCAAAGAAAGAAAATAACAAAGAAAAAAATGTTAATTAAAACTGAACTGTTAGTATTCCCGTGCCACGGGATGCTCACTGCAATCACTGATGACAACCTTATTTGTGGGACGATCTCCCCTGTCCATCTATTGTGACTCGATGAGATTAACAATGTACATGCCCTCTAAAACTTGGCCAAACACAATATGCCTCTGATCCATCCAAGGTGTCTTCATAGTGTATATGAAGAATTATCTAGCAAAAGAATCATAATTCAGATTTGAGTTGAGTCTGTCAGGTCCCTAATTATGAAATAAGCATTAACTATATGAACACAGTTTCATTAAATCTTATACATTCATCTAATGACAATTAACAATGTCAAATATTAGAAACTAATTAATATTTGACAATAAAAAGTAGAGAAAGATTTAGACCTGAGTGAAGGCATTGGGTTCGTGAGGGAACTCATACTACTTGAATAGCGAAAAACTGGTCCTAGTGGGAGTTAGATCCAAAGGTGGTCCACATGTTTGATTAATTCTCAAGAGAACGATCACGGATATAATTATAAGTAGCGAAATGGTCATTGTGATTTTTCTATAATTGAGAGATGAAGGCATGGAATGGTGTTGGGGCTTGGATCTCTTGTTTGGTCTTTTTCTCAAGGATCCACTCACCCAAATAGTACAGCCCCACCCATTAATATCCACAATCCCCTACCTTCTAACCCACCCCGCCCTTGTGCATTCACTCATCTCCTCCATGCTTACATCGTAACACCCCAAAACAAAAATCACTACCCCCAACCGATTCCTTACCTATGATCCTAAGCTTTTGACCCCGACACACTCACACACCAAACACCATACCTAACTACCCCTGCTTCCAAACCCACTGCCTTGATCCAACCTTTTGTTTCCCCTAAGGCCAAGCAATATATAAGAGCAATATATAGGGACTGTAATCAAACATTATTAATTTGATAATGGTTATGCATATTCCATTATGGCATCAGAAGGCTAGCCAGAGCTGATGGAATTGCTCTTTGGGATTATTACATCATCTGTGTACAGGTGAAAATGAAACTATATGCTGTAATATCTGTTGGAACAGTTACTGTTACCAGCTTTAGCCAAAATAAAAAAGAATGTTCTTAAGCTTTCCGATGCTCCCTTCTGAATCTGCAAAATTCTATTTGTTAATACATAAAGAAAGAGGCCAACATTCATACCAACATTACCATCTGTATTTAATTCCGGAGGAAGAGCCTCAAGTAAAAAAATGAAAGAAACTATATTAAAACATTGAGAAAATGCAAAAAAAAAATAATAAATTTTTTATGTGAAATGCCAACAACTATGCATTGAAATAAAAATGTATTAGTCTCAAATATACCAACAGTTATGCATATACAAAATAGCATTACTTCCATACTAATAACATCATACAAATAGAGTAGGTATGCAGCTGTTCATAAACATATATACTGATAACGTATGATATGCATTGAGTAATCATCCATACTAATAACACAATACATACTAATAGAGCAACAATACATAAACATATATACTAATGTAGCAGCAGTACATAAGTTATATACTGAATGGATTGTTCTCAATACCAATGATTATGGTATACGCCAAAACGGTATACATGAGACAAACCATGACTATAAAATCAAATTTCCCTGCACATAACAATAAATCCAATATAAGTTATAACAAAAATTAACATTAGCACATCTTTAGGTTTTCCAAATAAAAAGAAAAATGCCTCTAATAGGAGTAGGGAAGTATACCACTTTTTATCTATTGTCAAAAAAGAGTATTTGTTTAAGATGTCTCTGGCCTTAGCTGTAGGACCATGACTCTGGTTGAGATTGAGCATCCAAATCAGTGTTCTTTACAACACAATTAGTCACACAACCCAAAAAAATTATATATATGAATGTTTATTTGGATATGTAAACTTGTTAAGGACATTATAGAAAGGTTAATTACTTACTGCAGGTGAGGGGCCGGAAGGATGAGAGGCAATTGGTTGAGATTAAGCATCCAAATCAGTGTTCTTTATAACACTAAAATACATCCAATTCCTATATATGAGAATAATTTCCAAAATGAGCTATGAAATTATTAGTCAAATATCACAGAATAAATAGCTACTCGGAGAAAGGTAAAATGGTACAAAGAGTACAATTGTAAGCAATCAAATATTCAAGTTAATGAGCATTTATATGATCTCATTATTGACTCCAATTCCTATATATGAGAATAATTTCCAAAATGAGCTATGATATTAGTAATCAGATATCACAAAATAAATAGCTACTTGGAGAAAGGAAAAATAGTACAAAGAGTACTGTTGTAAGCCATCAAATATTGATGTTCATGTGCATTTATATGATCTCATTATTGACTTATTGAGTCGATTTCAAAACTCAAAATATTTATTTTCAAAACTCATTTGTAGTAATCCAAAGTATATGCTTTCGATAATATTTATTTTCTTTTTCTTGAGCTAAAAAATATGAACCCCACTCTGACATTTAAAGAGAAAATGAGGTTTCCACTCAAACATTATAGATGCTACCATTGTAACCAACGTCGTGAATATCAGTAAATTACTCGTATTAGCACAACAAATAAGAAATCAAAATTAATTCATACACTAAACCAAATAAACATATTTCAAAACATTTCACTTATGATAAGAAATCAAAATAGCAATGTATTAGCACAACAAAGTACAAAAAACAAAGAGAAGAGTTATATATAAATGTTCAACAAATTAAGTACAAACTTCACCTCAATAAGAGCATAATCATTCCCGAAAAAGCGTAAATTTAAAAAAAAATCTCCAAATATAAATCTTGAAGCAAAGAGAGTGTGTATACCTGATCTAAGAACCACATATCCAAATTACCAATAAGAGAACAATTGTTGTCCTTAGATCTGCAAAACACAAAAGCAAAAACTAAAATCGAAAAAAGCCCTAAAAAGCTAAAGAAGAATTTGAATACATAAGAGTTATATATACATGTCCAACAAATCGAGTACAAACTTCACCTCAATAAGGGCAAAATCGAGTACAAACTTCACCTCAATAAGAGCATAATAATTCCGAAAAAAGCCTAAATTTAAAAACAAAAAGCTCCAAATATAAATCTTGAAGCAAAGAGAGTGTGTATACCTGATCTAAGAACCACGTATCCAAATTACCAATAAGAGAGAACAGTTGTTGTTGTGCTTCGATCTGCAAACACAAAATAAATTAGATCATAAAATAAAAATAAATCCCGAAATATGAAACTAAAAATAAAAACCCCCAATTTAGATATCCATTTTAAACCTACAATTTAGATATGCAAAACATAAAAGCAAAAACTAAAATCGAAAAAAGCCTAAAAAGCTAAAGAAGAATTTGTATACAGAAGAGTGGATCAATGATTCAACGTTATGTAAACTCAACCGAGATTCTTCTTGAAAACAATCACATATAAAACATGTACTCAAATAATAAATCAAACAATGTAAATTGTTTATATATATATATGAAGATTTATGAAGATTGGGGTGACTCGAGGAAAATATATTGGCGTGCCTCGAGGAAAATGCAGGGAAGTATTGGCATGCCTCGAGGAAAATATGAAGATTTATTAATCAAACAACTGGGAAGTATTGGCATGCCTCGAGGAAAATATATATGAAGATTTATGAACATATCATTGAAGAACAACAAACATGTATTAGTACATGACTCATAAGCTGAAAAAGAATAATATATGTCATGGAAATATACACCCCCACTGACATGTCAAAATGAATGCAAGTTTATTATAGCAATACCAACATAGAAAATATCTAAAAATAGAAATTAGTGAGTAGATAACACATAAGTTAAATATGCAAAAAAAAAACTATCCTATTAAAATTAGAAACCTAATGTTGATATATAACATTATCAAGAAATGTGCTTTAAATAAGATATGAGTTTGCAACCCGGGAATACCTGAGCCAAGAAACCCAAAACCGACGAAACCCAACTTGTCAAGCAATTTGTGTGTGTCAAAATCCAAAACCTAAGGGAAAGACTAATGTTTGATTCAATACATTACACCAAAACATACTAAACCATATGTATTCACAAATAAGTTAAATACGCAAAAAAATGATTCTATTAAAAGTAGAAACCCAATGCTGAAATATAACATTATCAAGACATGGGCTTTAAATAAGATATGAGTTTGCAGCCCGGGAATACTTGAGCCAAGAAACCCAAAACCGACGAAGCCCAACTTGTCAAGCAATCTGAGTGTGTCGAAATCAGAAACCTAGGGGACAGACTAATGTTTGATTCAATACATTACACCAAAACATACTAAATCATATGTATTCACAATAAAAAGAAAAAAGAAAAACTCATAAATACAGAAAATGTAAATAAATCAATAAGAGAATGTAAACACAAAAAATAAACATATACACCAAAAATAAACATGTATACTTGGGAGAATTCATGTCCATGTGAATCCTTGGATTTAGATCTGCAAAACAAAAAAAAATTAATCAAATCTCGAGTTGAAACATTCATAACACCATTATTGAAATTTACAGATCTAACAACAATCAGAACACCATTGTTGGAACTTAAAAAAACTCAAGTTGAAAAAATTCCCAGATCTAACACATTCAGAAGCCCATCAGATGTGTGTGTAAAAACAATCGCATAAAAATATAATTGGACAACATAAAAAAATCGCATGAAACCCTAACCCCTCAAAATCTGAGGCGGTGGTGGAGATGAAGTAAGGCAACAGTAGAGATGAAGGTTTCCAGAGGTAGACAACGTAAGGCGGGGGGGAGATGAAATTTTAAGGCTTATGCGTGTGGGGGTTATGGGGGTAACTGAATGAATGAGGAAACGGGACTAAAACACCCCTCTCCGAAAAGTGAAATGTGTAATTTACTATTTTAACCATATTTTTGAATTTTGAGTAGGAGGGGGAAAGGGAATGAAGTGTTAGAAAAGAGGGGGAAAGAAATTAATAAAGGGACAAAAAAGGAAAAGAGAATCTTTTAATCTCCACCCTCCATCTAGTGCCTTGTTGGCTTTAATCCTCACCATGAAGTATGTCCCCAACTTATGAATAGTAAAAACACCATCCTACTTTATTGTATAGATATAACATAGACATGCACATACATAAACTATAAAACAAAACACATACATACAAATATATATGCATTAAACACGCATAGAAAAAGCCATACACATATATTAATATACTATCATATGTTACATATATGAAATAGCAGGCATACGAAAGATGTTTTTTTTAATATTCAGTTTCAAAAATTAATTCTAAATTATAAAAAAAAAGGTTTTAATAAATTTTGAAATAACTTTTTAACAAATAAAAGAATTTTTTTACAAAATCTATTTCTGAAATATTTTAAAATGAGTTCATAATTTCTCAAATTAATTCTTAAACAATTTCAATAAATTAGTTTTAACTTCAAAATGTTATTCTGAAAAATTATTTTTTACGAAAATATTTAATCAATAAATTTCAAATTAAAATTTAGACTCATAAAAAAATTTATTTTGACTAAAGCCAACACTATCAAAAGATATGATAAACTAAATGCAAATGCAATGTCGTGTCGTGTCGTGTCCTACGTGACAGAATAAATCCTATGAGCCAATAAAAAGTATGGAAATTACCTTTTCTGAGATGATGGACCGAGTCAAGAGCTCATTTGATGTAGACGGTCATAGAGAGCTTGGAGTAGGTAGGCGAGACACAATCTAGATTACAAAAAATATTTTGTCAAAATTCTAGTCCAACTAGATGAAGGTCTATATAGCTAAAGCACGAAAAGCAAACCCTAGGTTTGCTCTATATAGGTACCTTCAAACTCCCCTATTGGACTAATTTTGACAAAGCCCTTGAGTACATTAAATGATATACTAAGGTAAAATAATTCCTAAAATGTCCTACACAAAAGAGTATCTAACTACCCACCCATCCTAGAAATGAAAAGACTCGTCTCAAGACGACCAGCGAGAATACGTGCAAAACATAAATACACTATCTGGCGAGAAATCAAGTTAGTAGCACCTTCTCTATCAATATATTAAAAGACAGAATTGAAACATAATTAAATGTGCAGGAAATAAAAAATTGAAATATGTATGAAGAATATCAACAACACAAGAAAAACATATGTACTCAACTCTCCCCCGTTTTGACTAAATTAGATAATGGTATGAAGAAAAAATAGTAAGTGTTTATAAACTGCAAAATAAACGTCTCCTAAATTAAACATGGATTTAAGAGATACTGGTTATTAGTAGATACCTTTATACTAAAACCTCAAAGATCTAGTAATCAAGATGCAGAATAAACATAATCTAATATTCAAGTACAATCTCTCCAATCAAATGTTGAAGTTATTTCTAAACAAGAGTTATTATATGGCATAGAAAGCATATCAACAAGCTGAAAATCACAAGAAATAGAAGGAACTACCCTAATTTGTTTAGGAGTTTTTGGAGCATTAAACCGGTAAGAATATCCATTAGCGTCATAAAACTTGGTAACTCCATTTTGATTAAACTCACCTCCCCCATCATTGAATAAATCTAAGGGTTTAGCGGTGGTTAAGCCCTTAACCTCCTCGTTAGGATGCTTAATGATTTTCTCACCCTCGCAAGCGTCACAAACATTAGTTGGATATTTCTCCGACTTTAAAAAATCCATTTGAGGTCTCAAGTCACAAGTCCCAATCCAAATAGGTAAAGTTTTAAAAGGTTTTTGTGCCTTTCAGAATTTAGGATAAAATTTATCTTTCGAAAATATTTTCTTGTTGACGTGGGGTGTAGACATATTGAAGAAATTATTCCAATTGTTGTTAGTGAGTTGCCTACGAAAATTTGTAAATCGTTTCACGCTTCGGTTATGACTTTTAAAATGAGTACCTTTCTTGTGATTACTAAGGCATTCCCAGTTTTTGTGACAAAAAACATCACACCTAGTACAGAATTTACTAGAAGTAGGTAGGTTTGAATGGAAGTCTTTTACCTCTACATGCTTAGCATATTCATTACGAATAAATGGCTTTGGAGGTCTGTAGAGTCTCTTAGTAGGGGGCATTATTTTGACGTACATAGTGCTACAAAGTTCTGGATGAAATTTTCAATGTCACTTTCATAATCCCTTTCAATTAAAACTTGTTTTCCTTTAACCTTTTCAGACAACTTACTATCCAACCTAAGATCCATTTCTTCTTGGGCTTTTACAAAGAAGATTGGTCTACTTGGATCAACTTTTTCAAGAGGACCCTCATGTCCAAATCCTCTAGTATCACCATTATATCGTTGTTCAGCAAACAGTTTGTCAAGGTCAAAATATTTTATATCACGACTACAACACATTTTGAAAGTTATTTAACAAACTTGTTTGGATTTTTCAACTAGAAAAAGCGCTGCATTATATTTTTCTTCTAAAGAAGACAAATTTTCATTTAAGGTTGTAATCTGAAATTTAAAATCAAGTGACTGTTTTTCAAAATCAGATTTGACATTGCTCATTTCAATGGAATTTTGTTGAACGATCTTATATTCATTCTCTGTGGTCTCACTAAGCATTTTAACTAAATTCGATAATTCTTGTCTATTTTGCAAAGTCATGACCTACAATTCTGAGTAATCTTCATAGACAACAAAATTTTCATGATCATTTGTATCCGTGTGAGTAGTGTTGCTATCATTAGATTTAGTAACATATAGGGCACATTTATCATCAAACGGAGCAGTTATTTCAAGCATTGAAGGTTGTCTAGCTAACAAAGATTTAGAGCATTAATCAAATCAAGTACTTCATTATAATTAGAATCATCTTCGGAATCAGTCATTCCTACTAAGTACACATCTCCACAACAGTCATAAACTTCTCCTAAAAACACAAGGCAATTTGATTCAGAATTTCCTTGGTTATCTTCTGATTTAGAATCAGAAGAGTCATCCCAAGTTTTAGTTATGTGCGCCTTATGTTATTTAGAATGCGTTATCGAACACGAGTCATCCTAAGTTTTATTACAACTTCTAGTATGGGTATGGAATCTAAGGGAATGTTTGATAGATTTTAATTGATTTATTACTTCTAAAACAAAAGTGTAAAAGATGACGATGGGGTGAGAAGGAAAAAGGTGGAAAATAAAGAAGTTAACTAAAACTCATTAAAATGTAAGCAAAGGATACGAAAACGGAATTAGGATAACATCCCTTCCATGCGATAAACAACTGCAATTAGGATTTTTGGTTAAAAAATAATTAACCGTGCATAAACAGTTAATCATAAACATAACTCATGAAGATAGTTAAGCAAAAAATGCGAGATAAAACTTTCCATCGAAAGTGATCACAAGTGTATTAAAATCGAATTATCGCTTTAAATACTATTGTTTCATGACAAAGAAAGTTAAACGCATAATAAACCAATTTTTATACACGAGGTTTGGATTAAATTTACATTTACCCAAAACCTAACTTTTGAAGCTCAATGCCCATCAAGGGAAAAAACATGATCCCAACCCTTAAAGTAAATACTAAATATGATGGTGTTAACAATGCAATAATCCATTAACAAGCATGTAAAACTAATAAAACAATATTAATAGCGGTAGAATTTAAGGTTACCAAGGTTTATAAAAATAAACATGCAAGAAGAAAACAAATCTTGAAGAAGAACCGAAAAAGCTATTGAATTGAAGGTGCAAAAATTGTAAATTGTTCTCCTAGATGTTTCTCCTTGATTGGGATATTTTACATGAATAAAATCTAATTTAAAACAACCATAATGACTAAATATATAGTCTAGAAGTCATTTAGGAGATTCATGATAACATAAAACGCTACCGCATCACATAATCTGTAACGATTTTAAAGCGTGACAAATTTTTATCATGGATTCAGAGTGTTACTAATGGAGAATTGATTTTCCTAGGACCCGAATCGGTTCATTTTTCCAATGTTTCCCAAGTGATTCGTTGTGTGCTTGAAGTTCTTCCATTAACAATTCTTCCACTAAATTTTCTTTTCAAATTTAAATGTGCATAACTTCTTCACTATAGCTCGAATTGAGGTGTCATTTTTTCTAGTATTCTTATGAGTTCAATCTCTTCAACTTTATAGTTGGCTACTCCTTAGGGTTACAAATGAAAAATTATGAAGATGCCCTTCAACTTCGTTTCCTTTCTTTCTTTCATTGTTCGGTTTTTTTCCCATATTCATTTGCATGAAACACTTGTAAAGCACACAAAAAATACAAAAAAAATAAGAAATACGCAACAAAAAGGGTTAGTAGAATGAAAATGAGATAAATCGAGTCTACTTACACCGCATGGGTGTGATAAAAGCCTCTAAAATATGTGGAATAAATGCAAAAAATGTATTCCTAATCATGCAACCTTATAGTATGCCGCACATGCACCACCAGTAGTAGAGGGTACGTTTACTATGTGCGGGCTTGAGGTTAGGATTTTATTTGATATGGGGGCATCACTCTTTTATAGAGACCAGATTTTCATGGGTTATCGATTTATTAGAGACAACCAATAGTTTCCTTATGTGTGTGGAGTCACCATTGGGTAGTGGGTTGCTTATACACTCGATCTGTAGGTGTGTGGACAACGATGTGGGTAGATTATATTTAGCTGCCAACCTTATCGTGTTAGATATGGAGGGATATGACGTCATTTTGGGTATGGATTGGTTAGCTGGATACCAAGAAATGGTGAATTATTTTGAAAGGACTATTGTGTTCTCAATTTTAGGGCAGGAGATGTTCTTAGTGGCGATGCCTCTTCCCGAGGGAGGGGCGAGCACACATTTGTATTACATTGAGGAGGAGACCTCACAGGGGGTTGTTGCCTCTCTAGACTCGATTCCAGTAGTGCAGGAGTTTGAGGACATATTCTAGGAGACACTCGAGCTGCTGCCTAGACAGAAATTTGAGTTTGTTATTGACTAAGCATAGGGTATAAGGCCTATCACCCGAACGCCTTATTCCATGGACCCATATAAGATGAGGGAGTTGAGAGAGGATATTCAACAGCTTTTGGGGTAGGGTTTCATCAGACAGAGTACATCACTGTGGGGTACGTCGGTATTGTTTGGCAAGAAGAGGGATGGATCGCTTCGATTATTTATAGATTATAGGGAGGTGAATAAGGTCACGATCTAGAATAAGTACCCGCTGCCTTGAATCGATGATCTATTTGACCAGCTGATCCTCTCAAATTATTTTATAGAATAAGCACCCCCTGCCTCAAATTGAGGATCATGCCAAGCATCTATAAATTATTTTATAGACACTACGGGAGCACCGGTTATACACCAATTTGAGAAGTGTGGGTTTTAGCTTCGAGAGGTGCAGTTTATGGGCCACATTGTGTCTGATAGGGGTATTGCGATTGATCTAAGAAAGGTGTTGGTGGTGAGGTAGTGGGGACAATCCATGACACCGACCGAGGTTCACTATTTTCTGGGTTTGGACGGATACTATAGATGATTCATTCTAGTTTTCTTGAAGATTATAGATCAATTGATGAAATTGACTCCCAAGGGGGTGCCGTTTGTTTTGGACGACCATTCTTAGTTAGCTTTCGATGAGATAAAAGAAAAATTGACCTTAACACCTGTACTTCACTGCATAGAGGAGGAGTGGAGTATCGTGTATACACAGATACATCCTTACAGGGATTTGGGAGTGTATTAAAGTAGGAGTAGAGGGTTATAGCTTATGCATATCGTAAGCTTAAGCCCCATGAGAGAAATTACCCCACTCTTAACTTGGAATTATTCATGGTTGTATTTGCCCTGAGGATTTGGAGACACTATCTTTTGGGGGAGTAGTTTGCCTTATTAACGGACCATAAATTTCTTCAATATCTTTTCACAAAGAAGGATCTGAAAATGAGGCAAAAGAGGTGGTAGAGTTTGTGAAGGATTACTAGTTTGATATTCAATATCATCTTGGGAAGGCTAAAGTGGTGGCTGACGCGTTAAGTAGATGACCTTTTGGAGAGATAGAGGAGGTTTGGAAGGTGAAGTGGAGTGAGCTTCGGCATAATGATAAGGTTTCCAAATCTTATATGTTTGTATTAGCTGTTATGACTGATATTATTATGAGGGTGGTGAAAGCCTTATATGGGGATTGGTATTTCTAGGACAGAGTTTGTCTATTGTTAGCTGATGGGGCAGAGTCGTATTCGATCAGTTCAAAGGGATGTCTGCATTTTAATTGGAGACTCCTGATTCCATAGGATGAGTATTTTAGACATGTAGCAATGCCGGAGTCTCATGGGTCCAGATTCATGGTACATCCTGATAGGGATAAGATGTACCACGATATGCGTAGGCTGTATTAGTGGTCGAGGATGAAATGAGACATAGCGGAGTTTATCTCAAAGTGTGATACCTTCCAGTTGGTGAAGGTAGACAATCAAAGACTGATAGGGTGTTAAATACACTCGAGATTCCACCGTGGAAATGGGAGAGCATATCGATAAATTTTATTATCGGGCTACCGATATCGCAGCAAGGTCACGACTCGATGCGGGTGATAGTATATGGATTGACCAAGGTGGCCCATTTCCTTCCAGTTCGTATAGATTTTGAGATGAGGTAGTATGCACAGTTGTTAATCGTTGAGATAATACGACTACACGGGGTTCCGATTAATATTGTGGTCGATCAGGATAAGATCTTTGTGTCCGATTTCTGGCAGATCTTTTAGGAGGCGATGGACACATATTTACGATTGAGTATATCATATCATCCAAAAATGGATGGATAGATGGAGGGAATCAATTAGATGCTTGAGGATATGACGGGGATGTGCATACTTGACTTTGGGGGAGGATGGGAGCAGTATCTCTCATTAGTGGAGTTTGCATATAATAACTCCTACTAGTTCACCATTGGCATAAAACCATTTGAGGTAATGTACAATCTTACTTATCGTTCTCCCACTTGCTAGTTAGAGGTGTGGGACAACAAGATATTAGGGCCATAGATGATTCTGAATACCACTGCTAAGATTGAGCTATTTCGAGGGTGCATCTGGATAGATCAGGACATGTAGAAGAGTTACACCAATGCATATAAGAGGCACATTAAGCTTGAGGTTGGTGTCCAGGTATTGGTATGGGTGTCTCGTATGAAGGGGGTAATTCAGTACGAAAATAAAGGGAAGCTAGTACCGAGATATGTGGGACCGTTCCAGATTATTGAGAGGGTGGGACTAAGGGCATAAAGGCTGGGACTGCCAAAGCACTTACAGGGGATTCATGACGTGTTCCACGTGTCATCAGTGAAGAGATACCAGAGGAGCAAGAGTGATTTTTGGCACGTTCCATAAGAGGAGATCGACTTGTATCCAGACATCTCATATAAAGAGAGACTAGTAGCTATACTTGATCATAGTGAGCGTAATCTTTGGTCTAAGGTGGTGACCTTAGTTCGAGTTCAATGAGGGAACCATAATTTGGATGAGTCAACGTGGGAGAGAGAGGATGACATGTGAGAGCAGTATCCAGAGTTATTCACCACATGTATATCCCAATTTTGGGGGTGAAATTACTTTATAAGGGGGGAGTAGGGGAATATGTAACACTCTGTATTTCGGAGTATTTAGAATTTATTTAAGTTGATATTTTTAAATTACACGTGTGACGTAATTTAATGGAATTAAATATTATGTGTTAATTATAATATTAATCACGAGAGACAATGGTTAATATTTATGGAATAAAGTTATTAAGTGAATAGTAAATGATTATTTTACGTCATAGCGAGTGATGGCGACGTGGTAGTATATTATCTCAATCGAGATTCGTGTGTAGATTATTTGGGACTGAGATAGAAAATTTGCTTAGAGTGACTTGAATGGTGATTTCGAGGTTACGGTTGATTCTGAATGGGTCGAAATAGTCAAAATAGTTTACCCAATGGTTGTGATTTTTTTAGTCATAATCGAGCCCACACGGGGGTGTTCAGGTCATTTGGGCTTGGCCCGTTAGCCTAATTTCAGGATTAGGGTTAATAAAACTATGTCTAATTAGTTGGGGAAACAACTAAGCACATTCAAAACCCTACGAAATCAAGAGGAGGCCATTAGAGAGGAAAAAGAGAGAATTCTTGGAGATTTTCCACTTTCTTATATCATCTTTCCCACTAGAGTGCAATTGGAAGGAAATGAAGGTATCCTCATCACATACAACACGCAATCAGACCTGCAAATTTAAGGCAAGTGTTTATCTTGCATGTTTTTTAATAAGTTATAACACCCATGTAGTGGAGGTTTTATAATATCATTATTTAAATTATTTCTTGGGATTTAAGTGAATAAAACTCATGAGTTGGGGAAGGGAATGCATGTAGAATGAATCCACATATGTAAAGGACATGAAATCAGAAAATATATGATAATTATTATGGAAGAAATCTTAGTAAATGATTAATTATGAATGAAGAACACATAAACTAGGGTTTTTGTAGAAATCTGGGTTTTATTCATTCTTGGGTAAAATTAGTATGGATTTAATGTGTTATCAACGTTTAAAATTACTTACATGCCCTTATTTGATGTTGGGTTGGAGCATACTGGAGTTTTGTTATATAATACTAAAGTTATGATGAACAAAAATGGTGGAAAATGCGACATCGTAACAAATAAGATGACCTGTATCATTTCGAATCGATTCTTCTTAAAGAGTGAATCGATTCCGTCCTTTCATCGAATCGATTCGGTTACCCAGAACTTAAAAAATGCTTCCTACTATGACTTTCACAGATTTGTGGGCCACACTACCGACCGATGATTCCATCTCAGAAACGTTATTCAAGGCTTGATTGACTTGTGTCTCATCCCTCCACCAAACTATTCTAAATCTCATACACCAATAACCAATTTCTCGCACATTCAAATGCAGTATTCCTATAGAATGACCCAGAATTTGATCCATCCACTCAAATTATACCAAGAAAAACACCTATTATCTCACCCAAACCTCTTAAAATTTGCCTGTATTTTCTCTTACAACCTTCATGGTTCATCGATCAAGCTTTGTCACTCCTCATAAGGGTCCACATTGTCATCCGCACCCAAGTGTAAATACCTGGAATTACCAATGGTATTGAACCAACTTCTAAAGTTTGGGATGAAATTTCCCATTGAGATAACCATCGACTGTCAAAAATTCAGTAGCCTATTCATGGAAGCCCAAAAATGGGCTCGAGAAGTAGATGAATGTGTGGTACCTATCGAATAAATTAGTTTAGACGACGTTGTACAGATCATGTGCGATATGTTTCGACAGACCAATGAGATGTGCAACATTTACGAACTACTCACTGCATTGAATCTCCAAGGGTGGTTGGTCCCTTTACTCCTACACCTCCACATTGAGTGGGAAGATTTATACAAGGAAGACGTTGAGGTTATTGAATGCACCAATTTCTCTTAGCAAGAAGACATTGTCACCACCAGATGGGGGATAAAATTGACAGCTCATATGATGAACCAAGTTAGGGAAAAATCAGTCCAGCAATCCGCATATGGGGAATAATACCCTTCAAATACTTATCACTGCGGCGGGTATTATGATGGGTATAGATATTCAACTTTGTGATAAGATTGTCCCAAACATAACCCTCATGGCAATATCAATGCGATATAGATGTTCAATAACATGCATTTGATGCCCGAACTGGGGTCGGGGTGACGTCAATAAGGGATACTTGAGCCCATAGGTCTGGAAGAGGCCTTTCCCCCTATATGGCCTGGGTTATTAGCCTTTACCAAAAGAACTCAAAGTGCTCTACCAACCACGACTAAAAAGGTGTTTGGAAGATCTAAAGACTTTTTGGAGAGGCTCTTTGAATGGAAGATTTATCAAGGAAGGTGAAGACTTCCCTTTTTGCATCTTCCCTGAACCATAATATGACCATACTGATAAGAAGATGGAAGTGGGGATGGAAATATTCTTTTTAAACACCAAATACTGGGCCAAAGACTGCGAATATTAAGTGCTACCTCTCACTAAGAAAGCCATAACAGTTACCAAGGTCTCTAAGAAAAGTGATTCCAAAGACTCCTTCAACCTAAAGACACTGGGACTGACTCTCTGTATGATCCATTTAGGTGCTACACTAATGAACCTGTCTGTTCTGATCAAGGCTGTTGGTGGGCTTCTTCTCAATTGGAATGTTATACCAATCCATCCTGTTGACATTCAACCCAGCCTTGTTGTTTATCCTATCTCTTCACCTATTATTGCTTCTCCTTATTCTGATATCAATGTAACTGAGACATCCTTTAATAATTTTCTCAATTATGTTTTTCTCGAATGTGAAATAAACGAGGATTTTGAGTATCTTATTACACCTTACATTAATTGTCTTGATTCTAATCAAACCCTTGATGATGATGACTTTGCAAATGAAAAATTCTTAACTGGTCTTAAAAAGGTTAATAATAAACAACATGATCATGTTTAAATTAATGAGTATGAAACTGTGGTTATTAATCTAGGTTCTAGTAGCCAACAATGCGATATTAGGATGGTGTCCACCCTTAACGAGCTTGAGCGTTCGTAATTCAAAGATGTACTGAAGGAATTCATGGATGTATTTGCATGGTCCTACAATGACATACTCGACATCATTCCCAAAATAAGTCATCATGTGATACCGACATTCCCATAATGAAAGTCGATCAAACAAAATCTAAGGAAGCTCCTCACCAAATGGTTGCTCAAAGTCAAAGAATAGGTAATCAAGCGGTTAAACGTAGGCTTTATCCGCGTGATCAAATATCCCACATGGTTCACCAACATCGTCCCTGTGCCGAAATTAGAAGGAAAAGTCCGCATGTACATCGACTACTGGGATTCGAACAAAGCATCTCCAAAGGACGATTACTCATTGTGCAGCATCGATATGATTGTGGACAACACAGCAAGCCACGCCCTCAATTCATTCATTGATGGATTCATCGGATACAATCTGATTAAGATGCACCCTGACCATCAGGAGAAAACCTCATTCATCACCCCTTGGGGAGCCTTTTTCTATACTGTCATGCCATTCGGACTCAAGAATGCTTGGGATACCTACCAAAAGGCTTTCATAACCATCTTGTATGATTTGATACATAAGTAGTTCTATGTATACATAAATGACGACATCATTAAGTTTAAGACTCGGTAAGGTCACGGTCCCTCCCTTTGAAAGTTCTTCAAATGACTACGGCGATACCAAATGCGGCTAAACCCATAGGAATGCATTTTCGGCGAAACTTTTTGGAATTATGGTTTGCGAGTAAATAATTGAAGCAGACCCTACTGATAGGCACCTAAAATGTCTATTTTATAACCCGAATAGATGCATTTTAGTCACTCGTTTTAATTAAATTGGCCTTATGTCTTTTTATTATTTTTCAGGTCAATCAACAGTCGCAACATCTAATAATGCTAAATCAAGACAATTGCGACTCCATAGCGGTCAGAAGCGTTAATTGAAGAAATTCAAAGCGGCGATGAAGTCAAAAGTCAAGTTTGACCTTCCACCGATGAGTTTCGATGTCCCAAACCTACCCCGCTTTGAATTTCACCGATGAGTTCCGACTCCACGTGTGTTTAGTTTGTGCCTTTATTATTTTTCTAGATTTTTATTTTGATTCGTTTTATTTTTAGGATTTAATTTCTATTGTTATATTTCTTTATTCTGATTTTAATTTTTATTAGTTTTTAATTTTTATTTTATTTTATTATTTTTCTTAGGATTAGTTTTTAGAAATTTATTTTATTTTTCTTTAGTTTTTAGTTTTAAATTATTTAGTTAGGATTTTTAGTTTTTATTTTTAGTTTTTATAGATTTTTTTTATTTCTTTTTATTTTTGAGTCTCTTAGTAATAGATTAGAATTTTATTTTTAGATTTTACTTTTTTATTTTAGTCTAGTTTTATTTTTTTAGGTAGTGTTAAACATACACAACACACTCACTTACACCCAATCCAACACACCTAACACACACACTAACTAAACCCCTTATTATTCACCTTCTTCCTCACATCTCACCTCTCTCTCTCCTCAAACCCCATAACGAAAAACAACAACCCTTACTCGAACCCGAAAACCAATAACATATCGCCCAAACCCAAAGCAAACCCGAAACGGATACCCCATGAAACGGGGACCTGTACTCGCTTAAACCCATCTACCATTGACTCGAGCTCCTAAATCGCTACTCCTACCCTAAAACCCACTTCTTTCACACCTGTTGAGCCACTTACCCCGACTTTGTCAACTCCCATATCAGAAAACCAACCCACCTCACCTGCTCCGATCCAACTCGAATCCACACCTGTCCGGATCCTGGTCGAACTAAGCTCCAACCCAGTCCTTTACCTCAAACCCATATCCAAACCAACCTCCAACCAAAGTACCTTAATCCATATTCCAAAAAAAATTGGATCAAATCATTTCCATTTCATTTTTCTTCTTTGACTTGGCTCCAAAAAAAATCCCAACAAAATCTTTCAAGCCAGCATCGTGGGTTATAAAAGGGAAGAAGGAGACTCACACACAGAGTAGAACTGAACGGGAGATAGAAAAAAAAAAGACTGCAGAGGGTGCACAAAAAGTAAAAATAAATAAAAAAATTAGTTTAGGATTAGAAATTTTTTTAGGTTCAATTTTTAATTCTAGTTTTGTAATCGAGTTGATTTTTTGTGACAAGTTTGGGATGTGTGTTTATGCACACAATTGACACGCAAAATTATTGTGTATTGTATTTCTTTCTCTTCTCTTTAGTTTCTTGTTTGTTAATTGTGCTTATGATGAAATTTTAATCATGTTTGGCTAAACACCCCATTCAAGGGGTGGGATGAAACGCGTATGGAGATTTAAATTGATGAACTAATTTTTCATTGATTTGTTCTAGGCTAATTAAATTAGAAAAAATCACACATTAATTTATGTAATGAGAGTTAATAAATTAATGTTGAAAATTGATATTTGATTTTTTTGATTTGACTTAGAGATAGGTCCTATTCTTAAATTTAAGTATTAATTATTTGTGTGCAATCAAAGATCTGTACATTTTTTTATGAATTGATCTTATTGGATAATTTGTAATAACAAGTATGAATCTTTTTTTTTATGTGGTGATAATTCCTGATTTAATTGCTAAAAAGATAAAATTGAATTTAGGATTGTAATGAGAGTTAAGTTTTAAATTCAATATTATTTTGAACTATTCAATTGAATAATTAGGACATTAAATTAAATTGACTACGCGGTGTAATCCCACCTCTTGTTTCTTCTCATAAATTCTAAACTAGATTACTTTTTGATTTTTTGCGTATAAAAAAAACATTGAAAAAATTAAAAACACAAAAAGATTATTTTTATAAAAATTGAAGTTGCAAGTTTTCACGATAACCGTTTCATCAATTGAAATTGGATTGATACCAGAATTTACCACAATACTAAATTTTTAACAAGTTTTGTAGGTGATTTCAAGGGAATTTTGATACTCGAAGTTTGACCACAATGACTGACGAATCAATCAAACAAGCACAAAACAGACGAAGTATCACCTGCCAAGATGAAATCCATACTTGAAATGCCACCACCCCGAACAAAGGAGGAAGTCTGGGGATTCTCGGGTAAAATTCAATACATCAATCGGTTCATCAGAAAATTGACTTTAATTTGTGAAACCAACTTCAAACTCCTTCGGAAGGATTCTACCAAAGTTTGGAAAGAGGCCTATCAGTAAGCCTTCAGCAGATTCAAGAAATGCCTTACCCGACCTCTGGTATTTATGCCTCCGGAGTCAGGTCTACCCCTACTCTTGTACTTAACCATAACAGATACTGTGACAAGGGATTTTCTATCACAATATATCAAAGAATTCCAAAAATAGAGGGCCATCTACTACGCCTGTCAAAATTTGGTCAGATACGAAGTCAACTACACTGCTTTGGAGAGAGCATGTGTTGCTCTGGTTTGGTTCACTTAAGAGTTACAACATTACATGCTTGTATTTCCCATTAGACTTGTGTCCCATATGGATCCCATCAAGTACTTGCTAGAAAAGCCTTCCCTATCCAACTGAATGTCCCGATGATTGATGTTTCTAGCCGAGTTTGATATTGTTTACATTACTCAGAAAGCGATAAAATGGAGAAACATCTTCTACTACCTTACTTACTACCCTATGGAAGAAGCCGATGTTTGGGTCTCTAAATTACCAAATGAAGATATTCTCTGCACCTCTTAGGAGGACCTCCAATGGCAAATGTTCTTCGATAGAGTTTCTAACAAGAAAATATATGGCATTGGGATACTCTTAATGGCCTATGATGACTCTCACACTCCCATTTCCATCAAGCTAGATTTTCCCTACACCAACAATATGATCGAATATGAGGCATGCATTGTAGGCCTCAAAGTTACCCTCAAGAAAGGTATTAAAAACCTAGATGTCTACGGGGACTCTGCCCTCATCATCGGCCAAGTCCTTAGAAGATAGAAAGTCAATGACAAAAAACTCATACCCTTCCACGCCCACCTAGAAGCGATGGCCTCCGATTTCCAAGATATCACCTTCCACAACCTGCCTCATGCAAAGAACAACTTAGCCAATGCCCTTGCTACCCTAGCCTCCAAGGTTGACATGGCCAAAGGAATATCGATGGCCCCTTTCCTAGTCCAAAAATAAGCTATGCCAACCCACTACTACCATATTGAGCTTGTCACCGAGGAAGATTTTGATATGGACGGGTTCTGCTACTATGACATTTGGCGCCTCCTTAAGCATGATATGTATCCCCAACATTACAGGGCTGCTGTTAAAGAAATGATGCAGGAGATCCACATCGGGAATGCGGACCCCATATGAACGGTCATGTGCCTACTAAAAAAATCATTCATCAAGGGTACTATTGGACCACTATGGTTTAGGATTGCACCGCCTATGTTCGAAGATACCTCAAATGCCAGCAACACTTACCTCCTCAGGAATTAGACAACATGACTTCTCCCTGGCCATTGTCCACCTGGGGAATTAACATAAAAGGAAATGTCACACGCAAAGCTTCATATGGGCATGAGTTCATCCTAGTCTCCATTGATTACTTCACCAAATGGGTCAACGTCGAGTCATACGCAGTGTTGAATGCCAAGAAAGTGACCAAGTTTATCAAAAAGAACATCATCTATCGATATGGAGTTCCCCAAGAGTTAGTATCAGATAATGGGTTACAATTTGAAGATGAGGTCACAAAACTAGTTGACAAATACGGGATTTAGAGATACAATTATTCTCTCTACTGACGCTAAATCAATGGTACTATCAAAACTGCTGATAAAAACCTCAAAGGCATCATTAGCAAAATGATCGAGAGCTATAGAGATTGGGTCGAACGAATCCCTAACTCCCTCTAGGACTACCATACTTCTGTTAGAACATCTACTGCGGTTACCCCTTATTCTTTGGTATACGGTATGGAAGCAGTCTTACCCATTGAGATTAAAATACCTTCCCTACACGTCATGCTCGAGAGTAGAGCTAGGGATGAAAATTGGCAGCAGAGTTTCTTTGATGGATTATCACTCTTGGATGAAAAGAGGTTGAAGGATCTATAATTCAAGGCTACCATCACCGGATAACGCAATCATTCAACCAAAAAGTCAAGGTATGTGGTGTCCAGGAAGAAGACTTTTCCCTCAAGAAGATCATAGAACACGTCTGGGATCCCAGAGAGAAATTCAAGCCGAACTGGAGCGCCCCCTACATAGTGAAGAAGATTCCATCAGGCGGAGCCGCTATGCTAAAAGACCTCTATGGAGAAGAGATGGCACGTCCAGTCAGTCTAGACGATCTAAAAATATTCTACCCTTAGTCCATAATCTCGACGCACTATGACTCTTTTCATCCCCCTTTTATTCAAAAAAAAATCTTTACATTTCTCTTTACCCATAACTATATGGGGCCTGATCCTCTCAAATACATTTTTTCTTTCAAAATGTAACTCAAAAGTTTTTTCCCGAACCCCCAAAGGTACGTAAGAAGCTCATACACCTTACATGGGCACGATCCCCTTCTTTTTAATAAAATGCTATTCTTTCTAACCTCTGAGGACGGTGGTCCATTTTATCATTTACATGAACAAAAGAATTATGTATGCCTTAGCGATTGGTATAGATAACTCAAATGAAAAACACATCAAGAGGCACAACAAAATATGTTGAAAATCATTTTTATTTCAAATAAGGAAATATGACACATTACATTTAGTATCAACGAGGGGAGTTAAATAACCCGCCTTTTTCACTAACTCAAACTAGTATTATTCAAAAACCTTGTCAAGCTACACTAAATTTATTTCAAAAAATAAAACCCCTAAAAAATGTAGTCTCTCCCCCAACTTCATAAAGGCTTCACAAAAATTACCCTCATCTTCACAAAAGCTTCACAAAAATTATCCCCAGCTTCAAAAAATCCTATCCAGAATTTCCAGAAAACCCAACCTCATCATTATTTTTATCTCCTGAAGATCCCCAGGTCTCCCCTGTACGGTTAATATTCTTAATGTTCTCCATGGATAGGTACCCCTGACCAGTCTTGAAAAAACCACTACCCCCTTCATTGTGTTGAAAAGCATAAACCACCTTTGTCCGGTCTCTTCCGCTAAGATCTTCTCTACTACTCGTTTCCACAACCACTTCAGATAGTCCCTGGACATATGACATACCCTTTCTACAGATTGAGATGGATGGGTGGACGTTAGATAACTCTCCCATAAAGAACCCAACATCATGCATCGGGATTCAGTTAGTTCCTCCACCATAAAGAAGTATAGTGTGTGAGGAGACACTTTTTGCTCCCACCATACTTGGTGCAGAAGCCGACAAGGGAAATTGAACGAAGTTTTTCATAGCCCAACTAACCACATATATCGATACTCTTTTAGCTTTAGAACAGGCTACAATTCTCCTCACCATGGCACTGATTAACGAAGACATCATGCTCCATGCTCCATAAACCAGTTGACTCAATTCTTTATGAATGGATCGAAACTCAGAATATAACAAGCAAAGAAATTAAGCATACCCTCTAAAGGTTACTCAGGAGGGGCTTCCAAATGAAACCTCTCAGTAAGACACAAGAACAACATCACTGGGCTCCCCTTAGAAAAGCAGAATGACCTTCTCTCCAAGAATCAAGACCATCAAGAGTCTCAGCCAGTATCAGCTCCAAAGGACTACGACGGTAAGACATCCGCGCTATTATCACAGCCAACTGGAGATCCATCATTAAGTCCCCCATCACTAGCAAAAGCCTCACAATAAGTTCCATGGCAACAACTCTTGCAAAGCCAGCATCACCAAAATCCTTCACAATCAATCCCTAATAGCTACTGAACATCTATAGGAGTGACAATACCCTCCCCAAAGCCAAGATAAAAAGTATGGGTACTGTCACACCACCTCTCTCCCAAAGCAACACTATAGTATGCGACGTCTCATCCAAAATAATAGAACTTCAAGGTACACCTGCATCAAAATCCCTCACAGCTTCCCCATCAAAGTTATCGGCTCTCTAAAATTACAAGTTCCCAGGAGAGTAACTCCTCATAACACATTTAGGTCCTCAAAATTGATCTCGACCTGCAAAATCGGTCCCTCAACTTTATATCCTCGAAATTGACCTCAATCTATAGTATTGGTCCCCTCAACTTTAAGTTCTCATAATCGACCTCGACCCATAGAATTGGTCCTCACAAATTTATGTTCTCAAAGTGGACCTCGACTCGCAGAATCGCTCCCCTCAGCTTTAGGTCCTCAGTATTGACCTCAACCCGTAGAATCAATCATCATAACTTTAGGTCCTTAGAATTGACCTCGACCTACAGAATCGGTACCTATAACTAGGGCTGTGTTTTTTTTCGAACATTTCGATTTTTTTGATATCCGATTCGATATTTTTCAATTTTGGAATGTATATAAGGTTTTCGATTTTCAATTTTTTCGAAAAAAATAGAATAAAAAATTGGAAATAATTCTGAATTTTCGATTTTCCAATTTTTCCGAAACTATGCCGATCCGATTTTTTCGAATTATTTTCGATTTTTTTTATTTATAATTTTTCTAATTTTTTTAAACATTCGTATATGTCCCACATCGGCTAGAAGAGGAAGAGAGGCCAAAAAAAGTCCTCTATAAAAGGAGAATATCCCTCTATCCTCTACACAAATGAAAAAAATGGGTAAATCCTTACATATTTACATGTGGGGTTAAATCTTTTTTTCGATTTCTTTAAAATGAGAATTTCGAGTAATCGAAAATCCTATATTAATTTTTTTGAAACTTTGGAATTTCCGAAATTTCTCAATTTTTAGTTTATTTTTTGAATTTTTGAATTTTTCCGATTTTCCGATTTTTTCGAATTCGGAAACTTTTTTGATTTCAAAAAAATTGGATAGGAAATTGAAACAAATATTTTATTTCTGAAAAAATTAGAATTTGTTTTGAAAGGTCATTTGTCGATTCGATCCGGCCGAAACACAGCCCTACCTATAACTATAGGTCATCAGAATTGACCTTGACCCGCAGAATCTGTCCCCTCAACTTTAGGTCCTTAGAATCGACCTTGACCCACATAATTGATATAACTTTGGGTCCTCAGAATTGACCTCGACTCGTAGAATCGATCCTTAAAACTTTAGGTCCTCGAAATTGTCCTTGATCTGAAAAATCGATCGCTACAATTTTAGGTCATTAGAATCGACCTTGACCCGCATAATCAATATCTATAAGGTTAGTTCCTCATAATTGACCTTGACCCACAGATAGTCCTCAAAATTGACCTCGACCAGCAGAATCGGTCCCCTCAACTTTAGGTCCTCAGAATTGACCTCGACCTATAGAATCGGTCATCATAACTTTAGGTCCTCAAAATTGGCCTCTATCCTTGAATCGGTCATCACCGACATAATTTTAGGTCCTAAGAATCGACCTTGACTCGCTGAATCGGTCACCCTCATCTCTTTAATCTGCAGATTTGACCTCAAACACTCTCTTTCCCAATGTTAATGTGTTGTCTATTCGACGACCTTCACTTGTTCCAATCTCACCCGTAGAGGAAATATATATACACCCCATTATAGGGCCATCTAAGCATCTCCTTAGGTTCCTAGAACTTCCACCTTCACCATAAACCTAGGTTATACTCCGAGTACTAATATGGAGTCCACCTGGCACTCCCGTGCCTTGTTTGACTATCGATCAACTTTCTTGCCTAAGATAGATCTCATTCGATCTTTAAAGGGCCTTGAATCCACTTTCCAATGGTTTTCCCCATGTGCAAATAGATCATATGTTTCAGACAAACGGTCCATTTCCCCTTTAAAACTGATTGAGAGGCTATCGGGCTCTCCCGAGCCCCATTTTTCTCTGATAAACTTTCCAACTTGAGCGAAGCTCTTTCGATCCTTGAAGGTCTCTGAGTCCATTTTCAAATGGTCTGCCCCCTTCTTGAATTGACCTTATGATATGGATGAAGGACCCATTTTACTCCGAAGGGTCATCGAGTACTTTTGGGGCCTTTTTGACTTGGGTCAACTCTCCGAATCTAGCAAATATCTTTGGAACATCCCATGTGCTAGATGTTGACTTGGGTCTTAAATATTCAAGATCAACTTCAACGCTTCAAAAAAATGTGCAAATATTTCACTCTCCCTTTAAACTCTCGTATTTTCGCATTAGTTACATAATTCTTATTTAGACTTTCATTTTATTAGACCGCACATACTAATATCCAAATTTTTTATTAGAAGTATTGCACATACTATAGTTTCTATAAAAAAAACACAAGAAAAATAGGGTTTTCTTGTAAATTCCAAATGGGGATTTTTCACACTAAAATATCCTTTTTACACACAAATATAAGAAATGTCCTCAATTGGATTTATGGGATAAACCCCACCCCATGTTATATGCGAAGTACGTGGTTTTTTATGCCATTTTACGCTATGTACGGATCTCAGGTAAAATTCGATATTCGAGTCCTAGCCTTTTATTTTCATATCATATATTTGTGATTCGTGCTTGTGTTTTGTCCAAACTACGCCATCGTCCTCCTATAAACGATCGGCGATTCAACAAATGCACACATAATATTTTGATTACTATTTTTGGAACATTCCCAAGGATGACCTCACTCCACCTTTATCCATGACGCGAGTCGAGTAATTCCACTCTTCATTTATATCTACACGCACACACTTTACGGAGTTATTAAGGAGAAAAACAACACATGCCCATGAAAGATCAAAAGGATCGAATGGGAGCCTAACGCCTTCCCATTCCATAACTTAGACCCCGAATACTTGAACTAATTGGTTTTCAAGCATTAGTATGTCTTTGATATCGTTCTCTTGAGGCAACAATATTTCTTTTGCCTGTTTTGTGCAAAATAACCTGACGACTCTATCTCTATACATCACCCCAATATATGACGGTTGAAGTGCCTCGAGGAAAGGCACAGGACCCCTACTTGCACACGTCGACCGAGAGGGATAGACATGGTTCCATTATAAATATATTCCTAAAATAATGTGCTCCTGAAGAGCTAAATTGAAATGCAAAATATCAAAATGAGGAATTAAAAAATTAATGACATTGGGATAATTAGTTATTGTCTCGGCCTACAAATCGAGCATGGAACACAGATCCATTTGTCAAATGGATTGAAAAGTGTTGAATTGATTTAAAAATATATTGAGCACACCATTTTGTATAGCGATGGTCTTTAGTCTTTGGATATTGAAATACATATATCATGTTAAAGAGGGTGATAAATATTAATATGGTCAAGAGGTACCTTATTTTCAAGTTATTATTGCATTATTAAATTTGGTACAGAAGTACCATACTTGTAGATTATTATTATGTTTTTATACACATCACAATCCAAAATCCCAGATGTATTATTGGAAGTCAATCTCTTGGTAATAAATTGTGATAACCCGCCAATTTTAGTACCTGGTGGCCAATCATTTATTAAAATAAAACAAGATTCCAGAATGGTTTCATTCTCAACATCACTTTTGCAACAAGCAATAATAATATAACGAATAAAAATGATACACAAAATGAACATAATAAATCATCATGCATAACACCTAAATAAGTGTAAACCGAATAAACCATCGGTCACCAAATAGTAAACATCCAACTGAAACAAATTGATAAAAACTAAATACTGAAATATTTCTCAGACATAATATATACTCCTAACCAAGGAATGGAGAATACGCCCAAAATGAAATACTCAAAATGATAAATATCATATCTAGAAATAATGAGATAAGGTGGTTAAATCAATCTTGTAGCGTCCATAGCTACTGTAATGGTAGAAAGGATAAATCCTTGTTGTCTTGGTTGTTGCTAAACATCTGGGGTTTTATAAAGGAAAAAAAGAAAAATAATTTACCAACGGGTAAAAGGTCGAAAAGTCTAAATATATTTAGCAAGTAATTAATTGTTTTGAACCGATAAAACACGTAGTGTATTAGTTTCATAAATAATTAACCGGCAGCACTCACATGAGATAAAACCTCAAGTCTCATCTATAATGCACACCTAACCCATTCATTTTATTTTCCTAAATGAATTACCCAGTCCAACTATAACATATATCCACTATCCAAGATTAATCCAATCAGTTGTCTATATTAGCTAAGTATAAACTACTATCACCAAGTATATGTTCATAAATAGTTTCGTAGTGACACACGTGCTATAGGTACTTATTCACACAATAAATATAACATGGATACACTTGTTCTATAACAAATATATACATTACATCATATAAGCATACATACATACATACATACATACATACATACATACATATATATATATATATATATATATATATATATATATATATATATATCACTCGCTATATATGTATAACTGTATTCCCAGAGTATGGACCTCACGGATACATCCATTGCGTGCTATCAGGCTCCAGGCATCACGCATCATACTGAGACACCAGGTCGGAATCTAACCATTGAACCTAAACATACACAAATATTATATTGGCAATTATAAACATATGTTCAGGGGTCGCAATCGTACCACATCGAACCCAACTGGTATCCAAACCAACACCTATCCTCTCACATGAATAGTGGTCATGCAATAGTACTATGGCTTAGAGAATCAATTTGACAATTGCTGGTCAATGCTTGGGTGGACTTCCCATTACGCGTAACCTCCTCAGATAGCACTACCGAGTAGGTATGTTCATATAAACAAGTGGCATACACACATATGTATATATACACATAACTCCAATATATATATATATATATATATATATATGGTACTGAGCTCGTATGCATAACCCACAACGCACTAGTCCCCGAATCCCGAAGTTCGAACCAACTTCCTAATTATATATCTAAATGTTAACTCACTTGAATTCCCAGTTAGCCTCACTTCAACACCTCTATTTTCTTATAACACATACCAAACCCTAGAAATCATTCTCCAATAGTTCCACAATATGACGAAAGCCCTTACAGTCATTGCCCATGATCTAACGGGTCAAAACAACACATGGACAAAAACTAAGTAGGCCAGCAAATCGAGTCAGTTCTCTTGGCAGACCAAATTGGTAAGGTTGAGCGAACCAGTTCACTCTCTTAGATTGCTAGGTTGCTTGTCATCTTTTTCCTAGGGTTTTTCTCCTCCAAACCCTCCAATAGAGGTCCTAATCCACCATAAACATAAATTATCCTCCTACGTCATTATACTAACATTCTAGAAGTATTATATCATATAATTAACCCCGAAACCCATATTAAAACCCTAGGATTATAAATTAAACATCAATTCTATCAAACTCAAAATTTACCCAAATTAGATTTTCATGAATTGAACCTTTCTAAAAACGTTCTACATGCTCATCATTACAAATCCAGAATTAATTTTAAAATTCGTACATGCTCAAAATCAACTAGTTACTAATTCTAAAATGAGATTAATTATGATCTACATTTCTTAAATAATCAATTAAAATTTCAACCTTTAAACTTTAATTCACAGAATTTCTACACCACTAACAATCAAAGTGATTAAGTACTTAATCATGCAATTTAAAGCAAATAACTACACGCGTCTATGGATTTATAGTCTAAGTTTCTACGTTTGTGATGGGTTGAATTTGATGGTAGACTCTTTTTTCTCTTCTCCAAGATTTTCTCTACCTTTATTCCTCCTTTTCTTTTCTCTGGAACTCCCTCTCAAACTTAATTGTCTAGAACGTTAAAGGTGGAATGCCATCCACATTACCTACCCTTAAATACCTCTAAAATAAACCCTATTCTCATTTTTCTATTTAACCATAGGTGTAAAAAAAATCCTTACCCTTATACATGTTTTTCTATGTGGAAAAAGCCTCCAGAACCCAATCAAAATACTCGATTATCTATTCTGCACTATTTAAACCTGCCTGGATCATCGGTTCACTTAAAAGGTCATCCAAGTCACCCAACTATAAAAATGCTAAGATATCATTAATCAAGCTCCACACGTGCGTACAATATGCATCGCCCATAAAATATACCGATCCGCCGATCAATTTATCGACATATAATCAACCATATATCTATTTGCTTATCACACGCAAGTAAATTATTATTATAATAATAAATATTAATCCCCAACTCACTAATTATTATATTATCGAAACTCAATTTAATTTCCCAAAATAAATTAATAATTATAAGAAAAAACAAAAATTAAATAGTCTTAAAAGTATGGTGTATTACATTCTTCCCCCTAATAACATAATTTTGTACCTGAAATTCAAATGTAACTGCTACGAAGAGCTCTGGATAATTTTCCCGCATTTCATCCTTATGATCCCATGTCGACTCAGTAACATTGTGGTGTCCCTACTATACGTGCACTAATGGTGTCATCTTTGATCGAAGCTTCCACTCGTTACGACCCAAAATGGCATTAGGACTCACCTCATATGAAATTTTTGGTCATAATTCAATCTCCTCCAATGATATATGCTGATAAACAACCTTATCCCCGAGATAGCTCTTTGACGACAACACGCGAAACACATCATGAATTCAATGCAAATGCTCCCACAAGGCGAGCCTATATGCCACTAGCCTTGCCCTCTCGATAATGGGAAAATACTCCACATACCTAGGCGCCAACTTCCCCTTCTTACTGAAATACATAACGCCCTTCATTAATACCTAATCAACCACATTACTAGGTAAGATACCCCTAGTAATAACCAATCACCCACATTAAAATTTAAAAATCTCCGATTCACATCAGCATAAATCTTTTTGCCAGCCTAGAGCTACCCGAATGTGACTACTGGTGAACACAATCTTCGTTGAAGTCTCCTGAATCAAATTTGACCCGAGAAGCATGTTGTCCCCCACCTCTAACCAATAAGAGGTCGAATGACAAGGTCTCTCGTAGAAGTTCTCAAACGGTGCCATGCCAAACATGAAGTGGTGTGAGTTGTTATACGTAAAGTATACCAAATGAAAATATTACTCCCAATTTCCCTTAGAGTCCAGAATACACATCCTTAGCTTATCATCCAAAATGTTATTCACCCTGTCCATCCGCCCATCAGTCTGTGGGTGGTAACTCGTGCTCAAACGCAACTCCATCCCCATTGCCTCCTGAAAACTCTGTCAAAAGTGGAACATAAAGATCTCATCCCGATCTAAAATAATATTTAGCAAGATCCCATACAATCTCCTTATCACTACAATTACAGTTGGGCATACTACCCTATCGTGTCCACCCATATTAGTGAGAAATGTGAAACCTTGGTTAACCAATCCTAATGACCCAAACGGAATCATGACCCCTCTACAATGATGTTAACACTGTGATGATATCTTTGGGTACCTCGATTAATTATTCCGGCCCAGATGAGTAGCTCGATTAAGTCCGACGCAAAGTCTAGAGGCCTTGTGCATAACTGATTCAATTATGACCCATTCAACCCCTAAAATCTCTCAAGAGATATTTTAGGCATTATGGGTTAACGTGGAGGAGTCCAGCACTCCCACTCCCCAAAAAATGACATGTATATATTAAACCCTCAGCCCGGGGCAAAGGGCACGCAATTGTAACACTCCCTTGGAGTAAAAAGAAATATAATACAGAAAGAGCACCACCGTGGATGTAGGCCATTCTATCGAACCACGTATATCTTGTGTTGTATGTGATTGTAGTTATTTTATGTTCTTTATTTATTCAGGTGATTGTATTTTCTTATATTTTGTGTTGAGATTTATTGTCACCATAATTGGCGTTGTTTGTGGGAAACGATTGTTTTCCTTTAAGAAAGCCTTCACCAACAAGAACTTAGAATGTCCGGTCACAACAACAATGCCCCTCAAACAGGGGATGTTCAAGAGCAACCTGCCCCTCGCAAGGTTAGATCTGAAGTTCAACGCTCAAACCCTAGGTCTCGTCCAGAACGAAAAACTTGAGAAGAAAGTCAGGGACCAACTAGGTCCATGCAAGTCTCCAAGTTGATCAATTCCTATGAGGCTAGGCTCCAATAGTAAGAGGAAGCCACTCGTAAGCAAGAAGCTGAGAATGCTCATCTCAAGAGAAGATCAAAAAATATGGAGAGAGAACTCGATCGTAGAACAAGGCAATGCCATTATCTCACTCCTAGCCATTAAGCGAGAAAGTCTTGTAGCCAAGGAAGGATCCCTAGACGTGGATCTCAAAGATTTGAGGGACATAGGTCAGATGATGACTTGCATGAGAAATAACAATCAGCTCGCCGTTATAAGAGCCCAGGTCGAGGAAACAACAACATAAATAATTTGGTCCGAAGAGAAATGAACCAACACCCAGCACATCAGGGTGCCAGATTGACCAGAGAGCTAGCCAAGCGAGCTCTCAGGACCCAGATGAAATCCCCTTTCTTAAGGGAGATAGAAGAAGAAGAATCCGCTAAAAGTTTGCGATGCCCAGATTCAAGATCTATGATAAAAATACTGATCCTATCGACCATGTTAGGCAATACAGGCAGGCCATGACCCTCTAGAACCATAAGGACGCACTGATGTGCCAGATCTTTCTGTCGATCTTGTATGACGTGGCTCAAAACTGGTTCGAGAAATGCTTTCACATATCTATCAGAAGCTTCGAGTCCCTGGCATAGCTCTTCATAGCTCGCTTTATTACCAGCAGCTCCCATTCGAAGAGGATGGATGCTTTGTTGACAATGAAGAAAATGCCCCAGGAGATCCTCAGAGACTACACGAAGAGATATTGGGAGCTATTCAAAGAGGTCAAGGACTACTCAGAGAAGGTTTTCGTGGCATCCTTTAAGATTGGGTTACCCAACCCCTGCCTTTTACACCAGTCCAGCACTAAGAAGGAGGCCATGACCATTGATGACCTAATGACTCATATTGAAATGTACGCTAAAGTCGAAGACGTAACCCATCTCACTGCAGGGGAGAATGGTCTCACTAAGTTCACCGGTAAGGGCAACAATAAGACTGAGAATCAAAAGAGAGGAAATAAGAATGGGGGCAAGAGAGGCCCTAAGAATGGGAACAAGAGTGATACCCCAAAAGAATTTTAAGTAATAAACATAGTGTTTAAGGAACCAATCTACAAGATTCTGGAAAAGATCAAGGACGAACCGTTCGTTAAATTGCTCAGGAAGATGGGTGGAGACCCCTCTAAGAGAAACAACGCACTGAGATGTGCATTCCATAAGGAGGGCGAACTCAAAACCGAGCATTGCAAAGCTCTCAAGTCCCACCTCAAAGAGCTAACCCAAGCTGGGAACTTGAATGATTTCGTAAAGAAAAAGGCAGAGAAGGAAGTTGGCAATGGAGATCAGATACCCGATAATGTACTCAAGGAGGACATAGGCCATGAGTTCGCTGTAATTCATGGGGCATCCAACCTAAAGTAGATTCAAGGAAACATAGCTCAGATGGAAGTCAAAAAGCTTACAACAGTAATGTAAACTTTTTAAATTGATCCAGCCAAAACACAGGCAGGAAAGAGTCGACGAGCAGATGACGTTGACTACAACAAGCATATTGTGTTCACAGATGAAGACCTAGTGGGAGTAAGGACCCCACATCAGAATGCCTTGATCATTACACTCAGGATATCTAATTATGACATCGATAAGTTACTCATCGATCAAGGTAGTTCATCTGAAGTAATGTATCTTGACCTATTCAAAAAGTTAAAGTTAAGCGTCGTCGACTTAAAGGAAACTACCTTCCCTATAATTGGCTTTGCTGGAAAAATATACCATCCCATTGGGAAAAATTGTATTGCCTGTGAGGGCAAGAAATATTTCCAAAATTATCGAATTTATAGTGGTCGACATTGACTCACCCTACTAGGCGATCCTTAGCAGAGGGTGGCTACACGCGATGAAGGCTATCATGTCTACCTACCATAAGAAACTTAAATATGTGACTGAACGAGGAGTAATTGAGATTCATGGAAACTAGGCGATGGTGAGAAAGTGCTATATAGCATCCATCCATCCAAAGACAGAGAAAAAGGTCGAGAAAATTACAAGCAAAGAAGAAGGGCAGGAGAGGATGATGCACTCTAAATAGCAACTTTGGGTTGGGAGACTAGGAGTGGAGGATACTAGGCTCCTCCCCTCCGAAAGAGTCATTGATGACTTGGAGGAAGTCCCAGCCAGCAACAACTCACGTGAAAGAAAATTCCTGATTGGAACCTCACTCAGTGATAATGAAAAAAAGGAGTTGATCACCCTACTCCGAGGTAACCTAGATGTCTTTGCATTGGAGCCTTACGAGCTAACCGGGATAGATCCAAGCGTCACTTGTCATCGACTTCACATCGACCTATCATTCAAGCCAATTACACCGAAAGCTCAATTTACTTCTCCGAAAAAGACCAAAGCAGTGGAGAAGGAAGTGGAAAAACTACTGAACGCAGGATCCATACGGGAATTCTAGTTCCCCAAATGGTTATCCAACCCAGAAGTTATCCCTAAGGGTAACGAAAAGTGGAGAGTCTGCATCGATTTCACCGATCTCAACAAGGCACGCCCTAAGGACAATTCCCCCCCCCCCCCAAAGATTGATCAGCTTGTGGATGACATTGCAGCCTATGAAAGGATGAGTTTCCTGGACGCGTATTTTGGATATTACCAGATACCTTTGTACGAGGAAGGTGAAGACAAAATAGCATTCATAACCATAGTTGGGTTATATTTCTATAAGGTTATGCCCTTTGGGCTAAAGAACGCATGAGCCACCTACCAGCGGCTGGTCACCAAAATGTTCAGAAATCAAATGGGAAGCACCATGGAAGTCTACATCTATGATATGCTCGTTAAGTGCAATATCAAGGAATACCACCTATCTGACCTGTTAAGAACCTTCGAAATCCTCAGGAAGTATCGAATGAAGCTCTATGTAAGCAAGTGCTCCTTCAGTGTCCAGTCAGGAAAATTCCTTGGGTACTTCGTCACCAAGAGAGGCATCGAAGCCAACCCAAATCAGATTGAATCCATCAACAGGGCTAAGCCACCCGTATGATAAGAGACGTGAGAAGCTGACAGGATGCTCTCCGCCCTAAATCGATTCATCTTGAAGTCATCCAAAAGGTGCCAGCCTTTCTTTCAGTTGTTAAAGAAAAGAAAAATTGTAGAGTGGAACAGGGATTGCTCGAAGGCATTAGAGGGGCTCAAAGCTAACCTCAACACGCCACCCTTGCTCGTAATACCTCAAGAGAATGACTCTCTGTACCTATACCCCGTAGTTTCCAGCCATTCTGTGAGTTCTGCACTGGTATACGAAAGAAGGGGGATCCAACACCCAGTCTATTACGCGAGCAAGACTCTCTTGGACGCCGAACATCGATACCTACCATTGGAAAAGCTCGCCTTTGCGCTAGTGGTATCCTCGAGGAAATTGAAACATTACTTGAAATCATACTCCATCATCGTACTTACATCCCACCCTCTCAAGGCAGTCCTAAGAAAAGGATATATGTCCGATAGACTATCAAAGTGGTCAGTTGAGCTCGGGCGATTTGACATCCAGTTTCATCCAAGGAACGCCATCAAGGGATAAGTCCTCACCGACTTCACCACCGAACTTATAAGAGAACATCCTTGTGATCAACTGCAAACTAATGATCAGAAGGACAACCCCTTGGCACCAAGCATCTGAAGATTGCTCATTGACGGTGCCTCAAATTCCAAGGTGGCAGGAGTAAGCATCGTGCTGATTACCCCTGAAAATACAATCCTCGAGAAAGGGATTAGGCTTGGATTTAAAGCCTCCAACAACGAAGCAGAATATGAAGCACTAATAGCAGGCCTACAAAAAGAACACGCGCTTGAAGCAAAGCAACTCCAAGTATTCAGAGACTCATAGCTGGTCTCCAACCAGATAAGTGGTGACTTCAATTCTAGGGATAAGAGGATGGTGGCCTACCTCGCCACGACGAAGAAAATAATGGCTAACTTCGAACAGGTCAGCATCCAACAGTTTCCCGAGGGAGAAAATATCCATGCCGACGCTCTAGTGGCCTTGAGCTCACCGATCAATTTTGACTTGAAAGGAACAATTTTGATTGACTTCCTCACCTATCCAAGTATTAACCAGATTGACGAACTGCCAGATAAAGGACATGTTCTCCAGATTGAGTCAGCCCCCAGTTGGATGGACCCCTTAAGGGATTATTTGAAAGATGGTGCGCTACCAGACAATAAGAAGACCACTCATCAGATAAGAGTCAAAGATGCTAGCTTTCACTTATCTTCTGAGGGAAAAATGTACAAGAGATCTTTCACTGGTCCTTACCACCAATGCATCCACCCAAAGGACGTCGAGCAAGTTCTACAGAAGCTTCATGAAGGAATTTGTGGAAGTGACATTGGGGGAAGTTCGCTAGCTTTTCGATAAATAAAAGAAGGCTACTGGTGGCCACACATGCAGAAGGATGCTAGGATATATGCTCGCAAGTGCAAAAAATGCCAACTTCACGCTCCTATGGTTCACCAACCATCTAGAGACCTAAAGTCACTTACCATCCCATGACCTTTAGCCCAATGGGGAATGGACATCGTAGGCCCTCTTCCTACCGCTATCGATAATCGCAAGCATTTTTTGGTCGCAATAGAATACTTCACCAAATGGATAGAGGCAGAGTCGCTGGTAAAACATTAGAGATGCGAATATGATAATATTTATATGGAAAAACATTGTAACCCATTTTAGGATCCCCAAGACCATCATCATTGACAACGGAACCCAGTTTGAAAGTGGCCTCTTTCAAGGATTCTGTAACGACCATGGGATCAGGCACTACTTCAGCTCTATGGCATACCCTCAGAGAAATGGACAAGATGAAGCTTCCAACAAAACAATGATTGATGGATTGAAGAAGCCATTAGAGAGAGCCTAAGGGTCATGGGTAAACAAACTACCCCACATCCTATGGGCTTACTTCACTACCCCACAAAGGGAAACTGGGGAAACACCGTTCGCACTGACATATGGTATGGAGGCAATCATCCCCTTGGAAGCTGGCCTCTCCACCATAAGGTACACCCTAGTCGACCAAGGCCAGAATGATGCAACATTACTCGCTGAACCTGACCTAGCTAAGGAACGAAGAGAGCTGGCTCTAGTGAAACTAGCAGGTTATCAGCAACAGCTAGTAAAACACTATAACAAGAAGGTCAATTTAAGAGCATTCCAAGTTGGGGATTACGTCCTAAGGAAAGTTCTTGACAACGCAGTAAAACCATCGGATGGCAAGCTAGTGCCAAATTGGGAGGCACTATTTAAGGTGATAAGAGACGACCTACAAGGAGCCTATCACTTAGGAACGCTGGAGGAAAGGGAGATACCTCGAGCTTGGAATGCAGCTAATTTGAAAAAATTCTAATTCTAGTTTTCTGTGATGATTTTTTAACTCAATGTTGAAATTTGCAATTCATTTCTAATTAATAAAAAATTATTTGGCAGTGGCATTCTATGAAGTGTTGATTTTTTTCTCAAATACTTTATAATTCATGCACATTTTCCAAGTTACAGGCTCTCCTCTTAACATATAAAAACAGGGTATTACCCTCCTATGGTTTTTGTAATCAAACACGAACGACCTCCTAGCATTGCCCATGATAATATATGAAGCCCTACAGGGGACCCTTAGGCAGCACGACCGACCCAGGTTGGTCGCCAATAATGTTTGGCTCAAAAAACCTTCTCGGATAGAACATCCAACACCAGATGTGTCCTCGCCATTGCCACACTTAGGCCTAAGGAAGTGTGACGACATGACCTAAAAGGTAAAGTGAGGCAGAATGGTATCCTATAAGCATACTGGACTGGGGGGATACTGACTCAGGAAACCAACTCTGTCCATATCAAATCTAATTGGCTAAGAAGAGACCAAGATAGTCGAACAAGAAATCAATGAAGTAAAAAATACACAACACATGTTTAGTCGGAGAATCGCTAAAAACATAACTATTTTATTACATCATTACATATACAAAGAGTTACATGTGCTGAGTAAAATAAATCCAAATGAGGATTAGGTCTCCGATCAAGATAATCAACCACTTGCACTCTTCGGCCATCATCTCGGTGAGGAGATAAGTTCCCCTCGATTTTATTTGAATCTAGTTCCAATAGATGACTTGGGATAGCATCTATGGGGACCCATTGATCATCCCTCCTGAATGGGTTCAGCATCAAAATTGAGGGGGAGATCTCATGACAATACCATAAGACAGAGTTCCTAAGGACCTGCAACTCCCTAAGAGAACTCTACCATCCTCTAATGAAGGATAACTCTTCAGCCTCCCCCAACTTCGTCGAAGCATCGGTCCAACCCTGATCATAACTATCAGCCCACACTCATCGAGGACCTTTCATGAACAGGTTTATCAGCAAGGTAACATCTCTTTGAAGATCGGAAGCTATCACATATGCCTGGAAAACATCACCTCAAAGCTCGGTAATCTCCTTAGCTAAACCACTATCATTAGTACTAGCTCGCGATCCAGTTGATGAAGAGGAACCACGTAAAACTCGAGGAGCAATGCTCGATGAATTCTCCCTAAGTCGTGAGACTTCTCTCCTCAGAGAATCATTCTCTTGCTGAAGTACCTCTCCAAATTTATTTACCTTGAAGGTATCCAGAAGCTTAGCCTTCAGAGCATCCACTTCTTCTTGAACAGAAGCGTCGATCTCTTCCATATCCTAGATCCTATCCTTTAGCTTAGAAACGATCTCTAACGGGTCCTTATAGTCTTAATTCCTCGACCTAAGAGACTAGCAGATCCTTACAAAGGCTGTACAAACTTGATTGCTCATATCAGGATCAAGAAATTTTCCTGATTGAGAAGTAGCAGGTATATACTCCTCAACATTAATGAGCTACGAACCATATAAGCAGTAAAGAGCAAAAAAATCAGTACGCGAAAGGGAAAAGAATTTCATTTCATTAAATGAAAAGTCCCAGTATATTAGTAAAAGAAAGATCAAAATGCAAAAATACAAAAAATTTCCCTAAAGAAGACTAGCTGGCAACCTCAATCTTCTCTGAGGACGATGGTTGTTTCCCCTTATCTGCAGCAGTCCCAGGTACACCTCCCTCAGATGGAGCAATCATCATCCCCTAGTCAAAGAGGCATCAACAGTAATGGTCGGGACAGCTGGGAAATGTAAAAACAAGCGATTTGGGGGAAAAGTAAGCCCCCCCCTGAGATAACAGAAGAACATGTAACCAATGACTGTCCTAAATATCTCTAACATGATGAGGAACAGGGGCACATTCAATATCTACCGAGTTCGAAATATTATAGAACTTCTTAAAGTCAGCTATTGATCTATTGCCTATTTTTGAAATCAGATAAGAAAAACCCTAACAACGATAATGAGGAAATTCCAACAGAAATAGAAAAGAGAGGGAGTATGAAGAAATTACGAAGTAAGAGTCAGGTTGAGATGATGTAAAGTCACAAGCAAAGGATATGGGATGAAAAGGAAGAAGCTTGAAGATAAAAAATGAGACCTGGAGGTTAGAAAGCAAGGTGAAGAAGTTGGAGAAATCTAGACAACAAAAAGAAGTTTGAAGCGACGTCTGGGAGTGGCTTCTCCAAACTAGTTTAAACCCTCTCATTCATGACACATAGGAAACAAAGAAAATATGCTGCCTAAATCTACTCGAGAAAGACGCTTCGATCCTAAGGTGCTACGCGATTTACAAAAATGCCATTAAGGCTATTATTTAAATTATTGAGCCCAAATTGTGACCGAACAATTTTAGGAGAAATTGTGGGTACCTAGATTAATTATTCCGGCCCATATGAGTAGCCCGATTAAGCCAAGCCCAAAGTCTACAGGCCTCGTGCATAACTGATTTAGTTATGACCCATTCAAACCCTAAAATCTCTCAAGAGATACTCTATGCATTATGGGTTAATATGGAGTAGTCCAGCACCCCCACTCCCCAAAAAATGACATGTATATGTTAACCTCGCAGCTCAGGGCAAAGGGCACGCAATTGTAACAATCCCCTGGAGTAAAGAGAAATATAATATAGAAAGAGCACCACCGTGGATGTATGCCATTCTGCCGAACCACGCATATCTTGTGTTGCGTGTGATTGTAGTTATTTTATGTTCTTTATTTATTCTGGTGATTGCATTTTCTTATTATTTTGTGTTGAGATTTATTTTCACCATAATATCCATCAGTGTACACTCCCATTTCTATCCTGAAATTTCCAATGGTTACAAAACCCCGACTGGTCTCCTAGGACCAACCTTCACCATCTAACAAGTGGTGAACCTGGAGAAAAACTTTGTTATGTGTCACTTCACACCATTCCACCAATACTATCTCCTCATATCCTGATACATCCCCTATCGGGATGCATCGAAATCCATGACCCATGTGACACCTCCATAAATATACATCGTAGGTCCTTATTATCTGGGAGAATCAACCTCCCATCGAAGTGTAAACCACCCTCAAAATTAACTAAGTAAAACTCCATTTTCTTGTCAATAGCTATTGTATGCTCTCTTGATATGAAGTATCACATACCTATGCCTTCACAAACCACCAATGATTTCGAGTGTGATGGCCATCCTGCCATATATGCTCGAAATATTTCCTCCTCCTAAAAACGTTCATATCACATTATCTTTCACATTGCTACAAACTACCTTCATGCATATGACTCATTGTATCTACCAACACGTTATCCTTTCTCAGATGATGTTGAATATCGAACCGACTAGGGCACCCATACACTCTTTACCATGTGTACACACGCACAATTATTACCTGCTCAACTCACATGCATCCAAACAATAAACCACATATATCATGCGTGACCATACGTTAAAGGTATACTCAATTACTCCACTAATATTGACTCAACTCTTCTTGAGATTTCCCCACTTATTCAACTAATAGTGCAAACATCCACGAGTGCTCTCGATATTACACTCCTTGGATTTGCTGGCCTTAAATCATATAATATCTCATTGCTCAATGCATTACATCTTGACACATGTAATGCCTAACATATTAAACCAACGTCCTAGAACCCAAAGTCTGTCAACTCCCAACACTTACTAAGCCTCATGCATGGAACATCTCGTAAGAGAAATCCAAACAAAGAAATCTCTCGATACACTATAGAATAGCTAAGTTAGTTATCGAGATCCATTGGACCAAGATCCAGTACTGGGGAACCCAAGGTGATGTATTCCTAAGGTTAAAACCCATCCAAAAGATGTTAAATATGAACTCTAGACCCCTACATCTCTAAATGAGTCACACGATATGGCACTTTCATTATCGGCCTCGTTCCCAATGCTAAGTTGATCAAAAACTCAATCTCCCGACTCAGCACTAACCTCAATATCGCCTGAATCACATTAGTAAAGTCCTTAAACATACATACAATGGGACAAATATACTCTCCAAAGTCTCCCACTCGATATAATATAAATGCATGCTCAACCCTTCCTCAGAATGAGGCATTGTCAAAAAAAATATCCCGTCCTGGAATAATAACCATGATAGTCCTACTATAGTAGTCCATCATCATTCTAACCGTCTCTAACTAGTCCAAAATGAGGATAACATTATACTTGTACATCTTTAAAAGATCAGATATACTAAAAAACATAACCTCACAACGTCCACACCTACTCCCCTATGGAAACGAATGAGAGCCCCACTACCCAACGGTAAATCAACGGTCATAATAATATCTAATGTTTTATCCACTAAATCCATCTCACACATGAATCTAATTCTAAAAAAAGAATGTGATTCACATGTGTCGAACAATATCCATCTTATGTGACCATGGATAGGAAACACACCCTCAATCGCTGACGATGCTAGCTATAAAACTGGTCCACGGATGTTATACACACACCCAAACAACAACAGTCCCAGCGAAGACGGTAATGCTGCAATTGTTAGTGGGGATATAATCTATTGTAACTGTTTCCCTTACTGAGAACCCTTCCTGAACTACCATTATTCGACTTAAACATCTTAGCTGAGTCCCCCTACTAGGAACCCCGCTATTATCCTGCTTCCTAGCTCACCTGTCCTATTCACTCCCCTCGGATGGAAGAGATTGTCCTGGCAGTAGAGCAAGGCGGAATTAACGACCACATTATAAGTCCGCAATGTCAGGTTCCCCAATAAGTACTGGTGAATCCTTCAAGTAAATCCATCTGTAAACTCTAGGTTCCTCTTCTCTTTACTATTCACCTTATCCGAGACAAAGTTTTCTAGGCAAGTGAACTCCTCCTCATATTTGGCCACATTTCTAACCTCATATGAGAGATCTAGAAATCTAATCCTCATCTTTGTCTGATCTGCTGACCGAAAGAACTTGAGATCAAACCACACCCAAAACTCCTGAATAGTCATCGTATCCCTCTCCCCGAATGCGGTAATAGACTCCCACCACCGAAGAGTTACCCCGACTATCTTGAACATAGCTAGTACCTATTTTGAGTGTAACTGTACTCAAACATAAAAAAATTATAATCGATTTCCTTATTCCATTGGATAGCTGTTACAACATCCTCACTCCCCTAAAACTCTGATGGATGGCCCTTCTAGAAGGCCTCTCTGACTCGCTCCCAAACTGACAGAACTGGATGAGTCTGAATTGTTGTTTCCACTAGAGATTATATCCATGCCTTTATGAAATGTTGTGTTAGGGAGTTCATAGAAGATTTAACTACCTGTGCAACTATATTTTTTACCAGTGCTATGGTCACAGTCCCCTGAGTGACCTGTGGCTCCAACTGAGCCTCCCCCTCTACGACCTTCCTTGCGTCATGTGATGGTCTACCTCTCCTTATGTTTGGCTTTTGGAGCCAAAATAAAGTTGTATAAGATTCACTTCAAATATAAATAATAGAATAAGAACATAAATGCACAATATGATACAATAATCCTAATCATAGGGCCTTATAAAAGAAATGGAAAGCTATTAGGACACTAGAATCTGATGTTGTGATACCGACTGTGACAACCCACCTATTTCAATATCGGGTGTCTAATCTTCTACTAATATAAAATAAGAATCCAATATGGTTTCATTCTTAGAATCAGTATTGAAATAAGTAATAATAATATAAAGATTGAAAACCATAAAAGAAATGAACATAATAAATAATCATGCATAACAACTAAATAAGTGTGAACCGAATAAACGATCGGTAAACAAATAGTAAACATCCAACTGAAACGAACTCATAAAAAATGAATACTAAATTATTTCTTTGACATAATATGAACTCTTAACCAAGCTACGGGCAAGAAGCCCAAAATGAAATACCGAAGATGATAAATATCCTATGTAAATAGAATGAACTGAGCCGGCTAAATCAATCATATACCATCCATAATTAATACAATGATAAGAAGAATATATTCCTGCTATCCTAGCTGCTGCTTTTGAACACTTGGGGTTTTAAAAAGGAAAACTAGAAAAAAACTTTGCCCATGGGTCAAAGCCCGAGAAGTCTAAAAATATTCTGAAAGTAATTAATTGTTTTTAATTGATAAAACACGTAGTTTGTTACGTTCATTAATAATTAACTGGTAGCACTCACATGAGATAAAACTTCACCTATCATCTACAATGCGCACCTAACGCATTCCTTTTGTTTTCCTAATTGAACTACCTAGTCAAACTAGGACATATATCCGCTATCGAAGCCCAATCCCACTAATACTCTACATTATCTAAGTATAAACTACCCTCACTAAGTATGCATTCATAAATAGTTTCATAGAGACACATGTGCTATAGGTCATTATTCACAAAATAAATATAACATAATTACACTCATGCTATAAATAGATATATACACTGCATCATATATATATATATAACCGTATCCCCAAAGCATGGACCTCAAGAATACATCCCTTGTGTGCCATTAGTATCCAAGTAACACGTATCACAATAAGCCATGGGGTTGGCTCACCACCAAATCCAAACGTAAATACATACAATGAAGGCAGACATAAATATACGTTCGGGGGTCGCAACCATACCACAACACACCTAACCGATCTCTAAACCACACCTTATCCTCTCACGCGGATAGTGGTCATGCAACAAAACTATAACCTAAGGAATCAAGTTAACAAATGTTGGTCAATGCCAGGGTGGACTGCCCACTACGCTTAATCTAGGTATGTTTAATATAAACAAGTGTCATACACATATATACACGCCACTCTAATATATATATATATATATATATATATATATATATATATATATATATATATATATATATATATATATATATATATATATATAAATGTGCACTCGCTTGAAATCTCGATTATCCTCAACCGAACCCATCTATTCATTGGTGTATCACACTTACCAAACCCTGGAGAGCATTCCCCAATTGGCAGACAACACCTCAGAAGCCCCTACAGTCATTCCCCAAGCTTTAACAGGTCAAAATAACACACGAACAAAAACTGTCCAGGTCAACAAACCAAACCAGTTCGCTTAGCAGTTCAAACCGATTCAGTTAAGTGAACCAGTTTGCTCCCTAACAAACCGATTTGGTTTGGTGGGTTTCCTGTCATCCTCTTCCTCCAGGATTTCTCCCCTAAACCCTCCAATAGAGGTCGCAAACCACTCCAAATATAAAATTAAACTTTCACATTATTATAGTTACATCCCAAATGTATAATATCATATATTTAACCCCGAATCCCTTATAAAAATCCTATGATTATAAATCAAACATCAATTCTATAAAACTCTGAATTTACCCAAATTGTATTTTCATGAATTCAACCTTCCTATCAATGTTCTACATGCCTATAATTACTAACCCAGAATTAATTTTGAAATTCATATATGATTAACGTCAACAAATTAAAAATTCTAATATGAGATTAATTATTATCTACATCACTTAACCGATCAATTTAAGTTTCAACCTTTAAACCTTTACATCACATAATTTATTCACCATTAACTATGAAATTGGTTAACTACTTAATCATGCAATTTAAAATAAGTTACTACTTTCCTTTGTAGATTTAGATCCAAATTTTCTATGTTTGTGATGGGTTAGATCCGAAGGAAGACCTTTTCTTCTCTTCTCCAAGCCCTCCTCTTACTTTCTCCCTCTTTTTCTTTTCTCTTGAACTCTCTATCAAACTCAATTGTACCGAGTGTCAAAGGTGTGCTGCCATCCACCTTCCCTACCCTTAAATACATCTAAATACACCCTAATCCCATTTTTCCATTTCAAATTCGGTGTAAAAAGACCACCCTACCCTTATACGGGTCCTTCTATGTTTAAAAAGTCGCTGGAACCCAATCATAACACCCGAGGTGCTTATTCTGGACCATTTTGATCCTTTCGGATCACCAGTGCACTCAAAAACGTCATATGAGTCACCCAAATATAAATATGCTAACATCTCATTAACCGGGCCCGATGTGTGTGTATAGTACATGTCGCCCATAAAATTTACCGATCTCTCGATGTAACACTCTATCGACATATAATAATAAACTATCGCTTTAAGTCATATGTGACAGATAATAAATCATATATTTATTTACTTATCACGCAAGTAAATAATAATAATAATAATAATAATAATAATAATAATAATAATAATAATAATAATAATAATAATAATAATAATAATAATAATAATAATAATAATAATAATAATAATAATAATAATAATAATAATAATAATAATAATAATGTAAAGAGTGGCCCGACACAAGTGTGTTTCAAATCAAACCAATTTTTATCAGAAAAATTATCTTACTTTTAATGTGCACCAAACCAAGTTGTGAAAAACCAATTTTTACTTTAAACCAATTTTATCTTGATTAATCCTAAACATGCATCTAGTGATTAAAACAAGTAAAGTAAAGTAAAGAATACTCACAACGCATGATGTACGAGGAAAAACCCAAGATGGTAAAAAACCTTGGACGGCCCAAGCCAGACAATCACTATGAATATGGAATTACAACGAACAAACAAGGACTCACTCAACGACTCGATCCCCACGTGTCTTGATGCTCTTCTGATCTTCAACCACTCCTCTCATAGTGCCCACACAGAAATTCCTTCTTCCACGATACCTGTCCACAACGCACGCGTTCACGTATGTCTCGGTGTCCACCAAATGGCTTTGATACGTCTGCGATGTCAAACAAGAAGTCCTTCTCTTTTCTTTATTGTAAAACCCATATGTTGAAGTATTGAACAAACCTTCTTGGTGCAACAAGATCACATAAACATATAGTAATGACAACTCAGATCTTCGCAAGCTCTAAGGATGTGTTTAAGCTTTGAAACCTTAGAAAAACATGTTTAAAACTCATACTAGATTGAAAACTATTTTTCGGATTACACCACCTTTTTAATTCTGACGAAACCACGCTTTAAATTGGAAAACTTAACCGCCTCGAAAAATTTGTCGCTCGAATGAGATTGACCAGTCGTTCGCGCGACATAGCCATCTCGCTCAAATGAAATACATATGTCGTTTGAACGACGCACGTGTCAGTTTGACTTTTTCTTTAAAACGTTTCTTTCAAAAGAGATCCAATTAAGTCAAACTCGTTTTCGAGCTTATCAGAATAAAACATAGTGTGAAACACTTTTAAAAGCATTTTAAAACATTTTCCTTATAAAAATTCATCCTTATCCTTTTATAAAAATTATTCCGAGCTCCATTAATTATACGTATTCATACCTGTGTGATCTCCGAATGTAATAAACTTGTAGACGAATAAACTTGCACCCATTAAACTTTGGCATCATTAGTTATTTGAAGCTTTGCGGCAACATCTTCAATTTCTTTAATACGTCATAGATCGAGTGGAATCGTGACAAAATAAAATCTCCCTATGACATATTACAAACACAGTTTTGTTCACAAAATTAAGTCAAAATAATACAGCGACTCATTTGGAAATTTATGCCCTTATAAATCTCCCCCTTTGACTATTCTGGGACAAATCTAAACCAGTGAAATGCCTAAGACGGGTCGTCAAGCCGTATGACGCCTAAATTCCATCCCATAAACCCAAAATAAAAAATACAGGACATGAACTAGTATATGTATCACCGGCAAGCTTGAAATATCCGAATGTGATGTAGACTTGAAATCTCAAATCTTTGAAGCATACATACACACATGAAACATACGCAAATGATACCAATTTTACAATAGAGACCAATATGAATAAACTTTGAAAAATCATTTGTTAAACAATTGCGCAGCAATATGATATCAATTTGTAAAATATGTAATCAAACAACATTTAAATCGAATCTCAATAAACATGCTCAACAAATCTCCCCCTACATCACATACATCTATCCCCCTTTTTGTCTCGAATAGACAACCCGGTCAAAAGATAAACCAATCAAAAAGTATCTAGCATGAAGATATAGAAATTAAAAATTTCTAGATAATCATGAAACAACCAGCTAAATATGATCAAGTAATGATAAATCAGTAACTAGTAAATAAAGGAATCACACAAAGAGTATAGCAAACTAATCTAGTGTGATAAACGGAATCATATGCAAAATATCAATTTTGAAACAATATAACCTGCATATAAACTAGTCAGTCTAGAAAGCTTCCAACAGTACCCAAAAAATATACCACAATAACCAGGGTGCTGCAAACAAGCAAAAAAAAAAAAAAAAAAATCCCAGACTATTGTTCTAACGAGGCAGAGGCGTCACTCAAACGAGAAGAGGACATCACTCGAACGATGCTTCTCGTGACATGGAGATGTCGTTTGAACGAATTCTCGTGACAAACCAAACTTTCCAAGATTCTGAGAAATATCATATATTTTTGCCCAGTGAAAAAAATTCCAGAAAAATCACACTGGAAGGGCCTGATAGTAGCAAAACCGTGCTAAAACAGCAAGCTTTTTACCCAAAATGCAAAAACACATAAAAACTAACAATGCGAGTTACATGAAAACATAGTACTTATGTGCTCAAACATGAACATGGAATGTATGGGCGTGAAACTACAACAAATGAGTCACAATTACAACACATCGAAAAGATCAAAAAGCTTTAATTGATAGCGATAAATCATCGAACTTTATCATAGCCATATGACAATTAAAGTGCGAGCTTAATGAACTAAACATACTACATGCACACAAATCCAGATTTTTGATGATTCTACAAACAATAGCGTCAAATTTCAATGTTTCAACATTAGGATTAGTTGTGCAATCCCGTTTAATTTTCTCCAACCAAACTCCTTCATATATACATACTTTTTTTCAAGTTCTTTTGAGGTTTCTAGCATTCTCAACTTAGAGAAAATCTTATTGGCCCTTTTTCTTAGCATATTGCTTTTTCTTTTGGGTTCTTTTAAACAGTGGCTTTCACGACGAGTCAATTGAACTCTCGCAGCCCTTTTCGTGAATCACTCATCAATTTTTTAATTTTGATATCAATACAAATCCTCACGGTAAATGATTCTTACATTCACACTTCTCCTTAAGTCTAGTTACGCATAGATGACATGATTGAGATAAGAACGCCTCACCAAATTCAAATATGCAAGAGAAGTCAAACATCCATTTAAACTCGTGCATGTGTGCAATGATGGCAAATATACAAAGTCGAATAAAAATGCATATCAACTTCGAAACAACCCCATATAAACAATGGTTAAGATCATTCTACGCATCGATAATAATGACCAAATGTCCTAGCCACATGGATATGAAACGATGGGGGAGGGGGGTCAAGCACACCAATATGCCACATCAAACATGTAAACTGAAAACCAAAAAAACCAAAAATCTTTTTGGATTTTCAAACATATTTTGACTCAAATAAAAGGAAAACATTTTTGGTTTTTCAAAAGTTTTCTCAAAAACAAAATCTTTTTGTGTTTTTCAATAGGACTCAAACAAATGAAAAACTATAATACAAAATGATACACAAGTCATTATACTAGCAATGAATATATCATGAAGCAAATTAGCATATGACAAACATGGCAACACTATCATCCTTTAGATTTAGCATGGGAAGAATCAAATGCACCCAAACGAGAATCATGAAGTTTTATTCCTAAAGCCACTAAATTCGATTTCCTAACCCAAGTAGGTTTAAAACGACGCATGTGGGTTTTGGGAACCGGATCAACTTTATTCCTAAACTTCCTAGGAGTTTGTCTAAGGTCGTAATAATAACGCCTAAGGTGACATTTCCTACCACAAAACGTGCAAGTATAGAGACGGTGGGAATGATTACCTATATGTGGACCTTTTAAAACCTTGCTAATGTTTCTCACACGTGCGGGGGGAATGGGAACAACTATCTCATCAAAACCTATACATCCCCTATCTCCCTTAATTTGGACAGTGCCTAAGATCTTATCTAAATTCTCCGACCTAGCCTCCAAATCAAACTTAACTCTAGACGAGTCTCTCAATCTCTCCTCCAACTCATGAATCCTAGACTTGACCAAACTCCCAGACTCCTCAAACTCTAGGATTTCTTTTTTCAAAGACACCATCAAACCACGGAAATTATCTCTCTCACCGTCAACATAATCTAATTTCTCCTTAAGAGCCTTCTCTCATTCCCGAAGATCCTCAATCAAACTATCATTATTTTTTATGGCACGCTCATTCAGCTTAGCTTGCAATTTTCTATTTGCCTTTTTCACCTTAACCGTCTCGGCATACAACTCATTAAATGAAACTTGCAACTCTTTCACATCTACTTCCTCCTCATCACTCTCTTCCCCCTCACTAATAGGGGATTCACTCAAAACCTCCTCGGAAGTATCATTCACATGATAATCGTCGTCGCTCACATGACATGCCATAAACGCAAAAAAGTTACATTCAATGGGGGAACTCTCTACCTCTTTCGGATCGCTATCACTTAAGGATGCACTATATACAATGGGTTGCTTTCCCTCTTTCTTAAGTCTAGTGGAACACTCCTTAACTTTGTGACCATACCCATCACACCCAAAACAATTATCCGACTCATCTCTCTTAGGCTTCTCAAACTTATCCTTAGAGGTGGGATCAACTTTGTTGTTTTCAAATTTTTCAAACATCTTGGCATCTTTCGATTGCTTTTGAAATTTAATAAATTTTTTAAATTTCTTTGCCAACAAAGCAACATCCTCAAAATGAGAATCGGAATCGGAGTCCGAAATTTTAATTTCCTCTGTTAGGGTTTTCAAAGGAATACCCTTTTCTTTCTTAGGCACTTGTTTGGAGGTAATCATGTCGATTTCATAGATTTGTAAGTAACCTACAATGTCTTCTAGTTTCATCGACTCTAACTTACCCAAGGAGTTTAAAATAGTCACTTTCACATGAAACCTACTAGGCCATGACCTAAGGATTTTATTAATGACACGGTTGTCAGTAATTTTCTCACGTAGGTTAAAAGATAATTTGATAATATTGGACAAACTAGCATAAAATTCTTCAAAAGTCTCACTCTCTAACATCCTAATGGTCTCAAACTGCGTTGTAAGATTTAAAATTTTTGAAGCCCTAACCGCGCTAGTGACCTCGTGAGTGAGTGAAAAAATATCCCAAGCCTTCTTTGACGTTTCATAAGTCATAATTCTATTATATTCTTCCGGTGTGACATGTGAAGAAATAGCGTGCAAACCCTTAGAATTTTATTATGAAAGTTTATGTTCATTTCGGTCCATGACTCGACAGACTTTAGATTAGTGGCCTCACCTAAAATAGTGACAGGGGGTGTCCAGCCTTTCTCAACTGCTAGCCACACACGCTCATCAATAGATTTTAACGCACTTTTCATTCTCATATTCCAATAAGTGTAATTAGTGCCATAAAAAATAGGAGTTCAAAAAAGATCGTTGTTTTCTAAAATTCATCTTTGAAAACACGTGGGATCACAAAACAATTAAATTATATTTTTTTAGCTCTGATACCAATTTGTAGAGAGTGGCCCTACACAAGTGTGTTTCAAATCAAACCAATTTTCACCAAAACAATTATCCAACTTTTAATGTGCACCAAACCAAGTTGTGGAAAACCAATTTTTAATTTAAACCAATTTTATCTTGATTAATCCTAAACATGCATCTAGTGATTAAGGAAATTAAAGTAAAGTAAAGAATACTCACAACGCAGGATGTACGAGGAAAAACCCTAGACCGGAAAAAACCTCGGACGACCCAAGCCAGAAAATCACTATGAATATGGAATTACAACGAACAGACAAAGACTCACTTAATGACTCGATCCCCACGGGTCTTGATGCTCTATTGATCTTCAACCACTCCTCTCACAGTGCCCACGCAGAAAAGCATTCTTCCATGATACCTGTCCATAACAAACGCATCCACGCATGTCTCGGTGTCCACTGGATGGATTTGATATGTCTAAGATGTCGAATAAGAATTTCTTCTCTTTTCTTCACCACAAAACTCATAAGTTCAAATATAGAACAAACGTTCTTGGTTCAGCAAGATCACATAAACATATAGTAATGATAACTCGGATCTTCGAAAACTCTAAAGATGGGGTATGTGATATCAAGGAACTTAAACAATCAGAAGTGAAGGAGACTTATTGGAAAATAGAGAATTGAAAAAAATGAATGTCATTTGTGGCATTAGAGAAGAGAGAGACTAGTGAGCAATTATTATGTGCACATGTCAAATCGAGAATACAAACTACAACTTTAGGCTATATATATATATATATACATAGATGAGGACATATTAATAAATGAATATAAGTAAGGGTATAAAAGGTACTACTTCATCAATTAAAGGTATTAATGTAATAGGAGTGCTTTAAGAGAATTCTACTTTTTTTATGTGTTAGAGATAGAGATAGCGATAGCGATATAAATAGATATTTGATGGAACGAATTTCGTAACACAATAAAATATTTGAACAAGTATGAATAGTATACGTATCAGTTAGGAATAATTATTATTGAGACAAAATATTTATATTTATGAATTCTTCAAATTTAATTTTTTATAGATTTATTCATAATTATATTTATATATTTATTTTATCATGAAAAGGTTTACACAATTGGTTTAACACGATCTAAGACATTTCTTTTGAGTTTGACTAAAAAAAATCATATAAACTGTTGATTCAACAAAATAAAAAGAAAATACAATCTCACATAATTTGATAAGATTTTTTTAGCCATTTATGAATATGAATTATGAGCTGGGATTTAGTGTGGACTTCACAATGATGGCAGTGGAAACATATGTGCATTATCTCTTCAACTCTACTATCAAACCTTTATTTAATCTATTAGTAAAACCTCACACTACTATCTTTATAACTACAAACAACCTTTGAAGTTTGAAGAACAAGTCTCTTTGGAAACTACCTTTGCCCCACTCACAAACGGAATCCCTATCTAATTTTTGACAACTCCATATGAAAAATACAGAGGGATGCGGGAGCACTGTCCATTTAAAAGGGCAAATGGACTCTCCCAAACCAATGTTCATACCTTATATATGCAGGTACTTAATCTAAGGGCACTCTCCGGATCTCTCTAGTGATTTCCATAAGCTACATCTCTCCTCGAGTATGGTTACATCGCTTATCACTCATTTATGACATACGCCACATAACATTTTTTTATTATCCTTAAACTACTCTCTAAAGAACCCTACACCCTCGTACCCCAACTTTAGTTAAAGTCAAACTAGAATGCATTTCGCGCGATGCTTGGCAATAATTAAGTGTTTATAATTTTAAAAAATTCAACATGCTTGAAATTTTTGAAATTTGAAATAATTTTTATATGATTTCTTGACGATGTTTTATAAAATATAAAATCCAAAAACTGATTCAAAATTTTAAATTTTATACAATTTCGAATGAAATTTTGACATTGCAAAATCAATATTGTCTATTTTCTTAGAATAAATCATCCCTCCTTTCCCCCTTAAAAAAAAAAAAAAAAAAAAAAAAGAAACAAGCATATAAACATGAACCTTTATAACATTTCTTCATTATAAAAACTCTAAAATTGAGATTAAATAAATATCTAAATCACATTATATCCCGAAAATGGTATCCAATTATAATCCATACGCGGAGACAAATTATAACGCTTGACATAAATATATTTTTTTTTTTGGGGGGGGGGGGGGGGGTGAAATGAGATTTAATTAAACAAAAGGCAAAAGCCCAAAGAAAAATAAGAGGTCAATAGGCACCACATAAAAAATAATACACAAGACACTCAGCGCAAAACCAACATGCCCAAAAAGGGAGGCCCAAAACACTAAAACAAAAAAACCAACCCAACAAACTTCTCACTCAAACCAACCTAATTCAACCAATTAAACCCACACTACCCTGTAAACTCCAACCACACGTATTACCAAAACAAGCCATCACCCAACTTGACAACATAAATCAACAACTATGAAACTTTGTCTTTTACCTAACCAAACACCAAAGCAACCCAACACTATTAGATTTTCAAACACCTTATTAAACCTCAAAGAGAGAAAACACAAGGAAGAACCATAGTTAGTCGTCTAAACATCTTCCGTCGACGATTGTCGAGGACCTGCGATAGTAAGGCCTAACTACTGACTCTAATTCCAGCAAAAATTTCATTCTCAAATCAAACAAACTTCCTCGTGGTTTTGGATATAATTATTGGACCAAACCGTAGAAATCCGTGATAAAAAAATTAACATAGATAACAAACCGGGACATAGATGATTAAAAAATTGCACTAGAAATAACCTAAAATAGTTGTTGTCTTGAACTCCAAATCTATATTGATTTAATGTTTTGGGCAATAAATGAAGAGCAATTTACAATTAGGTCCCTTGATAACAATTTTTAAACATTTAAGGACAATTTATAATTAGGTCCACTTGTTATGCCACTAGCGTGGACTTGTACAAGAAGAGAATTAGTGGACCTAAGTGTTTAAAATTTGTCAAAATTCCTTTAATGTTTAAAATTTGATTGTGAGGGACCTAATTATACTTTCCCCTAAAATGAAACATAGACAAATGCTTGGGGCATGAGAGAGATATATAAAAGGAAGGGCATGATATATAGGAATTGAGAGGAGATGAAAATGGGTTCGGAGTGCGAGTGATAACAAGAAGAAAAAGATGTATCACTATTTAAATAAATGAATTAGGGGAGATCAAAAGGTGCATCGAACAACAGAGACGCTGATTTTGAGTGGACAACAGTTCAAACCCTTAAATATTGTGTACAAGAAGAATGGGAAGGGTTGTTAGAGGAGCCATAACATTGAGCATCCTATGGGTTTCTTATATGTTAATGAAAAAATTTTGGGAAGGTGAATAGCATTGTATGGAGAATGTTAATTAATAACTTTAATTAAAATTGTACATGTGGCATTGTGAAGAAGCGACAAATGTCGACACTAGGTTCCGCTGTCAATTTTAGTTATATACTATAACTAGTTGTAAACCCGCGCGATACGCGGGCGAGACGCAATATGTGGAGCATAAGAATAAGAAAAAATACGGATTGAAAATTTAGACTTTGAGGGAAGAGTGATATATATTAGGTGTACTTAATATGAATTGACTATTGAAGCATGGTGAAGCTAAATTTAAAGCTTTTGTTTTTAAATATATAATAATAATAATAATAATAATAATAATAATAATAATAATAATAATAATAATAATAATAATAATAATAATAATAATAATAATAATAATAATAATACACGCATCTTATAAATCTTATGATATACAAACTAAATATGAATATAATGCTAAATATACATATATACTAAATTTACTCACATCATTTGTTGAATGTGGGTCCGCGCCAGCAACACTTATTAATCACGATATTTTATTGACATGATATCGTGATTAATTAGTGCCGTTGGCACAACCCACATTCCTAGACCCACGTCTGAATGGAGTCCGCGCCAGCGACACTAATCAATCGCGATATCATGTCAATAAACATAATTATTTTTTATTTATGAAAAAAATATTTTTTTTAATTTTAATTTTGATAAAAAAATGTTTTTTTTATATTAATAGGAAAACTTTTTTTTTAATATAAAAAACTATTTTTATATCAATAAGAAACTTAAAAAAAAAGAAAAAAAAAAGAAAAAAAAAAGAGAAATGTTGTCGCTAGGCAGTATGTAGAACTACTCTTATTTTATTATTTGTGTAATCACACATTTACGAATCAAGTCAATCAATATCAACTCAAGGATCAAGGACAATGAAAAACAAAGACTAAGGCCTTTTGTTTATAATACTAAGTGTAAAACAAATCTTAATCAGTAGTGTTTATATCTACACTTGATTACAGTATAAACAAATTATATTCATCGTGGAAGAGCAAATAAAATTTAAAAGCTACAGTTGAGGCACCACATGATTGGTAGTATAATAAAACAACTTTTTTATATTATGGGAGAAGAAAAATTATTAAAATCTTTACCTTAACGTACAGAAACATATAAAGTACAGCAAACCATTTATATAAGAATCTTCCTATGTGCAATTTCAACAAATAACATATTGCAAACATCTGGCAGAGCCAAGCTCTCCCCAAATCCAAATAAAAAACACCTGTTATACCACAAAGCAAACAAACCCATTACCATAAAAACCACTGGCTAAAAAACACATCCTACTACACCCATTTCGTCAACAGCAACAGAGAGAAGAAATTTTTTTCCAAAAGATGTACCCCCAAAAATTACACAACCAAGAAAATGAAACCAACCATAATTTAGGCAACTTACGATCGCGCAGTAACAAATCGAACAATGGAGGTGGAATGGAACTCACCCAGTTAGGTGCTAGAAGAGAGTTTGAAGCCTTAATGAGTTGTCTTAACGCTTGCTCGATTAACATCTCCAATGTCGTCTCCTTCTACGCCACCATTTTCGTACCCATCGCCACCACCACCGCCTCTTTACTTTCCCACCACAACCATTTCTACCCAAAACCACCTCTAACACACACAAACCCAAACCAAAAACATCCCCATTTCTAATTCAACCCAACAACAACCCATGATCCAAACACCACTAACACCCCATGGCTAAATCACCACCAACACACACTCACAGATAGATCTGTCACCAACCCAACACACCAGAATTCTGTTGAAAGTCAAGAGTTTCGGCAAGCGAAAAAAGTGGACAAATATAAGGAGAGGTGAGGAAGAAAACCAAATAAGGAATAGAGGGAGAAACAACAGTCGTCAACGTATCGGGGAAGGATGCCATATGATCTCCTCCCACCAGTGGTCTTTTTCCAAGAGAGGGAGAAGACGGAAGATAAAAAGGTTGGTAGAAAGGGAGCAGATGCGTGTAGAGATGAGAGAGAAACATAGGGAGTATATAATAGATGAGAGTAGAGAGAAATGAAATTACGCCTAATAGATAGATAAAATATATAGTGTCACGTGGAAACTCTCAATGAGGAGGAGTCTTAAATGCTCATAAATGCATTTTTTTGCATTTTATAGTATATAGAGATTGGTAAGGATTCTTAAAGGATTATACAAAATAAGGTTTTAACATGTGGTTTATGTTTTTAGATGTTTTGTGTAACACCCGTATTTTGAGAACTTAAATAATTATGTGATTAATTACTATTGTGGGATTAATTAAATTAATATGCGAGAATTAATTGGTGATTAATCCGGATTTAAAAATAAATATCAACCAGCGTGACAAGGGTAAATACTTATTAATGTGAATTATTGAATATTAAAGAGTGAATAAGTAATATGTAATCAATGAATTTGAGAAATTGTCGAGAGTGAAATATACGGTAGTTTGGTACATTAAGTCGGGACACGCATGTGAGTCGTGTTGGGATTAATTGAATGGAATATTAAGGTAATTTTTTAAGTAACTTGTATGTTAATTTCGAGTATGCCGTTGAGTCCGAGAGGATCGAGATAGTCAGAAAACACTACCCGGGTATTTTATTTAGATTACGAGAGATTTTAGGCCAAATCGACATCCCGTAGGGGTAATTTTGTAATTTTAATTTTTGGAGAAATTAAAGGGACGAAAATTGGGAGTTTATTATATCACTCACGAGAGGTTCACTAGGGTTAATATATACCAAAGTAAGGAACGACCATAGAGTGTGTGAGGGAGAACAAATTCCAAGAAGGAAGGCCCAATTATCACCACCTTGCACAACCACCACCACCATTGTGTAGATTGGAACAAGAGGAACACATCCATACCAACAACATCAAGAGATCAGACATTTAATTCGGGGAAAGTGTTTATTACTTTCTTTCCTTTAGCAACAATCATGTTCATGTTAGTACAGGTAAATTTGATAATGAATTACATTTAAATTGGGTGAAAATTTGGAGAAGTAATTTATAATTATGGACAGATGATTCATTAGTTAATTCCTTCGTGTATGCAAGAGAATTTAATACGAAATTGGAGTACAAATTGATGAACAAATATGGGTTAATTAAGTTCTTTCATGGGAAATTGTGAAACTAGGGTTCTTATGATATAAATTGGGGATTTCGTTTTTACCTTATGATTTATAAGGATTGAATGATCAAAGGATGTTATAAATTGTGTAAACATGTTGGGTTATTAATCAGTATAGTTACATTAAAGATTAGGTATGAACTATGAGGTTTTGGGTGCAAAACAAGTGGTAAAAATGTAATTTTTAAAGAACAGGTCTAACATGACAGGATCGGTTCATTTTTCTTAAATATGATCGGTTCGTTTTCTGATAGGATCGATTCATTTTTATTTTAATAGGATCGGTTCATTTTGTGGAGGATTGATTCGGTTCATTTTTCTGAAGACTTCTAATGATGATGCAGAACCTTCGAGAACCTTTCATATCTTAAATTGTGAGGTTAGGGAAGAATGATATCCTGGACCAGTAGAGTATCGGGACCTTACCTACTGTCTTGATATGTAAATATAGTGGTACCCTTCGAGTGAGGAGAAATACTCGTGAGCGCTCAATAATGAATCTAGCTATGAATTACTACTACGTATATTATTTGGGATAAAATAAATATACTATACATAGTTATGAGAGAATAATACGTATCTAAATATATGTTTGGGTTGGGTGAATACTATGAGAGTTTGAATAGGATGTGTGTATGCCTATTATATGATATTTTTGTTAAGTGCACTTTGTGTTGTTAAGTACACTAAAGGGTGATAACCCGGGGGTGTAAAGTTATTTATTAAGTGAACTAATGGGTGATAACTTGGGGGTGCAAGAATATTTTATTGAGTGCGCTAATGGGTGGTAACCCGGGGGTGCAGGGATATTTTTATAAGTGCACTAATGGGTGACAACCCGGCGGTGCAGGATCATTGAATTTATAGCACTAATAGGGCTTAAACCGGGGGTGCATGACTGAAATCTATATGTATAGGTATCATATGATTATATATATGTCTATATATATGAGAAGTTCTACTAAGAGAAACTAGTAGTTATGGCAATAAGGACAAATGAAATAATCTTAATGAGAAAAAGATTTAATTGCTCTAATAGTGGACATGAACAGTAGTAAAATGTGATGGACTACTTATTGGGTATTGTATGGGCGATACGAGAATACTACTTTTGAATGTAGATAGTGTTACGTTGAATTTGAACTAGTTAAATTGGGTAGAATTACTAGTACTAGATAGAAGATGCGATAGGAGTGCACAATAGAAGAGAGGTGAGAACTTCAGGTTAGAGCACGAATCTAACATGCACATAATACTTGCTTTAAGGCAGTTTTAAATACTTACTTTAACATATTTTTACACATTGGGCTCTGACCCGTCTATTGCATCTCTTTTCCCTCTTGATATATATATGTGTATTATATCAGGTGCTCAGCCATAGAGACGCCAGATTTAAAGACTTGGATTGCTTGGCGTGCTACGGCTGATGTGGAAGCTGTAGGTATTTGCATTAGCCACTTCAATAATTTCTCTCAGTTATCTAGACTTTTCATTTAGGTCATGTGTCGCCCATTACTTAGAAATTTTATCAGAGATTGTATTCAGTTTATTTTTTATTCATTTTAGTTGGATTTACTTTTACTATGGATCTGTGGTTTAAAGTTTTGAACTGGAATATTTTATCCAGTCGTATTTATTTCAGTACGTGATTCAGATTCATTATTTATTTTATTCAGTTGAATGGTGAATGGATTTTATTTAAATTCTTAGACTTTATAAATATGAGTTTTGGTTACAATTTAAAAAGGAAGGTATTTTGGCACTAACTTAATTTATATTAGGTGATTAATAAAGTTAATGTTTTTGACAGTGATGCTAAGAATGAACCAACCGAACATTCTGTTTTAAAATTTTATAAAGGACTGATCACCTGATATTTAATTGGGCGAGGTGTCACAGGTGGTATCAGAGCATCAGGTTCTAGAGTCCTTTAGGAACTATGAGGAATATTGTGCTTTCAACTCAACATACTTTGATATAGAGACTTATCTTTAGGACTGTTATATTCTTGTTTATGCGATCACGTCTTCAGCCTTTTGAGATTTAACAATAACCATGGAATAATAAACTTCTCTCTCATCTCAGATGCCTCCTCGAGGTGCACCAAGGGACATGAATGCTCATCCAAAGCCATAGCCAACCCCAGCTCAGGGCATAATGAATGCTACAGAAGTTACTGCCATCGTTGCATAGGTAGTAAATGCACCACCATAGGCACCCGTAGTGGCACCAGCACTTCTTCCCATTTTCCCTACTACATGAGAGAGAGTATGGGATGCCTTTTATAAGGCGCATCCTCCAGAGTTCTTGGGCAGTTCTGATGTAGTGATGGCGAGTTTGTGGAAAAAGGATATACAGAGACACCTTCATATGTACGAGTGCACTGAGGTTCAGAGGCAAGTTTTGCCTACCTTTAAGCTAACAGGGCAGCCTTATAGTGGAGGGAGTCCACTACTACTTCAGAGGAATGAGATTTGATGTCGATTACTGATTTCTGGGTGCGGTTCGACTGCAAGTATTTTCATTCTACCATCAAGACTGAGATGAGGCAGAAACTTTTAGATCTTACCCAAAAAGGGAAGGAAGTTGCTAAATATGAGTAGTAGTTCACGCGATTGACAAATATGGTACCGGATGAGGTGCCTATTGAGGAGATTCGAATCTAAATGTTCATGGATGGTTTGACTTGGAGGATACAACAACACCTTTTAGGTAACCTTTCCCTACATTCCAACACAGATGTCCTAAGTGCATCATTATTACAATGTCAGGACAACCGCTTCTATGCTAAGGGAAGCAAGCGGGGAGGATAGCCCAGCCAGTTGGGAAAGATAGGGGGACGTAGTGACAGTGGGGCACCAACTGATCAGAGTAAGAGACAAAGTTCCCAACTGGGGGATTCTACTAAGAGGTTACATTCAAGGGGTTTCAGGCATGTCATGGGTCTTCAATCAGGGCCGACAACAGGATCAGCAGCAGGGCCAACATCACGGAGGACATCAGGGCCAAGGTAGGGGTGGTAACGGCCAACAGGTCCGAGGTTACCAGGGACATAGGGGAGGGAATTTCATTGACAAATGTTATAATTATTGCAAGACTGGCCATAAGAAGCAGGATTACTCCGACAGGGATAGGGTCCCTCGGCAGAAGGGTGCTCACCAAGATCCCCGAAGACCCATCTTTCCTACTACCCTACCAGCTCTGGCGCCAGTTCCAGCCTTGCCCGTAGCTTTGGTGCAGTAGGGGAAACTTTAGTATGGACAGGTCTATAACCTCCATCAGGCTGCGGTCCCATAGGCTCCACCCGCGATTAAGGGTATGTTTTCTATTTTGGTAACTATAGGGTGTGTTTTATTTGATACGAGAGCCACACATTGTTTTAGTACCACGAGGTTTGCACATGCTCTGGGATTTTAGATACAACAGAGAGTACTGTTACATGTGTAGATTCGCCTTTGGGTAGTGGCTCACTAACTTTCTTTAAATGATGAGGGGTGGGTATAGAAATTGGGAGACTTAATTTACCTGCCGACCAGCTTGTATTAAAGATGTCCGAGTATAATGTGATTATCGGTATGGATTGTCTTGTTGCATATAGGGCCATGATCGATTGTTTTAGTGGAAGTATTATTTTTTCTATACCTAGTCAGGAGATGTTTCTGGTGGCGATGCCTCGTTCTGAGAGAGGATTTTCCATGCATTTGTATTATATAGAGGAAGAGACCTTTAAGGAGGTGGTGATACCTCTCGATCCAATACCGGTGGTTCGGGAGTTCACTGATGTGTTCTAGGATATTTTAGGATTAACACCTAGCAGAGAGATAGACTTTGTTATAGATTTGATGTTGGGCACTCGGCCAATACCCCGTGCACCTTATCGTATGGCTCCAGCGGAGACGTGGGAGTTACGGGATCAGATAGAATAACTATTGGGTCAGGGGTTTATTCGTAGGATTACTTCACCTTGGGGTGCCCCAATACTGTTCGTAAAAAAGAGAGATTGATCATTACAGTTTTTTGTTGATTACCGTGAGTTGAATAAGGTCATGATACGGAATAAGTATCCATTGCCCTGAATCGATGAATTATTCGACCAGTTGAGAGGAGATGCTTTCTTCTCGAAGATTGACTTGAGGTCGGGATACCATCAGTTACGGATCAGCGAGCATGATGTGTTGAAGACTGCCTTTTTGGTGAGATATGGTTCCTAAAAATTTACGGTTATTCCATTTGGGCTAACCTATGCTCCAACCGTGCTTATGGACTTGATGAACAGAGTGTCCAGAGAGTTCCTGGATCAGTTTGTCATTGTCTTGATAGATGACATCCTGATTTACTCTCAGACAAAAGAGGAGAATGCCGAACATTGGAGGCAGGTTTTGCAGACACTGCGATAGCACGAGTTGTATGAAAAATATGAGAAATGTGGATTTTGGCTGAAGGAAGTTCAATTTTTGGGGCACATTATTTTGGATAGAGGGATATCCGTAGATCCGAGGAAAGTTTCAGCGGTGAGGGAGTGGGGACAGCCCATGACACTGACGGAGATATGTAGTTTCTCGGGCCTAGCAGGATATTATAATAGGTTTATTCGGGGATGCTCGAAGATAGAGGGTCCATTGACTCATTTGACTCGCAAATGAGTGACATTTATCTGGAATGATGCCTATCAGTTGGCTTTTGATGAGCTGAAGTACAAGCTGACTTCTGCCCAGGCTGGTAGTGGAGTGTCTAGTCTACATTAATACGTCCTTACTAGGACTTGGGTATGTGCTTAAATAGGAGGATTAGTCTATAACTTATGCTTCCTGAAATCTTAAGCCTCATGAGAAGTACTACCCCACGCCAGACTTAGAGTTGGTGGCATTTGTTTTTGCACTCAGGATTTGGAGACATTACCTTTTGGGTGAACAGTTTCGCCTATTTACAGACCATAAGTCACTACACTACTTGTTCATGCAGAAGGAGCTGAATATGCATCAATGTATATGGCTAGAGTTTGTAAAAGATTATCAGTTTGAGATACACTATCACTCGGGAAAGGCTAACGTAGTTGCATATGCATTGAGCCGTAGGCCAGTAGATGAGACGGTCGATGTATGGAAGGCAAAATGGAAGGATCTAGGACACTAGGATGCTATGGCCAGATAATTCATGTCAGTTATGACCATCACACCACAGATAGTGACGAGGGTAGTCCCGGCACATGCGGCAAACCCTTTTTGCCAAGATATGATTAAACATGTCTTAATAGGTGGAGCCGAGTCTTATTCGGTGATTTCTGAGGGAGGAGACTCGTGGTTCCAGAGGGGGAGGACCTTCGACATTTAATGATGACGGAGTCATATGGGTCCAGGTTTACGGTAAATCTCGACGAGGATAAGATGTATTAGGATATGAGGCGACAGTACTGGTGGAGTGGGATGAAGAAGGATATCATAGAGTTCATATCCAAGTGTACCACTTATCATCTAGTAAAAGTGGACCATCAGAGACCACCAGGTTTACTGCAGCCATTAGATATCCCTATGTGGAAATGGGAGGTCATTTACATGGACTTTATTACTGGGTTTCCTACTTCGCAGAGGGGGCACGATTCTATATGGGTTATTGTGGACCGATTGACAAAAGTAGCCATTTTTTTTCCAGTCAGGACACACTATACAGCGGAACAGTTTGCTCAGATATTTATTGCAGCGATAGTAAGATTGCATGGTGTGCATCTTGATATTGTGTCAGATAGAGATAAGATATTTGTGTCTCATTTTTAGGAGAGTTTCTAGGAGGCTATGGGTACTGAGTTGCGGTTGATTACGGCGTATCACCCACAGACCGATGGGAAGACTGAACGTACTAATCATATGCTTGAGGACATGTTGCGCATGTGTATACTTTAATTTGGGGGAAGTTGAGAGTAGTACCTTCCGCTGGTGGAGTTTGCTTACAAAAACTCCTATCAGTTCACGATTGGCATGGCCCCATTTGAGGCATTATGTGGGAGACCTTGTCGTTCTCCAACCTATTGGTTAGAGGTGGGGGACAAAAAGTTACTTGGGTTGTAGGTAATTCAGGATACATCGAGAAGGGTCGAGATGATTCAAAGTCACAAACGGGTTGCCCAGGACAGACAGAAAAGCTATGCCGATGCTAAGAGGTCCTTTAGAGAGTTCAGAGTTGGGGACCAAGTTTTGTTGAGAGTATCTCCTATGAAGGGGGTGATGAGGTTCGAGAAAAAGGGAAAATTGTCTCCGAGATACATAGGATCATTTTTTATTATCGAGAGGATCGGACTAGTGGCTTCTAGACTTGGGTTGCCGGTGCACATACACCGTATTCATGATGTGTTTCACATATTATCACTGAGGATGTATTTTCGAGATGAGTTGGACCACACTCACATCATGATAGAGGAAATCAAGTTGCATCCCGACAGTTCTTATGAGGAAAGGCCAGTGGTTATCCTAGATCACAGTGAGAGGAGACTGAGATCAAAGGTAGTTCCACTTATGCGGGTTCAGTGGAAGCTTCACAATATGGAGGAGTCCACTTGGGAGCGAGAGGAGGATACGCGTGAGAAGTATCCAGAGTTATTTGTACCGGGTATGCCTTACTTTCTGAATTTTGGGATGAAATTTCGTTATTAGGGGGGAAGTATGTAACACCTCGAATTTTGAGAACTTAAATAATTTTGTGATTAATTAGTATTGCGGGATTAATTAAATTATTATTTGAGAATTAATTGGTGATTAATACAGATTTAAAAATAACTATTAACTAGCGTGACAAGGGTTCATACTTATTAATGAGAATTATTGAATATTACTGAGTGAATAAGTAACATGTAATCAATGAATTTGAGAAATTGTCGAGAGTGAAATACATGGCAGTTTGTTATATAAAGTCGGGACATGCATGTGAGTCGTGTCGAGACTAATTGAATGGAATATAAAGGTAAATTTTTTTAAGTAACTTGTATGTTAATTTCGAGTGCGACAATGAGTCTGGGAGGGTCTAGATAGTCAGAAAACAGTACCCCGGGTATTTTATTTAGACTCCGAGAGACTTTAGGCCAAACCAGCATCCCGTAGTGGTAATTTTGTAATTTAATTTTTGGAAAAAATAAATGGACAAAAATTGGGAGTTTATTATATCATTTACGAGAGGTTCATTAGGGTTAATATATACAAAAGTATGGAACGGCCACAGAGTGAGTGAGAGAGAATAAATTCCAAGAAGGAAGGCCTAATTAGCACCACCTTGCACAACCACCACCACCATCATGTAGATCGAAACAAGAGGAACACATCCATACCAACAACATCAAGTGATCAGACATTTAATTCGAGGCAAGTGTTTATTACTTTGTTTCCTTTAGCAATAATCATGTTAATGTTAGTATAGGTAAATTTGATAATGAATTACATTGAAATTGGGTGAAAATTTGGAGAAGTAATTTATAATTATGGACAGATGGTTCATTAGTTAATTCCTTCAAGTATGCAAGAGAATTTAATATTAAATTGGAGTACAAATTGATGAACAAATCTAGGTTAATTAAGTTCTTTAATGGGAAATTGTGAAACTAGGGTCTTATGATATAAATTGGGGATTTTGTTTTTACATTATGATTTATAATGATCCTAGGATGTTAGAAATTGTGTAAACATATTGGGTTATTAATCAAAATAGTTACATTGAAGATTGGGTATGAACTATGAGGTTTTGGGTGAAAAACAAATGGTAAAAATGTAACTATTGAAGAAGAGGTCTAACATGACAAAAACGGTTCATTTTTCTTAAATAGGATCGGGTAATTTTTATTTTAATAGAATCGGTTCGTTTTATGCTGGATCGGTTTGGTTCATTTTTCTGTAGACTTCTAGTGCTACTGCAGAACCTTGGAGAACCTTTCGAATCTTAAATTGTGAGGTTAATGATATCCTGGACCAGTATAGTGTAGGGACCTTATCTACTATCTTGATATGTAAATGTAGTGGTGCCCTTCGAGTGAGGAGAAATGCTCATGAGCGCTCAGTAATGAATCTAGATATGAATTACTACTACATAGATTATTTGGGATAAAATAAATATACTATATGTAGTTATGAGATGATAATAAATATGTAAAAATATGTTTAGGTTGGGTTAATACCTATGAAAGTTTGGATAGGATGTGTGTATGCCTATTATATGATATTTTTGTTAAGTGAACTAATGGGTGATAACCCGGGGGTGCAAGGTTGTGTTGTTAAGTACACTCAAGGGTGATAACCCGGGGGTGTAAAGTTATTTATTAAATGCACTAATGGGTGATAACCTGGGGGTGCAAGAATATTTTATTGAGTGCACTAATGGGTGGTAACTCGGGGGTGTAGGGATATTTTTATAAGTGCACTAATGGGTGACAACTTGGGGGTGCAAGATCATTATATTAATAGAACTAATGGACTTAAACAGGGGGTGCAAGACTGAAATATATATGTATAGGGATCATATGACTATATATATGTATATTAATGAGAAGTTATACTAAGAGAAACTAGTAGTTATGGTAATAAGGACAAATGAAATCATCTTAATGAGATAAAGATTTAAATGCTCTAACAGTGAACATGAACGGTAATAAAATGTGAGGGACTACTTATTAGGTATTGTATGAGCGATATGGGAATACTACTGTTGAATGTAGATAGTGTTACGTTGACTTTGAACTAGTTAACTTGGGTAGAATTACTAGTACTAGATAGAAGATGTGATAGGAGTGCACAATAGAAGAGGGGTGAGAACTAATAGTGTGCGAGAAGTGTGCGTGTGTAAGTGCACAATCGTTGTTTTCTGTCTCGTCGTGAGTATACACACAAATCTAAATTACTACTACACTTGCGAGGCAAGCACAACGGTAAGTCGGGTATCGAAAATACACATGGTAGAGATGCTAGAATTTATAAGATTTAATATTCCGAAATAAAAGTGTAAAAGATGAATTACAAACTAAAAAGTAAAAGATGCATAAAAGGGAAAGATTAATCTAGGCATGTTTATTGAAACTAGACTATGAAAGCGAGCAAAACTATAGGTTGTGTCGAATATCCCTCACCCGAGTTAATTTGTATAAAATGGTTACATGGGTCGACGAGTTAGTACGAATGCGTCTCGTTCCGACAGTTAATTAAATCAAGGGTTGTCACTCACCTAAATACTCATAAAAGCCTAATAATATTTTGGCATCAACAAATATTCCGGAAATTACGCGCGAAAGGTCGTAAGCACGAGACATACATGATATTCCCCGTCAAATTTCCTAAGAGTAATAACTAGGACAACACACCCGAAACAGACCCGTAAACACCATCACCAAAGCAAAGTAACGCGTTAACCCGAGTGAGATCAATTCAAACACAACCTAATTTACATTACCTAGATAGCATGTTAAAAACGCGGTAAATAAAACGATAAAGAAATGCGATAAATCTATTCTAGAAAGAAATAAATGAAAGCTTGTAAACCTAATTTAGAAAGAATGGAAATTACACTACAAAGCAAGAAATAATGAAATACAACTATATTAATGGAGATGGAAGATGGTTGCACAATATTGCAAGCCCAAATGGGTGTCAATCCAATAAGAAAAGAAGAAAATAGATCTTAAACCTCCAAAACCCTAACCTATCCTACCTAAAATCGTTTATCGCTGTTTATTACAACAAAAAGTCTTATATAGTAAGTGGGATAAGAAATAGAAAAGAAAAGAGAAAAGAAAAGAAACGGCAAAATATCTCCTGGAAATAGGGGATCGATCGATCGACCCCTTTGGTCGATCGATCAATCATGAACAAAATATCCAATGTCGATAAGGATCGATCGATCAATCCTTTTTATCAATCGATCGATCCTTTTGATCAATCGACCGATCAAGTAGGGCAGAACCAAGCAACCCACTGCATTCCCCTTCTTCCTCTTCTCCTACTCTTTTGGTTTCATTATTTTTCCTTCCGCTGAAACTCCCGTAACTTCTTCATACGGACTCAAAATTATGCACCGTTCATAGCCACACGAAGCTAGCGAGGAGGGCTTCAACTTTCGTGAAATGTCGGGCAAGGTGACCAAGCTGTGAAAATACTAAAATGCCCTTGAATGTGCAATCGCGTACGAAAATCGAGCGGAATGCATCCGAACTTCACACTTAGCATCCAAATACCTATAAAAGATCAATTAACCCCTCCAAAACATGTTAATGTAGAAATTCAAGGTTGTTTGGTTAACGAGCATAAATGTAGGGAATAAGATACCCGAGGGGGCTAAAATGCGTAGGTTCGGAGAATGAAATACACAATATTTGCGTATCATCACACCCCCTAACTTACACATTGCCAGTACCTAGCAATGAAATAGGATGCAATAAGAACTACAAGAAAACCAAAGCAGGAGATAGGTACAAAATTATGGTAGCAAAGCAAAAGGCCACTTTCACGAGCGATTACATTTCATTTAGCATATGCAATAAGCCGTTAAACCCATATGTCACCTTAGTGGACGAGTGTCGTTTCATGAGGGTTTTCAGGGATGGTACCCACAAACATCACATGGTTTCCTCAAAATATAACCAACCCAACATGCGACAAGCCCAACAATAGCGAAAAGGATTTCATACGCAATATTAGCACATTTAACGGATTCAAACAAAAGTTCAAATCATTAACATTATAGAATGCACCTCATAGAATTGAAAGCTTAAAATATGGGAGCGGAGCGAGCACATGCAAAGTGTGATTTGGTGAAAAACTTATATAAACTGGACAAACGTTAAAGCAAGCGTATATTCAATCCTCACGGGCATTACACTCATCAAGTGAATTCACTCGAAATAGGGAGGTAACACATGGAAAATGCGGGCTAAAGAGTAAATGTAAATGAAAACTAGACCGCACACATGTCATAAATGAAGAACGCTATATATAAACTGAAAAATTGTAATCTCAATGAAAGGATACCGCACACTAAAAGAGGTGAAATGCACTTTCACAGATTATCAAAACTATTATGACTTTGAAATTACATCAACCAAAGATCACATAGGACTTTACTAGGGTTGTGATGTAGGCTAGGGTAGGGTACGAAATGAAGGATATGTATGTAAGGATTCAAAGTGTTTGGAATGAAAACTCGGGAACATGTGAAAATGCGGGCAATATCAAAATTGGAAAAACAAGTTCCAAATTGGCATTAGAAATATCATCGGGGAGAGTAATCAAAGCTTATTGAACTATATACAACATTTACAACTTTCTCTTTCTTTTTCTTTTCTTCTTTATCTCATTTTTCTTTTGTTTTCTTTTGCTTTCTGCTTTCTCTTTTTCATCACTTTTTCTTTACTTTTCATATTCTCATATGCCTAAATTGCAATCGACATCATAACAACCACATTCAATCCCAAGTAACAATCTAAACAAAGGTATGGAAAGTGTATGTATGGTTTAAAACTCCAATTCGGAGTTGGTTATGGGATTGGGGTTATGACACGAAAGGCTATATTTAGGCTCAAAGGGGTTAACGAGGGTAAACATATAAGGGTGAGGTCAAGGCTAATATGGGTGATATAACAAAGATGGCCTATGATCATTTCACAAAGTTTACGCAATTCTCGAATCAAAACAATAAATGAAAATCATGATCAAGTAACACATTTCAAGTATAAACTCAATTAATGAACGATCAAATGAAAGAATAGAGAGATTACCTACAAAATCAACGTTTTCAATGAGAGAAGAATAGTGCATAGACTCACAAATGACGAAAGGTACAAAGCTTACTCGGTATAAGTATATACAATGCAACAAAAGACTACCGAGTTATAAAAATCTTAAACCAAATTAATAAAGGAATAAAAGTGCATGTGCTCATGGGATAAAAGTTTAATTCATGAAGTTATTCATAATATCAATAATTGATACTAAAGTCTAATAACTTCTAAAATAGAGAACATGCATTGTTGAGTTTTCTATTAGATCGGGAAATTATTGAAGTTTATAATCGAAAACAAAGGAAAAAATGCCCCAAAAAGGAGAAAAAAGAAAGACAATCTTTATGAAATTTTTAATTTTTCTAAGAAAAGCATACTAAGTAACTAACATGTGAGCAAAAACATGGACTAAATAAAGAAATGGATAGAATATCCCACATCCCCTAACTTAAAACTTGACATTGTCCTCAATGTGAATTAAGAACCAAGTTAAAGAGAGGAAAATAACGATATTACCCAAAAGTGGAGCGATCCCCATAAGAACAAGTCCAAATAATCTACAAAACAAGTTAGTACTGAGCATAGAAAAAACAAATAACAAAAAGTTAACTAATTACACTAGACTAAATTAAAAAGGGAAGAAAAAAATAAAAAAGAAAGAATAAAAAGCTAACTATATACAACCTACTATTTAGGCTTCACACTAACTATACACTAGAAGTCTAAATAACTGAGGGTCCATCATAAGAACGATTTGACTTTGGAGGATAACGAGTGTACCCTCACATACAAGAATGCCTTTCGAAAAATATGGATTCCGCTTTAACAACGGAAGGCATGTGTAAGGCGTAAGAAATGAACCATCACCAATTAAAAGTTTTGGAGGGACAATGGGGGTTTTGGATTGAACGGGTGGCAAAAACATGTGGGGACTGATAAAAGCTGAATATCCTCCCAAATATTTTGAAATTGGAATGGGAGGCGGCGCACATAAAGGCACAGATGAGATAATGGAAGGCGACTCGAGCAAGTACACCTCATCGGCGAAAAGGTTTAAAACATTAAAGTTTGAAACGGAATCATCGGGTACTTGTGACGGTGTGATAACAGAGAATGAAAATGGGGATGAAAGAAATTCAATCTCATGAGATGAATCATCATCGCATGAAGATTGAGTTTCGAACGAAATAATATCATTTTCAATGAAATGTTCTTCTTTGGGGGCCAAAGAGGAAATCATTTCATTGCAAATAGATATTACATCATTTTCATCCTCGCTTTCAATATTTATTACGCAATGGGAAAAGTCTAGAATGATTTGTTCCAAAGTAGGCACAAGTACCACATTTGGTTCAAAACATTCTTCGACTTCGAAAGTCTCGGAAGCAAAATCGTTGTCGGACTCAAATAATAAATTCAAGTCATGTTCCCACGAACGATTTTCTTCCCGATAACGATTTTCAATTTTCTCATTTTCATACATACGCAAGCCCTCACCGAATGTCATAGGTCGAGGTGTGGATGCATGAAAATGGGAACTTTGAAAATTACCATCGGACTTAAACGAAAACTCATTATAATAGGAATTTTGAAAACTATTGAAATTTGTTTCAAAATTCCTATTCTAAGGAGGTAAAGGCCCAAAATCATTGTCATCATCATCAAAATTCCAATAACCCAAATTTGGCTTTCGTTATACTCGCCCAAAGTCATATTTGAATTTGTTATACTTTGGGATTCTAAGTATTCACCGAAAGCCATAGGATTACGAGCATTTTGAGATTTATAACAATGATTACCGAAAGAATTGGAATAAGACATGCTTACCCCAAAAATGGCTCAAGTGGAGAATTCCACAAAGTTGATGCGCGTGGAAAAAAATTGAGCGTTTCTAAGTGCTCAAATTTAGAAGTCCTGCAAAATATTAGCAAATAATACAAATAGAAAGAAAATACTATGAAATACTAAATCAAATAGAGTCTAAAACAAACTCATCCCCAGCAACGGAACCATTTTGATCGTGAGCGAGAAGTGTGCGCAGTTATTGTTTTCTGTCTCGCCCTGACTATACAAACAAACCTAAATTACTACTACACTTGCGAGGCAAGCACAACGGTAAGTCAGGTATCGAAAATCCACATGGACGAGATGCTAGAATCTATGAGATTTAATATTCCGAAATAAAAGTGTAAAAGATGAATTACAAACTAAAAAGTAAAAGATGCATAAAAGGGAAAGAATAATCTAGGCAAGTGTATTGAAACTAGACTACGAAAGCGAGTAAAACTATAGGTTGCGTTGAATATCCTTCACCCGAGTTAATTTATATAAAATGCTTACATGGGTCGACGAGTTATTACGAATGTGTCTCATTTTGACAATTAATTAAATCAAGGGTTGTCATGCCCCTAAATCCTCTTAAAAGCCTAATAATATTTTGGCGTCAGCAAATATCCCAGAAATTACGCACGAAAGGTCGTAAGCACGGGACATACATGCTATGCCCCATCAAATCTACTAGGCATAATAACTAGAACAACGCACCCGAAATAGACCCGTAAACACCATCACCAAAGCAAAGCAACGCATTAACCCGAGTGAGTTCCATTCAAACACAAACTAATTTAAATTACCTAGAAAGCATGTCAAAAACGCGATAAATAAAGCGGTAAAGAAACGCGATAAATCTATTCTAGACAGCAATAAATGAAAGCATCTAAACCTAATTTAGAAAGCATAGAAATTACACTACAAAGCAAGAAATAATAAAATGCAACTATATTAATGGAGATGGAAGATGGTAGCATAATCTTACAGCCCAAATGGGTGTCAATCCAAGAAGAAAAGAAGAAAAGAGCTCTCAAACCTCCAAAACCCTAACCTATCCTACCTAAAATCATTTATCTCTATTTATTACAACAAAAAAGTCTAGTAATTGGGAAAAGAAAAGAGAAAAGAAAAGAAAAGGCAAAATATCTCCTGGAAACAGGGGATCGATCGATCGACCCCTTTGGTCGATCGATCGATCATGAACAAAATATCCAATGTCGATAAGGATCGATCGATCGATCCTTTTGGTCAATCTATCGATCAAGCAGGGAAGAACCAAGTAGCCCACTGCATTCCCCTTCTTCCTCTTCTCCTCCCATTTTTATTTCATTGTTTTTCCTTTCTCTAAAACTCATGTAACTTCTTCACACTTGACATCCAAATACCTAGAAAATCTCAATTTACCCCTGCAAAACATGTTAACGTAGAAATCTGAGGTTGTCTGGTTAACGAGAATAAATATAGGGAATAAGATACCCGAGGAGGCTAAAATGCATAGGTTCGAAGGATGAAATACGCAATATTTGCGTATCATCAAACTTCAGGTGAGAGCATGAATCTAACGTGCACATAATACTTGCTTTAAGGCAATTTTAAATACTTGCTATAACATATTTTTACACACAGGGCTCTAACCCATCTCTTGCATCTCTTTTCTCTGTTGCTATATATATATATGTATTATATCAGGTGTTCAACCACAAGGACACCATATTTAAAGACTTGGATTGGTTGGCGTGCTATGGCTGATGTGCAAGCTGTAGGTCTTTGCATTAGACGCTCCTATCATTTCTCTCAGTTTTCTAGACTTTTCATTTAGGGCATGTGTCGCCCATTCCTTAGGCATTTTATCAGAGATTGTATTCAGTTTACTTTCTATTCTTTTTAGTTGGATTTAGTTTTACTATGGATCTGTGGTTTAGAGTTTTGAACTAGAATGTTTTATCTAGTCATATTTATTTCAGTACGTGATTCAGATTCATTATTTATTTTATTCAGTTGAATGGTGAAAGGATTATATTTAAATTCTTGGACTTTATAAATATGATTTTTTGTTACAATTTAAAATGGAAGGTTTTTTGGAACTAGATTAATTTATATTAGGTGATTAATAAAATTAATGTTTTTGACTGTGATGCTAAGAATGAACCAACTGAATATTCTGTTTTAAAATTTTATAAAGGACTGATCACCCGATATTTAATTGGGCGAGGTGTCACATTTTGTCCCTCTTCAAAATCCACTTAATTTTTTCGATGAAAGAAATTATCTCCTATTATATGGCCTATAAAAGAAGTCCCTAATAAAAAATACCTAAAGGCATAAGTCCATGTCGAGCAGTATGACCTTGTGTAATAACCCGTATTAATGAAATATTTATTTATTATTTAATAATTAAGAAAATAATTAATAAATTGGAATAACTATTACTTGGATGAATTGATAATAATAAAATGGATAATTTAGATGATGATTAAATTTTGCATGTGATGTTATTTACCTTGCCACATGTCATAAATAATTAATTGGTGATATATATATATATATATATATATATATATATATATATATATATATATATATATATATATATATATATATATATAATAAGGAGTAGAATTTTGACACTATTCCATAAGTGGGATAAGCTAATTAGGGGTCCAGATTAATCCAACAAGGCAACAATCCAACGGTTGAGATTAAAATGCTCCTCTTACCATTTTTTCCCCTTAAAAATTTGATTTCCCCCTCTTTTAACACTCTAATTTGTTTCCCCCTTTTTTTCAAAATTCAAAAACAAGGTTAAAAATGTATTATACCCATTTTGATCTCACACTCTCCTTTCACACGCAACTCAACGTACTCTCTACGCTATTAGACAATCACAAAATCTTTCTCTCTCACACACACACACACACGGTGATCTCTCTCTCTCTTTCTCTGGGTTGTTCGTGTTGTTACTTAAATCTGGAGTGATATTCCTATGTTTGTTGTAGTTATGAATACCAAAAACTATGTATTCATTGTGCATATCAATTCACCTATGATGCTTTGTTGAATGTTTAGGGGAAAATCAGTTATGGATATGGTTTCAGAATAGGGCTTTCATCTTCTCTTTTTGATTATCATATTTTGTGTTTTGATTTTGCAGGTAATGATGTGTTGATTATATTTCTATTGATTTGGTTTTGCAAATCAGGTGTGCACTTATATCTCTTTCTCTTTCTCCCTATTTTTTTAACATACATATCTATAAAATGAAATACCCCAAATTTATATGTTTTTGGTGAAGGATATTTATTTATTGACATCTACTAAATGGTTTTAGATGAAGTTAGGGTTTAATTGAGGTTCATTGGTTTAAGTTGTAGGGTAGCACTTGGTATGTGTTCGTTAATTTAACAATCGTGATATGATCGTTGAACATTTGTAATCGCTACCTATTCCTAGATTATATACACTATTCTTAACATTTGTTAGTGAATCCGTAGTGGGATTTGTTATATACGTTTGTTAGTGATTTCTTATACACACAAATGATGAATAACCACAATATGTTATTTTGGGTGTTGTGTATGCCGATTAAAAGTGGGATTTCATTAGAATGTATGTCGATTCATTTGTAGTTTTTCTTTTGTTTGTATCATTTAACATGCATGCTACATTATCAAGTATGGGTGTTCTAATCCTTGATATTAACTTAAATTTTGGGTTGTGCATATTTGGTTAGTCGAATTTCCCTATAAGAGTTATTTTCTAATACAATTCCTTTTTCTTACAATGTTTGATCAGATTATTGTGTATGAACATATATATAATATGTTGTATATGAATATATTTTATAAGATTGTGAAATTTGTACAAACACAATGTTTTTTTTCTTTGGTCTATGTTGTAAATATTGGTTACAAGTTGAGATTTCATGGCATGATGTGTTACTTGGAGTCATTAATCTTAATTGAATGGTGATGCAACTTTTGTTTACACGCTGTTGTTTTATTTCAGGGATGTATTTCTATGAGTATGTATTTATTCCGGACAAACTTTCTACAGCCACTTGGCATCTGGAGATAAAGAAGGAGACGAACTAAAAAGGAATTCAGATGTTATGGAGATACTTAAAAATACTCAATTTCCAAAAATATGCAGATCACCTATCCGTAGATTACTCGAGAAAATTTTGGAGCATGGGTGAGCATATCCATAATCCCTTAAGAAATATTATGCAGTTTCAATTTCCTTTCGTCAATAATTCATTTGTAAGATAAAATGCAAATAAAATCCCTATTCTATTACAAAGAAAACAAAATGTCCTTACCTGTTTCTAAAAACACTGCTAAAAGGTGTTTTTTTAGTGTCACATAGACTTATTTATCATCGTTTGAAATACTTTAAGGAGTTAATATTCATAGTTCATGACTTTATTTTACTTTGAATATAATGTACAATTGTAAATTAACTTTTGATTCTATTTTATTGGAGCCAATGGTGCCATCCGAATCATATGGTTAGGCGTTTTGAACTATTGGATTTGTTTGAGCTACTCTGTCACCAGAAAATATCTAGAGGAGAATGATTGGGATGCCCTTCTCAACAAGGATCAGGTACTTATTGCTCCCATGTTTGTGTTGAAGAATGAATTCAAACTTTTTATGTCCAGATTATAGTTAGCACCCAATACTAAATAGCATTAGAGTTATATCCCTACAAGTTTCACAATTGTTCACTAAATAGTATTGGAGTTATATAAAATCAATTTTACGAGCGTTTCTTCTCAGTGTGAGTTCTATCCAATTTCGTTTGTTGTTTCATTGAGTTTTTAGTGAAGTACCAAGATTTTTTTTGTATTTCCCATTCCCAAATAACATATATCCAAGTCAGATTCATTCTCATTTCTTTATGAATAGGGGAAGATGATATCCAAATCCGAATCATACTCAAAGCCAAGATCCAGGATAAAAAAAAGGTTGATCGCGAGAACAACGCCGACTGATATTTGTCGGAGAAATGGCTGATACATTCGAATACTCGGAGACGATATCTTGAAGTCCGGGCATAGTGTTCCAATAAGGACTGCATTTATGGAGGACTCCAATATTATTAAGATTCGGTGTTGAGTTTTCTTAGCCTATAAACTGCTCTCAGTGGGGACTTTTTAAAGGTTGAAATTAAACACTTCCCAAGTCTTTTTACATTTTGTTTGAACTAAGTTACATTTTTAAAGGTTGAATTTAGTACATTCAATGAACAATTGTCCATCATCTCAGATCTACCCCTGGAGGGACTGTTGTTTACAACATTAAAAACCACGTGGGTGATCGTGGTGTCTTGGATAGAGCTTCTGATGACTACGCTATTGTTGTTATTAACAACCCAACCAATGGAACCTCAAGGATCAAACTCCCATCAAGATCCAAAAATATTGTGCACAATGTGTCGTGCCATGATTAGGCAGGTTACTGAACGAGGAAGAATGTATACGACTATGTTGTAGGTTGGGAACGCATATCAAAAGTATTGTGTGAGGCGTAATGCCAGTACCATTCGTCATGATGCTCCACCAAGAGGACCGGTTGTCTCCACAGAGGCCTTCATCGCCCTTGATCCCATTCACATCCCCACCCTGAAGACAACTCGCGAAGCTGTAAAATATGGCGATGTAGGACCTGTGTGAACTTTTTGTGCATCTCGATTTTATAATGCCAACACTTTGCCAACACTGTGTGAACTTCAACATGTATTAACTGGCAACACTGCCAACATTGTGTAATCTATGAGTTTTCTAAAATCTTACTTTTTGATCTTGAACATTATATTATTGAACTCTGCATAAAATGAACTAAGCTTTTATTCTTTTTAATTTTGTTCAATGTTTACATTTGTAGTTATGTTGACTTAGTGCTTTATTTACCAAAATGATGTCGCCGATATCAACGAAGTGAAATAGTATCTCTACTTCAGGTAATATCGATGTCTCATTTGTCCAGTTACTTAAATTGGATCAAATCCTTACCTACTTATGTGTATATATTTCATCAATCTTACCAATTGACCAATAGGATTCAATAAGGTTTGTTTGACAAAATGTCCTTAGCTTATGTAACCTATATCCATTATAATTTCATTAGCTTAATTACTATTGATGGTTATATAATTTCCTCCACTGTTATGGGTTTCTTATGTCGAAGACTAATTATTAACTGATTCACTTTATGTCATAAGTTTGTTCCCTCTGACAACGTTTTCTTTTAAGTGGTTCATACTTTAATTCTCACCCGCCCCACCAATATGGTCACCAAATGTGTGTAATATGCAAAAAAATGGTGACATGTCTGCTGTATTTTGAAGAAATTGCATAAAGTTATCAGCAGGGTATTGATTGACATGTTGTATTTTGATTTGTTCAAATATATTTGTGTTGTACTTTGTGTTCATGTAAATATGTATGCTGATTTCAAATTTTAATCAGTGGTGTTTTGCTATTATGTCCATTTTTTGGTCTAAAGTGCTTCAGAAATACGTATGTAGTTAGTCAAAACTTCGTGTCATAAATTTATAGTATTAAGATGTAGTGTTTGGAGTTTCTAATTTGGTACTTACTACTTAGTTTCATTCGTATAACAGATTGATGTTTTCATGTCTACGTAAAGTCAGCATCTTTTGTTAATGATTGGCTTGCATGTCTATGTATTTATTACTTATTACTTGGCTCTGAGATCTTACATCTTCAGTACAACCTCATTCCGTAGAGTGGCTTGCATGTTAGGAAAGTTGAAGCCCATTATTGTTTAAGCTTTCTTATAGATCTTAGAATATGATATGTTGATCTGCAATGGATCTTAGTTACACCAGAATAATGGATTTACTGATTTTAACAACGACCATGAAGATATGTTGGTCTAAAAACTCACGTTTTTTGCACTTGAGTGGGAGATTGTTAAGAGTAATAATATTTTATTGATCACGAAGATATTTGTAACCAACATTGATTTTTTACTGATTGTGATGATATTTTTGTCTGATTTTATCGTACACCTTTGTTTTTCCTGACATTTTGTCATGAGGAAGTTGGAATTTGAATACTTCTTTTCATTTTATCTTTAATTTGGATCGAATTTCACTCAAAGTACCAATCGGCCTTCTAGAACTTCTACCTTTTAGGCGAGGATCAATCGGCCTACTAGGCTTTTTTTAACACCATCCCAGCCACTTGTGGGGGGTTTCCATTGCGAGTCAGAACGCGTCGATTTTAAGTACTCCACATGTTTAGAAAGTTACTTTATTTATGGCTCTCCAATCGCTTCCCCAAGTTATGTGGAAAGGTGAAGTGACCATAAGGTTGGATATGGCCTTAGTTATATATATCAATATTCATTGGTATTTACTAATGATGTAATGTAGGTGGACATGTCAAGTATTTGTGGATATACAACCATCTTTATCATGTACTGTTTGAATGGCAAAAGGGGAAAAATGTCTTCGATCCCATTTGGGGAAAAGGGTGCACGAATGGTGGAAGAGCCAGAGATATTTTATATGCCGATCTTGTTATTATTTTCATTAGTTTGGGGTCCTATTTTGACCAGTTTGATGTAGCCTTCTATTATCCTTGATGTACTGGCACTACATAGTTTTTTAGTTTAATTTTTTTGTTAATGATTAATGCAACTCTGCCATTTTTTTTGTAACTTACAGAGTTTCATTCTCTCAAACTACATATTATCAATAGTAGTATAATCCATGCAGATGGGAAGAATGAAAACAACCCCAACTAGATAGGAACTTTTGCAGTGCTATTTAAGAAAATCATCTTTGGGTAGCTTACTACATGAAAGGTAATAACCATATCATTTATGATCCATTTCCATTAATTAAAGAGTATATTTCCTTCCAATTGTCCTCCTAAATTTTTCCACTATTGATGTAGATTGTGCTGACGAGGGTTCAAATGACAACAGCTAAGAGTGTCAAGTCATTCTTCAGTTGGCTACACAAGTGGTTGGTGAAAATCCTGCCAAAGAAGAAGATGGAACTTCTATTCAAGAAACTAAAAATACAGGTGAATCTCTGTCTGGGTAAATAATGGGAGAAAAGCAGAATGAAAATGAGATATTTTTAGGAATGGAATCAACTATTAACTGCTGGTGAAGAGACAATTTATTGGGATTCCCCTTAAAGATGGGATGACGACAAGCTCAAAAATCTGTTTGCCGCCCTATTTGATTGTTTAAAGCTGAACGTAGTTTGGGAATCCAATAGTCATGATGAAATGACTGATTTAGCTGGAGAAGACAATCACCAAGGAGATAACATCAATGTCTCAATCAGTTCAACTCAATTTCACACTATGTGCGAAGAATTTGAAGTATTTGAGGTAAGAAAATCCATTACTAGAACCATGAATGGAACTGCGAATTCAAGGCAAGAAAATCCATCACCTCCTTCTCTGGAACTTCATAGAATGCTGTGGGGTGAATCTGCCAAAAGTTTTAATAATCCCAAGGCTTCTGGAGGGGAACCTTTTTACGAAGGGGAAAGTTGTGATATAGGTTATCGGGTCAAGTTTTAGAAGGGAATGTTAACTCAGATGTTTTGGCAGCAGATATGTATGAGGAGGGTAAAGATCTTATTTTGTAATTTAGACATGAGGATGGTATCCAAAATAATGAAATGGAGGTGGGTGAATCTAGCATTAATGAAGTTGAGGGAGGTCCAGGTGAATCCAGTGCTGACAAAGTTGAAAGGGGTGCTCATCCACATTTTAATAAATTCACAGAGTGTTTCAATGAGGCTAAGGTGACTGAAGGGGTGGTATTGTCTGTACATGTATGCCCTTTCCTCAGGCTGAATCAGAAAAGATTATGAGGTTTTTCAAGTGCAAATAAGCGCTGCGCTTCACTAAAGCACCTCCAAAAGAAAAGAATGTACTGATTTGGTGAACGAAGAGAAAACCAATCATATTATTCACTTAGGAATTTATCTGAAACCCAGAACCGAATAGAAGAAGGTTAAGGATGTGATGAAATGTTCGATGGTGAGGTTTTAGGAAAGGAATCAAACTCAGATGTCAGGGAAACTGATTTTGTCAACAAGGCAGATAGTGACGAGTCAATGCTTGAAAAAAATGAATTAGAATTTGGAGAAACTAATGCTAAAAAATTTGACGCAGATAGAAATTTAGCAAACGTTGAGGGGCATTCACAAGAAGGTGATGCATTTAAAGCAATATCTATGATTTGTGTTTGTTTTAGAAATTGTTTAGATTTACAAGGTGTATCCCTGTTTTATAACCTTTTGATGTTCAATTTATTTTCTCTTTTTTCAGCATTGTGACTTCATGTGTGGTGTTGAACATGTTCAGATGTTTGGTGTGATCAGTCCTTTGTTTCATTGGCTATTTGACGCTCTCTTGGGTTGAAGGTATGTCACGGTAGTGAATGTGTGCATTAAACATTGAAAGTTAGAGAATTTGTGACACACTCTTAGTTTTTTTGTTGGAATATTTTTTTATATTTCTTAAATATGATTGGATAGTCCTATAAACAAACAAAATTCTGCCCCAAACTTTTTAAATTATTTACAATTATTTCTCTTATATAAAAATTTTTTTGACTTAAATTATACATAACTTAATACTTTGAAATATGTTTATCTGAAGATGTACATTTTAAGTTTTAACTACCAAGATCCTACCAAGTTTTCATGAAGGTAAACATTAAATTGACTACATTTAGGTGTTTATGAAACATGGTATTAATTTTTGATAGAAATATTGTTGAGGTACGATAAGTTCAATTTCCACTTTTCATTATCTTATTTATATTCTACTACGGTTATCAATGCGTCCCTATCTAGAGTCAAGGGATTGAAATAAATAGATTGAAATAAATACTATGTGAACACCTATTTTCCTTGCCACCATTTTAATTAGATTACATTTTTGAAGAAAAAATTCTTCCTGATGAGGATTTATACTCTTCGTGCCACGATCGATTTGAGTACATAGGTAGGGCTACCCCAATGAGTATTTAGACAGGGTTGCCCCAATATCAAGTCAATTTGAATTGGTTTATGGGTTTTTTTAGATGTTTATTATTGAATTAAATGAGTTTGCTTATTTTTTTCTATCTAACTCATGACTTATTTCAATTGACTGACCATATTTTTTATTTTTTATCAGCTCGCATTTTAAAAACTACGGACAATCATTATAGTGCAACATGCGGGACGACCTCAATCGATATATACATGACTTTTTTTGGAAGTTTGTTTCGTAAAAAGTATTTGTTAGATGAATTTCGGCTATTTGAATATTGTTGGATTGGTTGTTTTTCCTTAAGTAGGGTGGATAGTTCAATAAACAAAGGAGACTATGTTCATTTTTTTTAAATTGACACTTTATTTATTTGAGGTATAATGTGAATTTGATTGTTGAATATTATATATTTCATGTTATATGTAAAATTTTTTGATGAATTTTGAGTATTTGAATTTTTTTGGATTATTTGTTATTTGTTAAGTAGGGTGGATAGTCCTTTAAACAAATGAGATTGTGACCCATTATTTTTTAGAAAGTACATTTTGTTTTGTCGGGGAATGAAATTTTTATCGTTTTGCAATTATGTATTTTTCAAATTTTCATCGTTTTACGATTATGTGCTTTGGAAATTTTCACCGTGCCTTCAGGCACGGGCATTCCGCTAGTATATATATATATATATATATATATATATATATATATATATATATATATATATATATGAGAGTTGATTATTGTTGTTATGCCTGAAATAAGTAAGTGTATATTTTATTTTGCATTATGAGCTATTGCCATGTGTTATGAGGTAGTACCATTTGGATCAGACTCTAGAGTAATACGGAGGCCTAAAAAAGTATTTTTATTTCTTTGGATTTGGCCTAGGGGTTAGGTAGACATTTGGATTAAGTTTTGACTTGTTTGAGTAGTGTTTTGGGCTCATTTGGAGGCCCAAAATTAGGCTTTTTATTGACCTGCAGGTTTAAGGATATTTCAGGGGTGTTAAACCACATTAGTTAAACATTGTACACATAAAACATAAACTGTAGAAGGTTTAGAGAGTTTGGAAAGGTTAAGTATAACTTTATGGAGGAAGAACAAGCGATCAAAGAGAGAGACCAATCCGTTAGGTAAGGGACTCCTACATGTTTACCGATAGAAGCACGAGAAGGCCCCCGAAAGGAAATGCCTTCATGTCATTATTTTGAGACTTATAAAATATATATTATAGTTTAATGATGGATAGTTTAATTTAAGGAACTCTATCTCATCTATATGTTTTATATTGTTAGATCGCGTGCACTTACTTATGCGTGCGTATTGGGGTTGGGTTGTATTTCTTACATGTGTTATTAGTTTCATCCCGATGTAGTGTATTATTATGAGATAGAAATGTTAGTTTAGTGATCGAAACTTACTACTGGTTATGGCTTGGGTTGTGACACTCGTTTTGTTATTTCACTTATGATAAGAGGTGATGTATCTTTTGTATGTGAGTGTCAATGGGATTGCCATGTTTATCGTAAATGATTCGCATGATTATTACTATATTAATACCGTGAAATATTTATAGCAAATTTAGGGAAATGAACCCAGTTATATAAAATATTTTCCAGGCATTCTTAAATAAGAGAACTGTGGATGAGGAGATTCAAACTTTCCACTTCATAGTTATCCAGTTGTCTTTTGATTCATAGTTTGGGTCTCTATTCCATTTTAGTCATTCAGTTTTAGACTATTTTATGAAGAGGTTTGTATTGATCATGTTGACCCCATTTATTAGTCATCTAGTTTTATTTATGTTGAAGAGTTGGAACTATTTCATTTATTTATGTTGGATGTTAAGACAATTGGTTTATTTCAATTATTATTTTATCTGTATTGCATGTTGTGGATGGTTTAAATTCACTACAGTTATTATTTTATTATTGTTAATTCTCAAAATGATATAAGTTGATTATCCCTCCTTATCTTTGGTGTATCGGAATGTCCAATCAACACATGAGAAAATAAGGGGTGTTACATCTTGTTATCAAATGACATTGATGTTTTAGGGGGTTTAAAAATATGTTTCAACAATTTAAATATACATTCAAACATAATACTACATGATCTTAATAAAGATTTAAAAGTGTTGATGTTCGTTTGAGGATAATTCCATTTGGCACTAGAACATTGCAACATGCAATTAAATTTTGACTGAAACTAGGGTTCCTGTCCTTACTAATTTTCCCCTCGATTAACATCACCACTTTACCCCTGAAAATCACTTTTAGATTGATTAAAAAAAATTCCTTATTCGATAATAAACCTATAATATTTTATAAAAAAAGATGACAATTGTCTTTTTTATAAGTCACACACCTAGGCATAGTAGCCCTAACAAGGAAACTTCCTCAAATCCTAAGCGCATGTAGCACGACATAAGCTTATTTTTCAACGATAGTAAGTTCGCATTGATTTTTAGTAGCACATTTGAATATTACAAATTAGTATCCAAATATCACATTTACAACACCACTTTTCAAACTACTTCTTTAAATTAAAAACACATAGTTAAAGTCATGTTGGCCGAACTACGTTGACTATAATTTTGTCCCCTTGGATACATAGGTGCTACAATGATTGACCCTCAGAAGTAAAAGTGAAAACACATTCAACAACCACATGTTGTTGTATCACACATTTTTCAAACTTTGTTATAAACACACTTATGTTAAAGAAATGCATACATTTGTTACATTTTTCATATTTGCCCATATGTCAAACACAGACACGCATTTTGAAACATTTTCCATATTTACACGTTTGTCAACAAAATGCACACACTTTTCCTACCTTGGCCATATTCACACTTATGTCAAACCCATGCATGTTATTTTCTACCTTCGCTATATTCTCACATATGTCATAAGCCAGAATAAACTTGCACATACTTTCCAGTATGTATACATATATGTTGCATAAACACTTTACATATACACATTCACAAAATATTTTATCGCATAGTAACATGTCTAGCATTTTATATGCGTCTTTTATGTTAAATATGTCATTTTTGATGTTATACTGTATTTGTATAACATCTCATGACGTAAAGAAACCTGAGTAAAACCCTCCAATAAAAAGTAAAAGAGCTTGTGCCCTATCAAATAAATACCAAAATTGACCTTGGATTAGCAATGAGGTTGACCTACTTTCCATCTGGGTAAATGAAATAGATGCGAACTAGGCTAACTGTCAAATACAACCGTGGTAATGTCGTTAATGTCTAGTAAGTACAACGTGAATGGCACCATCGAGAACTAACATGTGCAGTAATATTCCTTCATGGATAAAAAATTAAAATATTACATTTCTTAGTTGTCTTCCATTTAGAAGATTCTACTACCTAACACATGCTTAGGTCCTAACAGACATTCCATCATTCTCATTAATTATAAAAGGATAGATCCCCCCATTAGGATCTGGACTGGAAGAGAGGCATTCTGACACTCTCAACTATCAAATCACATAGTTAATAGATATTAAGCGATTTGTATTGTTCTTAGACCTTTGCCCAATTGAAACCTAATACTAAAATATTCCATGTGGGCGCAGGCTCATTCTTAAGAGCTAAAACACGTAACATTTAGTGTAGTCTTATTATCACCTCTATCTCTACATATCTGCATTTTAGTGATTATTTATTACTGATTATATTGGATTAGATCTCAACTAGCTAAGACAAAATCTTGAAACCAATTTTAAATGATAACATAATGGTGTCGTTTGTAGGAAAGACTAAAACTAAGTTGTTTCTCATATGATTCCTAACTTTTAATTACGAATTTTTTTGAATTTCTTTAGAACACTCCCAAATTTCATTGAAAATCATCTTGCCGATTTGCTTTATTTCTCACTTTAAATCCTTGATTTGCCGTTCCATTGCCGAATTATGTGTATTGCAAACCTATATACACCGATTTCAAGATTAGAATTGTTTATCGACTTTCAATTATGCAAGTATGTAATCATACCTTATTTTCCCATTTTCATACTCTGTTTTTTCCAAATTTTGTCAAAAATGGATGAATACCCAGAAAGTAGTAGGGAAAAAGAAGATGTGATCCCTCAATCCCTATTAGAATAGGGGATCTAGCAGGATTTTTGCACAGATTGTTTAAGAGATAAGAAGCTATGTGAGAAAACATGAGATAACTCACTCAAAGTGTTTTGGCCTCAGAAAACTATCCATTCATCTAGAACCAGTTCTTGTAACTCCAGTTGAGGAGAAAAAGGCAGATAAATGTCGTGAATCACCTCACCCTATCCCATACATAAATAGGAGCCAAGAATGATAATAGACAAGAATGGAAAAGGATAATCCATGTGTCCGACCCCATATGATGGGATTAAGGCAAGGATGATGATGAAGCTTGTATCATCCTCAACTTTACTCAGGTCTTCAACCTTGGTCACCATTTAGTCACCAACCTCTTGAAGCTTAGTATAAGCCTTATATAGGTTAGCCTCAAGAATTTTGATTTTATTTTCAATCCCCTCCTTGGAATTTTTTATCCCATCACAAGAGTTCATAGTAGACAGAGCTTTCTCCCTCATAATAGATATGTCAATATTCCCCTACATAAAAAGAGATGAAGCCAATTAAATCAGGGAAACAGATTGGCTTGGAAGAGAATAGTGGATGATAATTTTTTTCAACTTACCAAAAAATATTTATAAAAAACATTCCAAAGATTATAAACATTCAAAGTCCACATGAATTGAAAGTGAGGGGTATAGACCGCATAGCCTAAGACTTCAGGAGTGTTAGTGGAATTCAAGAAAATAGAATTTTGGTCTGCAAGGATTTTATCTTTGGTCATTATAGGATTAATCTTGGAATGCTTTACATGACCATAGGGAGATAAGAGCCCCCTGTACAACCTCTGGGTAGGCCAGCCATTAATAAATATCCCTTCCTTGGTGTTAATCATGGAAATTTGAAATACTTGATAGACGGATCATCCAAAGGATTTTTCTTATTTCGCTCCTCAAACACTTTTTTCCCTTTGTTAGTTACCTTCTTCTTCTTATCCTCTTTAATGATAAGTTTTGTTGCGTCAGTATTTGAAAGTCAATTTCTATCATCATTCCTCTATTTGGTACAAACCTCTTCCTTAGCCATTTTAGTAGTTGCTCTCTGGGCAAGTCCTTCGAGCTATTTAACTCGAATTTCCTTTAATTTCTCCTAAGAAATGTTGGGTGGAGACATCACAAATTATCTTAAATATACAGTTGAAGATACATAAATATAAGAACAAATCCAATTAAATAAGCATGTTGATATGATATACATAAACATGTAACAAAGAAGGATGACCTAAGAGTTAATGAAATTTCTCTCATTCTTCGACCTCCTGGTTAGCCTCTTCATAATTACCTTCAACCTGGACGACTTCCACCTCATTTTCCTTCTCTTACACATAACTTTCCTTACCATCTCCAACAGATGTCGTGTCTTATAAGTGATAAGATCAATAGTATTGATGCTCATGTAGTTCGTCATGGATCCAAACTTCTTACAGGAGTATACATCCTCAAAGTACTTAGGGTTTAAGGTGAAAATTTGCCTAATTATCTTCACCATACTTTTTTACAATTATAGGTCTTTCTTGGAAATCAAGTCTGAGGAGCATTAGTCCTTAGGAATTCTAATACCTATCTCTGGATCATTATGAAGGAGCTCCCATGCAGTAAAAATATAGAAGGGTTCGGTTTTCCAGTTGTGATTGCTACTTTTGGTGACTTGAATTATTTTTATGTCACATTTCTGAGCAGAATAAATCGTAATACCCATGGGGTTTTATGTTTTCCTTTAAACCATATGCAAACCTAAATATGCCTCTATTAATATCAAATACACAATATTTTTCTAGTAGATCCTAGTTCTTATTATAGACCTGTAGATATTTAGAGGAAGTTGGGTAAGGGACACTCTATACCCCTTTAAGATTAATCTTATTAAGGGATGGAGGGGATGAATAACTTTAACTTGGAATGACCAAAGGAAAAAGCAAACCTCATGGGTATTTCTATTATCATGGTCCCTCTCTTTTGACTCAAGAATTATAAGGGCCACATCATCTAATATGGAGTACAAAATTTCAAGATCAGCCAAATCTTCTGCTCATATATCATTTCGGTACATTTTAGAATCAGGGGTAGAAGGATCATAAGAGGTCGTAGGAACATCTTAGAGGTCCACCACCTCAACAATTCATGAAACCTCAATAGGAGAGGTGGAATATGAATAGTTAGACATCAAAGCCCTCTCTTCATAGTTTAAATGGTTATAGATAAGTTATATTTCTCGTTTCAGTGTAATTTATTCACCTAACCTTATTGTTTATGATATTATAACTTTCTGAGGTATGATATTCCAACGTGCTATATTTAACACTTGAAGACTAACTAAGAAGAAGAATAAATTTTTTTGAAGAAATTTGGGTTCACTGGGTTGTCCTCAGGTTTAAGTACCTTGAATGGGATGGGAAACCTCTCATTAAAGTCTCTAGAGAAAATATTATTTTGATTAGTAATGTGTTTCTAGATTCTAGAAGATTCAATCATACATGGCACAATTACACACAAAACAAACCCTCACTAAACCATAGAAATAGAAAACCCTAAGTGAAAATCCATTAGCTAAATACAAACCCAAAACAAAATCTTTAAAGTTGAGGGTCATAAATCTTTAAAGGCTCATGATCTCTCTCTCTCTAAAAAGCCTGAACGCATAGAATTTTAAAAGACCAAAAGATGTTTTGCTCTGTTTTTATAAGGGAAAAACATTTGTGTCAAATGCTCCTATTAAAGACACACTAGATTACCAACACATGAAAACGTTAATTCAATTTAAAATGTCATTTAGAAAACTTACAAGTCTTTATTCTTTCCAGACAATCAGAGTAACTGACAACTTTTGAACCAAGAGATGTCAACCCAAAATTATTTATAAAATCTTTACGCATTTTCTTGCAGTCGTGAGCAAAGATTTATGGGCTTTTGTTCAATAATATTTGTAGAGCATCTCATGACCCAAAGATAACGGAATAAAACCCTACAATAGGAAGTCAAGGAGCTCATCCTCATCCGAACGGATACCAAGGAATGATCTTCGCTCAATAATGAGGTTGGCCTCTTCTCTAAGTGGGAAGATAAAATCAATGCCATCTAGGATAATTATCAAATAAAATTATTGTAAAGCCATTAAAGACTGTCGAGTTCCACGTGAGTGGCACTATCGACAAATGACATGTACAGTAAAATTCCTTCATGGGTAAAACAATAAACAATTACAAATCTTTGTTTTATTCCATTAAGAAGATACTCCTGCACAATCCATGCTTGGGTCCTGATAGACACTCTATCGTTATCATTCATTATAAAAGGAGAGTTACCCTATTACGATTTGGACCGGTAGGGATGCATTCTTACATTCTCAACTATTAAATCATAGAGTGAACATATATTGAGTGGTTTATATTGTTGTTAGACCTCTGGTTAATTGAAACCTAGTACTAAAAGCTACCCTATAGATATAGGATCATTCTTGAGAGCTGAACCATGTAACGCTTAGTGTAATTTTTTAATTCTCACCTCTATCTCTACATATATTCATTTCAATGGTTATTTATTGTTTTTTTAATCTTGGATTGGATCTCAACTAGATTAGACAAAATCTTAAAACAAATTTTAGATGATAACATTCGTATTGAAATCGAAAGGACTAAGTGGCAACTTAACACTTTCTCCCCGTAATCTTGCCCCCATACCCATAATTCTTGTTTCATACATAAATTAGCACCTTTCATATTACCCTACAATGATTAAGTGTACTTTCACTATTTTAAGGAAAATATATGGGGGACTCTGAATAACATAAACACATTCATGACGGGTCCACGGAAAGTCCTAATTGATGGAGGCACTCAATAACAAACAAACCCATGTGTGATGTGATAAGCACCCTAAAGTATAGATTTATACCTCAAATCATTTTAATTGTTAGTTCTCAATAAAATTGGCCTTATGCGAGTATTTTGTTTATCTTGTAGGTAAAAACATACTTGGAGATTCAAACATGTTATTTCAAGGAAATTTGAGAAAAAATGGTCGCATATGAAAATTCAAGGGCAATTTGGTAAATTCATAATACTAATTCTAACTCAGACAAAACAAATAAATTTTAGGCCATGAATCAAGGGACACCTGTGTTCAAGCAGCGAGTCAATCAGACTCCAAACGAAAACATTATGACTGTTCAGAGTTAAAAAAAAGTTAAAGACAAAGTCAAAGCCTCAGGTCATTCCCAAAGTCAAACCTCATGACCCAAATGCATATGAAATATTGATGGCATCAAAATCAGAGTCATGTCGGTTGTCACAGTTCATCATTTGGAGTTAAATATAATTAAGGAGAGTCAGGGGAATATTTGGGTCATATATTATTTTTGGCAGTGTCTTGACTGAGCCACATTGTCTCTTAATGGTCGCACCACATTTTGCAACACATTTGGTCACAGGTTCGAAACTAGGGGGAGAGGAAAAAAACCCCATTTTTATTAAAAACTCTAGTTGCGCCATCCAACCAAGCCACGTTGTCGCTCAATGGTCGCGCCTGATCCGTTCGATTAAGGTTATTGAAGTCTCATCCCCATGTGCCTCTATGTTCCTCATGCGCTCTCCACTATTCTTCGAGCCCTGAGTTTTGTTTGATTCACTTTACACCCCTAAAGTTTTTTTTCTTAATATTTTCTTCATTATTCCTCCTTTTTCTTTTATTCGTTTTTTATTTTCTTTCTAAAAAAGCCTATTTTACAAACTCCTCCGTGATTCCCCGATCATCAACCAACCTCTTTTCAAAAACTATTCTATGCCTATAACCTACTTTATTATTCTATTTATTAAAATAAAATTTTCTAAAATTCCTAAACTGCCCCAAACCCTAAATTCTAACTATTTAAGGGGCATTTGGTCTTCCTTATTTGGATACTGATTTAGAGAGAGCTTAGTTTTAGTTAGGCGACAGTCTTTTAGTTATTGGTTCATTTAGTTTAGTTTAGTGTAATTTTTTTTGCTTTCTTTAGTAATAAAATTGAGTGAAATATATTGTATTCGAAGGAACAAATTTTGAGTTTTTGAGATATGTTCTAAAATGTAATAAATTCTTGATTTATGGGTGTTCTGTATGTCCTAAGGTTGTAGGTTAAATGATAATACAAGGAGATTGGCTTATATATTGTTCTCTTTATTTTTTATTCTTTCTTTCTCGCCTCTCGTAAATTATTTTTATGTTTCATATGTAAACATGATATGATTTATATATTAGGATAAATACTCCCTTTCAAGGGGAGAGATGAAACTTCTACATTATTCTTTTATTTAATTTAGTTGTGTAATTTCCAATTTTTTTATGTTCCTTTGAAATTACATATTGGACTTTTACATTTAAAAATGGATTTCGAGAGAAATCATTTGATTCTAGTCATGCTTCGAGAGAATGTGATTTATTTTTAATGAATAAAAAATTCCCCTCTCATGAGAGATGGGGTGATCTTGTGATAAAGAAAGAGTTTTAAATATTTATTACATCATTTTCTTTACAATAAAACTAGAGAAAGGATTTTCTCAAGTTGAATGACGTTTTAAGTATTTCTAACTCTAAAAATGAATTGAAAAGACTTAAGATAATTTTAATAAATGATCCATAGCATGTAGTTTATTAAAAAAGTTTTATTCTGATTTTGGAAGAGTTTTATGAAAGTTTAAAATTTGTTTTCTAAATAAGATTGTATTGAAATTACAGTTGCAACAAGAATCGATTTCAAATTTAAATAAATCTTGGAATATTCTAAAAAGTCACTTAATTAAAACAAATAATTTAACTCTAGAAGTGGATTCTCCTCCCTTATTTGTTCTCATAATTATTTACTTCAGTCATTTCTCGTTTTAGTTTTATTAATTAGTTCGCTTAACTTGTACTTCATTGTATTAGTTAAATCATCCCTTTACCAAATTGTTTAAAAAACCCATTACATTGTCTTCACTTTGCTCTTGTCCACATTAAGGAGCGTGGATTGACCCCTTACTTGCCAGTATACATACTTTATTGTATTTATAGGTACCAAAAGCATTTTTTGATTAATGGAACCTATTCACAATGGCATACACACAAAAGACATAGTTACCAAATGGAACCGTTGTTAGGGACATAAAAGAGATAAGTTATCAAAAGACGTCGTTGTCAGATTTTTAAGCGTTAAACTTTGCTCAAATTTTGGCGATAGACTTTTCACGAAGTTTCGTTGCCAAATTTTCGAGTTGAGGAGAGTTTGAACACTTGTACATTTGTTTGTTCGTATAAATTGTTTATTTTTCATAAATTGGTTGTATTAGAAGCATTGGAGACTTGTACATTCATTTGTTGTGATTTTAAACAACAATAATTTCTACTGATTCAATAAAAAAACAAAAAAGAAAAAGGGGAAATGGGACAAAATAGCAAGAGTGCGTTATTAGAATGGATTCTAAGCCTCTCTATTTTGGGTCCAAAAGACTCCTAGGGACTACTTAAGTTAGAAGAACTTCCCCTCGGTTGACTTAACTCGGTCTTCATCCCACGTGTATAAAATTCGTGAGATGTACATTTATTCATCACTCATGCATTTCCTGTTAGCGAGTCTATTTATTATGTGACTATATGCTCCTATGTGACTTTATTTTATTCGTAGTCTTACTTTGACTGGTTTAATGAATTAATTGAACTTAGGGCCTCAACCCAGTCATCGAAATGAGAAGATATTTCATCACGCAATGTAATCATTTATCCACTATATGCAACCCTAGCTATCACTAAATTTAAAACCCTCTCGTGTATGACAAACTTGATCTTGATCCGCATACTTCGTATGAGTATTCTTCGTATAGTCCTGCTAATAGTTAGTTTTGTCCCCCTGAACCTTACAAGATAGTACCATCACTCATCACTTTACCCCCATCATCCATATCTTCTTTCAAAAGCCTATTGTAAAAATTTATCCTTGAGCAACAGCAAGCCACTCAATATCAAACTGAAGCCCTTCAACGGCTTGAACAATAGTTCATTAGGTATGCCAGCGAGTTGATTTTCCTCCTAAGTCAATCCATTATTGCACCATGTGGAATGATGTTGAGTCATCTTATGCCATAAATTTTGAGTATGACCAACCCTATCACCCCTAGAGTCACGAAGTTGAGACTACCTCGTGGTCTGAGCACCAAGTTGACTATTGTGTTAACTTATGCATCGAATGTGAGACTAATTCATACCCTAATAATCTAAAAGAACGTAACCCCGAGATTCGTCCTTCCCTTCCGTATCCAAAATAACCTAGATCTGAGGTTCGTATTCCCATTGAATCCAAAAATACCCCCGGGTTTATACCTGTTACACCCATTGAGTGTGTCCTCGAGACGTCCATTTCTTTTCAATTAGCTCCGACTATGAGTGCTCCCTAATGCACCAAGACTGAATCAGAAATGATTCCTACCTCTCTTGATATGGATCATCTACAAACATATTTGGTTCACCTTACGTCGAATAGTGATGATGTGTAAGAGTAAGCGTTATCCTCTGATGGATCAAACTTTTTTAATTAGATGTCAACCAACAAACAAATTTTAATTCTTATTAACCCTAGATCATGCAACTATGTGATTCAAATCAAGCATGTGTAGAAAGCATAATTTCAGGAAAAAAACCCAAAGGAAAAAACCTTTTATTTCACTATAGTTTGCAAATCTTAACTTACAATAAAAATAGAGAAACACCACAATGGTATTCTTGAGAACCACAAAGATTGAAATCTTCCTTCAGTAATGAATTCCCTTGAGAACCTACGATGACCGAAGTCATCAGCAATGATTCCCGTAAGAATCACAAGAGCAGCATTAGAGACTCCTTCTTTCAAGGTTAGAAGTGAAGAATCCATCTTTACAAGAGTAACTTGAATATAAAAGTTATTTAGGTTTCAAGGATGATTCAAAAAGTATTTGGGATTGATGATGTGAATCAAAAAGTGTTTTTGCCCTATAAAAAGTGAGGACTTAAAGCTATAATTTTCATAGATAAAAAGTCTTAATAAATTTCATTTAGATAACATGTATTTATAGGCGAACACAAAATTCGTGCCGGAGCAATCTCCTTCAAGTGATAAGCAGTAGTGGTTCTAATGAAAAAGAGATGTCGTTCAAATGACATGTGAGTCGCTTCCAACAAGATAAAACAAGTTTATACACTAAGCCCTTGTTCGAAGCATGTTTGATGCATGCCATCAAACAATCCTTTTAATGACATAGGCAGGTCGTTATAATGAGATATCAACCTCATTTGAACGAGACTATAAAAAATAAAAAAATATTTTTACGTTTAAAAACTCTTCGAAAACTATTTGAAAATGCCTCGTTTTGACAAAAAACTGTTTATAAAAATTTCCCAATACTTAGTAAGAAATCCACGGAACACAAAACAAAATCCATACAAATATTACGTGAAGTCATGGAGATTATTGAAGATGCTTGATAATTGGATACTTCTTCTTGAATGTGTGAATGAGAATTACCTTAACGAATGTAACGGGATATGCTATACTCAATGTAAACTAGACTCTATGGACAAGTCCTAAATTCCAGGGGCAATGATGGAAAATTTTCCCTCACAAATCTCCCCCATGGCTATTCCGATACAAAATGAAAAATCTTTATTTTCCAACAAATCCTATACAAATCTAATACCCTCCCAGAAATCCAAAAATGAAAAGATACTAAACATGTACATGTCTTCAAAATCCTCAAATTTTAAACCTTTAAGTCTCTCCCTTTCTCTTGGTCTTCTTTTGGGAGCTTTGTCATATGTGTACTTTTCAAATGCTCATCAAATTCCTACACATAATAGACAAAGAAATATACATTCATGACATATCGAGTTTGAAATAAGATAAAACTCATAGGTCAAATCAATCGATTCAATTCTCCCCCATAATTCAAACTCTCACTCCGCCATAATTCGTTCTCCCCATTTTTATTTGTTTGAAATGGACAAGGAAAATAATTAAGATAATAATTCTGAGTGTGTCATAATAATCATAGAATATCCTCAATAATATAATGCAATATGAAACAAGTAATGATAAACTAAGAGAAACCAATTATTTTTTATTTTTCAAAATTTTCAAGAGAAAGTAAATTTTACAAAAACAACAGACCATGAACTAACACTAAGATAATCAAATGATGGAAACATAATTTATGGGTGTAAACAAATTCTATAGGAAAATAAACTCAAACAATCATAACATATGTGCAAGATGAAGTTTGGATACTCCTAACGAGTGAAATCAAAATCGTCCTTAGGTGTAAAAACGTTAAATTTATATGATATCGACTCAATCTAATCAACAAAACAAAGTCTAAAAGGATTTTCACACTAATAATGCCTAGAACTATGTAATATTTTTATGAGACTTTTTCAGGACGTGAAAACCCATTGATCTTCGACTAAACTCCCTCGAAAGTCACATATAGAATATTTCTTTCAACTATTTTGTTTTTAAGAAATCAATGCTCATCTGTAGCGAAGCATAAATGTTCTTTAAATTTTGGTCTGACACTTTATATTTTTTCTTTTTTGTGCCTTTAATATTTTAGGCTTTTTTATTTTGAAAATGGTGGCTATTCAGGCAAAGATGTTTTTACTTTCTCAGCCTGAGCCATTACTTTTAAATTAACACATTTACTAGAGATATAAATTTTAATTTTCCAAACCAATCAACGGCTCGTAGAAGAAGTAATTTCACCTCGTTTATGTCATTTGGTTCATTTTAAAAGCAGGATTGAGATGAAAACATTTTGACCAAAATGTGATAGAAAAGTATAATACTCAAATAAATTCGTGCATGTGTGCATTAAAGGAGACAACGGGTCAAAAATGTAGAAAGTAATTAGTAATCACATCTCATTGACTCCAACACATTATAAAGCACATGGATGAAATGATGTTGTGTCTCAAAACACAATAAAAAAAGTCACGTGGATAATGGAATGATATTGTGATTTGGCAATCCTAAGTGTCCATCCGTATAAGGTGTAAACAAACTACATAAATATTTTTCCATCTTTTAAAAAAATTAACAAAAATAAAATATTTTGGGCTTGTTCACTTTTCTAATAAGAAATCGATAATATTTTTGTATTTTTCCAAACTTTTTAAGAAAAACAAAACTCTTTTTTGATTTTTCGAAAAAAAATATTAAAATGGAAAAAGATTGATGCAATAATAATACACACTAGCAGTAGGCCTGAAGATATGAACATGACAAGCATCCTATGTGACATATTCCCCAAAGTAGGTGACATCATATGGAAAAATATCAATAAAACCATGTGAAGTTTTGACCAAATAATAAACTTGCTCACAAAAATGCTCAAATTCTCTGATGTGATGTGCGAGAGCTGTGGAGTAACATGTTTGGGAGCGAGTGTGGAAACTCGAGCAGAAGCATATCGTGGAATATACCTATGAGACACACTACCCAACTTAAAATAAAATTCCCTAAGGTGTCATTTTTTCTTGTAATAGGAATAAACATAAAAGGGCTTAGGAACACCTGTCTCAAAACAACTAGGATGCTCTCTCCTACGGGGAAATGGATACCTAGGTGGGTTAGGTTGAGAACCACAAGGATCTATCACAAACTTAGGAACCCGCTCGGGTGCAACATGGAAAGTGAACGCACCGTCATAACCTATTCTTAGTCTCTCAACATTACCCAAAGCGGTATCGAGAAACATATTTCCAACCTTCTTAGATGTTTCCTCTAAAGAGACGTTTACCTCCTGATCACGTTCAAGATCTCTCTCGAGTTGGGATACATTGGCTTCAATTTTATCACTAGTCTCTAATGAAGATTAAATATCTCTTGTAAGACTATCCACGGTGTTGGTCAATTCACTATTTTCCCTACCTAAGACGATCAACTGATCACACAAAGAAACTCTTACGTTCTTGACTTGATTTGCCAATGCCTCACACACCCTCAAAACCTCTCTCTCTCTCTCTCTCTCTCTCTCTCTCTCTCCAAATCTTACACCTTAATACTATATTATTTGTTCATCTTTCTCGTCTTCAACACCTTGGTGTATAAATCACCAAAAGAGTTTTGGAGATTCCCTTATCCCTCACTTGCAATCTCATCCTCACACTCACTCGAATGGTGCCACAAATCATCGAGTCTCTCATATTAACAAGTGTCCTCATCGTCATGGGGAAAACTAGATGTTCTCACGCGACTATCCATGAAAGTAATGCACTTTCATGACATGATTCTCAGCCTGAATTATCCAACTCGATGTTACTGTCGCTAAGAGTGTTTTTTTAGCAATTTCTTTGCTATTTCTCTTTAGCACAGTAGGACACTCAAAATCCTTATGCCCTTTTCCCTCGCACTCAAAACATCTTATATCTTCCTCTTTCTCACCACTATCCTTGACCTCGTCTTTCTTTTTATTTTTCTCAAAAATATTTTTATTGGAAGAATTATTTTTGGGAATTTCGGGAAACTTTTTAAAAAATTTTGTAAACAAGGCCAAGTCATCGGAATCAACCTCTCCCTCAGATTCAGATTCCTAAGCTTTCCCCTTTTTATTTTTCTTAATTTGAGTCTTTAAAGTTGTCCCACTATCCTTATGCTTAATGGTTTTGGGAAACATGTCGATCTCATAAGTTTAAAGGTCTCCTACGAGTTCTTATAACCTAAGAGAGTCTAAGACACCCTAAATATTTAATCAGAGTGACCTTAGGAACAAATCTGGAAGGGAGAGACCTCAAAATATTTTTCACAACTCCTGACTCCTCAATTCTTTCTCCCAAATTAATACTCATGTTAATAATATCCGACAACGTAGTATAAAATTCATCAAAACTCTCGGACTCTAATATAGTGATAGTCATAAACTGGGCGGTCAAATTTTGAAGCTTAGACACTTTGACAGAGTTGGTAACCTCATGTGTCAACTGGAGGATATCCCATGCTTCCTTAAACATAGTGCATGTCATGATGCGACGGAACTCGTCATGGGTGAGGGCTCTAGAAATAGCACTAAGTCTGCGGGAGTTGTAGGTAATCCACATAAACTCATCATCAATCCAAATAGAAATAAGTTTGGGATCCATGACATTATTCACAGTGACAGTGGGAGGAGTCCACCCTCTTTCACATACAAGCTAGAATTTTTTTTTATCAATTCCTTATAAAGTGGATCCTATACGGGATTTCCTATAGGCATAATTCGATCTATCAAAAATTGGCATCCTACAATATAATTTTTCCAAAAAAAAAATTCCAATTTAAAAAAAAATTGATATCTCAGAAAATTTTTGCGAAAAAAGGAATTCATGATAATTTGGTGAAACCTACTCTAATACCGGTTTTTAAGAGTGCATTATTCTTTGATGGCTCAAACTTATTTAATAATTTGTTAACCCACAAAAAAGTTTTAATTCTTATTTACCCTAGATCATGCAACTATGTATTCAAATCAAGCATGTAAAGAAAATTTAATTTCAGGAAAAAACTCAAAGGGAGAAATCTTTTATTTCATAATAGTTTGAAAATCGCAACTAACAAATACAATAGAGAAATATATAAATGATTCCCTCGATAACCACAAAGATTTCAATATTCCTTCATTAATGAAATCCCTTGAGAACCAATAAAGACTGCATTCGTCAGCAATGATTCTCGAAAGAATCAAAAGAGAAGTAGCAAATACTCATTCTCTATAAGGTCAGCCATGATGGCTCCTTCTTCACAAGAGTAACTTCACTATTGAAGTGATTTAGGTTTCAAAGATGATTCAAAAAAATATTTGGGATTAATTGTTTGAATAAAAAAAATTTCCCTATAAAAAGTGAAGACTTAAAGCATCATTTATGCAGTTTTTATAAATCAAAAGTCTTTGAAAATTTTGCCTAGAAAATAGGTATTTATATGCGGAAAAAAAAAGTTTAAGGCGGCATAATCTCGTTCGAATGAGAAGCATCAATCATTCTAACGATATAGAGATGTCACACGAAAGACACGTGAGTCGCTTCTAATGAGATGAAAAAAGTCGAGACAATAAGCCCTTTTTCGAAGCAAGTTTCATGCAGGCCATCAAATGGCCCTTCTAACGACATAAGCAGGTCGTCTCTAACCAAATATCAACCTCATTTTAATGAGACTATCAAAAATATAAAAATTATTTTTACGTTACTCTTCGAAAAATTGTTTGAAAATGCCTCGTTTTGACGAAAACAGTTTATAAAAGTTTCCCAATACTTTGTAAAAAAATCCACGAAACACAAAACAAAACCCATTCCAATATTATGTGAAGTCGTGGAGCTTGTTGAAGATGCTTGATAACCAGATCCGTCCTCTTCAATGAGTGAATGAGAATTTCCTTGATAGATGTAACGGGATACACCATACTCAATGTTAACTAGACTATATGGACAAGTTCTAGATTCAAGGGGGAAATGATAGACAATTTTGCCTTACATGTTGATTCATTGATCTCGAATCTTAATTCTTTGTTAGAAGCTTCAACCACCTCGGATGGTGATCTATTACTGGATAAGTTTATCTCTCCATCACTTGATTCCCCACTCCCTCTTTAGGAGGACCTTGAGGATTATTTCGACCCTCAATATGAGTATGTATCCCCTACTCTCGAGTTAAATCATTTTCCTACACCCATTCTCCCACCTAATCCACTCATCATTCCACTCGACCCTCAATTATGTTTGGACCTTGTTCCCTTTCCATTCCCATCTACCCATTTAGGTCCTTACTTGTAACCACCACCCACCCATGAACTCCACAAACCATTTCATGAGTGCTTCATCCATCTCACTATTCATAACATTATTTGTGGGGCGACTCTCCACTTACCTGACACCGATCTTGTTCTTCCTTATGCACCCATTCCTAGTGGTGCTTATTACCATCGTCAGCTCATCGATGTGTCACGACATGACCATTATCATCGCCAATTTACATAATGGTCAGATGATACCCATAACACCTCCACTATAAAACCTTTTTGCCTTCCTCCCCAATTGGAGAGCCTTGATTATAGGGCCCTTGTTTTCCTCACCTTTATGCTCAACAAAACCCGTGATCGGTACCTCTTCACCATAAATCTTTCCATCCTTCCATACACCATCCTTCCCACCCACCAATGGTCCACCGATGCTTTGCATCGCATGAAGAACTTTGACATATAAGTGCATTAATTCGGGTTGTCTTTGTCCAAACAAAATAGATTTTTAAGTCTTGTTTGGGGGTGACTCCCATCACCCATACCTTTTGCCACCACTTATTGTCATAGTTTGTATCTTTAGAGGTTAGTAAACTTATGTCTGGTTGAAGATGATAAACTTAGCTCTACCGGGAGGCGGCTCGTCATTTATTATTTTCGAGTATGAGTCTTTCCATTTTTGGGGGTAGTGTTCTGTCCACCTCCGATGCTCTATTTATGATTCATAGACTTGTACATATTGTTGTGCCTCCATTGTTTTTTAGGTTTACAATTTGATCCATTATGCAATGCAACCTTATTATCGGTTGATTTCGGTATACTCTTTCCATCCATGTGCATTAGAAAATTCAAACTATGAGTTTAAACATCGAGGACAATGTTCTCTTTTGTTTGGGGTGGGGTATTTCTCCAAATCGTGCATATTTTGAAATTTTTTGTCAGAAACAAGCGGTGTTGTTTACTTTTTATGCTTTTTTTTCAAATTCTTAACATGATTTATCTATCATCCATAATTGAAGTTTAAAATGCTCTAAATGAAACTTGAAACTAAAAAGCTTAAGTAATACCTCATAAGGCATATAGTACCATGAATTCCTACACTCAACACTATTTGTGCCCTTATCACGTCATAAAAGTCTATAGTTGAAGAGTGAAAATGTTGAAGAAAACTTTAAGGATCACTTGTGAAAACATAAACCTTTGAGATTTGAGCTTTTCACCATTTTGAGAGTTTCTATCCAATCTGCAAGTCACAAGTTGACTCAACTTTCTTTGGATACCGCACCAATAGTCATTACATTATCTCATTATTCTTCATTTTTGGCATAATCACTGAGAATGACATAATTTTCAAGTTACAGGAAACATGTGTATTGTAATTTGTCCCGAACACTAATCCTTCACCCATTTACCATTTTCCACCATACCTACGATATCCACCATACCATTATACCGTTATCACACTTGGTTTTGAGAAAAAGAGTGGTTTGAAATTATATATTTAAATTGCCTTCATTCATGACCTAAAGACGAATCACATCACATAAAAAGCATCACAAGAAAATGAAAAAAGTAAAGATATTGAAAAAACTATAAAAAGAGAAAAAAAATAGAAAAAAGAAAAGCATGCGATCAAATTATGTGAAATGAAGACATTAATTGTTCATGTTAGTCCACTCTTCTCGAAATACCAAAATCTACATATCACCAATATTAACCATACCATTCCCTCTCATTATTTAAATTAACACCCATTTAACCCCGGTAAAGTGTTCGTGCGAATGAAAATTCTACGTGGTGAATAATTCGACATTCTCGAAATAGTGCTTTGTATTCCTTCCATTAGGTCAAATTGTTTATAGTATTTTTTCTTTCTTATATGTGTGTGAGACGTTTGACCACGAGATCAAATTATCACCATAAATTCCAAATTTATGGGTGTTCTTCATGTTCTAAGCTTCGATGTTCAATGAAGATATGAGTGGACTTGATTGATATATTGTTCTCTTAATCTTTTATTCTTTCCTTTTCACCGCTCGTTAATTATTTTTACATTTCATATGTAAAAATAATTTACATTGTTGTGGGTCAAATCATCCATGCCACGTTTACCTATGATATTGGGACACTTATGCTCATAAGTATACATCTAAGCATTACATTTTATAATTGGTGGTCTCCATAACATCTTGGTCAGCATACGGGTCAATCAACTAAAAAGATGAACCAGCAGGAAGAAAAAGGTCATTCATATGGGAATTATCAAGAGACATTCAACACGTGCCTTAGATGATTAATGGCCTCATTCAATATGCACGGTTGTAAATGCCTATATATATAAAGGCATTCCACCCCATGGTATCAGGGACCATTATAAATATCTTATTTTCCTTAGCTCAATGGATAAGTCTAGCACACCCAAGATAATCCACTTAGAATTCTATGTAACTACCTTCAATCATAATACCAAAATAATAAACATAGGAATTTAATAAGTTGAACCACTTTAAGAATTTTGTTGTTATTTATTATCTTCATTAACATTACTCAACTAATTATCTTTGATTAAGAAATTGATAGTTTCTACCTAAGATAAAGTCGCTATCAATTTTGGACATCAACAGATTATCGCCATTTGTGGGAACCACTGCAAGTCATCATTCTCTACCCATATGATTCAATTTTTCCTCTATGAAGTCCTCCAAAGGATGACAAATGTGCCTAAGATAAGACTCGTAGCTGCAGGCAATGCTTAAGATCTATCTCCTCCTAGTGTTGCAGGTCTTCAAAGAATTTTACTTAGTCTTTCCAATAGGTAGGAGGTTATGCAAGAGTCAGTTAGGTAGTTGGCTTAACTGTTGCAGGATAAGTCTATGACCGTGTTGTATTAGAGGGATATGCCCCCTCTCCTATCAGAAATGAGAGAAGTAACTACTCTCGATCTTCTCGTGATAGATCCTATTGCCTAGAGGCAACAACGTCAATCCGGAATTATTATGATGATCAGTCTTTCACCTCTAAATGACTGAGCATGTTGGAATGCTTGAGAAAATCATCTTTTGTTGATCATCTTAGTCCCCGAGCAACTAGAGGTCATCATAGAGAGCTAGTTCAATCCCCTGGGCATAGAGAATGGCCAGTTAGGTCTAAGGATAGCATCATAGGATCTGTGTGTGTCGAGCAGACTTTTAAGGAAGAGAGTTTAACACAGATGAACAATAAGGGCACTAAAGTTTCTTGCCCATATTTCTAGACCAGAATAACACTCTTGGAATGGATCCATATAGAGAATGTTTGGGAGAAATGTTTGGGAGAAATGGCCACGACCAAGAATCCTTTACAGAGGAGTTTTTTGAAAGGATCTCCTTTCCCTATACCTTCCAAGTTCAAACTTCCTGTGGTCTCGCTAAGGTATGATGCTAAAACTGATCTCGTCCTATATGTCAAATAATACAAGGCTGCTGCTGGTATTTATTATGTTCCTCATGAAACGAGAAGCAGAGATTTTTCAAGCAAGATCACTGGTCCAACTTAGATATAGTATAATAATTTACCCCGAGGATAGATTGCCAATTTTCATCAGCTCGCTGAACTATTCATTAGAGATTTCTACTTTGGAACAAAGCCAATACAGAGAGTAACCCATTTACTTAGTGTTCGCCAGCGACCATGAGATATACCCGGGAATATATCACTCGTTTTAATGATGAGAAATTAAAGGTTGTTGATTACGAAGAAGAAAATGACCATCATAGCTTTAATGAATGGGGTGCTGTAACACCCCGTGTTTTTATTTTATTATTTAATTAATTAATTGGAATTTTTGGGAAAAATAAAATTTTGAATTTAATAATTTTATTGGCTAAATGTGTTGATTATGATTTTATAAGAATAAAACTTCAAGCGGAATTGAAATCGGAGTTAAATTGGATTTTATATGATTTTTGAAATATTTGTCCCTTATAATTTTTAAGCAAAACTGTCAGATTTTCGAGGCGATCGATCGATCGACGCCTAGGCATCGATCGATTGATGACATCAGTTATCGTGCGCTGTAAGTCTTTTTAAGCAGAATTTTTGTAGGATTAGGACTCCTAATCACTATATAACCTTATTAATCCGTGGGGGGACTTCTCATTATCACCCTTTCTCCAGTTTTCACCATAGAACACTTCCAAATTTTTTTTTCCTCTCACCCATAATCATCAACCTTCTTCATAATCAAGTTTTTGGCACAAGTTTTGGGAGGCTTAATTGGGGTTTAATCAAGTTTGTTCAAGAGCACTCTTTTGCTAATTTTTCGCAAGGAATCCATATTTCTAATCAGATTTTCAACACGATCTTCACAGTCATGAATACTCTATTCTTTTCCTTTAGTATTATGCGTTTTAAGTGTCGCCTAAACACTTAATTACATGTTTTCTTAAAAATAATTAGTAACTTAATTAGAAAAAGTGGACACTAATTATGGGGCTGTTTTTATAAAATCTTTTAATCTGAATAATATTCATAACCCTTTGGGTATGTAGGATTCATGAGTGATTTTTGAGTTTTATTGGTGTAGGTTGCATGTAGAAAAATCCTAGTTTTAAAATAAATATATTTTGGGTGCTTATAACTCATGTAATACATGCAAAGATAATGAAATTTAGTTTTTGATGTATATATGATGAAAACTTGGTATATGTAATTTAAATAATTAAATGAGATTATTTGGGTAATTGTTGACGTTGTGATAATTAAATTAAAGATTTAATTGAATTGGACTATCATGCGTAGTTTTATACGTTGGTTAATTATGCTTGTTTGTGTGACTTTTTGGTATTATTATATTGCCCTTTGTGATGACGGGTTGTTTGGTAATTTTTCTCTCCCTATACTTTAGGATGCCTTCTAGGTATGAAACTAGCGGATAAACCTTTTATGATTTACGCCTCTAGGTATGGGACTAGTGAGGGTAGATTATTGCGTTTTATCATCTTGAGGGTGGGCCGATTTTTATTACTTTATCGTCGTTACGGTAGTCTAAGTACGAGACTAAGTTAAGATTTATGTTAGAAAATCCTCCTATACATAGGTTAGGACGTATTGATAACTTAGGGAACCTTAGGTATGGGACTAAGGGGTATTTTGAGGATCTCACATCGATTAAAAGAGTGGGGTGATTATAAATTGAGAAATTGAGAATTAATGCCAAAGATAAAAACGGGTATTAAAATTTGTGGTGACATAATGTGTCGGGCCAACAGTTTAAACGGGCTAGAGGGAGATTTATGTCGTGTCGTGTATGGAACCTTGTCATGTGTCGGGGCCGACAGTTTAAATGGGTCAGAGGGCGATTGACAAGGGGAAGTGTGACACTTTAATAAAAAGTGATAACTATAATAAAAGCTGGTTAATTTAATTCAATTAAATTAACATCGTGGGACTTGGGAATTTAAAATCATATTGGTGTGCCTTTATAAATGGGGATTTTGCGGGTAGTTATTTCATAATTATCGCATTTAATTTAAAATATTCTATCGTGATATTTATTGCCTATAATCCTACTGTCCGGATTCAAGGATCCTATTTTAGGAGAGTAGTGTGTATTCTTGCTCGGAGCTTTGGCTCTGACCCATGCGTTGACTAATATTTTCCAGGATTTAGTTTGGAGAAGCTGCATAAGTTTATCGGAGTTATCATTGGAGGTGAAACTGGAGTTATTTACTTTATGGCATAGTTTAGTTAGACTTTCTTTTCCAGTCGTATTATGAGACTTCATTGGAGTTTTATTGGGCCATTCGGTTCCAAAGTTGTTTAGAGGATTTCTTTTGGGATTATTTCAGATTTTATTTAATCATTATTGGAGAATGGATTATTGGAGTTAGCATGTGATGGATCTTTTATCGCTTAGTTTTTTATGAGCATTTGAGTTTGATTCAATTATGTATCTTATGGACTGGTTTATTTATTCCTTATATCTGTCTCATGCAAAGAATGGTATTTATTTAGTTGACGCCCAGCATAGTTCGGCAGCGGTGGCTGGCCACCCCGTCTGTCGAATTTTACGGGGTGTGACAGGTGCTCCCTGAGAAACTATATTATGCATTAGCAAAGGGAGCTTCGAAAACCATGTATGAATTGATGGAAAAAGTTTGTAAGATCATGAATATCGAAGAGGATATGGTCACTAAGCAAACCCTTGGAGAAAAATCTGAGGGCCAAAAGAATTATGATAAGAAGGGAAAAGATAGCCGAGAAGACTAGAAAGTATGAGGAATATATCCCTCTTACTCTTTGTGTGCATCACATTCTGGAGGAAATTAAGGCCAGTAAGGACTTGAAATGGCTTGTTAAATTGAAATAACCATCTAACTAAAGAGACAAGTCTAAGTGTTGTAACTTCATAAATACCATGGACACACCACTAATAGATGTATGGCCTTGAAGAATGAAATTGAATGTCTCATTCACTAAGGAAAATTGACCAAGTTTTTTGCTTAAGCGAAAGGTTAGGACATGAAAAGAAGGTCAAAATCCCCTTAAAAAACAAAGACGACATGGAAAGAGGACGAGATGATGATTATAAAGATGACCCTCACTTTCTAAAGAAACTACGGGAGCCTGAACTCAAGGTAAGCATGATATCTCTTGATTGTCATTTCATTACAGGATGGGATGCTGGAGGAGGTGATGAGGTAGCCGATAGAAATGCCTATTTAAATGAAGCCAAACCTTTCTCTTACATTAGGCAATTAAATTTAATAGACAAAGTAGATGATCATCCCAGAAAGGTGAATAAAGATAAGTTTCTCATCAGCTTCTCCAAGAATGACTTACCGGGGCTGCTCTACCCTCATGACGACCCTCTAGTCGTTACTTATAGGATTCATCACACCAGAATAACAAGAAGTCTCGGGGATAATGGTATCTTAGCAGATGTCATGTTTTATAATTTCTTTCATAGCCTTGGGATGCAGGACAGTAAACTCGAACCTTACCATCGGCCTTTAATCAGTTTCTCTGGAGAAAAGGTGTATCCTTTGGGGAGTATAAAGCTGTAAGTGTTGATCAACACTTGGCCAGTAGGTAGAACATAGAAGATTAATATTTCATTGTGGACAAGAATATTCCCTTAGCTTATGATATAATCCCCGATAAAGTTAGTTTAAAAATGTTCGAAGTAGTGGAATCTATAGTTCATGAATGTATGAAATTACCCACTCACTATGGATTAGATGTGGTAAAATACAATTAGATGGAGGCCATATAATGCTATTATATCATTGCCGATCAGTAAGAAGTTAAGAATAACACTACCACTTACTGAATCGATACTTTGGACCCCTGTGAAGAAGCTGAGTTAATCAAAGGGTAAGTTGTGGATGCCATGAAAGCCATTGTACTAGACGATAAAAAGCCAAAGAGAACTACCCAGATTGTCTTAAACTTAACACCATCCTTCAAACAAGAATTAATTGCATTTCTCAAAGAGCAAAAAAATGTGTTTGCTTGGTGCCACGAGGATATGCTAGGAATTTATCCTAATTTCATATGTCATGAACTTAATATAAAAAACGTGCAAAGTTGATCAAGTAGAAACACATGGTATTTAGTCTCGAGAAAAATGTGTCTATCCAAGAAGAAGTAGAAAAATTGCAGAAAGCTCATTTCATTGAAAGCGTCAAGTACCCTAATTGGTTGGCTAATGTAGTAATGATAAAAAAAAAAGAATAATGACAAATGACAAAAGTGTGTGGATTTTACTAACCTCAATAAAGAATACCCAAAAGACGACTTTCCTTTACCCATGATTAATCAATTGGCAGATGAAATAGTGGGTCACGTGCTGCTAAGCTTCACGGATGCCTAATCTAGTTACAGAAAGAAGAAAATGAAGTTGGACGACAAGGAAATCACATCTTTCATCGCAAGTCGAGGTACTTAAAGCTACAATGTTATGCCTTTTGGAATTAAAAATGCTGGAGCAACATACTAAAGTCTAGTGAATAAAGTTTTTGAAGAACAAATGTGGAAGAACATGGAAGCATAAGTGGATGACATGCTCACCAAGAGCACGATAGCTACAAACCACATCAAACACCTAAGTCAGACATTTGATCAGCTAGAAAAATATCAAACGAAGCTCAACCCTATGAAGTGTGTGTTCGGCATCCAAAAAGAAATGTTACTACTCTTCATTATGAGTGAAAGAGTAATTGAGGCCAACCTAGAAAAAATCAAGGCATTACTTGAGATATAGTCTCCAACACGGAAAAAGGATGTGCAAAAATTGACTGGAAGAGTGGCCTCGCTCAATCGATTTGTGTCCCAAGCTATGGCTAAATCAATACCATTAGTCAAAGTACTTAGGAAAATGTTTGAATGGAATGAAGAATGGGAAAATGACTTTCAGGAGTTGAAGAAGTACCTAGGATCTGCACATGTAAGAATAATTTTGCTGTCATTGTTCATATCATATTTTTAGACTAGTTTATCGTATCCCTTTACAAGTCGCCACGTATGACCAAGATGAAGCGAACCCAATCATATCCAAGTTTGAAGACTTCCTGACATCTCAAAAGGTATAAAATGATTTGGAGTTTGAATTAATTCATAGAATTATATTTTGGACGTTTAATTTTTTTCAAAAGACGAACATAACTATTTTACTTTGCGAATATTTATTTTTGGAAGACTTGTAGGCGGAGATTAAGATTTTTTTTTTGATATTTCAGTTATTCAAACGACATTTGATGTCGTTTGAACGACCCGTCGACTTAAGGTTTGTTATAAATACCTGTTTCGTGGATCAGTTTATTTTAGAATTTAGTCAACACATTTTTGCATATTAGCAACAAAATTTCATCAAAGTATTGTGTTCCTTAACACTATTTTTAATTTACAAAATTCATCCTTGAATATTGTTCTCGTGAATTAGTTTAGAACCCTAGAAAGTTTTGTATATTTCATACACCTTTTGTGGGGAGCATCTCCATTTTTGAGTGGTGATACCTGTGGGATTCACTGTTGAAGATAAAGGCTGAAACTAATTCAGAGGAATATGGTCATGTGATTCTTGTGAGGATCATAGTTGTTACTTAGATATTTTTGAAGAATATCACATTGTGCTTGTGGAGGATCACGTAGTTTGTAAATCGACTCTCTTGTAAATTTTTAAGTGAATAAAAGTTTTTACCTAAAAGGGTTTTTTTCCTAAAACTTTGTCTTGTCGTACTTGCGTGGTTTGATTTATCTGTTTTATCACACATAGAAGCATGATTAGGATAAAAAGATAAAATCAACTTAAATTCTCTTCCTCATCTAAAATTGGTGTTGCATTTTTTTTGTTGAAATCGTCTTTTGCGATTATTTCGCACTTACAAGTGGCATTAGAGCGGGTTACGCTAATTTATCACCTGATTTTTCAAAAAGTGTGCTTTTGGGGTGTTTTTGTTTTGTTTCTCCTCCCTCAATGGATTCTCATAGTTTTTACGACTTAAATCAATTGAGCTTTAAGTTTGCTAAAAGAATTGAAATTCTTGAAAAAGAAAATTCATGTTTTAAAATCGTTTTGGAGCTTTTTCAAACTCTTTAACATCAAAGATATTTAATTCGCAAGAGGCCTGTGGACATAAACTTTGAATTTAAAAAATTTGAATTGTCTAAAAAGGAGAGTGATGATAAAGTCCTATTTTTTTATGAAGTTTTGGAGGGCTTGAAAAATTCTAGGGTTTGTGTTTGTGCCAAAGAGGATACAAATATTTTCATTAATAATTTTGTGGCATGTTAGAAGAGTCTTAGGGATAAGTTTGATTTTATTGAGGATGACTGTGATAACCTTTTCGGAATTATTTGTAATTTGAAAAAGGTGTCCCTAAAATTGAAAGAGTCTAATTCTTTGCTTGAGTAAAACAATTTGAAGTTAAAAAATAATTCAAAAGACTTGAGTAGTTTGAGCAGTAATGGTATTGGCTCACATGTTTCTAATGCTTCAACTGTTAAAATCAAAACCATTATTTATTTTAGAGGGTCAACTAAAACGAAGGACAATAGAACAAGTCAACCCATAGGTAACATTCCTCCCGTTTACACATGCTCATATTGTGGCAGTAAAGGTCACATTTGGCATTCTTGTTTTGATCTTGGAAGAAGTCCTATGATGTTGAAGTCTAGGGTACCGTCTATTCCCGAAACCCCTATTCAATGTTTCACATCTATTTGGGTTAGGAAATCACTTTTAGAGGCTCCAGATGATAAATTAGTTGATTCTCACATGCTTTCACATTATTCGTCTCTTGCCATATGTGGGTACACGAAATTAGAACTATAGTCCTGGACGGATAGCCCAGTCCTGGCGGCCCAAAAACCAGGCCCCTCTTCTCTTATATTGATCCGGTCTCCCTCCACATCCTCATGAAGGAAAGTTATAGGGGAGATGGAAAACGTGGAGGAACCCATCACCTCCACTTACCCACATGCGCATGTATATATTAAACCCTAGGTCCGGGGCAAAAGGACAAGTTGTATTCTCTGTAATTGCTCTCCGGAGTATATAGAAATAATATCGACTGCACCACCATGAATGTAGGCATATCTTTACTGAACCACATACATCATTTGTTGTGTGATTGTCATTTTATATTCCTTGTTCTCACTTGGTGAAATCTTTCTTCTTATTTATTTGTGTTGCACAATAATTGTCACCACAATTGGCGCCGTCTGTGGGAATCATTCGTTTTTCCCTGAGAAGACCCACACCAAGAAATGAGTTTAAGATGTCCGGTCACAGCAGCAATGCCCCTCAGGCAGGAGATATTCAAGAGCCACCTTCTCCTCGTAGGATTAGGTCTGAAGTTCGACGTTCAGATCAGAGAGCTCGCCTGGAAAGGACAGCCTCAGAAGAAAGTCAGGGACCGACGAGGTCCACACAAATATCCAGATTGATTGATGCGTATGAGGCAAGACTCCACGAGAAGAGAGAGTCTTCCCGCAGATACGAGGCTGAGAACGCTCGCTTGAGAAGAAGGCTGGAGAGACTGGAGAGGGAGCTTCGTCCTGATAACAGGAGACGCCCATACCGCACTCCTATCCTTCAGGAGAGCAAGTCTCGCAGCCGAGAAAGGAGCCCTAGGCAAGAATCTCAAAATGTCGAAGGAGGTGAGTCAGGCGATGACCTCCGCGAACAGCTCGCCACAACCAGAGCCCTACTCGTAGCTACGAGAACATACGAAATCTAGTCCGTAGAGAGATGGACCAACATCCTGCTCACCACGGAACAATATCAACCAGAGAACTCGCAAGGTGAGCTCTCAATACGCAGATGAAGTCACCCTTCACGAGGGAAATCGAAGAGGAAGAAGCCCCCCAAAAATTTACCATTCCAAGGTTCAAGATTTACGATGAAAAGACTGATCCCATCGATCACTTCAGGCAATACCGACAGGCCATGACCCTCTAGAATCACCGAGATGCCCTGATGTGCCGTATTTTGCACTCGAGCCTGCATGATGTAGCGCATAAGTGGTTAGAAAGGCTCCCCCACCGGTCAATCAAGAATTTAAAATCCCTAGCCAAACTTTTTATGGCCCGATTCATTACCAGTAGATCCCATACCAAAAGGATGGGATGCTTTACTAATAATGAAGAAAACGCCTCAAGAGACCCTCTAAGACTACGCGAAGAGGTACTAGGAGTTATTCAATGAGATTGAGGACTGCGCAGAGGAAGTGGCAGTGACCTCCTTCAAGATTGGGCTCCCTAATTCTTCCCTCCTATACCAGTCCCTGACGAAGAAGGAAGCTATGACTATTGACGACCTAATGGCTCGAATCGAGAAATACGCAAAGGTGGAAGATTTCACCCGCCCTAATACAGGAGAAAACGGTCGAGCTAAGCTCATTACCAAGGGAAGTGAGAAAATTGAGAACCAGAAGAAAGGAGGAAAGAACGGAGGCAAAAATGGCTCAAATAACGGAGGAAACCATGACGCGTCGAAAGTATTCCAGGCGGTTAACACCATCTTCAAAAAACCAATTTACAAAATTCTCGCGAAGATCAAAGATGAGCCATTCATCAAGTGGCCCAGGAAAATGGGGGGAGACCCCTCGAAGAGGAACAATGCGTTAAGATGCGCTTTTCAAAAAGAGGGAGGACATAAGACCGAGCACTGCAAAGCTTTTAAGTCTCACCTCGAGGAGTTGGCCCAGTCCGAGCATTTGAATGACTTTGTGGAAAAGAGGGAAGAGAAAGTGGCTGGCAACAGAGAGGCTAGACCCGACAACGTGCTGGAGGATGATGCTGGCCATGAGTTCGCAGTAATCCACGGAGTATCTAATGTCAAGTAGATACAAGGGAACTCAACTCGAATGGAAATGAAAAAACTTACAGCGGTAATGAAGGATTTTCAAATCGATCCAGCAAAATCACAGTTAGGAAAGCGTCGACGAGCAGAGGACATCAACTATAACAAGCATATTGTTTTCACGGATGAAGATTTAGTGGGAGTAAGGACCCCACATCATGATGCCCTGGTCATTACACTCAGGATAGCCAACTTTGACATCGATAAGCTGCTCGTCGATCAAGGAAGTTCATCCGAAGTAATGTACCTCGACCTATTTCAAAAATTGAAGTTGAGCATCGCTGACCTAAAGGAAGATACTGTTCCTTTGGTCGGCTTTGCTGGATAAATGACCATGCCCCTGGCAAGATAGTGCTGCCAGTTCGTGCTGGGAATGTCTCCAAGATGATTGAGTTTTTGGTAGTTGACATCGAATCACCGTACCAGGCCATCCTCGGCAGATGATGGCTTCATGCGATGAAGGCGGTCTCCTCGAACTACCATCAGAAGCTTAAGTATGTAACCGAGCTAGGAGTAATGGAGATCCACGGCGACCAAGCGATGGCGAGGAAGTGCTTCATAGCAACCATCCGACCAAAGACAGAGAAGAAGGCCGGTCAACCCAGCGAGAAAGTTGAAGAAGGTGTGATACCTTACGAGTAGAAATTAAAGTTTGGAAGTCCTGGAGTGAGGAGACCAGGCTCCTCCCCTCCGAGCATGTCATCGAGGACCTAGTAGAAGTTATGGCTGAAGTTGGTGACAGTAGCAGAGTCTTCTTGATTTGAGCATCTCTCATCGACAAAGAACAGAAAGAGTTGACGACCTTGCTGAGACACAACGTAGATGTTTTCGCATGGGAACCATATGAACTGCTTGGAATCGATCCTAGTATGGTCTGTCATCAGCTGCACGTCGACCCCACATTCAAGCCAATCACGCAGAAGGCATGGAGAGCTGCACCCGAGAAGGCTAAAGCGGTCGAAAAGGAAGTAAAAAAACTGTTGGATGCAGGATCCATACGGGAAGTACAATTACCCAAGTGGTTGTCCAACCTAGTTGTAGTTCCGAAGAATAATGGGAAGTGGAGAGTTTTCATTGACTTCACTGACCTCAACAAAGCATTCCCAAAGGATAGTTTCCCCCTCCCAAAGATAGACCAACTAGTAGATGCCACTGCAGCTCACGAGCGAATGAGTTTCCTGAACGCATACTCAGGATATCACCAGATCCCCTTGTATGCCCCAGACCAAGACAAAACGATGTTCATCACGACAGTTGGGTTATATTGCTACAAGGTCATGCCATTTGGGCTCAAGAATACGGGGGAAACCTATCAGCGGTTGGTCACTAAAATGTTCAAGGATCAAATGGGAGACACAATGGAGGTCTACATCGATGACATGCTCGTTAAAAGCAAGAAGAAGGAAAATCACCTCTTAAACTTGTCAAAGACCTTCGAAATCCTCCGGAAGTACCGAATGAAACTTAATGCGAGAAAATGTTCCTTCGGTGTCCAGTCAAGAAAATTTCTTGGGTACTTGGTCAGTAAGAGAGGCATAGAAGCTAATACAGACCAGATCGATGCAATCATCAGGGTACAACACCCTCGAACAATCCGGGACGTGCAGAAGCTCACTGGAATGCTCGCCGCCTTAAATCGCTTTATCTCCAAATCCTCCGATAAGTGCAAGCCTTTTTTCCATCTTATAAAGGGGATTAAACTGATAGAGTGGATCCCAGACTGCTCGTGAGCTTTGGACGAGCTCAAGTCCTACTTAAGCTCTCCACCGCTGCTTGTCATACCACAGTAAATGGATTCTTTGTACCTGTACCTCTCGGTATCCAATCACACTGTCAGCTCTGCGTTAATATGCGAGGTTACATGAATCTAACACCCCATTTACTACTCGAGCAAGACTTTATTAGACGCCGAGCAAAGGTACCTGCCATTGGAGAAGATCACCTTTGCACTTGTAATAGCCTCGAGGAAGCTGAAGCATTATTTCGAAGCTCATACTATCATCGTCCTTACATCGCATCCCCTTAAGGCGGTCCTAAGGAAAACGGACTTGTAGAGCAGACTGTCTAAGTTTTTAGTCGAGCTCGGCCGGTTTGACATCCAATTTCAACCAAGGATAGCTATCAAGGGTCAGATCCTTGCTGATTTCATAACCGAATTCACGGGCGAAGAACTCTCTAACTAACCTCAACCAACAAGGCAAGAGAAGAACCAAGCAACAGAGAGAACCTGGAGACTCTTCGTTGATGGAGCCTCCAACTCAAAGGGGGCAGGTATAGGCATTGTCCTCATCACTCCAGAAAACACAATCCTCGAACAAGGAATCAGGCTTGGATTTGCAGCCTTCAACAACGAAGCAGAGTACGAAGCCCTAATAGCCGGTCTCCAAAAGGTACAGACTCTAGGAGCAAAACATTTACAGGTGTTCGATGACTCTCAACTAGTCTCCAATCAGATAAGTTGAGATCATAATGCAAAGGATGAAAGAATGGCAGCCTGCCTCGCCTTAGTGAGAGAATTAATGTCAAGCTTTGAAGAGATCAACATCCAGCAGTTTCCCAGGGGGCAAAACAGTCATGCTGATGCCTTAGCAGCCTTGAGTTCGGCAGTTGACTCTGACCTTAAGAGGGTCATCCCCATCGATTTCCTCATTTGTTCGAGCATTAACCACAACAACAAGTTACCAAATGTGGAACAAATACTCCAGGTGGGATCAGCCCCCAGCTGGATAGAACGCTTAAAGGACTATTTAAAGGATGGCACGCTCCCAGATGACAAGAAAACTGCCCGCCAGATAAGAGTCAAAGCTGCTCGCTTTCACTTATCCACAGGAGGCGACTTGTATAAGAAATCCTTCTCCGGTCCCTACCTTAAATGCATCCACCCAAGTGATGTCGAGCAAGTGCTACGCGAGCTTCACGAAGGAATCTGTGGAAGTCATATCTGAGGAAGGTCTCTAGCCTTTCGAGCAATGAAGGAAGGCTATTGGTGGCCATACATTCAAAAGGACTTCGCAGTATATGTCCGCAAATGCCTGAAATGCCAATTACACGCTCCTATGGCCCACCAACCCACCAGCGACCTGAAGTCCCTGTACAGCCCATGGCCCTTCGCCCAATGGGGAATGGACATCGTGGGACTGGTGCCTACCGCCGTTGGCAATCGTAAATACCTGTTGGTTGCGACTGACTACTTCACCAAATGGATCGAAGTTGAATCCCTGGCGAACATCCGAGATGCTGATATGATAAGGTTCATATGGAGAAATATAATCACTCGGTTTGGAATCCCCATAACTATTATCACCGATAATGGAACGCAGTTTGAAAGTGGCCCCTTTCAAAACTTATGTAACAAACACGGGATCAAACACCACTTCAGCTCGGTGGCCTACCCTCAAAGCAATGGCCAAGATTAATTTTCCAACAAAACTGTGATCGATGGATTAAAGAAGCGATTAGAGCAAGCCAAAGGCACATGGGTAACAGAGCTACCCCATGTTCTATGGGCGTACCGAACCACTCCTCGACGAGCAAAAGGAGAAACCCCATTTTCGCTGACATATGGCATGGAAGCAGTCATCCCACTAGAAGAAGGTTTGCCAACAATGAGATCCAACCTTGTTGACCAATGCCTGAATGATGAAGCATTTCTCGCCGAACTCGACCGAGCCGATGAGCATAGAGAGCTGGCCCTGGTGAATCTAGCGAACTATCAGCAACAGCTCGCGAAGAATTACAACAAAAGGGTTAGCCCGAGGACATTCCAAGTTGGGGACTATGTTCTAAGGAAAGTCCTGGGCAGCACAGTGAAGTCGTCAGACGGCAAGCTAGGCCCAAATTGGGAAGGACCCTTTAAAGTAACTAAAGATGATATGCAAGGTGCCTATCACTTGGAAACGACGGAGGGAAGAGAAATACCACGAGCATGGAACGCAGTTAATCTCAAGAAATTCTATTTTTAGATCTTTTTCTTGTATTCTTTTGTTATGAAAACAGAAGTTCATTTTCCTTCTTTCTAATGAAAGTTACTTAGTTGGTTACACTCTGATTGGTGATAGCTGCATTCATCGCACATCTTTTCCAAATAACAAGCACATTGATCACTATAGCAGGGGAATACCCCTCCTCAGGTCATCGTCAAAAAACACGAGAGACCTCTTAGCATTTCCCCTAGCAATATATAAATCCCTACAGAGGATTCTTAGGCAATGCGACCAAATCTTATACTGGTCATCAAACCTACTTCGGTTAAACAAAATCCTAATCGGATGAAGACATCCAACACCAGGTGTGTCCTCACCAATTGCCCTACTTAGGCCTAAGGGAGTGTGACGACACAACCTAAAAGGTAAAGTGGGGCATAATGGTACTTTGGTATTATATTGGACTGGGGGGACACTTGCATGATAAAACAGAAGAGATCATAAAGAAACAAGGATATGAAAAGTAAGATATACACGTTTAGTTGGCAAAATTGCCCAAAAATACAAACTTTTCATTAATCCATCTTATTTACAATAATGATAATATATGTTTAGTCGGCGAGCTCGCCCAAAGCATTTAGATTATCAAAAATAAAAAAATTAGCAACTGGCAAAATCTCAAGGGGGTGGAAGCCTCCGAGCAAGATAATCAGCCACTCGAGTTCTTCGTCCATCATCAGGAGCAGGAGAAAACTCTTCCACAACCTCATTCGCATCCGACTCCAATAATTGTCGGGGAATACCATCGATAGGGATCCATCGATCGTCCCTCCTGAATGGGTTGGGCTCCAGAGTGGAGGAAGACATCTCATGACGATACCATAGCACCGAGTTCCTCGGGAGTTGCATCTCCTTTAAGGCACTTAGCCATCCCTTGATGAAAGAAAGCTCCTCGAACTCAGATAGCCTTGTTGGAGCATCCGACCAGCCTTGATCATAATCGTTAGCCCACGCTTACCGAGGACCTTTCTTGAACAGGTGCCGCAACCGGGTGATGTCCCTTTGAAGCCCAGTATGATTACATATGCTCGCTGAACATCACCGCGTAGTTCTTCCATTTCCCTATCGCGAAGTTCTTCTTCCCTAATTTTGCACCTAGTGCTCCTACTAGCTCGCGGAAGGGGAGGGCGAGTGAGACTTCGCGACATAGGAGGGGTAACATTATGATCAGCTCCAGCTCGCGATGATGAGGAGCCTTTTAATACTGCTCGAACAGTGCTCGGCGCATTCTCCCTGAGTCGTAAGACTTCTCTCCTCAGATCTTCATTCTCCAGCTGAAGAACCTCCCCTACTTGGTTGATCTCGGAGGCCTCTAATAGTTTTGTCTTCAGCACATTAATCTCCTCTTGCACTGAAGCACCAATGTCCTCCATCTCCTGGAGCCTGTCCTTCAGCTTGACCACGAGCTCAGATTGCTCCTTATACTTCTGATTTCTAGACCTAAGGGACTTGCAGAGCTTAACAAAGGCCTGGCAAACTTTGGGACTCGCATTGGGACCAAGGGTCCTACCCAGATGGGAAGTAGCAGGAATGTAATCATCCACATCAACTAACTACAAGCAAGAGAAAGAAAAGGGAGAGAAAGGGATAAATCAGTACGAGGAGAAATGAAGCCTTTTTCATTAATGAATATTGAAGTTACATCGAACTGAAAAAAGTAAAGTTTACATAATGGAAAAAACAAAAATACAGAGCAATCCTAGTAGATAACTAGTTGACAACCTCAGGCGGCCCAGAAGTCGATGGCCCCTTCCCCTTGTCAACATCAGCAGGAGCATTGCCCTCAGCAGGGATAATATCAATCCCCACAACCAGAGAAACATCAGCAGGGGTCGCTTGAGGAACAGGATCGGCGTCTTCAACAGCTGGGGCAGGAACTTCACCCACAGTTAGCTTCGAACCTGGGTCATGCTCGTTAAACAAGGGAGAATCGATGTCAATGCCAGCAGCCAAAAGGGCCTTGTTCCAGCCTTTCTTAAAGTTCAGACGACTAATATAACCTATCTGAACTTCAGTATCCTCATATGCTGGAGCCCAACCGGAATTATATGAGTCCTCCTTGGCAGTGACAGCCTCAAACTCTTTCTTCTTCAGCTCTGTAGATAGCATCCTGTTATCCTCAACAATCGCTAGCTTGCTCGAGAAAACTAGGTTATAGGCCTGCTGCAGCTCCTTCAAGTCCTTAACTACTGCACCCTTCTCCTTGTTGGTAGTAGCAAGAGCCAGATCGGATGAAATCCGAGCAGCGTCATTGGCTTTAAAGCTAGCCTTGAGCTCTTTACCCTTTAGCTTCAGGGCAGCATTTTCCTCCTCCAACTTGCTTTTTCTCTTCACCAGCTCGTCGCGTGAACGATAGAGCACGAAAAAGTCAGTAACGAACTACAGAAAAAAGAAGGCATCAGAAGAGAAAAATGAGGGAATTCAGAACAACATAGGAGAAAGGGGAGAAACCTTACCAGAGAAAGCCTTTGACTAGCCTGAAGGGCCAACTGCTCCGAACCTACCGCCCTCTGGCAATCAGCCGGAAGAACAACTCTCTCGAGCAGAGCTGGGGCCAACTGGGGAGAAATTGCCACAAAAGCCCCCTCGGGCAGCACGAACACCGGGATTAAGGCCTTCCCGGCCTTCGTCTTCGCTTTTGCCCTCCTTCTCTCCTCCTCTTTCTCACTCTCCTTCTTCTTCCTCTCCTCCACCCTCCTCTTATCTTCCATCTTCTTCCTCTCTTCTTCCTTTTTTCTCTCTCTCTCTCACCCGCTCCTCTTCCTTCCTTCTCCTCTCCTACTCCTGAGCGAAGGACCGTTAACTAGTAGCCACGGCCCTAGAAGTAGCTCTTTGCTTCTTTGACCTCTGTACAAGGAGCACGTGGTCCTCATCATCATCATCTCTAATCAAGTTCTTCCTCGGAGGAACCTCTTCACTTGAACTGCTAGATGTGCTCGATGATCTCCGAGCTTCAGAAACCTCCTCACGGTCAGAGGAACTACTACTATCAAAACTCCCTCCACCCAAATTACTCACGTCTCCTGTAAAGTCACTTTTAGATCTGTTCTCCTCCTCGTCCAACTGGATAGTCTCTACAGCAGTCTCTTCGAAGGAGTCAAACTCTAGTATACTATCCACAGGCCTTGCTATGAACCTGGAGCCAACGTTCTTGTACTCGAGCAGAAAGGCAGCAGACCTAGGATGCTCGTCGTCACCCAGAGGCTCCCTGATATTCCAAGCCTTATCCAATTCCGAGATACGAACCTCGCTGAGAGCAGGCTTCAAATTCATTGACCTCGTTGTGGAAGAAGAAGCAAAAGAGGAGTTAGAAAAGTCACAAATCAGCAAAAATCAAAATAACAGTACATCGTCTACCTATGTATTCCTCCCCATGGAATGGAACAGAGAACCTCTTAGACCTCGACCCTTCAAATTGGGGAGAAAACTGCCAATTTCTAATAAGGAAACCTTCTTGCGAGTAGTCCTTATGGGAATCAGGTAGATTTACTACCAATACCCTGTCAGGGCTCCTAACTTTGAGGTAAAGGACGCCAGAATTAGTTTGAGAAAAGGAGTAACAGAAACAGACCTCGGCGATCCCTAACCTAGTTCCATACAATTGATTTATCCTATGGACACCATTTATTATTTTCCACACATTGGGCGAGCGAGCATTGTGCAGGAACAATATTGAAATAGCCAAAGAAATGCAGGAACAAATCATTGGGAGGAAAAGTGAGTCCCCCCTGGGAAAGCAACAGAACATGGATCCAGTGAGCATCATTTATATCCCTAACATTCCTAGGAAGGGAGGCACAACACTCAATATCTACCCACTCAGGGATGTTGTAAAACTTCCTAAATTCATAGATTGACCTATTTCTAATATTTGCCATTGGAAGACCTAAGAAAAGCTATAAATCAAAGAGAAAGTACAAGTAAAGGGCACAGGAAACTTACAAAATAGAAGATCGGTTCAAGTGATGAAGAAGCACAAGCTCAGACAACTAAGAAGTAATGGGAATGGAAATTGAGAGAAGAAGGTACGAGGTGCTAGAGCTCTCAGAAGATAGAATAATACTAGAAAGACTAAAGCGATGGGAGAAAAGTGGCTATTCCAACAAGCCTTCAAATTCTAATCATAGTGCACAGTAAGCGATGCGGGTGCCGCCAAAATCAACTCCACAGTTTTCGAGGAATCACAAAATAGCCATTATGGTTAATCATTTAAATCTATTGAGCCCATAAACATGGCCCAACAAATTTAGGGGCAATTTTGGGTACCCGAAATTAGAACTATAGGCCTGGACGGATAGCCTAGTCCTGGCGGCCCAAAAACCAGACCCCTCTTCTCTTATATTGATCCGTTCTCCCTCCACATCCTCATGAAGGAAAGTTATAGGGGAGATGGAAAACGTGCAGGAACCCATCACCTCCACTTACCCACATGGGCATGTATATATTAAATCCTAGGTCCGGGGCAAAAGGACAAGTTGTATTCTCTGTAATTTCTCTCCGGAGTATATAGAAATAATATCGACTGCACCACCGTGGACGTAGGCAGATCTTTGCTGAACCACGTACATCGTTTGTTGTGTGATTGTCATTTTATATTCCTTGTTCTCACTTGGTGAAAGCTTTCTTCTTATTTATTTGTGTTGCACAATAATTATCACCACACCATATCATATGAATGACTGCTTGTATGATTTATTTGTCATACACTAGTTGTGCTTCATGATATATTTTTTCTAGTGTCATGACGTGTGTACTTTTATTATTATATTTTTCTTTATTAAGTCATATTTGAAAAATGCAAAAAGATTTTTGGTTTTAAATAAATATTTTGAAAAATTCAAAAGAATTTTCGGTTCTTTGTGTATTTTAGTTTTACACATTTGGTGTGGCATGTTGGTGCGTTTGATAAGGTTTTGCGATCAATTAGAACTTGTTGAACATATTTGAGTGTTTGGGTTATAAATCTTTTGTTTCTAGTTCAGGACCATTCATTCCATTCCACACGTTTGGACACATCGATACTATGCTAGTGTGTGAAGCTTATGAATTTTGTGTCGTGATTTTTGGTCGTTTATACCTATATATGTGTGCCAAATTTTCATTGAAATATTTTGCATATATTATGTATGGTATGTTTGTTGTATTTGTGAAATTTACTTTGATTTGAAGAAAATTGAAAAATTTTCAAAAATAGTTGGTGTTGATTTTGCCTGTGAGATTATCATTACACATTCTTAATTTACATCTTTTGTGATGATATCGTTTCTTCGTCGTTATTCTTTTCACTTAGTGTTTATTGTTTACTACTTCGTTGTTTATTTGTCTATTTCGATAAAAACAAAGGGGGGAGAAAATTAAAATGGAATTTTTGATGAGTTTGAATTATGGAGGAGTATTTATTTATTTATTTATTTTTCAAACTCGATGCATCACGATGGTATATGTTTGTTGCTTCATGTGTGTAGGTACTTAAAGAGGAATTAAATGACACATGAGTGAAGACAAAGTTTAAAAGGGAAGAAGATGAAGTTTTAAGACAAAGAGACATTTGTCGTTCCATTATTCTAAGATTGGAAAGGGTGTTAGTACAATTGTAATAGGAGATTTGGTATTAATTTGGTGTTCGGTCAATTTGTTTATTTTGTAATGGAATAGCCAAAGGGGGAGATTTGTAAGGACAATTTTTTTGTCATTGTTCATATCATAGTTTAAAACTAGTTTGGCGTATCCCATTACAAATCTGTAATACCCCGTATTTTTATGTCTTTTAATTTTGGGGATTTATTAAATTTAATTAGAGATATTAAATTAATATTAATTCAAAAAATCATTTAAATACTTACAAGCGTGATGAGAGTTAGTAATTATTTTTTTATAAGTTACTTTATTGGTAAAGTAAGTGGTGTAATTATGATTATTAAAATTATCACGAGAATCTAATTTGATAATTTTGGAAATTTATCGGGACGCGCTCGTGTCGTGTCGGGATTAAATTTGGACTATTAAAAGTAAATAAATTATAAGTCACCCATATGGTCATTTTGAGTGTGTCAATGTGTCCGGAAGGGTCGAGATAGTCAAAATAATGTACCCGGGGGTTTAATTTGGGTTTCGGGGAGTTTTTAGGCTTAATTAACTCCCCAGGAGGGCATTTTAGGCATTTTGTATTTTTGGGCTTGGAAACCTACGAATTTTCTAGGTTATATCAGATGCTTAGGGTTGTCTTCTAGGGTTAACACAACTAAAACAAAAGACGACCATTGGAGAAGGAAAGGAAAAGCATACCAAGGAGTTCTAAAATGGGAGTTCGATAGAATATAGAATAAGGATGTACAAACAAGAACCAATCCCAACGAAAAGGCAGAATAAATTGGATTGGGAAGTAATACCACTCGTAGACCTCCTAATATAAGACCCAATCCGGGAAGAGGATTGTACCGTGAGAGAAGCAAGGGGGTCAACCTCTTTCAAATATACAACAGGGATTCTGGCAATGCAATGTAGTTGGACTCTCATGTCGATCCGAATGAATCATCCTTTCCACGGAGGTAAATCTTTGCCTGCTAGGCAGGATAGTATAATTCCTGGTCCCCTATAATCTTAGGGCATCTTTCTTCTAGCTTTTAGTTCTGTCTAGCGATTCCTGTAAATAAATATGTCCTACGTCCCCTTGGTTCTCATCGAAGAAATGGTTAATATATTCAAGATAATTACGTATTTAGGGAGTTAGGATGAAGGAGAAGCTATTGAATCAGCAAAAGAAGACTTGAAGCATTTGTAACCCGTTCTAATTCGTTGAGTAAGGGGCTTAGCGCTTTGATGGTTGACTGCCCTCTACTTGGGGTACCTATCTTTCTTTATATGCCCATATAAATCTATTAGCTAATATAGTACTGTTAGTAAGGTAGTCCCTTATCCCATTCCTTCCTCAAGTCAGGAATGGCGGGACGAAAGCTCAATATCATTTGATTGAATAGTTGACCCAGCCCATGAGAAGATTGTATCCATTGAGCAAATATAGGTTCGATCAAGATTTAGGCCAAGAATTCCTCCGTTTGCACCGCCGTCACCGCCAAACGTTAGATCGCGCAATAAGGATCACAACCACACTGATTTCATCCACAAATCAGAAACAAAAATTCCCAGGCAAGTATTTATCTTGCTTATTTAGTTAATGCTTCATTCATACTAGTTTAGGGTTGATTATGATGAGTTTTTATGAAAGAAAACCTATGTTGGAGGTTATAAATCTCATGTTGTAGAGATATAAACATCATTCTGGAAATCCCCTTCACATGTAGAGGTTGAACCACAAATTTACATTGGGTTGGAAGTAGAAATTCTGTAAAAAGAATAAGAAGAACTAAGTTAAAGAAATTATTAGGGGTCATGAAATTTATATAGATTTTTCCCTTTTAATTCATGATACTTGGTGAAAACTCTCATGCCTTACATAGAATATTGTTCATTCAGATTTATAATGCTTGTGGTATAAATTTCTGGGAGTTTGGGAGTTAAAAACTTGGATTTGGATGACTTTGGATGATAATTCCCGTAACTGGTATTCTGCAGTTTTTGCCATACCTGCTTGATTGATCGATCTACCAAAGAATGCCGATCGATCGATCCCTTTTTATCGATCGATCGACCCCTTCTAGAAAACTAGATTTTTCCTTATGTTGACTTAATCTGATTAAATGCGTAATAAATCTTGATTAATGTTATTAGGACCTAATGAAACATAAAAAGGACCAGTAGGGTCAAGGTAAACCCCGTTAAGTAGAACTTTAATGAAATGGGAAAATGAAGGGTAAACGGGAAATATTCATACCTAAGAAATCTAACGTGTGTAGACTTAATAATCGAAATGTCTAAGAGTTGGATTATATGGTAAGTGAGGGCCTACTGAATTTGTACTTAGGTAAAGAGAATACTTCGAGAGATGAGAAGTGAGTTGGAATAAATTAAATTTCGAAAATAAAATGAATAAGTCCGTTATAAGAAATAATCGAATAAAAATGTACTAAGAAAGGAATAATATAATGTTGGGTCGTGGGCGTACTTAACTCATGAATGTGAATAGTTATATATCTATATGACTCTATGATTGATCATATATCTTATATATGTGTAAAAATCATGCCCGCCCTACTTGTTATCCCTGAGGTTACCGCGCTGGGGCAGTCTTATCTCAATGGTACCTTTATGGGGGATATTGAATCTAACCCTAGAAGATAGGAATGCTTGGTACATGCTATCAGATCGATAGTCAAACGGTCCTAAGAGACGTGAGGGTATGTACTGACCTCTTAGAGACTTGGAACTATGCTTCGCCTCAATAGTATATGTTTTTTGTGTTAATACAGTTCGAGAGTGATTCCGAACTTGTATTTCCCTTAGTACGAGTGATATGGGGACTGGATATCAGAGTATTCCCGCACCATAATTGTTATGTGGGGTGCTGTTAGAATATATAGATATTATATGAGTATTTAATATATATATTTAAATCTGGAATTTGGAAAATAGCTAATGTGTCTATGGTAAGTAAGAAACGAATAATTGTTTCAACTTGGGTATAAGTGTTTGAAAAGCATGATAAATTACTGAGAAACTTTATTATTAAATAAGTTTCAATTGAGAACATTGGTTTTAAATAAAATTAACTTCTTAAACATTTGAAGTTTTCGGTTTGAAACCTCACGAGCAACTTAAGATAAGATAAGTTAAACTGTTGGGAAGGTTAGTGCGATAGGTGTGCACATTAGAATAGAGGTAAGAATTTCTCAAGGGAGTGTCGTAGTAATATGTTGGTTGCATTAGCCGGTAGCACTTTAAAAACTTGCTAAACTAATTTTAAACTATTTTTACAATCGGGCTCTGACCCGTTTCCTATTTTCTCTTCTCTCTTGTATATATATGTATATATTACAGGTGCCCAGCCACAGGGGCGTCTTTCTTAGGATCCTCCGGAAGGAACGCGCTGCAGCTTAGGTGGGAGTTGCAGGCCTCTTGCTTAGACGACCTCATTGTTGATTCCACTTCTAGCACTATTTATTCAGCTGGGCATGTGTTGCCCTTTCCATTATTCTGTTGTTTTATCAGATATTGCGATTAGTTTATTTCCAGTATTTATGTTTTGGGATTTATTCATGTCAGGATGTTTTCCTTTAAGTTTTAATGTTGGAATCTGTTACTTGGATATTTAATTAATTGGTTTGTTTATTCTAGTATAGTTGTTGGGTGATTCTTAATTTATGAATTATGTAAAGTTTTAAAATATTGGTTTTAATTGAAATTTGGAATTTATGTAAAAAAAATGTTTTTGTCACTTAGCTTAAGTAATTAGGGTGTGAAATTGGAAAAGTTATTTTTACGGCAGTGATGCTAAGAATGATTGAACCGTATACCTTGATTATAATTTAATAAAGGACTAATTACCCGGTATTTAATTAGGCGGGGTGTCACAGGTGGTATCAGAGCATCAGGTTCTAGTGTCCTTAGGATCTGTACGACTTATTTCTCTTTCAGGTTAGCGTTCTTGTTATACAACCCTATTTTAGGATTGTTATATTCTTGCTTTTATGATTACGTCTTCAGCTATTTAAGATTTGATAATAACTGTAGACTAATAAATTTCTTCACTCTTCACATGCCTCTGCGACGTGCCCCAAAGGATAGGCGTGCCCAAGCCGTGCAGCCAGTAGCTTCGGTTCAGGGAATGATGAACGCAAATGAGGTAGCCTCCATCGTTGCTCATGCGGTAAATGTCGTGCTAGCGGTAGCACAATAGGATCCACCCCAAGTTCAGGCAATGGTGCTAGTACCGAAACAGCTTCCATCTGCATGGAAGCGAGTTAGGGATGCCTTTCAGAAGGCGCATCCCCCAGAGTTTGCGGGTGGTTCAGATATTATTGTAGCCAGCCAATGGATGAAAGATATCTAGAGGCATCTGCGTATGTACGAGTGCACGGACGTGCAGAAACAACTTTTGGCTTCTTTAAATCTTGTGGGGGCCGCTTTGCATTGGTGGGAATCTACTACCACTCTGGAGGAGAGGGAGGTTATTACTATTCAGTCATTCTGGGAGCGGTTTGGCCGCAAATATTTTCCATCCACTGTGCAAACTGAGATGAGGCGGAAGTTACTGAGTTTGAAGAAGTAAAATTATACTGTTGCTGAGTATGAAGAGGACTTCACAAGACTTCTCACTATAGTGCCAGATGAGGCACCCACTGAGGGTAAGAAGATGCTATTCTTTATGGACAGGTTAGCTTGGAGGACCCGTCAGCACCTTATCTGAAATCTATCTCTGAGTACCTACACAGACGTACTCAATGCTGCTTTGCTACACTACCAGGATCACCGCTTCCATCTACAGGGAAGCAAGTGAGCAGGAGAGTTCGGCCAACAGGGTAGGACAGGGGGTAGTGGTGCTAGTGGAGCACCGACATCTCAGGGGCAGACTCGTCTGCATGAGAAGAGTTCCCATCAGGGGGACCCTGCCAAGCGCTTCCGATCAGGTGATTCTAGGTAGGGATTTGGGGTATTTAGGCAGGGTCAGTAGGGCTAGCCTAATCAGCAGGGCCATCAGGGCCAACATCTTTAGCTGCAGGGGCGGCAGCAGGGCCATCAGGGCCAACAACGATTTCAGCAGGGCCAGCAGGGCCAATGGAGGGGTGCTAACAGCCAGCATGGCCGTAATCAAAAGGGACAGAGGGGAGGAAATTTTAGGGGCTGATACTTCGGGTGTGGTGAAAATGGCCACAAGTGCCAGGATTGTCCAAAGGGTGATAGGGCCCCACAGCAGCAGGGTGCCCATAATGAGCCACAGAGGCCACTTTTTCCAGCTGCCCTCCCAGCACCAGCTCAGGTACCAGCCCTACCAGCCATTCTAGCCGCTCCAGTGCAGCAGGGGCAGTTACAGTACGGACGTGTCTATAACATCCACCAGGAAGCAGCTCCACATGTGCCACCCACGATTGAGGGTATGTTTCCTATCCATGGTACTATGGGTTGGGTTTTATTTGATACTGGGGCAACACACTATTTTATAGCTACCAATTTTGCGAAGGCCTTAGGGTTATTAGCCATAGCAGAGAGTACTATAACGTGTGTAGACTCACCACTGGGAAATGGATCGCTAATTTTTTTTATATGCCGGGGTGTAGGAGTAGATATTGGTAGCTTGGTATTACCAGCAGACATGTTAGTCTTAGATATGCATGAGCACAATGTTATTGTTGGTATGGATTGGCTCGCAGCTTACAGAGCCATGATAGATTGTTTCGGTGGGAGTATTGTCTTTGCCATTCCGGGGCAAGAGATGTTTGTAGTGGTGATGCCTCGCCCAGAGGGAGGCTCGACTGCTCATTTATATTAAATAGAGGAGAATACCTCTAAGGAGGTCATGATTCCCTTAGACTCGATCCCAGTTGTTCGTGAGTATTCTGATGTATTTAAGGAAATACCAGGTCTACCCCCCAGTCGAGAGATAGATTTTGTCATAGATTTATTACTGAATACTCGACCGATAGCACATGCTCCATACCGTATGGCTCCGGCGGAAATATGAGAGTTAGGGGATCAGATAGAGCAGCTGTTAGGTCTGGTCTTCATTCGTAGGAGTACCTCACCTTGGGGTGCTCCGGTGTTGTTTGTGAAAAAGGGAGATGGTTCACTGAGGCTATGTGTGGACTACCGGGAACTGAACAAGGTCACGATACGGAACAAGTATATGTTGCCTCGAATCGATGATCTGTTCGACCAGCTTAGGGGAGCAACTTTCTTTTCGAAGATAGATCTGAGGTCAGGGTACCATTAGCTACGTATTAGGTTGCATGATGTTTCAAAGACTGCTTTCTTGACGAGATATGGGTCCTATGAGTTCAGAGTGATGACATTTGGACTCACAAATGCTCCAGCCATATTCATGCACTTGATGAACCGAGTGTTCAGAGAGTTCTTGGATCAGTTTGGCATCGTCTTCATAGATGACATCTTGATATATTCACACACCAAGGAAGAGCATACCGAGCACTTGAGGTAGGTTCTTCAGACTCTACAAGAGGATTAGCTGTATGCTAAGTACGAGAAGTGCGGGTTCTGGTTACGGGAAGTACAATTCTTGGGACATGTTGTTTCTGAACAAGGGCTAGCAGATGACCCGAATAAAGTGTCAGCGGTGAGGGAGTGGGGACAACCCACGACACCGATGAAAGTGCATAATTTCTTGGGATTAGCCGGATACTACAGGAGATTCATTCGGGGGTTCTCCAAAATAACGGGTCCATTGACGAACCTGACTCACAAGGGTGTACCATATGTTTTGGACAATGCTTATCAATTGACTTTCGACGAGCTGAAAGACAAGCTTACTTCAGCACCGGTCCTTGTTTTACCTAAACCGGGCGTGGACTATCCGGTTCACATCGATGCCTCTTTACGGGGACTTGGGGGAGTACTTCAGCAGGAGGAGAAGGATATAGCTTTTGCCTCCCGCAAGCTGAAGCCACACGAGAAGAATTACCCCACACATGACCTAGAGTTAGCAGCGATCGTCTTTGCATTGAAGATATGGAGACACTACTTATTGGGGGAGAAATTTCACTTGTTCATAGACCACAAGTCACTGCAGTACCTGTTCACTCAGTGAGAGTTGAATATGCGTCAACACAGGTGGTTAGAGTTTGTGAAGGACTATCAGTTCGACATACAGTACCATCCGGGAAGGGCCAACGTAGTTGCTGATGAGTTGAGCCGTATACCAGTAGACAATATAGCGGACATCTGGAAAGCAAAGTGGAAAGAGTTGGGTCACCAGGACGCTGTAGCGTATTCTTTCATAACTGTCATGACAGTAACACCCGAGATTGTTACGAGGGTAATACAGGCACAGACAGCAGACTCGTTTTGCCAGGAGCAGATTGTATGACTCTTAGCTGAGGGGGCTGAGTCCTATTATGTTAGTTTCGATGGAGGTTTGAGGTTTAAGGGGAGATTGGTGGTTCTCGAAGGAGCAGACTTACGTCATGCAGTGATGACCCAGTCTCACGGGTCCTGATTTGCGGTGCATCCTGGGGGAGATAAGATGTACCAGGATATGGGACGTCAATACTGGTGGAGTGGGATGAAAAAGGACATTGTTGAGGTCGTGTCCAAGTGTTCTACCTTCCAGCTGGTAAAGGTAGACCACCAGAAACCGTCGGGGTTACTTTGGTGATTGGAAATACCCGCGTGGAAGTGGGAGAGCATTTCCATGGATTTTATTACCGGGTTGCCTACATCACAGCGGGGCCACGACTCCATCTGGGTGATTATGGACCGTTTGACCACGGTGGCTCATTTTCTGCCAGTGCGGACAGACTATTAAACGGCCCAGTATGCTCAGTTGTTCATTGCTGAGATTGTCATATTACATGGGGTGCCCTTAAATATTGTGTCAGATAGAGATAAAATTTTTGTGTCGCATTTATGGGAGAGCTTTCAGGAGGCCATGGGTACAGAGTTGAGGTTGAGTTCAGCTTATCACCCACAGAATGATGGACAAATAGAGCGTACTAATCAGATGTTAGAGGATATGCTACGCATGTGTGTCCTTGATTTTGGAGGAGGTTGGGAGCCGCATTTTCCACTGGTAGAGTTCGATTATAATAAATCTTATCAGTTCACGATTGGCATGGCTCCATTTGAGTATTTGTATGGAAGGCCTTTTCGTTACCCAACATGTTGGCTAGAGGTGGGAGACAACAAGTTGCTCGGACCAGAGGTGATTCAGCAAACCTCTGCTAGGATTAAGATTATCAGGAGTCCCATTCGGGTAGCCCAGGACAGGCAGAAGAGCTACACCGATGCAAATGGTTCTTCCGAGAGTTTAATGTGGGGGACCATGTATTACTACGTGTATCTCCTATGAAAGGAGTGATGAGGTTCGGGAAGAAAGGGAAATTGGCCCCGAGCTACGTGGGACCATTTCCCATTATCGAGAGGATTGGGCCGATAGCATATAGATTTGGATTTCCAGAGCATTTACATCGCATTCATGATGTATTCCACATCTCGTCGTTGAGATGATACCTTCGGGATGACATGACATATACCCATATCGCGATTGAGGAGATTAACTTATAGCCAGACAGCTCTTACGAGGAGAGGCCAGAGGCTATCCTAGACCATAGCGAAAGGAGATTGAGGTCAAAGGTAGTCCCACTTGTCCGAGTCTAGTGGGAGATTCATAATGTGGAGGAATCCACTTGGGAGCGTGAGGCAGATATGCATGAGAAGTATCCAGACTTATTCTTACCAGGTACACCTTATTTTTCGAATTTCGGGACAAAATTCCGTTATTAGGGCAGAAGTATGTAATACCCCATATTTTTATGTCTTTTAATTTTGGGTATTTATTAAATTTAATTACAGATATTAAATTAATATTAATCCAGAAAATCATTTAAATACTTACTAGCGTGATGAGAGTTAGTAATTATTTTTGTTATAAGTTACTTTATGGGTAAATTAAGTGGTGTAATTATGATTAGTAAAATTATCACGAGAATCTAATTTGATAATTTTGGAAATTTATCGGGACGCGCTCGTGTCGTGTCGGGATTAAATTTGGACTATTAAAAGTAAATAAATTATAAGTCACCCATATGGTCATTTTGAGTGCGTCAATGTGTCCGGAAGGGTCGAGATAGTCAAAATAATGTACTCGGGGGTTTAATTTGGGTCTCGGGCGTTTTTAGGCTTAATTAACAAACCGGGAGGGTGTTTTAGGCATTTTGTATTTTTGGGCTTGGAAACCTACGAATTTTCTAGGTTATATCATATGATTAGGGTTGTCTTCTAGGGTTAACACAACCAAAAACAAAAGACGTCCATTGGAGAAGGAAAGGAAAAGCTTACCAAGGAGTTCTAGGCCAAGAATTCCTCCGTTTGCACCGCCGTCACCGCCAAACATTAGATCGCGCAACAAGGATCACAACCACACTGATTTCATCCACAAATCAGAAACAAAAATTTCCGGGCAAGTATTTATCTTGCTTAATTTAGTTAATGCTTCATTCATATTAGTTTAGGGTTGATTAGGATGACTTTTTATGAAAGAAAACCTATGTTGGAGGTTAGAAATCGCATGTTGTAGAGATATAAACATAATTCTGGAAATCCCCTTCACATGTAGAGGTTAAACCACGAATTTAAATTGGGTTAGAAGTAGAAATTCTGGAAGAAGAATGAGAAGAACTAAGTTAAAGAAATTATTACGGTTCATGAGATTTATATAGATTTTTCCCTTTTAATTCATGATACTTGGTGAAAACTCGCATGCCTTACGTAGAATACTGTTCATTCGGATTTATAATGCTTGTGGTATTAATTTCTGGGAGTTTGGGAGTTAAAAACTTGGATTTGGATGACTTTGGATGATAATTCCCGTAACTGGTATTCTGCAGTTTTCGCCATACCTGCTTGATCGATCGATCGACCAAAGAATGTCGATCGATCGACGGTTCGATCGATCAACCCCTTTTTATCGATCGATCTACCCATTCGGGAAAACTAGATTTTTCCTTATGTTGACTTAATCCGATTAAATGCATAATAAATCTTGATTAATGTTATTAGGACCTAATGAAATTTAAAAAGGACCAGTAGGGTCAAGGTAAACCCCGTTAAGTAGAACTTTAATGAAATGGGAAAATGAAGGGTAAACGGGAAATATTCATACCTAAGAAATCTAACGTGTGTAGACTTAATAATCGAAATGTCTAAGAGTTGGATTATATGGTAAGTGAGGGCCTACTGAATTTGTACTTAGGTAAAGAGAATACTTCGAGAGATGAGAAGTGAGTTGGAATAAATTAAATTTCGAAAATAAAATGAATAAGTCCGTTATAAGAAATAATCGAATAAAAATGTACTAAGAAAGGAATAATATAATGTTGGGTCGTGGGCGTACTTAACTCATGAATGTGAATAGTTATATATCTATATGACTCTATGATTGATCATATATCTTATATATGTGTAAAAATCATGCCCGCCCTACTTGTTATCCCTGAGGTTACCGCGCTGGGGCAGTCTTATCTCAATGGTACCTTTATGGGGGATATTGAATCTAACCCTAGAAGATAGGAATGCTTGGTACATGCTATCGGCACCTTTATGGGGGATAGTCAGACGGTCCTAAGAGACACGAGGGTATGTGCTGACCTCTTAGAGACTTGGAACTATGCTTCGCCTCAATATTGTATGTATTTTGTGTTAATACAGTTCGAGAGTGATTCCGAACTTGTATTTCCCTTAGTACGAGTGATACGGGCACTGGATATCAGAGTATGCCCGCACCATAATTGTTATGTGGGGTGCCGTTAGAATATATATATATATATATTATATGAGTATTTAATATATATATTTAAATATGGAATTTGGGAACTACCTACTGTGTCTATGGTAAGTAAGAAATGAATAATTATTTCAACTTGGGTATAAGTGTTTGAAAAGCATGATATATTACTGAGAACATTTATTATTAAATAAGGTTTAATTGGGAACTTTGCTTTCAAATGAAATTAACATCTTAAACATTTGAATTTGTCGGTTTGAAACCTCACGAGAAACTTAAGATAAGATAAGTTAAACTGTTGGGAATGTTAGTGCGATAGGTGTGCACATTAGAAGAGAGGTGAGAATTTCTCAAGGGATTGTCGCACTAATATGTTGGTTACATTAGCCGGTAGCACTTTAAATACTTGCTAAACTAATTTTAAACTGTTTTTACAATCGGGCTCTGACCCGTTTCCTATTTTCTATTCTCTCTTGTATATATATGTATATATTACAGGTGCCCAGCCACACGGGCATCTTAGATAGGATCCTCCGGAAGGAACGCGCTGCAGCTTAGGTCGGAGTTGCAGGGCTCTTGCTTAAACAACCTCATTGTTGATTCCACTTCTAGCACTATTTATTCAGTTGAGCATGTGTCGCCCTTTCCATTATTCTGTTGTTTTATCAGATATTGCGATTAGTTTATTTCCAGTATTTATGTTTTGGGATTTATTCATGTCAGGATGTTTTCCTATAAGTTTTAATGTTGGAATCAGTTAGTTGGATGTTTAATTAATTGGATTGTTTTTTCTAGTATAGTTGTTGGGTGATTCTTAATTTACGAATTATGTAAAGTTTTAAAATATTGGTTTTGTTTGAAATTTGGAATTTATGTGAAAAAATGTTTTTGTCACTTAGCTTAATTAATTAGGGTGTCAAATTAGAAAAGTTATTTTTACGGTAGTGATGCTAAGAATGAACCAACCGTTCACCTTGATTATGATTTAATAAAGGACTGATCACCCGGTATTTAATTTGGCGGGGTGGTACAAAACCGTCTTGCATGATTAAGACAAACCGAACTCAAGCATCTCCAAATTTGAAGACCTCCCGACATCCCAAAAAGTAAATTGGTTCATAGAATTATATTTGGGATGTTTAATTTTTATCAAAGGACGAACATGACTGTTTTACTTTGCGAAAATATGTTTTTAGAAGACTTATAGGCGAAGTTTAAGCAAAATGTCTTTTTATTGTTGCAGTCATTCCAACGACATTTGATGTCATTCAAACGATATTGCGTAGTCTTTCAAATGACTTGTTGTTGTCGTTCAAAGGACATAAAAAATTCATTCGAACGACTCGTCGACATAAGTATTGTTATAAATAATTGTTTCGTGGATCAGTTTGTTTAAGAATTTTTCTAACACATTTCTTCCTATTAGAAGCAAACTTTCTAAAAAGTTTTGTGTTCCTAAATACTATTTTGATTCAAACAAAGTATCCTTGAATATTTCCCTTGTAAATTAGTTTAGAACCTTAAAAAGTTTCGTATCTTTGCATGCACCTTTTATGGAGAGGATCTCCTTTGCTGACGTGTGTTACCTGCTGGGATTCACTGCTGAAGACGAAGGTTAAGGATAATTCGCAGGACTGTGGTTATGTTATTATTGTGAGGATCATAGTTGTTCCATAGATATTTTCAAAGAATAGCTCATTGTGCTTGTGGGGGATCAAGTAGTCTATAGGTTGATTCTCCTGTAAATTTCTAAGTGAATAAAGGCTTTTACCCGAAAAGATTTTTTTCCTGATAATTGTGACACCCCGACTAATTAAATACCGGGTAGCTAATCCTTTATTCAAATTAATACAAAATGTCAAGTTGGTTCAGTTCATAGCATCGCTGTCGAAAACGTTTTAATGATTACTAGCCACCTAATATTCAAAAAGTGAGATGTCATTTTTAATTAAATCCGATTTACATACAACCAATTTAAATTATGAAATGCTAATATAACAACCACAGCATAGTCTCAATAGAATAACCATGGAATAATAATAAATCTGGAGGAATACCCCTCTACATAATCCACATACTGATTACAACCAAATACAAAGTTTGAATCATTAATTAATTACAACCCAAAATCTGAAATAAAATTGAGTAAGTAAGATGTCTCTAAAAGAAAAGAGGCGACATGCCCAACAGATGAGAAATCTAAAAATAGTGTTAAGAAAGAAAGTGGAGGTGTCTACTGTCGAGGTCCTATAACTTCCATAGCAGCTACAACACGTCACCGGAATGGAACTCCTACGCTTGGTGTCCTTGTGGCTGGGCACTTAAAAGGTTTTTACATGAAAATAGATTTGAAAGAAAAAGGGTCAGGGCCCGATTGTGAAAACAGTTTAAAGTACAACAAGTGTTTAATACCATTAAATAGTGAATATAAAATACAAGATAGTGCGTGCACTCACATGAGTTCCTCACCTCTCAACTAATTGTGCACTCCTATCGTTCCCGTACCCGTTCTAGTTATTCCCATGTCTAACTAGTTCAATACACAACCTAACGTACCTATATCATTTCCAATTCAATTCCCGACATCTTAATTTAAACAAAGATTTTTACTTTTCTTCTTAGTTCTCAAAATTAGTAATACTAATCACTAGGGATTTTCTATTTTTAACTTTACAAAAATGTTTCTATTATTCACACTTACATTTATACATGACAGTTCATTTCAATTAATAGTATATTTTTCTCATCATAAATATGCAATAATGGTACCCCGAGACTAATTTGCGGTGCACACATACTCTGCTATCGAATCCCAATACATCACGTATATAAGGACCACGTATTCTGAATCTCTCAGGAATTGTTTCGACAAGTAACAAACACACATAATGGAGGAAAACATAGTTCACTTCACCTGGGTCACGCACATACCTACGCTCCATGATCAGCAGACTTATTAACTTCTCAATAAGTCCCTCCCTGACCTATGTCCTCGAGGTATTAATCTAATTCCCCCGATAGGCACACAAGATTAGATGGCGCTGATCGAACGCCGACCTCCAGTGATGTCAAGTATGGTAGGTATGTTGTACACAAATAACTACATATACCAAGCATTCACACATCTTAGGTATCCCATAATATTAATAGAGGTATATTTCTGATCCCTATACCATCATTTAATGTTACGCGTTTACATGTCCCCGACTTATATAAGTTTATCAACTCTTCTCACGTCGTAATTTTAGTTACTTATACCCTAGCCCATAGATGTCATCCGGTTTACTACTTAATTCTAAGTTTTAATCCTCCACATACTCAACTCTCACAAATATACCCACTGGTCAACAAGGGAAGGTTATCACTCAATTAAATAAGTCTAATGGGAGTTTGAAACAAAATCAGGCATAAAAAGGCCATTATGTCAACTCGTTAGAAATCTCATTCGAACGAGGTTGTTATGAACGAGTGTCATTCGAACGAACTCGTTAGAAGGGGTACTGTCATCTCGTTAAAAGCTCATTCGAACAAGGTCGTTCGAACGACCTGGGTAGGTCTTCTAACGAGATGGCAGAATACGCCAAGAAAATTCCCAACTTGTTTTTGTTCATTTTTCTCTTCTCTAAATTCATCCTAAGGTCATACCAATAACATTGTAATGTTCTTAAACTGCTCTAAGTCCTCTTAGGTCGCTTGTTAACGTATTTTTGGGGTCAAATCCTCCTAATCAACATGTAATTAACAGTAATCCCCAAATTTTACCCCAAACCCTATGAACAAGAACCAAGAATTTTATTGTACCTAATTACCCATCCTAAATCCGTTTTTAAATCATCAAAGTTAAGTTTTTGGATACCAAATTCGTCCATAGTCATTCTACATGCAATCCCTAACCCAACTTTAGAGTTTCTATAAGAATTTCATTAGGTTTTCCTCAAAACTTTCAAGGAAAAAATAGTTCTACACTAAACATGGAAGAAATATTCAATGAACTTAATAATATCAAATCACTTGCCTTAGATTTGTTCTTCAGATTCATTGCCGGTGTTTCAAGGTTGATTCTTCCCTCTTTTTGGTCACAATCTCTTCCAAAATGATGGTGGGGAGATGGTTTTGTTTGGAGACCCTTTTGCCTCTTTCTAACTTCTCTCAAAAACTTCTGTAGCCCACTCTCTCACTTTTTGGCTGATAATGGCCTTAGTGTCTCTTTAAAAATATAAAAATAAACTCTAAAAATTCGTGGGTCTTAATTCCTCAATAATTAAAATTACCAAAATACCCTTCTAGGTTATCGGTTTGGCCTAAAAGTCCCCTGGGACCCAAACTAAACTCCCGGCTAGTGGTTTCTAACTATTTTGACCCTTCCAAACGCGTTGGAGAACTCAAAATGATCATTCGATTGATAAAAATATGATTTACTTTTTAATTTAAAAAATTCATTCCTAACGCGACTGACACGCGCGTTCCAACTAAATTTCCCAAATTGTCGTATTTCTTCCTCGAGACAATTTAAATATTTTCAATACTCGTATATTACCATGTATACTCTGAAACATTCCATTTTCACATCATAATCAAATGTCAACTCACATCTCGCTAGTATTTATATTCGGCTTAATTTCCAATTAATTTTCATTTAATTCAATTAATCCTTTAAATAAAAATCAATAAAATTACGGGGTATTACATACTTCCCCCCTAATAACATAATTTCGTCCCAAAATTCGAAACTAATGAATACCTGGTAAAAATAGCTCTGGATAACGTTCGCGCATCTCATCTTCGAGCTCCCATGTGAACTCCTTGGCATTATGATGCCTCCACTACACGCGTACTAATGGTATTATCTTCGACCTCAGTTTCCTCTCGCTGTGGTCCAGAATAGCAATCGGCCCCTCCTCGTAGGAACTATCGGGCTGATGATCGATGTCCTCTAAATCAATATGAGTATGGGCCAAATCGTCTCAAAGATATTTCCTTAGCGAGGAAATATGGAACACATCATGAATCCTATGCAAGTGCTCAGGTAACCCAAGTCTATACGCAACTGGCCCAATCCTCTCGATGTTAGGAAATGGCCCCACATATCTTGGTGCCAGTTTCCCCTTCTTCCCAAAACGCATAATCCCCTTCATAGGAGATACTCTGAGTAACACCTGGTCCCCCACCTTGAATTCTCTGAATAACCTCTTGGCATTAGCATAACTCTTCTGTCGGTCCTGAGCTACCCAAATACGGCTCCGTATCATCTCTATCCTTGCCGAAGTGTCCTGAATCACTTCTGGCCCAAGGAGTTTGTTATCCCCCACATCTAACCAACATATTGGGGAATGACAAGGTCTACCATACAGCACCTCGAATGGAGCCATGCCAATGGTGAACTGGTAGGAGTTATTATAAGCAAACTCCACCAGTGAAAGGTACTGCTCCCAACCACCTCCAAAGTCTAGGATGCACATATGCAACATGTCCTCCAACATATGATTTGGACGATCTGTTTGCCCATCAGTTTGCGGGTGGTATGTCGTACTCAGCCGCAACTCCGTACCCATGGCCTCGTGGAAACTCTCCCAAAATCGTGAAACAAATATATTGTCTCGGTCAGACACGATATTTAGAGGCACCCCGTGAAGTCTCACTATCTCCGCAATGAAAATCTGGGCATACTGTCTCGTAGTGTAGTCTGTCCTCATGGGCAGAAAATGAGTAACTTTGGTTAACCTATCCACAATTACCCATATGGAGTCGTGACCCCTCTCTGACGTAGGTAACCCCGTGATAAAGTCCATGGATATGCTCTCCCATATCCACATCGGAACCTCTAACGCTTGTAAAAGTCCTGCCAGTTTCTGATGGTCCACCTTTACTAGCTGACAAGTGGCGCATTTAGAAATAAAGAGGATGAAATCTCTCTTCATCCCGCTCCACCAGTACTGTCGTCTCATGTCTTGGTACAAATTAACCCCACCAGGGTGTACCGCGAACCGTGAGCCGTGCGACTCTATCATTACCTCGTGTCACAAGTCTTCCCCTTCCGGAATGACTAGTCTCCCATTGAAGCGTAAAATGCCGTCTGAACTAACAGTATATGACTCGGCTCCCTCTGCTAGTAATCGAACTATCTGCTCCTGACAGAACGAGTCATTTGCCTGGGCCTTTATCACTCTCATAACAATCTGAGGTGTAACAGTCATCACAAACATGAACGATCAGGCCACTGCATCCTAGTGTCCCAACTCCTTCCTCTTAGCGTTCCACACATCGGCCACCTCGTCTACTGGCCTACGGCTCAAAGCGTCTGCGACCACGTTAGCCTTCCCTTGGTGATATTGGATATCAAACTGATAATCCTTCACAAACGCAAGCCACCGACGCTGACGCATATTCAGTTCCTTCTACGTGAAAAGGTATTGTAGAGACTTATGGTCCATGAACAAACAGAATTTCTCCCCCAAGAGGTAGTGCCTCCAAATACGAAGAGCGAATACAATTGCCGCTAACTCCAAGTCGTGAGTGGGGTAATTCTTCTTGTGCGGCTTGAGCTTACGGGAAGAATAAGCTATGTCCTGACTCTCCTGTTGCAGTACACCTCCAAGTCCTTGTAAGGATTCATCGATGCTAGATACTCAACTCCCGGTCTGGGTAATGCTAACACAGGCTCTAAGGTCAACTTGTCCTTCAACTTATCGAATGTCAATTGATAGGCATCACTCGAGATGAATGGCACACCTTTGCGAGTCAGAGAATAAACCTCCTGTAGTATCCTGCTAAGCCCAAGAAACTATGGTTCTCAGTCGGTGTCGTGGGCTGTCCCCACTCCCTCACCGCTGATACTTTCCCTAGATCAACAGATATCCCCCGATCTGAAATGATATGCCCCAAAAACTGAACCTCTTTCAGCTAAAACCCACATTTTTCATACTTTACATAAAGCTCGTTCTGACGCAACGTTTGTAAAACCTATCTCAAGTGCTCGGCATACTCCTCTTCTATCTGGGATTAAACCAGAATGTCATCAATAAAGAAAATAACGAATTGGTCTAGCAGCTCTCTGAATACCCTATTCATCAAGTCCATAAACACGGCTGGAGCATTGGTCAAGCCAAAAGGCATAACCCGAAACTCGTAGGAACCATATCTCGTCAAAAAAGCAGTCTTTGAGATGTCCTATTCCCTGATACGCAACTGATGGTATCCCGATTACAATTCAATCTTTGAGAACCATTTAATGTTACGCGTTTACATGTCCCCGACTTATATAAGTTTATCAACTCTTCTCACGTCGTAATTTTAGTTACTTATACCCTAGCCCATAGATGTCATCCGATTTACTACTTAATTCTATATTTTAATCCTCCACGTACTCAACTCTCACAACTATACCCACTTGTCAACAAGGGAAGGTTATCACTCAGTTAAATAAGTCTAATGGGAGTTTGAAACAAAATCAGGCCTAAAAAGGCCATTCTGTCAACTCGTTAGAAATATCGTTAGAACGAGGTTGTTGGAATGAGGGTCATTCGAACGAAGTCTTTGAACGAACTCGTTAGAAGGAGTACTGTCATCTCGTTAGAAGCTCATTCGAACGAGGTTGTTCGAACGACCTGGGTAGGTCTTCTAGCGAGATGGCAGAATACGCCCAGAAAATTCCCAACTTATTTTTCTTCATTTTTTTCTTCTCTAAATTCATCCTAAGGTCATACCAATAACATTTTAATGTTCTTAAACTACTCTAAGTCCTCTTAGGCCGCTTCTTAATGTATTTTTGCGGTCAAATCCTCCTAATCAACATGCAATTAACAGTAATCCCCAAATTTTAACCCAAACCCTATAAACATGAACCAAGAATTTTATTGTACCTAATTACCCTTCCTAAATCCGTTTTTAAATCATCTAAGTTAAGTTTTTGGATACCAAATTCGTCCATAGTCATTCTACATGCAATCCCTAACCCAACTTTAGAGTTTCTATATCAATTTCATTAGGTTTTCCTCAAAACTTTCAAGGCAAAAACTGTTCTACACTAAACATGGAGGAAATATTCAATGAACTTAGTAATATCAAATCACTTGCCTTAGATTTGTTCTTTATATTTGTTTCTGGTTTTTCAAGGTTGATTCTTCCCTCTTTTTGGTCAAAATCTCTTCCAAAATGATGGTGGGGAGATGGTTTTGTTTGGATACCCTTTTCCCTCTTTCTAACTTCTCTCAAAAACTTCCGTAGTCCACTCTGTCACTTTTTGGATGATAATGGCTTTAGTGCCTCTTTAAAAATATAAAAATAAACTCTAAAACTCGTGGATTTTAATTCCTCAATAATTAAAATTACCAAAATACCCTTCTAGGTTGTCGGTTTGGCCTAAAAGTCCCCCGGGACCCAAACTAAACTCCCGACTACTATTTTCTGACTATTTCGACCCTTCAGGACGCGTTGGCGCACTCAAAATGATCATTTGGTTGATAAAAATATAATTTACTTTTTAATTTAAAGAAATTCATTCCTGACGGGACTGACACGTGCGTTCCAACTAAATTTCCCAAATTGTCGTATTTCTGCCTCGGGACAATTTTAATATTTTCAATACTCGTATATTACCTTGTATACTCAGAAACATTCCATTTTTACATCATAATCAAATACCAACTAACATCTCGGTAGTATTTATATCCGGATTAATTTCCAATTAATTTTCATTCAATTCATTTAATCCCTTATATAAAAATCAATAAAATTACGGGGTATTACAATACTTGGCCTTATCGAATTTGATGTGACACCCCGTCTAATTAAATACCGGGTGATCAGACCTTTATTAAATTTAATCAAAGTGTTCGGTTGGTTCATTCTTAGTATCACTATCGAAAACAATTTTTTTCTTTATTTATCACCTAATAAAGAATTATGCTAAAAACATTTTTGAAATCCAACTAACAAGCGTCATCCCATACGTACGGTGACCCCCTACGAGTCAGATTAGTTAATGGACCTACTACCTTCGAGAATCATCAAATGAACCATCTGTAGTACCCTGCCAATTCCAAAAAACTACGTATCTCTGATGGTGTCGTGGTTCGTGGGTTGCCCCCACTCCCTCACCACGGATAACTTTCCCCAACCCAAGGATATCCCCCTCACGGAAATAATGTGCCCTAATAACTGGAACTCACGTAGACAAGACCCGCAATTCTAATACTTAGCATATAACGGATGCTCTCATAGAGTGTGAAGAACCCGTCTGAAATTCTTGGTATGATCCTCCTCAGTCTGGGAATAAATCAGAATATCATATATGAAGACAATGATAAACTAATCCAGGAACACTCTGAACACCCTATTCATTAAGTCCATGAACACGGCTGGAGCATTGGTTAGCCCAAACAGCATAATCCAAAACTCTTAGGATCCATATTGTGTCAAGAAAGAAGTCTTTGACACATCCTATGCCCTAATTCGTAACTAATGATATGTCGATCTCAAGTCTATCTTTGAGAATAAGGCAACTCCTCTTAACTGGTCGAATAAGTCATCGATTTGGGGCAATGGATACTTATTTCGTATCGTGACTTTGTTGAACTCTCGATAGTCCACACACAACCTCAATGACCCATATCTTTTCTTCACAAACAACACGGGAGCACCCCAAGGTGAGATACTCCTTCGGATGAAGCCATATCCCAATAGATGCTCAATTTGATCCCTTAACTCCCTCATATCACCTGGATCCATACGATAAGGTGCTCAATCTACCGGCCGAGTGTGTGACATTAAATCTATAACGAAATCTATCTCTAGGCTAGGAGGAAACTCCGATATCTCCTAGATCACATCAAAAAACTCACTAACTACGGGAATCGGATCAATGGGAATCCCTATCTCCTTAGAGGTCTCCTCCTCTATGTAATAAAAATGCGAGGATGATCCTCCCTCAGGATGAGGCATCACTACCAGAAACATCTCCTTACTCGGGATAGCAAAAGTAATGCTTCTACTGAAATAGTCTATCATGGATCTATAAGAAATAAGCTAATCCATGCCAATAATGGCGTCATGCTCGTGCATATCTATGACTAGCATATAATCAGGCAAAATCTGACTCCCAATCTCTCTACATACTCCCCGGCATATAAAGAAAATCAACCACCCATTGCCCAGCAGTGAGTCTACACATGTCAATGTACTCTCTGCTATGTCTAATAACCCCGCGGACCGAGAAAAACTAGTGGCTATTAAGCAGTGTGATGCCCTAGTGCCAAATAAAATGCGCCCCATAGTATCATGTATAAGAAACTTACCCTCAACTGCTGGTGGTTCCTACGGTGCTGTTGCATGGTGGACGTTATAAAAACATCCATATTTTAATTTTCCCTGCGGAATTGGGACTGCTGGGATGGATGGTAAGGTTAGTATCTAAGGTGGTGCTGGGAGGGTGGCCAGGAAGATCGTTCTCTATGGCTCCTAACGGGAACCCTGCTACTACGGGGCCCTATCCCCCTCGGGGAAGTCCTGACATCTATGGCCATTCTTGCCATAACCAAATCAACTTCCCTGAAATTTCCTCCCCTCTGTCCCTGCGGTCCTCAGTCCTGATGGCTGTTACCACCCCTCCACTGGCTGTGCTGATACCAAAGTTGGCCTTGATGGCCCTGCTGCTAGCCCTACTGGTCTTACTAGTAACGATGTTGGCCGTTTTGACTGGACTTACCCTCTCTATAGCCCTCATGTCCCTGCCTAAAGTCATCAGATCGAAAACTCTTAGCAGGTCCCCCTGATGGGAACTCTAATCACCCTGATGATCTTGCCCTTGAGCTGTTGGTGCCCCATCGGCACTACTACCTCCTATCCTACCCTGTTGGCTGGACTCCCCAGCTCGTTTTCTCCCCTACTGGTGGAAACGGTGGTCCTGGAAATACAATAGGGAAACACTTAGTACATCAGTATAAGTGCCCAACGACAGATTACCCAAGAGGTGGTGGGGAATCCTCCAGGTCAAGCCAACCATGAACATCCAAATCTTCTTCTTTTTGGTAGGTACCTCTTCTAGCACTATAGTAATCAATCTCGTGAACTACTCCTCATACTCTGAAACAGTCATACCTTCCTTCTTGAGATTCAATAGCCTCCGCTTCATCTAAGTCGGTACAATGGAAGGAAAGTATTTACGGACAAACTGCACCCAGAAACTCTGAATCATCATATTGTCCCTCTCCTCCAAAGTGGTAGCGGACTCCCACCACTGTGAGGTGGCCCCTACTAGCTTGAAAGAATCCAGTAAATGTATACATGTGAAGATTCCTCTGGATGTCTTTCTTCCATTGGCTGGTGATGACAACATCAGAACTACCTGAGAACACTGGGGGATGTGACTTCGGAAAGGCATCCCGAACTCTCTCAATTATAGTAGGAAACTGAGCTGGAAATGGCACCATATCTTGAACCTAGGGTGGGGCCAGCTTCACCACCGTTAAAGATGTATTCACCTCCTGAGCAACTATGGTGGGAACCTCGGTTGCGTTCATTGTTCCCTGAGCTTGAGCTACTAGTTACTCTAGTTGGGCATTTCTGACCCTCTGGGCTCATCTCGGAGGCATCTGAAACGAGAAGGAATTTATCTATCCACAGTTAATATTAAATCTCAAATATCCAAATATATAATCATGTAAATAAGAATACAACAATCCTAAAAATAGGGCTCTATATCAAAGAGGCTAAGTTGGAAGCATAATAAGCCGTACAGATCCTAAAGGACACTAGAACCTGATGCTCGCATACCACCTATGATACCCCGCCTAATTAAATATCAGGTGATTAGTCCTTTATTAAATTAAATCAAAGTGTCCGGTTGGTTCATTCTTAGCATCACTGTTGAAAACATTTTTTTATTTACATATCACCTAATAAATAATTAAGCTAATTGTCAAAACATTTAATTTTATTGATTAAGTTCCATAGTATAAGTTTATATAAATAAAACCTTTTTATGAACACAGATAATAATATTGAATATCAAACCATCCAAGTGGAATAAACATGCTAGATTAATTAATCGAAATAAAATATCCCAAATCGAAGGACAATGAAATAGTTAAAAGAATCCTAACTAAAATTGAATACTAAAGTAGTAAAGAATACAAGTCTCTCTGAACGAAATAGCATTGGAAATGGGCGACACATGCCCCATCTAAAATGACTAGGTGAAGAGTTGAGATGACACAGATGAAGTCATTTAAATGCCAAGATTTCCAACTTTCACACTAACTACAACACGTCAAAATTCCAAATATCTAAGTCTGACATCCCTGTGGCTGGGCACCTATAATACATATATATATACACAAGAGAAAAAGGAGATAACAAGAAACAGGCCAGAGCCCGAGTGCAAAATATCTTTTAAAAAGAGTCTAGCAAGTATATAAAATGCTTACCAGTTGATACTATATACATTTTAGCGTCTTAACACTCACTTGAGAATTCTCACCTCTCAACTAGTGTGCATGCCTAACGTACTACTGAATTAATTTAGATAATGCTAACCTAGTTAACTAGTCTAACCTAATATCCCCTCATCAATCATGATTCACTTGATCGCATAACGATAATATATACATGGTAACTTTTTCTTATGAATTTACCAAACCAACTATGTACATTTCAATACAGCCTTAAGTTCACAACACTTAATTTATTTAATATTAATTATTCAATTTTATCTACTTACAAGCACAATAGATGAATCACCGGTACATATATTTATCACCCATAATATACATACTAATAACCCCACATAAAATCTATGGTGTTGCAATACTCTGCTATCCAATCATTGTACCTCTCGTACAAATGAGGGAAATACTAGTTCGGATCCACTCTCGAACTATATAAACACAAAATACACCTATTGGAGGTGAAGCATATTTCCAATTCACTAAGAGGTCAACACATACCCTCACGTCTCTTAGGACTATCTTACTATCATTCTCAGATAACCTGCACTAAGGATCCTATATTCTAGGGTACGAATCAATATCCCCCATAAAGGTCACATTAGAACAAGACTATCCCCGTGTGGAAACCTCCGTGATAGCAAGTAGCGCGGGTATGTTTAAACACATATATTAAAATATTATATATACATGCACTCATATATATTCACATTATTCAGATAGGCACACTTACGACCCATACATATTTTAACCATACGTGGCACGTAGCGCCCGAGTCCTACGTATAATTAATTCATTCTTTTATTATCTCAATTTCTATAAGTTATTAAGTACTTATCGACTCTCGATGTGTATCATGTTGATAAATATCAAATCAGTAGGTGTACACTTTCTATCCTACGCGTACAGGCCATCCTAAATTCTCATAAGACCTAATTTAACATACACATGATCCTCACCCCATTCTATACCCTTGGAATCCCACGGTTAAATCTCATATATAAATCTTATTACCTGAACTTCTCCTATAACCCTATTGGTCCTTCCCAAGTCCCATTATGGTATTTAAGTTATGTCTAAGGTTCCTTACACATTGGGGTCGGATTAACATTAAAAATAAAGAATATTCCAATTCCACGACGAGTCAATGGATCAAAGAAAATAATCAATCGATCGACCTAGTCGATCGATCGACATTCAAGGTCAATCGATCGATCAGTTATTGACCTAGAAATTCTGCAAATAATGCCTACGAGTTTCTTCCATTTTAAACATCAAAACCTCCATTTAAGAGTCCCAAAATATCAACCAAACATCAAAAACAGTATAGTAACAGGTCCAAACTATTTCTAACATAAAATCGAAATTAAATACTTAAGAAGCCATCATTAAATGGGCACAATTCATGATTTGGTCTCAAACCCTAGTTTACCATATTAGTTCAAGAATCCACATGATATTTCCAGATTTCCTCCTCTAATCATCATTAAAATTTGTGATAAATGTTCTACATGTGATAAGAATACCAGCTTTACATGATTTCCATTCAAACATATGAATTCTAGTCTTCCAATTACATTAAATCTCTATAAAAACTTTTAATTTTATTTCTTACTTTAACATGGATGAATTATCAACTCAAGAACAACAAGATAGATACTTTCCTGGACATTAAAGGTCTGATTCGATGAGTTTGAGTGGTATAGGAATGATCCCCTTCTTTTGATCTACACGTTGGTGATGGAATTTGTGGAAACGATGTAGGATTGATGGTTCTCCCCCTTGGAAACCTTCTCTATTCTCCCTTCCTTAGCCTTTCTGCAACTCAAGTGTTTCTAAACCTCAAAGACTCTATCTTCCATCAGATATAACCCTTTAATTATTGTCATTAATTAAAGCCTAAAATTTGAAATTATCAAAATGCCCTCCTAGGTTACCGATTAGGCCTAAAAATGTCCCGAGACCCAAACCAAACCCCGAGTTTACTTTTCTGACTATCTCGACCCTTAAGGACCTATTGGCGCACTCGAAATGACCATACGGACGACTTAGAATTAATTTACTTTTTATTTCCTTAAATTAGTCCCGACATGACTGACACGTACATCTCGACTTAATTTCTATACCTATCGTGTTATTCACTCGCGAAAATTTTAATAAATTTCATCTCATATATTAATTTACTCATTAAGTAATATTCAACATACTTCTTACCAATAGTTACTAACTCTCGTCACGCTAGTAAATATTCAATTTAAAATTTTGAATTAATATTAAATTAATTTATCCTAATTTAATTAAATTAATCCCACATTTAAAGGCCATTAGAGCACAGGGTATTACATTTGCGTGATCTGGTTTATCTGTTTTATTACACATAAATGCATGATTAGGATAAAAAGATAAAATCAATTTAAAATTCATTTCCGCATTTAAAATTTGTGTTGCAATTTTTTTTTATTGAAATCACACTTTGCAATTATTTCTCACTTACAGCACCACTGCTCTCCGATCAATTTTGGGCGAGAAATTGTATCGATATTTGGCTGTTTTAGAAATTTTTGTTAGCTCGACATTAATTGGGTTGGAAAATGGTGTTCAAAATCCAACATACTACACTAAGCATTTAGAGGAGCTAAAAGCAGATATCCCCATCTTGAAATTTTAGCTCTTTCTCTTATTGAATATTCAAAGAGATGATGCTAAGCACACATCATTGTTGTTTACACAGATTTACCTCTGCTCCAGACACTTCACAAACTAGAGAAATTCAGAATATTGATGTCCTGGGCAGTAGATATGGGAGAATTCGAAATCCTTTATCAACGAAGGGTAGCGCGAAAGGTCTAGGCTGTCGTAGATTTCATTTTTGAATTCACATATCCATAAGCGATCACTACTTCAAGTTTTCCTACCGAGCATACTTCCTTAGAAGAAAGCTTCGCTCTAAAGTAAACTGAAAATATCGTCGATCAACTTGAAATGTCATCTATCCAAGAAATGGCTCAAAAGTGCAATGAGTATACTTCCATGAGGATTTAGGACCCTCATGGATGGATCCTATCAGAAATTATATTGGGAATGGTGTATTACTTGTTGATTCAAAAGAATCCAAAAATTTAAGGTTCAAGGCATCTAGTTATGTGGTAGAGTGAGGAGTCCTATACAAAAGGGGATACACTATTTCAATACTTTATTGTGTTCACTCCACTGAGGTACCGTACTTTATCATAGATGTACATTAAGGTTCATGTGTAGATCATTCAATCGATCGATCATTAGTACGCAGGATAGCTATAAAGGATACTATTGACTAACTATGAGTGCAGACTGTATTTCCTTTACAAAGAAGTGTGTTAAATGTCAGAAGTTTGCAACAGTACATATGAGATCAGGGTATACCTTTAATCCCTTTAGTTTTTCTTGGCCTTTTTCTATTTGAGGAATAGATTTGATCGACCCATTGCCAATGACCAGAAGAAGGTTTTAGTACTTGGTAGTGGTAGTAGTTTACTTCGCCAAATGGGTGAACATAAGCAGTTGGTTTAAATGCCTTATGAAAGAGTTTTCCAGTTCATATGGAAACATATCATATGTAGGTATGGAATTCTATATTCCTTTATTACTAATCACGACACTCAGGTTGATAATGAGGAATTTAAGGAGTACTACATCCAATCCAATATCCAGAAGCTTCACTCGGCCCTAGGACACCCACATTGTAATGGCCAGACATAAGTTAACAATAAAAATATACTCGATCGGTTGAAGAAAGTGTTGGATGAGGTGAAGTAAAACTGGAAAAAATTAGTTGCATATTGTTCTTTGGGCATATATAACTATGCCGAGGACAACCAATGGTGAAACTCCTTACATGCTTGCCTTTGGAATTGAAGTAATGGCACCAGTTGAGATAAGTCTGCTGACTCATAAGGTGTTGAACTTTGATTCCCCTAAAAGTGAATTCATGAGGAGATTGGATTTAGACATGATTGTGGAATTTAGGGAGGACGCTACACTTCGAATGGATGCTTATTAACAAATAACTGATACATTCAACAACAAGATGGTTTAACCGACCAACTAGAAAGAAGGAGACTATGTCCTTAAGAAGGTAATCTACAAGGGAAGAAAGTATGATCAAAATTGGCACGATCCTTACCGAATCTCTACAGTCGTCTGACCATGAACTTATTATATGGGAACACTTGAAGGGAAAGAGTTTAAGAACCCATGGAACACCGACCACCGTAGGAAATACTATCATTAATTCTATTATGTATTTGATATAACTGTTTTTCTAGATTAATAAAGTTAGGTTTTCCTACCAATTATTTTTATTTTTTATTTTTTTGGGAGTACGACGATATACACGCCCCATCCCCCATCCCCCAGCAAACTAACAGTAAACTTTTTAGAAATCAAAAAATAAAAAACTTTTAGACCTCCTATATGAATTTGTCTTTGACAAGTCATGAACAAGAAGTTCCTGAAACTTCATGTATGACTTAAAGTAAAGAAAAAAGAGTTTTACCCAACCAAGGAAAAACCTACATTCGTAATACACTTAGTCGCCAATGCGAACTAATGCAAACACTTAGCCCTAAAAATGTTTTATCAAAGTTCATTAGTAGAACCTAAAGCCCTATAACTCAAGTTCATGACTTGGCCAGACACTAATCAATTAAGTAGGATGGTTTGTTGCATAGCCAATTCAATAATAATAATAATAAATAATCCTGAATCAAAGTCTAAAATACACAGACATATATGCAAAAAATAGTATTTTGATGCCATTAAACTTTCATAAAAGGTAAGATATACAATCGAAAATAAGGAAAAAAATACAAATTTATTATATGGGATGTTTTCCTCCAGCCTTGTCCATCCAAGAAGGAGGAACATCAAATCTGTTGGCAAAAGTTATAGTTCTAAAATCTCTTAACCCTCTACGACCACTGCTGCTCGACTGATCTAATAAGTGAGGGGGTGAATATAATCAGCTTCACTATGAAGACAATAATCCCCTAAGTATTTTCTCACTAAGCTTTGGGGAATGGCGTTAGTTGGAATCCCCTCGACATATATCTTGAATGGAGGGTTAGGGTAATCCAACATGTTTTGATCATAACAATGCCCCAACTCATTATTATCATTCACCTTGAGTAATCCCATCACGCTTAACTAGCCCCATTTGTACCTTTCCTAGCTAGCTTGCTCCGGGTGATCATTTACATGAGTTAAGGCCTCATCATAGCCATCCATCCAGACAACTTTAGGTTGCTTGTGAAAGTGAAAAGTCAGTCGGTCCACGTGGTGTTAAATCTTTTTAATAATCATATTGTTATCATTTAACAAAGTAGCCTGTCCGGCTAAGGTTTTCTTAATTCTTTCTTCATCCTCAATTGGCCGGCTAACAACCACCTGTCTAGAAAGTTGGTCATATTTGGTCTTCCTCTTATTTAGGTTTTCTATCTCCTCCAATAATATGGAATTATCAATTGCAATCTCTAAGAAAAAGGCACCTGTGACACCCCGCCTAATTAAATACCGGGTGATCAGCCCTTTATTAAATTATAATCAAGGTGAACGGTTGGTTCATTCTTAGCGTCACTGTCGCAAAAATAACTTTTCCAATTTAAACACCCTAAATAATCAAGCTAAGTGTCAAAACCATTTTTAGACATCAATTTCCAAATTTCTTTTAAAAACCAACATTTAAAACTTTACATAATTCATAGTTAAGGAATCACACAATAACTATACTAGATAATATAATCCAAACAATTAAACATCCAACTAATTAATTCCAACTTTAAAACTTAAAGGAGAACATCCTGACAGTAATAAATACTAAAGTATAAATACTGGAAATAGACGAATCACAATCTCCGATAAAATAACTGAATAATGAAGAAGGGCGACACATGCCCAACGGAATAAATAGTGCTAGAAGTGGAATAAACAATGAGGTCATCTAAGTAAGAGGCCTGCAACTCCCACCTAAGCTTCATCGCAATCCTTCCAAAGGATCCTATACAAGACACCCCTGTAGCTGGGCACCTGTAATATATACATATATATACAAGAGAGAAGAGAAAGTAGAAAATGTGTCAGAGCCCGATTGTTTAATAGTTTAAAATTAGTTTAGCAAGTATTTAAAATGCTTATCGGCAAATGCAACCAACATATTAGTGAGGCACTCCCTTGAGAAATTCTCACCTCTTTTCTAATGTGCACACCTATTGCACTAATATTCTCAACAGTTTAACTTATCTTAGCTTAAATTACTCGTAAGGTTTCAAGCCGACAATTTCAAATGTTAAGGAGGTTAATTTTTATTTAATTGAACAATTCTCACATAAGCCTTATTTGATAATAAATTTTCTCAATAATATATCATACTTTTCAAACACTTATTCCCCAGTTGAAATATTTATTCTTTTATTACATACCATAGTCACAGCAGGTAGTTTCGAAATTCCAGATGTAAATATATATATATATATATATATATATATATATATATATATATATATATATATATATACTAACAGTACCCCTCATAAAATCTATGGTGCGGGCATACTCTGCTATCCGGTCCCCCTATCACTCGTACTAAGGTAAATACTAGTACGGAATCACTCTCAAACTTTACTTACACAAAACACATACAAATTGAGGAGAATCATAGTTCCAAGTCACTAAGAGGTCAGCACATACCCTCACGTCTCTTAGGACCGTCTGACCATTGATCCGATAGCATGTACCAAGGATTCCTATGTTCGAGGGTACTAGACAATATCCCCCATAAAGGTCCCATCGAGATAAGACTGTCCCAGCACGGTAACCTCAGGGATAACAAGTAGCGCGGGCATGATTTTTACACGTATATAATAAATGCATAAACACAATCATATATGTATACTACTATTCCCATATCAGATTTAGGTACACTCGCAGGACCCATAATTATCATATTTATCCTTATTACTCATTATTTAGTTATTACGTATAACGCTTTGTCTCTTATTTTAATTTGTGAGATTATTTCATGGATTCCTATATTTCCAAGTGTAATTTCAGTAGGTACTCATTTATTTTACAATTTAACTTTCTTACGAGTCTCACCCTTTAACACATATTCCCATTGTCTCTTATATGTAAAACATCCCCATGAAATGTTAATCTCGTCTTACATTAAAGGTTCCATATTTTTCATACATCCTCCTGGTCTTCTTTATATCCCAAAATGTTCTAACATTAATATCCAATAATGTCTAATCATTTAAGTTGGAACAACCTATAAAAAGGGAATGTGAGTTATGCAGGAGGGGTCGATCGATCTATGGCAGATGTTCGATCGATCGAAGCATCGATCGATCGATACTCTAAGGTCGATCGATCGATCAAGCAGATATGGCCAATCTGTAGAATTTCTAGTTACAGGTTTTCTCTTCCAACATCATCCAAAACGATATATTAGACAACCAAACTCCCAATAATTCCCACTACAAGTATTATAACCTAAAATAAGTGATTTCCTACATCAAGCATGCGGATTTTCATCATGAATAACGAATTAAAAGCGCATAATCCATAAAAACATCAAGAACCCTAATATTTCTTTTGTTTGGTTTCTTCCCATCCTTTTACCAAATTTCATACTCTTTAAATTAATGTAATTTCGTGGTTCAACCTCTACATATGAATTGGGTTTCCAGAATACATCTATCACTCATACAACATGCGAATTCAAATCTCCAAATAGGTTTTTCATTCACAAACACTAGTCCTAATCAATCCTAGGCTAATAATATTGGAGCATTAACTGAAATAGAGCAAGATAGATACTTTCCTGAGAAGTTTTTGTTCAGATTTGTGGAGATTTTGGAGTGGTTGTGACCCTCGTTGTACGATCTAACGTTTGGCGGCGACGGCGGTGCAAATGGTGGAGTTCTTGGCCTAGAACTCCTTGGAAATCCTCTCTTCCTCCTCTCCAATGGCCGTCTTTGGTTTATGGTGTTTCTAACCCTAGAAGGTGACTCTTACCATCTGATATTCCCTTAGAATTTTCGTGGGTTTTTAGGCCCAAAAATGTAAAATGTCCAAAACGCCCTCTCGGGGTGTTAATTAGGCCTAAAAATGCCCCGAGACCCAAACAAAACCCCCGGGTACATTATTTTGACTATATCGACCCTTTCGAACACATTGACGCACTTAAAGTGACCATACGGGTGACTTATAATTTATTTACTTTTAATAGTCCAAAATTTAATCTCGACAAGACACAAGCACGTACCGATAAATTTCAAAAATTATCAAATTAGATTCTCGTGATAATTTTACTAATCATAATTACACCACTTACTTTACCCATAAAGTAACTTATAACAAAATAATTACTAACTCTCATCATGCTAGTAAGTATTTAAATGATTTTCTGGATTAATATCAATTTAATATCTCTAATTAAATATAATAAATCCCCCAAAATTAAAAGTTATAAAAATACAGGGTATTACAGCACCTTCACTTGGCTCAACCTCAATCGACTTTTTTAGGCTCTCCAACTCATTCCTTGAGTTATTATTCCCTTTTTCAAGAAGAGTAGTAACTTTCTGAGCACATTCAACCTCCTTATTTAACAATAATTCCTTTATTCATGAATGTTGATGTAATCTCTTGTTGATGTAATTCCTTTATTTAACAATAACTTGCTCGAACATCTGCAAAGGATAAATCAAATTGTCATTATCATGAGAATAATTGTTCATCCAAACAATATATGATATGTATTAGCTCACACATAAGGCAATAAAAATTTCAAAATATGAAACAATATATTTTGTGCCAAATGTGTGTTAAACGAGCATCCTTTTATCAAATAGGTGCCAAATGTAAGGCATGTTTAATCTAGAGTTTTTTGTGAAATTATTTAAACTCTAACAACTAATTAGATATGAGTTGATGTTTGAAAATACATTTTCACGTGAATTTTTGAGTATCAGATTAGTCTAAAAAGCAAAAACTTTTAACACCAAAAATTTTGTTTTAATAAAGGCAAAATAGGTTGGTGTAAGAAACCAAATTTTTTTAACAGGAGAGGCTGAATTTTGATAAAGTGGAAATAGGGTGTGGCTAAGCATTAATCAGTAAATGCGTATTTTAACATCATCCAAAACGATATATTTGACTACCAAACTCCCAATAATTCCCACTACAAGTAATATAACCTCAAATAAGTAATTTCCTACGTCAACATGCAGATTTTCATCATGAATAACGAATTAAAAGCGCATAATCCATAAAAACATCAAGAACCGTAATATTTCTTTTGTTTGGTTTCTTCCCATCCTTTTACCATATTTCATACTCTTTAAATTATTTGTAATTTTGTGGTTCAACCTCTACATATGAATTGGGTTTCCAGAATACATGTATTACTCATACAACATGCAAATTCAAATCTCCAAATAGGTTTTTCTTTCACAAACACTAGTCCTAATCAATCCTAGGCTTATAATATTGGAGCATTAACTGAAATAAAGCAAGATAGATTCTTGCTTGAGAATTTTTGGTTCAGATTTGTGGAGATTTTGGTGTGGTTGCGACCCTCATTGTACGATGTAACATTTGGGGGCGACGGCAGTGCAAACGGTGGAGTTCTTGGCCTAGAGAACTCCTTGGAAAACCTCTCCTCTTCCTCTCAAATGTCGGTCTTTGGTTTATGGTGTTTATAACCCTAGAAGGTGACTCTTACCATCTGATATTCCCTATTTTTCGTGGGTTTTCAGGCCCAAAAATGTAAAATGTCCAAAACGCTCTCCCGGGGTGTTTATTAGACCTAAAAATGCCCCGAGACCCAAACTAAACCCCCGGGTACATTATTTTGACCCTTACGGACACATTGACGCACTTAAAGTGACCATACGGGTGACTTATAATTTATTTACTTTTAATAGTCCAAAATTTAATCCCGACACGACACAAGCACGTCCCGATAAATTTCCAAAATTATCAAATTAGTTCTCGTGATAATTTTACTAATCATAATTACACAACTTACTTTACCCATAAAGTAACTTATAACAAAATAATTACTAACTCTCATCATGCTAGTAAGTATTTAAATGATTTTACGGATTAATATTAATTTAATATCTCTAATTAAATTTAATAAATCCCCGAAAATTAAAAGTTATAAAAATACGGGGTATTACATACTTCCCCCCTAATAACGGAATTTCGTCCCGAAATTTGAAAAATAAGGTGTACGTGATAAGAATAACTCTGGGTACTTCTCCCGCATGTCCGACTCACGCTCCCAACTGGATTCCTCCACATTATGATGCTCCCACTGGACCCGGACAAGTGGGACTACCTTTGACGTCAATCTCCTTTCGCTATGGTATAGAATAGCCACTGGCCTCTCCCCGTAAGATCTGTCGGACTATAAGTCAATCTCCTCAATCGCGATATGGGTGTGGTCCATGTAATGCCGAAGGTATCGTCTCAACGACGAGATGTGGAATACGTTGTGAATGCGATGTAAGTGCTCTGGTAGAGTCACAATCTGTATGCTACCGGCCCAACCCTCTCGATAATGGGAAATGGTCCCATGTAACTCGGGGCCAATTTCCCTTTATTCACGAACTTCATTACTCCTTTCATAGGAGATACACGTAGTAATACTTGGTCCCCCACATTAAATTCTCGGATGAACCATTTTGCATCGGCGTAGCTTTTCTGCCTATCCTGGGCTACCGAAATGCGACTCCTGATAATTTTAATCCTAGCGGAGGTTTCCTGAATCACCTCTGGTCTGAGTAACTTGTTATCCCACACCTCTAGCCAACAAGATGGGGAACGACAAGGTCTGCCATACAATGCCTTAAATGGAGCCATGCCAATCGTGAACTGATAAGAGTTATTATAAGCGAACTCTACCGGTGTAAGATGTGGCTACCAACCTCCTCCAAAATCAAGGACACACATGCGTAGCATATCCTCCAACATCTGATTGGTAGGCTCTGTTTTTCCATCTGTCTGTGGGTGGTAAGGTGAACTCAACCTCAACTTTGTACCCATGGCCTCTTGAAAGCTCTCCCAGAAACGCGATATGAAGATTTTATCTCTATCTGACACAATATTCAGGGGCACCCCATGTAATCTGACAATCTCAACAATGAACAACTGATCATACTGTCCCGAGGTATAGCCTGTCCGCACTGGTAGAAAATGAGCCACCTTGGTTAAACGGTCCACAATCACCCAAATGGAGTCGTGGCCCAGCTGTGATGTAGGTAACCCAGTAATAAAATCCATGGAAATACTCTCCCACTTCCACGCGAGTATTTCCAATGGCTGAAGTAACCCGAACGGTTTTTGGTGGTCCACCTTTACCAGCTGGCAGGTAGAACACTTGGACACGAACTCAACGATGTCCTTTTTCATCCCACTCCACCAGTATTACCGTCTCATATCCAGGTACATCTTATCTCCCCCAGGATCCACCGCAAATTGGAAACCGTGAGACTGGGCCATCACTGCATGACGTAAGTCTGCTCCTTCTGGGACCACCAATCTCCCATAAAACCTCAAACCTCAATCAGAACTAACAGAATAGGACTCAGCACCCTCAGATAAAAGTCATACAATCTGCTCCTGGTAAAATGGGTCTGTGGTCTGTGCCTGTATTACCCTCATAACAATATCGAGTGTCACTGTCATGACATATATGAAGGAATGGGCTACTGCGTCCTGGTGACCCATCTCTTTCCACTTTGCTTTCTAGATGTCTTCTACATAGTCTACCGGTATACGGCTAATGCATCGGCAACTACGTTGGCCATCCTCGGATGGTTCAGTATGTCGAACTAGTAGTCCTTCACAAACTCTAACCACCTACGCTGACGCATATTCAGCTCTCGCTGAGTGAACATATACTGTAGTGACTTGTGGTCTGTGAACAAGAAAAATTTCTCCCCGAATAAGTAGTGTCTCCATATCCTCAATGCAAAGATGACCGCTGCTAACTCTAGGTCCTATGTGGGGTAATTATTCTCGTGCGATTTAAGCATGCGGGAGGAAAAAGCTATAGCCTTCTCCTCTTGTTGAAGTACTCCCCCGAGTCCCTGTAAAGAGGCATCGGTGTAAACCATATACCCCATGCCTGGCTTAGGTAAAGAAAGGACCAGTGCTGAAGTAAGCTTGTCTTTCAGCTAGTCGAAAGCCAATTGGAAAGCATCGTCCCAAACATATGGTACCCCTTTGCGAGTCAGGTTCGTCAATGGACCTGCTATTTTGGAGAACCCCCAAATGAATCTCATATAGTATCCGTCTAATCCCAAGAAACTACGCACTTTCGTCGGTGTCGTGGGCTATCCCCACTCCCTCACCGTTGATAGTTTACTCGAGTCAACCGCTATCCCCTATTCAGAAACAACATGCCCCAAGAACTGCACTTCCCATAACCAGAACCCGCACTTCTCATACTTAGCATACAGCTGATGCTAGCGTAGAGTCTGAAGAACCTGCCTCAAGTGCCCAACATACTCTTCCTCAGAGTGTGAATATATCTGGATGTCATCTATGACAACGATGACAAACTGATCCAAGAACTCTCTGAATACTCAGTTCATCAAGTCCATGAATACAGCTGGAGCATTTGTGAGTCCAAATGGCATCACTCTAAACTCATAGGACCCATATCTCGTAAAGAAAGAAGTCTTTGAAACATCTTGCTCCCTAATACGTAGCTGATGGTACCCTAACCTCAGATCTATCTTGGAAAAGAAATTTGCTCCCTTCAGCTGGTCTAATAGATCATCAATTCGAGGCAACGAATACTTGTTTCGTATCGTGACCTTGTTCAGCTCCCGATAATCCACACATAGCCTCAGTGAAATACATCAGAATACTCACGAACAACTGGGATCGAAGCTAAGGGAATCACGACCTCCTTAGAGGTATCCTCCTCTATATAATACAAATGAGCGGTCGATCCTCCCTTTGGGCGAGGCATCGCCACTACAAACATCTCTTACCCCGAAATGGCAAAGTCAATGCTCCCACCGAAACAATCTATCATGGCTCTGTAAGCTGGGAGCCAATCCATACCAATAATAACATCATGCTCTTGCATATCTAAGACTAACATGTTTGCTGGTAATACCAAGATACCAATCTCTACTCCCACACCCAGGCATTAAAGTAAATTAACGATCCATTTCCCAGTGGTGAGTCTACACATGTTACAGTACTCTCTGCAGTGGCTAATAACCTTAAGTCCTTCGCAAAATGGGTAGCTATAAAACAGCGTGTCGCCCCAGTATCAAATAAAACTCGACCCATAGTACCATGGATAGGAAACATACCCTCAATCGCAGGTGGCACCTGTGGAACTGCTTCCTGGTGGACATTATAGACACGTCTGTACTGTAACTGCCCCTACTGTAAGAGAGCTGGCAGGAATGGCTGGTAGGGCTGGTACCTGAGCTGGTGCTGGGAGGGCGGCTGGAAAAAGAGGCCTCTGTGGCTCATTACGGACACCCTACTGTTGTGGGGCCCTATCATCCTTTGGACAATCCTGGTGCCTGTGGCCATTTTTACCACACCCGAAGCATCGGCCCCTGAAATTCCCTACCCTTTGTGCCTGCTGATTATGGCCCAGCTGGCCCTTACCACCCCGCCATTGGCCCTACTGGCCCTACTGAAAATGTTGTTGGCGCTGATGGCCCTGCTACTACCCCTACGACTGATGATGTTGGCCGTGCAAGCCCTGCTGATTAGGATAACCCTGCTGACCCTGCCTAAATCCCCCAAATCCCTGCCTGGAATCGCCTGTTCGGAATCGATTGGAAGGGTCCCCCTGATGGGAACTCTGCTCATGCTGACGAGTCTTCCCCTGAGATGTTGGTGCTCCACTAATACCACTACCCCCTGTCCTGCCCTACTGGCCGGATTCTCCTGCTCGCTTAGTTCCCTACAGATGGAATCGGTGATCCTGACAGTGTATCAAAGCAGCATTGAGCACATCTGTATAGGTACTCAGAGATAGATTTCCTATAAGGTGCTGATGGATCCTCCAAGCTAACCCGTCCACAAACAATAGTATTTTCTTGCCCTCAGTGGGTGCCTCATCTGGCACTATAGTGAGAAATCTTGTGAACTCCTCTTCATACTGAGCAACAGTCAAATTCTCCTGCTTCAGACTTATGAAGCTTTTTATTTGGTCTGGAACTTATCGTCGACCAACATATCGGGGTTACCGACTATCAAAATGACTACGCGAAATTGTCCTGTTCGTAATTTAGATAAAAAATAGAGGAGTAATAGTTGATGCTGATGACGTTTGGGATTGGGCATTTAAGAATTGCCGACCAACTATATAAAAGGTGCCGACTTTGGCCGACCTACTTGTCTGATCCCTGTGCTGTATCTACGTCTTCTTTTGTTAGCCGAGCAGTATCAAATGGTGCCTCATTGAGGTAAAATTTTATAATGCCGAGCAATGATAATATTTTCCATAAGTTTAAGATTGTTTCCAAGCATTCGTCGGCACTGAATCTTGTACCTATAAAAATTAATAACTTGCTCGAACATCTGCAAAGGCTAAATCAAATAGTCATTATCATGAGAATAATTGTTCAGCCAAACAATACATGATATGTATTAGCTCACACATAAGGCAATAAAAATTTCAAAATATGAAACAATATATTTTGTGCCAAATGTGTGTTAAACGAGAATCCTTTTATCAAATACGTGCCAAATGTAAGGCATAAAGTTTAATCTAGAGTTTTTGTAAAATTATTTAAACTCTAACAACTAATTAGATATGAATTTACTACTACTATACAACTTTAAGAATATACTCATACCAACCTATATTGATATATGTAAATATAGATGATTAGATATGTAAAATTTTATATCCTGGCAATGAAGTATATCCGAGTATGATGACCGTAGTCGAGGTCACCCCTATTATGGAAAATTGAGGAGAGTCATCAGTAGAAGTTCTTGAAATGCGGGAATTGTGTGTGTTACCTAACGAAGGCAATATATTCAAAGGCTTGGGCATATAGTGGAGTGTGGTTAACTAGAACTAAAAATTTGGGGTAAATTTTTTCTTGACTCATCGGAGCAAAGTTATATTAGTGCGAATCAACAACCACCACCCGCGAATGAGGGTATGTTTTCTATCTAAGGAATTATGAGGCGTATATTGATTTTTGTAGCTATTAATATTGGGTGGTAAAATGGGTTAATAAACTTAGCCTATTGCATTGTTATTTACGTAGACTCACCGAGGGGTTGTGGGACACCTATATTTTACATCTCATCACGTGGGTCTGATATTCACTATGGAATTACTTACTTTGGCATGTCCGATCATGATGTGACTATCGGCGTACATTGACTTGTGGTATATGAGAGCGTATGTACTACTACTATCCATCATCTTGTCTTCTATAACAGAGTAGATGAGTACACTCTATTTGAAATCGATAAAAACGAAATTTTATATCGATAAACCTGATTTCTTTTAAAAAAATTGATAAACCTAATTTTTATATTCTATTAACTAAGGACCTGAGGAGTTTCGATAACCGACTACTTTAGGTAGTAGTGTATCGGGGGGGGGGGGTTCTTTGTTTGGATTTCGATTGCGAGACACCCCACACATGAAACTAATAACCATTGGGAGTCGAAATAAGTTAGGTCCTTAGGATATGAGTTTATAACCTCCGCGTTAAATCAGAGTATTATGTGGGTAACCATATCCATTTTATAATGGAAGGGTGTATGGGCGCTGTGGATGGCTGAATGGTAGTAGTTTTCATAACTGTGAAACGGTAAGTAGTTGTGACTTCAGGATTTATTTACTTAATGATTGAGGATCATTTTTTTCCAAACTTTGTCACGAGGATGGTATAGGGAAGATTGGGTAAAGTTTAAATTCGATTCAGTTGAAACTATATGGTGAGGCTTGACGTATAACATCAATAGGGATTTTTGATAATGTACTATACGGGCGGTACGTCTTAGCTTACTTGCGATGTGAGATTTATACTCAGAGTTGACCTTACCAGTATGATTTATTTTTTGAATTTCGGGACGAAATTCTATTATAAGGGGGGAAGTATGTAATACCCCGTGATTTTAATGGCTTTTAAAATGGGTTATATTTTAAATTAATGGATTAATTGGATTTTACTATAAATTAATTCATTTGGGTTTTATCCGAATTATGGATATTAAAATGAACGATTCGGGTTATAACTTAAAGATATTTAGGTAATATACGAATGTGATGTTATTGATATTGCTATGACTTGTTAATTCAGTAATTTGAGTTTTTAGTCGGACGCGGTATGGGACGTGTCGGGACTAATTTGTTAAATTAAAAAGGAAACTTCTTTTTCTATCGACCTTATAGTCATTTCGACTGCGTCGTTGCATCCGGAAGGTTGACATAGTCAGAAAAGTCTATTTGGATGTTGGTTTTGGGTCTCGGGTCATTTGGAAATGAAAAGACAACCCAAAAGGGCATTTTAGTTATTTTTACAAGGGGGATGAATAGTGATTTTGGGTTTTGTCTTATTATAAATATTTGGATATTAGTGTACGTAGGTTCATTTCATCTCTTCTACACAATATTGAGAGGTCATCTTCTAGAGAGAGTGAAAGGTTGCTTGGGAAGAGCAGAGTTTACTTGGGAAGGAGAAGAACTAAGAACCAAGGGTCACCACCAGTAAACTCCACCGGAGGTTGACCGGAAAAGGGAGAACCACCTGAGATATACTACACCAAAGCATTAGACCTTCATTAGAGGAAAGTGTTTGATAATGGAAATCTAAGTTTGTATATTGTCCATGTTAGAATAGTTAATAAAAGAGATGATTTTTCATGTTTGGAAGAAATAATAGAGTTGTTAAATGGATTTCTGGAAACTGAAAATATGTAGGAATAAAACTCATGTTGTAGGTAGTTAGTAATCCACGAAATAATCATGAATCTGTTCAACAAATTCTTAAAACCATTGATGTGTTCTTGAAGATAATATGTTGATAATTTTCTGGAAAAACTAGATATAAACATGCTTTTATTTCAATCTCTTGATGATTCTAGGATGTTTAGATGATTAGAAATCATTCATATATGTTGGTATATCATGTAGTAAGGATTATAAGTCCTTTGGGATGTTAATATGAAGGTTTGAATGATAAAAAATGGCTAAACCCATAGTTGCAGAAATGTAAAAAATCTGGGTTGTTACCTGAGTGATCGATCGATTGGCCTTCAATCGATCGATCTCCCCAAAATTCCTAAAGTTGTTTCTTTTTAATGTTGATTCTTATCCCAAACCTTTGGTAGATCTTTAGTGATTATAAATTGGATATTATGGGACTTATATAAGATCAGTAAGCCGTAGTTAAGATTTGAATTAATTTGATTAGGATTTAATTGATTAGAATAATGATAATTAATTAACAAGGTATTTCAGTTGTTAGATTCATTTGTTGGATTCTAATTGGTATGCATGAGGATTAAAGATAGGACCAATATGGGTGATTGAATATAACACCTGGATATCGTTAAGTTTACAAGAGGGTTTAATCCTAAGTGAAAGAAGATGTGTTCATAAGAGATTTGAGACTATCGGTTTTAACCCTAATTAAAGGGAGAGTTTAATTCGTAGTAATTCGGGAGATATGACGATATGGACCAGTAGGGTATTAATGACTTTTTACTGAATATATGTTGAGGAAAAACCTATTTGAACCTTGAGTAATGAGTGAGGCTCGGGGATAACTAAATTTAAATAGTAAAGTTATGATAATTTAATACGTGGGAATTAAAGTGATATAATGTTGCGTATGGAAATAATCTAAGGGTAATTTGAGTACCTTGTTGTTAGTATATTATAGGTATTATAATGCCTATCTGTTTGATTGATGATTATGTGTATGACATACGTATCTTACTTGCTATCGACGGGAGGTTTGCCCGTGAGGGCAATCATATCCTGATGAATCCATGGGATCTTTGCTTTGTCGCTCGAGAACATAGGTCTATGAAAGACTTATCGAGGAGTTGATAAGTGTGCTGACTGTGGGAATATAGGTATGTGCGTGACCCATGGATACGAGAACTATGTTCACCTCAAATTTGTATGTTGTTGTTTGTGGTTCGAGGAATCCTTACCGAACCTTATGTCCCATATTCGGTGACCTGCGATATTGGGACATGATAGTAGAGTAATGCATTTCACCGCAGCTGTGACTCGGGGTGTCGTATTATATATGAATATATATATATATATATAATGAATTAAATGAATGAATGGCTATATTGTGGTTAAATCATCTACTGCGTGATAATTGTAGATAACGGTGAATTGAGAAAAGAATTGAAGTAAGTTAATGCATATTTATTGAAGATCTTAATGCATATTAATGAAAAATGTATAAAAATAATGAGATGATGTATGGTATGGGACATACGGGGTTATGATATTGGAATGGAATCATATTATGGAATTGGTGAAGAGGAACCTTTAACTAGGAGGTTAATCGAAAACTTTAAGTGTGCACTCTAGTTGAGAGGTGAGAATAGCAAGTGAGAGTTGGATACTAACATGTACATAATAAATGCTTTATTGCACTTGTTAAATACATGAATCATTAATTTTCTTTATATGCCGGGGTGTGGGAGTAGAGATTGGTAGCTTGGTATTACTAGAAAACATGTTAGTCTTAGATATGCATGAGCACGACATTATTATTGCTATGGATTGGCTCGTAGCTTACAGAGCCATGATAGATTGTTTCGGTGGGAGTATTGTCTTTTCCATTATGGAACAAGAGATGTTTGTAGTGGTGATCCCTCGCCCAGAGGGAGGCTCGACCGCTCATTTGTATTACATAGAGGATGATACCTATAAGGAGGTCGTGATTCCCTTAGATTCGATCCCAGTTGTTCGTGAGTATTCTGATGTATTTCAGGAGATACCAGGCCTACCCCCCAATCGAGAGATAGATTTTTTCATAGATTTCTTATCGGATACTCGACCGATGTCACGCGCTCCATACCGTATGGCTCCCGAGGAGATGCGAGAGTTACGAGATCAGATAGAGCAGCTATTAGGTCAGGACTTCATTCGAAAGGAGTACCACACCTTGGGGCGCTCCAGTTTTGTTTGTGAAAAAGAGAGTTGATTCATTGAGGCAATTTGTGGACTATCGGGAGATGAACAAGGTCACGATACGGAATGAGTATCCGTTGCCTCGAATCGATGATCTGTTCGCCCAGCCAAGGGGAGAAACTTTATTTTCAAAGATAGATCTGAGGTCAGGGTACCATCAACTACGTATTAGGGAGCAGGATGTTTCAAAGACTGATTTCTTGACGAGATATGGGTCCTATGAGTTGAGAGTGATGCCATTTGGACTCAGAAATGCTCCAGCCGTATTCATGGACTTGATGAACCGAGTATCAGAGAGTTCTTGGATCAGTTTGTCATCGTCTTCATAGATGACATCCTGATATATTCACACTCTAAGGAAGAGCATGGCAGGAACTTGAGTCAGGTTCTTCAGACTCTACGAGAGCATCAGCTGTATGCTAAGTACGAGAAGTGCGGGTTCTGGTTACGGGAAGTGCAGTTCTTGGGGCATGTTATTTCAGAACAGGGGATAGCGGTTGACCCGAGTAAAGTGTCAGCGGTGAAGGAGTGGGGACAACCCACGATACCGACGAAAGTGCGTAGTTTCTTGGGGTTAGCCGGATACTACAGGAGATTCATTCGGGTTTTCCCCAAAATAGCGGGTCCATTGACGAACTGACTCGCAAGGGGGTACCATCTGTTTGGGACGATGCTAGCCAATTGGCTTTCGACGAGCTGAAAGACAAGCTTACTTCAGCACCGGTCCTTGATTTACCTAAGTCGGGCGTGTAGTATCTGGTTTACACTGACGCCTCTTTACGGGGACTCCGGGGAGTACTTCAACAAGAGGATAAGGCTATAGCTTTTTCCCCCCACAAGCTTAAACCACACGAGAAGAATTACCCCACACACGACCTAGAGTTAGCATCGGTCGTCTTTACATTGAGGATATGGAGACACTACTTATTGGGGGATAAATTTCGCTTGTTCAAAGACCACAAGTCACTACATTACCTGTTCACTCAGTGAGAGATGAATATACGTTAGTGTAGGTGGTTAGAGTTTTTGAAGGAATATCAGTTCGACACACAGTACCATCCAGGGAAGGCCAACATAGTTGCCGATGCGTTGAGCCGTAGACCGGTAGACGATGTAGCGGACATCTGGAAATCAAAGTGGAAAGAGTTGGGTCACCAGAATGCAGTAGGCAGTTCCTTCATATCTGTCATGACAGTGACACCTGAGATTGTTACGAGGGTAATACAGGCACAAACCTCAGACCCATTTTTCCAGGAGATGATTATACGACTTTTAGCTGAGGGTGTTGAGTCCTATTCTCTTAGTTCTAATGGAGGTTTGAGGTTTAATGGGAGATTGGTGGTCCTAGAGGAGCAGACTTACGTCATGCAGTAATGACCCAGTCTCACGGGTCCCGATTTGCAGTGCATCCAGGTGGAGATAAGATGTACCAGGATATGAAATGGCAATACTGGTGGAGTGGGATGAAAAACGACATCGCTGAGTTCGTGTCCAAGTGTTCTACCTTCTAGCTGGTAAAGGTGGACAACTAAAAACCGTCGGGGTTACTTCAGCCGTTGGAATTACTCGCGTGGAAGTGGGAGAGTATTTCTATGGATTTTATTTCTTGGTTACCTACATCACAGCGGGGCCACGACTCCATCTGGGTGATTGTGGACCGTTTAACCAAGGTGGCTCATTTTTGGCTAGTACGGACAGACTATACCATGGGACAGTATGCTGAGTTGTTCATTGCTGAGATGGTCAGATTACATGGGGTGCCCCTGAATATTGTGTCAGATAGAGATAAAATCTTTGTATCGCGTTTCTGGGAGAGCTTTTAGGAGGCCATGGGTATAGAGTTGAAGTTGAGTTCAACTTACCACCCACAGACACACGGACAAACAGAGCGTACCAATCAGATGTTGGAGGATATTCTACGCATGTGTGTCCTTCATTTTGGAGGAGGTTGGGAGCCACATCTTCCACTGATAGAGTTCGCTTATAATAACTCTAATCAGTTCACGATTGGCATGGCTCCATTTGAGGCATTGTGTGGCAGACCTTGTCGTTCCCCATCTTGTTGGGTAGATGTGGGGGATAATAAGTTACTCGGACCAGAGGTGATTCAGGAAACCTCCGCTAGGATTGAAATTATCAGGGGTCGCATTTGGGTAGCCCAGGACAGGCAGAAAAGCTACGCCGATGCAAAACGGTTCTTTCGAGAATTTAATGTGGGGGACCAAGTATTACTAAGTGTATCTCCTATGAAAGGATTAATGAGGATCGGGAAGAAAGTGAAATTGGCCCCGAGGTACGTGGGACCATTTCCCATTATCGAGAGGGTTGGGCCGGTAGCATACAGATTGGGACTGCCAGAGCACTTACATCGCATTCACAATGTATTCCACATCTCGTCGTTGAGACGATACCTTTGGGATGACATGGAACACACCCATATCGCGATTAAGGAGATTGACTTAAATTCTGACATCTCTTACGAGGAGAGGCTAGTGGCTATCCTAGACCATAGTGAAACGAGATTGAGGTCAAAGGTAGTCCCACTTGTCCAGGTCCAATAGGAGCATCATAATGTGGAGGAATCCACTTGGGAGCGTGAGGCGGACATGCGTGAGAAGTACCCAGATTTATACTTATCAGGTACACCTTATTTTTCGAATTTTGGGATGAAATTCCGTTATTAGGGGGGAAGTATGTAATACCTCGTATTTTTATAACTTTTAATTTTGGGGGATTTATTAAATTTAATTAGAGATATTAAATTCATATTAATCTGGAAAATCATTTAAATACTTACTAGCATGATGAGAGTTAGTAATTATTTTGTTATAAGTTACTTTATGGGTAAAGTAAGTGGTGTAATTATGATTAGTAAAATTATCACGAGAACTAATTTGATAATTTTGGAAATTTATCGGGACGTGCTTGTGTCGTGTCAGGATTAAATTTTGGACTATTAAAAGTAAATAAATTATAAGTCACCCGTATGGTCACTTTAAGTGCGTCAATGTGTCCGTAAGGGTCAAAATAATGTACCCGGGGGTTTAGTTTGGGTCTCGGGGCATTTTTAGTCCTAATAAACACCCCGGGAGAGCGTTTTGGACATTTTACATTTTTGGGCCTGAAAACCCACGAAAAATTTAAGGGAATATCAGATGGTAAGTGTCACCTTCTAGGGTTATAAACACCATAAACCAAAGACCGACATTTGAGAGGAAGAGGAGAGGTTTTCCAAGGAGTTCTAGGCCAAGAACTCCACCGTTTGCACCGCCGTCGCCCCCAAACGTTACATCGTACAACGAGGGTCGCAACCACACCAAAATCTCCACAAATCTGAACCAAAAATTCTCAAGCAAGAATCTATCTTTCTTTATTTCAGTTAATGCTCCAATATTACAAGCCTAGGATTGATTAGGACTAGTGTTTATGAAAGAAAAACCTATTTGGAGATTTGAATTCGCATGTTGTATGAGTAATAGATGTATTCTGGAAACCCAATTCATATGTAGAGGTTGAACCACAAAATTACAAATAATTTAAAGAGTATGAAATATGGTAAAAGGATGGGAAGAAACCAAACAAAAGAAATATTACGGTTCTTGATGTTTTTATGGATTATGCGCTTTTAATTCGTTATTCATGATGAAAATCTGCATGCTTGACGTAGGAAATTACTTATTTGAGGTTATAATACTTGTAGTGGGAATTATTGGGAGTTTGGTAGTCAAATATATCGTTTTGGATGATGTTAAAATACGCATTTACTGATTAATGCTTAGCCACACCCTATTTCCACTTTATCAAAATTCAGCCTCTCCTGTTAAAAAAATTTGGTTTCTTACACCAACCTATTTTGCCTTTATTAAAACAAAATTTTTGGTGTTAAAAGTTTTTGCTTTTTAGTATAATCTGATACTCAAAAATTCACGTGAAAATGTATTTTCAAACATCAACTCATATCTAATTAGTTGTTAGAGTTTAAATAATTTCACAAAAAACTCTAGATTAAACATGCCTTACATTTGGCACCTATTTGATAAAAGGATGCTCGTTTAACACACATTTGGCACAAAATATATTGTTTCATATTTTGAAATTTTTATTGCCTTATGTGTGAGCTAATACATATCATATATTGTTTGGATGAACAATTATTCTCATGATAATGACAATTTGATTTAGCCTTTGCAGATGTTCGAGCAAGTTATTAATTTTTACAGGTACAAGATTCTGTGCCGACGAATGCTCGGAAATAATCTTAAACTTCTGGAAAATATTATCATTGCTCGGCATTATAAAATTTTACCTCAATTAGGCACTATTGATTTATTGCTCTGATATGTGCTCAAGCACGAATCATTCTCTATATCCATTTTATATTCATCTCAGCATGGAGCTTGGCAAAATATTTATTATCATATATTCATCTCCAAAGAGATCTGCAACAGTTATTATATTTCTCCCCCAACAGTTATCCTTTTATCATGTATTATACATCAAGAGGAACTCCACGACTTACTATTTTTTGGTCGGTAGCATCTATTTCTACTCGACATATCTCATACACTTGGTCGGCATCAAGTCGACAACAATCCTCCACCAAATTTCAGTTTACCAATTCCAATCATCAACAAAAAACGGCTGAAAAACTTCTGGCATAGGTCGACTTTAAAAGGTAGCTCATGGTCGTGACAAAACATTTCTGGTCAGGGTCAAATTTTTATGGTCGGCGACACTTGAAACTGATTTCCGTACTGGTCGGCATTTATAACGTTGGTCGACAAATATATCATAGGTTGGGGCACCTCATAATTGCAAGTATGACCGAATTATTGTTAGAGTGCAGTTTGGCAACATTTCAACCTTGGTCGGAGGCAGTAGAAAGCAAATACCAGAATTGAAAATTGACGATTCCTTGGGTTCTCTCTTTTTGATTTTGACAAAATCACTACTTTTCTTCCAAAGGATGAGATTATCCACTTATTCTTATCCTTATCCTTTATTAATTCAAAACATGAAACTACTAATTGAAAATTTGCATGGAGAAAAATTAAAATGCATATCAAGGTCCTAGGTGTCCCCCTTATGGCAATGGAATAGGTTATTTTATTTATTTATTTGAAATCTTGTTTTCTTTGTGTTTGATAAAATGTTTCACTGACATTTGTTTTTGTTCATTACAATTGACAGTAAAAGAAAATCTCCAAAAGGAGATGACGTTAATTTGAAGAATTTAAAACTTTTCTGGAGTTTGAACCAATCTGGTGCTGAGGAACATATTAGGTTTGCCTCTTATTTATTGCAATACAAGAGCTATACTTCATCCTTCACTGCTCGTCCAGTGGTGATTGACATTGACCAAGTACGAGCTTTTGAAACTTCTATGGAAGGTTCATCCTCTAAATCGAATATTCCCATTAGTAACGTAATGAAGAGAAGAAGAGTTCAAAGATAGAGATTTGAAAAGTGAAAAAACGATAGGATTTCTAACGCACTTAAATACTTTACCTTGGGAATAGAGAAAAGGAATAATTACAAAGGAGGACGTTTGCGTATCCGGTGGCTAGAAGAAGAAAATGAGCACAAATATCGAAGAGGTCATGAAAATTCAAAATAGCTATGATGCCCGATACTGTGCACTCAAAATGGAATTATATACAACGAATGTGTTCCTGAAAACCATACAAACCAATAATCTATGCAGTTTTCAAAGAGAATGTTCCATACTTTTCTTCAATATCAAATTATGAAACATTGGGGGGTTCTGTTGATACCAAATTTAGTCTGCTGACATGGACCATTCACTTACAGACACGTGTCTGCCAACGTGACAATTATATATACTTATCTCGAGAAATATAAGATCACCGAGCAACTAAGGGGCCCCGAGAAACTCAAGCGTGTCGAACAGCTTAGGTGGTTCAAGCAGCTTAAGCGTCCCGAGCTACATAGCGTACATCGCATCCAACTCAAGAGAATCAAGGAGACGACTGCTCATTTAATGCTCATTATTATCATACACATGTACTTAATGCTTCACTGCAAGGATAACCGCATTCATACTCAGGGTGTCAAGCGGGGGTTTGGGTCAAGCGTACAAGGCAAGACCACTGGGGGCAGTTCTAGTGGGACTCAGCCAGGACAGAGTCATCAGTGTCAGGGTGAGCAGGGTTTCCAGACAGGGGATTATGCTAAGAGTTTGCGATTGGGAGATTCTCGATTTGAGGATAGAGGTAATGGATAAGGACAGCAGGGCCATCAGGGACAGAGATAGGCTCATCAGGGCCAAGGGAAATGAGGTAATGGCCAGCAGGGTCAGGGTCAACAGGGGCAAAGTGGTGGAAAGTTTGCAGGAAAATGTTTCATGTGTGGCAAGTATGGCCATAAACGACAAGATTGTCTTGATAAAGACAAATTCCCTCAGCAAAAAAATGCTCGACATGAGCCACAGGTACCAGTGTTTCCACCAGCTGCTCTTCCCACTCCAGCTCCGGTGCTAGCACTACCTGCCATTCCAGCAGCAACCGCATAGTAGTGTCAATACGGGCGTGTATATAACGTCCATCAGGCAGCGAATCAACAACCACCACCCCCAAATGAGGGTATGTTTTCTATCTAAGGAATTATGAGGCGTATATTAATTTTTGTAGATATTAATATTGTGTGGGCAAATGGGTTGCTCTACTTAGCCTATAGCATTGTTATTTATGTAGACTCACTGAGGGGTTGGGGACACCTATATTTTTACATGTCATCACATGGGTCTAATTTTATCACAGAGTTACATACTTTAGTTATGTCCGAGCATGATGTGACTATCGCCGTACATTGACTTGTGGTATATGAGAGCGTATGTACTACTACTATCCAACATCTTGTCTTCTATAAGAGAGTAGATGAGTAGACTCTATTTGAAATCGATAAAACAAAATTTTTAAATCGATAAACCTGATTTCTTTTTATAAAAAATTGATAAACCTAATTTTTATATACTATTGACTAAGGACCTGAGGCATTTCGATGACCGACTACTTTAGGTAGTAGTGTATTGGGGGGGTTCTTTGTTTGGATTTCGCTTGCGAGACACCCCACGAATGAAACTAATAACTGTTGGGAGTCAAAATAAGTTAGGTCTTTAGGATATGAGTTTATAACCTTTGCGATAAATCTTATAATGAAAGTGGTACGATAGGGTGTACGGGCGCCCTGGGTGGTTGAATGATAGTAGTTTTCATAACTGCGAAACAGTGAGTAGTTGTGACTTCAGGATGTATTTACTTGATGATTGAGGATCATTCGCTTTTCCCAAACTTTGTCAAGAGGATGATATATGGAAGATTGGGTAAAGATTATATTCAATTCAGTTGAAACTATATGTTGAGGTTGGGCGTATAACATCAATAGGGATTTTTGATAATGTACTGTATAGGCAGTACGTCTTAGCTTTCTTGCGATGTGAGATTTATACTCGGAGTTGACCTTACCGGTATGATTTATATTCCCGAATTTTGGGACGAAATTCTATTATAAGGGGGGAAGTATGTAATACCCCGTTATTTTAATGACTTTAAAAATCGATTATATTTTAAATTAATGGATTAATCGGATTTTATTATTAATTAATTCATTTGGGTTTTATCCGAATTGTGGGTATTAAAATGGGTGATTATGAATATTACTTAAAGATATTTAGGTAATATATGAATGTGATGATTATTGATAATTGTTGTGAGATATGAATTCGATAATTTGGATTTTTAGTCGGACGCGGTATGGGACGTGTTGGGACTAATTTTTTAAATTAAAAAGGAAACTTATTTTCTATCAACCTTATAGTCATTTCGACTGCGTCGTTGCATCCGGAAGGTTTAAAATAGTTAGAAAAGTCTATTTGGATGTTGAATTTGGGTCTCGAGTCACTTCGAAATGAATAGATAAACCAAAATGGCATTTTAATCATTTTTATAGGGGGGTGAATAGTGATTTCGGATTTCGTCCTTTTATAAGTATTTGAAGGTTAAGTGCACGTGGGTTATTCATCTCATCTACACAAAATAGAGAAGTCATCTTCCCAGAGAGAGTGAAAGGTTGCTTGGGAAGAGAAGAGTTTACTTGGGAAGGAGAAGAACTATGAACCAAGGGTCACCACCACCAACCACCACCGGAGGTTGACCGGAGCAAGGAGAACCACCTAAGATATACTACACCAAAGGATCAGACGTTCATTAGAGGCAAGTGTTTGATAATGGCAATCTATGTTTGTATATAGTCTATGTTAGAATAGTTAATAACAGAGATGAGTTTTCATGTTTGGAAGAAATAATGGAGTCGTTAAATTGATTTCGGGAAACTGAAAAGATATAGGAATCAAAATCATGTTGTAGGTAGTTAGTAATCCATGAAATAATCATGAATTTGTTGAAGAAATTCTTAAAACCAATGATGTGTTCTTGAAGATAAAATGTTGATGATTTTTTGGAAAAAGTAGATATAAACATGCTTTTAATTCAATCTCTTGATGATTCTAGGATGTTTAGATGATTAGAAATCATTCATATATGTTTGTATATCATGTAGTAATGATTAGAAGTCATTTGGGATGTTAATATGAAGGTTTGAATGATAAAAAATGGGTAAACCTGTAGTTGCAGAAATGCATAAAATCTGGGTTGTTACCTGAGTGATCGATCGATCAACCCCATGCCTTCGATCAATTGACCTCCCCAGAATTCCTAAAGTTGTTCCTTTTTAATGCTGATTCTTATCCCAAACCTTTGGTAGAGCTTTAGTGATTATTAATTTGATAGTATGGGACTTATATAAGATCAGTAAGCCCTAGTTAAGATTTGAATTAATTTGATTAGGATTTAATTGATTAGAATAATGATAATTAATTAAAAAGTTATTTCGGTTGTTAGATTCATTTGTTGGATTCTAATTGGTATGCATGAGGATTAAAGATAGAACCAATAGGGGTGATTGAATATAACACCTGGATATCCTTAAGTTTACAAGAGGGTTTAATCCTAAGTGAAAGAAGATGTGTTCATAAGAGATTTGAGACTATCGGTTTTAACCCTAATTAAAGGGAGAGTTTAATTCGTAGTAATTCGGGAGATATGACGATATGGACCAGTAGGGTATTAATGACTTCTTACTGAATATATGTTGAGGAAAAACCTATTTGAACCTTGAGTAATGAGTGAGGCTCGGGGATAACTAAATTTAAGATGTAAAGTTATGATAATTTAATACGTGGTAATTAAAGTGATATAATGCTACGCATGGCAATAATCTAAGGGTAATTTGAGTACCTTGTTGATAGTATATTATAGGTATGATAATGCCTATTTGTTTGATTGATGATTATGTGTATGACATACGTAGCTTACTTGCTGTCGACAGGAGGTTTGCGCGTGAGGGCAATCATATCCTGATGAATCCATGGGATCTTTGATTTGTCGCTCGAGTACATATGTCTATGAAAGACTTATCGGGGAGTTGATAAGTCTGCTGACTGTGGGAACGTAGGTATGTGCATGACCCATGGATACGAGAACTATGTTCGCCTCCAATTTGTATGTTTTGTTTGTGGTTCGAGGAATCCTTACCCAACCTTATGTCCCCCACCTGTGACACCCCGCCTATTTAAATACCGGGTGATCAGTCCTTTATTAAATTATAATCAAGGGGAATGGTTGGTTCATTCTTAGCATAATTGTCGCAAAAATAACTTTTCCAATTTAAACACCCTAAATAATTAAGCTAAGTGTCAAAACCATTTTAGACATCAATTTCCAAATTTTATTTTAAAAACCAACATTTAAAACTTTACATAATTCATAGTTAAGGAATCACATAACAACTATACTGGAACATATAATCCAAATAATAAAACATCCAACTAATTAATTCCAACTTTAAAACTTAAAGGAAAACATCGTCAGAGTAATAAATCCCAAAGTATAAATACTGGAAATAGACGAATCACAATCTCTGATAAAACAACTGAATAATGAAGAAGGGCGACACATGCCCAACGGAAGAAATAGTGCTAGAAGTTTAATCACCAATGAGGTCGTCTAAGCAAGAGGCCTGCAACTCCCATTTAAGCTGCAACGCGTTCCTTCCAAAGGATCCTATACAAGAGGCACATGTGGCTGGGCACCTGTAATATATACATATATATACAAGAGAGAACAGAAAGTAGAAAACGGGTCAGATCCCGATTGTAAAATTGTTTAAAATTCGTTTAGAATGTATTTAAAATGCTTACCGGCCAATGTAACCAACATATTAGTGCATCACTCCCTTGAGAAATTCTCACCTCTCTTCTAATGTGCACACCCATCGCACTAATATTCTCAACAATTTAACTTATCTTAGCTTAAATTACTCGTAAGGTTTCAAGCCGACAATTTTAAATGTTAAGGAGGTTAATTTTTATTTAACAGTACAATTCTCACATAAGCCTTATTTGATAAGAAAGTTTCTCAATAATATATCATACTTTTCAAACACTTCTTCCCGAGTTGAAATAATTATTCTTTTATTACATACCGTAGTCACAGCAGGTAGTTCCCAAATTAAGTATGTAAATATATCTTTATATATATATATATATATATATATATATATAGCACCCCATATAAAATCTATGGTGCGGGAATACTCTGCTATCCAGTCCCCGTATCACTCGTACTAAGGGAAATACTAGTTCGGAATCACTCTCAAACTGTACTAACACAAAACACATACAAATTGAGGCGAAGCATAGTTCCAAGTTACTAAGAGGTCAGAACATACCCTCACGTATCTTAGGACCGTCTGACCATCGATCTGATAGCCTGTACCAAGGATTCCTATGTTCTAGGGTACTAGTCAATATCCCCCATAAAGGTCCCATCGAGATAAGATTGTCCTAGCGCGGTAACCTCAGGGATAACAAGTAGCGCAGACATGATTTTTACATGTATATAATATATGCATAAACACAGTCATATATGTGTACTACTATTCCCATATCAGATTTAAGTACACTCACAAGACCCATAATTATGATATTTATCCTTATTACTCATTATTTAGTTATTATGTATAACGGTTTGTCTCTTATTTTAATTTGTGAGATTATTCCAACTTATTAAGTGACACTCGTGGATTCCTATCTTTCCAAGTGTAATTTTAGTAGGTACTCATTTATTTTACAACGTAACTTTCTTACGAGTCTCACCCTTTAACACATATTCCCATTGTCTCTTATATGTAAAACATCCCCGTGAAATGTTAATCTCGTCTTACATTAAAGGTTCCATATTTTTCATACGTCCTACTAGTCTTCTTTATATCCCCAAATGTTCTAACATTAATATCCAAGAATGTCTAATCATTTAAGTTGGAACAACCTATAAAAAGGGAAAGTGAGTTATGTAGGAGGGGTCGATCGATCTATGGCAGATGTTCGATCGATCGAAGCATCGATCGATCGATACTCTAAGGTCGATCGATCGATCAAGCATGTATGGCAAATCTGCAGAATTTCTAGTTTCGAGTTTTCTCTTCCAACATCATCCAAAACGATATATTTGACTGCCAAACTCCCAATAATTCCCACTACAAGTATTATAACCTCAAATAAGTGATTTCCTATGTCAAGCATGCGGATTTTCACCACGAATAACGAATTAAAAGCGCCTAATCGATAAAAACATCAAGAACCCTAATATTTCTTTTGTTTGGTTTCTTCCCATCCTTTTACCATATTTCATACTCTTTAAATTACTGAAATTTCATGGTTCAACCTCTACATATGAATTGGGTTTCCAGAATACATCTATCACTCATACAACATGCGAATTCAAATCTCCAAGTAGGTTTTTCTTTCACAAACACTAGTCCTAATCAATCCTAGGCTAATAATATTGGAGCATTAACTAAAATAGAGAAAGATAGATACTTGACTGAGAATTTTTGGTTCATATTTGTGGAGATTTTGGTGTGGTTGTGACCCTCGTTGTACGATCTAACGTTTGGCGGCGACGGCGGTGCAAACGGTGGAGTTCTTGGCCTAGAACTCCTTGGAAAACCTCTCCTCTTCCTTTAAAATGGTCGTCTTTGGTTAATGGTATTTCTAACCCTAGAAGGTGACTCTTACCATCAGATATTCCCTTAGAATTTTCGTGGGTTTTCAGGCCCAAAAATGTAAAATGTCCAAAACGCCCTCCCGGGGTGTTAATTAGGCCTAAAAATGCCCCAAGACACAAACTAAACCCCTGGGTTCATTATTTTGACTATCTCGACCCTTCTGGACACATTGACGCACTCAAAATGACCATGTGGGTGACTTATAATTTATTTACTTTTAATAGTCTAAAATTTAATCTCGACACGACACAAGCGCGTTTCGATAAATTTCCAAAATTATCAAATTAGATTCTCGTGATAATTTTACTAATCATAATTACACCACTTACTTTACCCATAAAGTAACTTATAACAAAATAATTACTAACCCTCATCATGCTAGTAAGTATTTAAATGATTTTCTGGATTAATATCAATTTAATATCTCTAATTAAATATAATAAATCCCCCAAAATTAAAAGTTATAAAAATACAGGGTATTACAGCACCTTCACTCGGCTCCACCTCAATCGACTTTTTTAGGCTTTCCAACTCATTCCTTGAGTTATTATTCTCTTTTTCAAGAAGAGTAGTAACTTTCTGAGCACATTCAACCTCCTTATTTAACAATAATTCCTTTATTCATGAATGTTGATGTAATCTCTTACAGTTTCTTGTCAAAGCCCCAACCTGCACTCAATGCCTCATATTTAACTTCACAATAAGAATACAATAAAGATCAAGCAAGATTATGATCATCCTAAAGCTGTTTAATCATCTCATAGAATGTTGTATTATTTTTCACAGCCCTATGAAAGAGATAATGCAGATGTACATAGGCCTCTTTCACTTGGTCAAATGAATCTCTATTGAGAAACCCTTCTCATTCAGTCTCAGTTAGGTTCACATGGCTAACTTCTAACAAGCTATTGTTACATCTTAGTAGGTCAGTTTTAGCAGAGATAATTGCATTTTTCTTGGCAGTAAACTAAAGAGAAAAATTATCATATCAACAAGCCAAACCAAGCAAAATAAACAAGCATAATTAAAGGTATATGCCCGTAAGTAAATTTTTCGTTCATTACCAACAAATGTGTTACAAGGATGGTTCGATACATTACAAAGTTAAAAAAGAAGTAGAAGTAAAGGTAAACATCAAATAAAAGAGATAGAAGATTAGATCATCAGACTAGAAGAAATTTACACCTTTTTGATCTTCTTTGATGTTGTCTCTAGGAGGATGGGCCCATTACAAGTCACAGGTGCTAGGGAGTATTCACCTATCCTCTCTGCATCATTAATTTCCTCGTCCAATTTGTTAGGGGAACAAAAATCATGCCTTTAGAATAGGGCAGAGTCCCCTAAAGTGCTGACCTCATTCAAGGTAGATGTCTATCCATCTTTGAAGGACACCTTCTTCCCATACTCAATCTACAAATTATCTACGACTAATGCCTTATCCCATCCCCTATTGAAAGCATATTCCTTGTCCTTTTTATCCTAGGCCTTCAACTTTAGAATTTTTTTCTTTTCACCAGTTTCCTCCCCAACCAAGCTTGCCATTCGGTAGTCTTTATTTTGTCTTTTACTGTGGTTAACCTATCTTCAACCACTTTCAGTTTCTCTTGCCAATGTTTCTACTATCACTCAAAATATTCCTCAGAATCTCTCAAATATTTATTCAAACTTTTAAATGCCTCTCCTGTATCAATTGATGATGACCTCTGCTGGTCATTCTAGTCAGCATTTATTCATAGTTATTCAAAAACTTCAGAATAAGGAAAAACAACAGCGTTGCTATTATTTATACTTAAAGGAAAATTATTGAAAGCAGACACAGGATTGAGAAATTACAAAATCTAAATTTTGATTAGCCCTCTCTAACATATGGGCTTTTGACAAATGGATTACAACCGACCTATCTGCTAGAAGGACTCCATCACTAATCAATCCCTTAGAAAGTCTAGGGTTCACTGCCACATAGGTAGATTTAGCTGCTGCTTGGTCAACGGAACTCTTTTGGACCAATTCCTGCTGGACAACTAGTCCACTCTTTAACCTCTTGAATTGAAGCTCTGTGGTTTTGGACTCCTCGACATTGAGAACTATTGGTTTCTTGTTAGTAGTAGTGGTCTTTCTGGATGGCGAAGGAGACAAACCAGCAAAAAGGTTTGAAACTCTCCCTTTTCCCATATGGACAGTAGGGAAAGTCTAGATGGTATTGATATAAAAAGATTTAAAATAAGATGAAGTCACTCCAATATTAGCTCCTTGTGTACTCCAAAGGACTCAACAGCAACAGATGTGGAAATAGGTTCATCGTCTAAGTTTATTCGATCTTGGGGAATGATTTCAATTGGTCGGACCACAAAGCATGTAATGGAGATCTTGTACTCTAATAAGACAGGGGATTCTTTAGTGCTCTTCCACTATTCTTTGATGAATTTCCCACAAGAACTTCAATTCTTCCAACTTCACTTCCCCCTCTTTAGGACACTTCTTTTTACTTTTTTATGCAAAAATTAAATAAGAGTGGTTAGTCAGCATATCATCAAATAGTTACTAAGCATAGAGGAAAAATAAAATTCAACGTGTTAAGCCGATCTATGCCACGCTCTTCCTGGGGGCATTAGGAACCAGTGTATTTTTCCTCCTCGGGAAAGGAACATACTATCAGTTCTTCACCATTACACAATGACCCCAATAGTCTTTGTTTAAATCAGACAAATTAATAGCTTGCACCCTGTTAGTTTGCATAGTCTTCAAATAATAAGTGTTATCCCATATTGTTCCCCATCTGTACTAGTACATTGGATCTAGAATCCCAATGTGGGTGAGAAACCAATATATAGTTGACTTACTTGAGTCTATGCCATATAGAAGTTTTAACTAGTTTGGATATGAAGAGAAAATATGATAGATTATTTTTTAGCATATTTTCTATGGTATTACAAAGCTTCACCAACAATTAAACATGTCCAAGACAACCTCATTTACATAAAGGTAAGTAATTTGATACATAGAACACACTCTAAGACATAATTCATGCATATTATAGTATGGGTGTGTGTACATGTGTTAAAATATTATTAGGAATTTTTAAAACAGTTTTAGAACTTTTTTAAACAATTAAAATAACTTTATAAGTACTTAAAATCAAGGTTTTAAAATATTATGGGATTAAATAAAATTATTTTAGTCCTAAAAACTTCCCATGGTAGAATATAAAATCGACAGAGACATTTGGGGTAGAAAATTGGATTAATTAGAACTAAAAAATGTGCATCTAACAACGATTGTTTTTGCTACACGTGTTGGACTCTGGTTGGATATGTTAGTGTTTCTTATGTCTCATATAACTGATATTGATTGTTAACCCATGGATCGATTTTAATCAATGTTTAGCTGTGACACCTCGACTAATTAAATACCGGGTAGCTACTCCTTTATTAAATTAATTCAAAATGTCAAGTTGGTCCAGTTAATAGCATCACTGTCGAAAACATTTTATTATTACTAACCACCTAGTATTTAAAAAGTAAGTTGCCAAATTTTAATTAAAGTCTGATTAACATGCAACAAGTGTAATGAAGAATAATAATACCATTCACCATACTGAAGTAAAGAGAATAACCATCACATAATGTAAATAAAGTTTGGAGGAAACTCCTCACTACAAATCCCACAACTGAAATAAGTAATTAAATGCTGAATCAATACATGCCAAAGTCAGAAAACTGAAATGGAAAAGTAACTCTAATGGAACTGGGAAACATGCCCTAAAACTGAAGAATACTGAATACGGAATCCAAATGATAGGAGCGTCTAAAAGCAAATCCCAGTAGCTTCCACAAACTACTACAGATCGCCACCTGAATGAGTATCCTATGCATGGTGTCCTTGTGGCTGGGCACCTAAAATGGTTTTACAAAAAAATAGATTTGAAAGCAAACGGGTCAGAGCCCGAATGTGGAGATATTTTAAAAACCTGAAAGTGCTTTAAAAACATTTAAAACATTAAATGCAAAGTACATGTTAGGACGTGCACTCACATGAAATTCTCACCTCTCGTCTAACTGTGCACTCCTAACGTAAGTACCCATCTAAAATGACACAAACCACTAGCTAAGTGACATCATATCTAGCTAGACTGCCATAGGTTCTACCCTTATTACTCGGTTCCCATTAACATTATAACGATCTCAATTAAATAGGGCTTAACGTAACTTCAGATTCTCATACAAAAGTAATACAACTCGTCATAGATTATCTCGCTATGTTATTCCATAGTTACACACAATACCATATGAAAGTTCCAGTTTATTAAGCGTATATTTTCCACAACATAAATATACAATATAATCACCCCGAGACTAAGCTGCGGTGCACACATACACTGCTATCCATCCCGGTACATCACATACATAAAGATTACATATTCCGAATCTCTCAGGAATAGTTCACAGATAACAACATCACAAATAATGGAGGCGAACACAGTCACATCACATGGGTCACGCACATACCTACGTTCACACGATCAGCGGACTTATTAACATCCCAATAAGTCTTTCTCTGACCTATGTTCATCAAGGTAACCAGTCTAAATCCGGGCAACACAAGGATTAGAGGGCCCTAAGCGAACGCAAACCTCCCGTGATAGCAAGTATGGTAGGTATGTCATACACACAGTTCATATACCAATACTAAGTAAGCACACATCTTAGTAATTACCGTAGTCAATTGTAGTACATATCGCATTCTCGTACCAACTTAATATATATACAACTTGTGAAAATCCCGGTCCATAATTATACGCGCCATAATTTATTCTCACGTCGTAGTAGGCACTCATGTCTCAACTCAAATGTCTAAATGATTTGAACCACACTTGTATAATTTACTCCTCAATATAACCTAAATGTCGTAAGTATACTAATACACTATCAAAGGAATGTTATCTCTATCCTCGAACAAGTTTACGGGACTCCCAAAATCAAAACAGGCCAAAAATGCCTAAACTGCCAGCTCGTTAGAAGTCTCGTTCGAACGAGGCTGTTCGAACGAGATTCCAGTTCGTTCGAACGAACTGTACCTTCTAACGAGACCTCGTTCGAATGAAGTTCCCTTTCGTTAGAAGCGACTGGTCAACTCGTTAGAAGCTCGTTCAAACGAGATTGTTCGAACGACCTGGGGAGGTCTTCTAACGAGGGACCAGTTTCGGCCCAGATTTTTCCCAATCTCGTTTTTCATCCATTTCATCACCTCAAACCTCTTCCAAAGTTCATCCCAACAATGTTTTAGGGTCTCTAATTCATCCTAAACATATTCAAAACACCTCCTAACATGTTTTAAGGAATTAATTCGTCCAAAACATCATTAAATCACCTGTCTCTAAATTTTCCCCCCAATTTTCATGAACATGAACCCTAGATTTTTATCATCATCAATTCCCAGAATTTAATCCGTTTTTACATCGCATAAATTAGTAATTTCTGAATTCAATCTTCCAATAACGTTTCTACATGCAAACCTATACCCAAAATTAAACTAATAACTTCAAATTTCATGGGTTTTCCTTTATCTTTCAAACAAGTAGGATTATTAAGATTTCTAACATGGAAGAAACATTTACTGCATAAAAAAATGTAATTTAAATCACTTGCCTTGATTAAATCTCAGATTTTGATGACGATGATGAAGCTATCTCCCTCTCTTTCTGCAGAATTTCCTTTCTATCTCTCTCTCTCCAAGCTTTCTTCTCCAATGGCTATGGTGGCTAGGGTTTGCTTTGGGAAGATATTAGAAAACCTAATTCTAATAACCTAAGTAGCTTGTTGGGTTAATATGGGTTGATTAGTGGCTTAGTGGGTCAAACCCACATCAGATTTACTTCTCTAATTTTCGTCATTTTTAATTCCTAAAAATACGAAATTACCAAAATACCCTTTTTATTGCCGGTATGGACAAAAAATACCCCGGGACCCAAACTACACCCCCGGCTAGTGTTTTCTGACTATCTCGACCCTTCCGGACGCGTTGGCGCACTCGAAACGACCATACGGTTAATAGAATTTAAATTCACTTTTATACATAAAATAATTATATCCTGACGCGACTGTCACACGCGTCCCAATAAAATGACCAAATTGTTGTATATAAATCTCACGACAAATTTCATAATTCAATATTGGTGGCTAGGGTTTGCTTTAGGAAGATATTAGAAAACCTAATTCTAATAACCTACGTAGCTTGTTGGGTCAATATGGGTTGGTTAGTGGCTTAGTGGGTCAAACCCACATCAGATTTACTTCTCTAATTTTCGTCATTTTTAATTCCTAAAAATACGAAATTACCAAAATACCCTTTTTATTGCCGGTATGGACTAAAAATACTCCGGGACCCAAACTACACCCCCGGCTAGTGTTTTCTGACTATCTCGACCCTTCCGGACGCGTTGGTGCACCCAAAACGACCATACGGTTAATAGAATTTAAATTCACTTTTATACATAAAATAATTATATCCTGACGCGACTGTCATACGCGTCCCAATAAAATGACCAAATTGCCGTATATAAATCTCACGAAAAATTTCATAATTCAATATTCATATATCATCATATATACTCAGTATAGTCAAATACCAACTCACCTCTCGCTAGTATTTTATCCGGATTAATTCCCAATTAATTCACATTTAATTAATTATTCAAAAAACAAATATAGCCAAAAATACGGGGTATTATATACTTTCCCCCTAATAACTGAATTTCATCCCAAAATTTGGAACTAGAAAGTACCTGGTATGAACAACTCTGGATAACGTTCACGCATCTCATCCTCGCGCTCCCATGTGGACTCCTCGACATTATGATGTCGCCACTGAACACGCACTAACGGAACTATCTTGGACCGGAGTTTCCGCTCACTTCGGTCTAGAATAGCAATCGGCCCATCCTCGTAGGAGCTATTCGGCTGGAGATCGATGTCCTCCACAGCAATGTGAGAATGAGCCAAATTATCTCTAAGGTATTTCCTTAGCGAGGAAATATGGAACACATCGTGAATCCGATGCAAATGCTCCGGTAACCCAAGTCTATATGCAACCGGTCCGATCCGATCAATAATAGGAAACGGCGCCACATACCTCGGTGCCAAATTCCCCTTCTTCCCGAAACGCATAATCCCCTTCATAGGAGATACCATGAGTAAGACCTGGTCCCTCACTTGGAACTCCCTGAAAAATCTCTTCGCATCAGCGTAACTCTTCTGTCGATCTTGAGCTACCCGAATGCGACTCCGAATCAACTCAATCCTTGCCAAAGTATCCTGAATCACTTCCGGCCCAAGTAGTTTGTTGTCCCCCACCTCCAACCAACATGCCGGGGAACGACAAGGCCTACCGTACAATGCTTCAAACGGAGCCATGCCAATAGTGAACTGATAGGAGTTGTTGTAAGCAAACTCCACCAGTGGTAGGTACTGCTCCCATCCACCCCCAAAGTCAATAATGCACATGCGTAGAATGTCTTCCAACATCTGATTTGTGCACTCTGTCTGCCCATCGGTCTGCGGATGATAGGCCGTACTCAACCGCAATTCCGTGCCCATGGCCTCCTTGAAACTCTCCCAAAACCTGGAAACAAATATCTTGTCTCTGTCAGACATGATATTTAGGGGCACACCGTGAAGTCTCACAACCTCTGAAATGAAGAGCTGGGCATACTGTCCCGTAGTGTAGTCAGTCCTTACGGGTAAAAAGTGAGCGACTTTGGACAACCTGTCCACAATTACCCAAACGGAGTCTTGACCCCTCTGCGACGTAGGCAACCCCGTGATAAAGTCCATGGATATGCTCTCCCACATCCACACCGGGACCTCCAATGGCTGTAGCAGTCCTGCCGGTTTTTGATGATCCACTTTTACAAGCTGACAAGTGGCGCATTTCGAAACAAACTCAGCGATATCTCTCTTCATAGCACTCCACCAATACTGGCGTCTCATGTCTTGGTACATTTTGTCCCCTCCGGGATGTACCGCGAACCGTGAGCCGTGCGACTCTGCCATCACCTCGTGTCGCAATTCCTCCCCTTCCGGAACTACCAATCTCCCATTGAAGCGTAATCCCTCGTCTGAGCTAACGATATAGGAATCAGCTCCCTCTGCTAGTAATCGAACTATCTGTTCCTGACAGAACGAGTCAGTAGCCTGTGCCTGTAATACCTTCGTGACAATCTACGGTGTAACGGTCAGCACAGACATAAAAGATCGGGCCACCGCATCCTGGTGTCCCAATTCCTTCCACTTTGCCTTCCACACCTCTGCCACCTCATCTGCTGGCCTACGGCTCAACGCATCTGCTACCACGTTAGCCTTCCCTGGGTGATACTGGATATCGAACTGGTAGTTTTTCACAAACTCAAGCCACCTACGCTGCCGCATATTCAACTCCTTCTGCGTGAACAGGTACTGTAGGGACTTGTGGTCCGTGAACAGTTGGAACTTCTCCCCCAAAAGATAGTGCCTCCAAATCTGTAAGACAAATACCACTGCTGCCAACTCCAAATCATGCGTGGGGTAATTCTTCTCGTGAGGCTTAAGCTTACGGGAAGCATAAGCTATGGCCTGTCTTTCCTGCTGTAATACACCTTCAAGCCCTTGCAAAGACGCATCGGTGTAAACCAAATACTCAACTCCCGGTCTCGGCAATGCTAACACAGGTGCTAAGGTCAATTTATCCTTCAATTCATCGAATGCCAACTGACAGGCATCACTCCAAATGAATGGCACACCCTTACGAGTCATATGTGTCAAAGGACCTGCTATCTTTGAGAAACCCCGAATAAACCTCTTGTAGTATCCTTCTAGGCCCAAGAAACTACGAATCTCCGTCGGTGTCGTGGGCTGTCCCCACTCCCTCACCGCGGATACCTTCCCCGGATCAATAGATATTCCCCGGTCGGAAATAATATGTCCCAAAAACTGTACCTCCTTCAGCCAAAACCCGCATTTCTCATATTTTGCATACAACTCGTTCTGACGAAGTGTCTGCAAAACTTGCCTCAAATGCTCGGCGTGCTCCTCCTCTGTCTGGGAGTAAACCAGAATATCATCGATGAAGACAATGACAAACTGATCTAAGAAATCCCTGAACACTCTGTTCATTAAGTCCATAAACACTGTTGGAGCATTAGTCAAACCGAAAGGCATAACTCGAAACTCGTAAGAACCATATCTCGACAAGAACACAGTCTTTGAGACATCCTCCTCCCGGATACGCAACTGATGGTATCCCGATCTCAAATCAATCTTCCAGAAGAAAGAAGCTCCTCTCAACTGGTCGAATAAGTCATCGATTCGAGGTAACGGATATTTATTCTGTATCGTGACCTTATTCAACTCTCGGTAGTCCACACATAATCTCAGTGAACCATCTCTCTTCTTCACGAACAACATAGGGGCACCCCACGGTGAAGTACTCCTCCGTATAAACCCCTGACCCAACAATTGTTCAATCTGATCCCGTAACTCCCTCATCTCAGCTGGAGCCATACGGTACGGTGCACGTCCTATAGGTCTCGTACCTGGTAGTAAATCTATAACAAAGTCTATCTCTCGACTGGGGGGTAGGCCTGGTATCTCCTGAAACACATCCGAATACTCCAAGACAACTGGGATAGAATCTAAAGGAATCACAACCTCCTTAGAGGTATCCTCCTCTATGTAATACAGATGAGCGGTCGATCCTCCCTCTGGGCGAGGCATCGCCACTACGAACATCTCTTGCCCCGAAATGGAAAAAATAATGCTCCCGCTGAAGCAATCAATCATGGCCCTATAAGCTACGAGCCAATCCATACCGATAATCACATCGTGAACATACATATCTAATAACAACATGTCTGCAGGTAATACAAAACCACATATCTCGACCCCCACTCCCCGGAATATAAAGAATATAAGTGACCCACTCCCCAATGGTGAGTCGACACACGTCACTGTGCTCTCTGCCGTAGCTAACAATCCTAAGGCTTTCGCGAAATGTGTAGCTATAAAACAATGTGTGGCCCCCGTATCAAATAATACCCGACCCATAGTGACATGGATAGGAAACGTACCCTCAATCGCGGGCGGTGCCTGTGGAGCTTCTGCCTGGTGGACGTTGTAGACACGTTCATACTGTAGCTGCCCCTGCTGAACTGGGACTGCTGGAATGGGTGGCAATGATGCCATCTGTGGCAGTGCGGGGAGAGCGGCGGGAAACATAGGCCTCTACGACTCCTGGCGAGCACCCTGCTGCTGCTGCTGTGGGGCCCTGCCCCTATCAGGAAAATCCTGTCGCTTATGGCCAGTCTTGCCACAAACAAAACACTTCCCTGGGAAGTTCCCTCCTCTCTGCCCCTGCGGTCCCCAGCCCTGGTGGCCGTTACCGTTCCTCCCTTGGCCCTGCTGGCCCTGCTGAAACTGCTGCCCATTCAGCCCCTGTTAGCCCTGATGGCCGTTTGGACCCTAATGGCTCCGACGGAAATCTCCATGTCCCTGTCTGTAGTTCCCTGATCGGAACCTCTTCTGATCCCCCTGCTGGGAACCCTGCTCACCCTGTCTCTGCCCCTGAACAGATTGTGCCCCACCGGCACCATGTCCTCCTGTCCTGCCCTGATGGCTAGACTCTCCCGACCTCTTGCCCTCAGCCATATGAAAGCGGTGGTACTAGCAGTGTATCAAAGCAGCCTTAACCACATCAGAATACATGGCCAATGAAATATTCCCTAATAGATGCTGACGGATCCTCCATGTCAACCCGTCTGTGAATTTCTCAATCTTCTTCTTCTCGGTTGGTATCTCATCCGGAACGATATTCAATAGATTTGTGAACTCGGCCTCATACTCGGCCACGGTCTTACCCTCCTGCTTCAGGCTCATCAATTTCCTCCTCATTTCCGTGTGACCAGCTGATGGAAAGTACTTGCGGTCAAACCGCACCCAGAAGTCCTGAATAGTGAGAGTATCCCTCTCCTCCACGGTGGTAATAGACTCCCACCACTGCAGTGCAGATCCAACTAGCTTGAAAGTAGCTAGCACCTGCTTCTGAACATCCGTGCACTCATGCATCCTCAAGTGCCTCCGCATATCCTTCCTCCACTGGCTCGAGACTACCACATCTGAGCTACCTGCAAACTCTGGCGGATGCGCTTTCTGAAAAGCGTCACGTACACGTTCCCAAGGAGACGGGAATGCATTTGCCTGTACTGGCGCGGCAACCGGCGCCTGAGGTGGTGCCTGCTGGACTACGGCAATTGCGGCATTTACTGCTTGGGCTACAATATCTGCAACCTCAGCGGCGTTCACCATGCCCTGAACTGGAGCGGGCTGGGGTTCGGGCGTTGCATCCCTGGTAACTCGTCGTGCATGTCGTGGAGGCATCTGAAATAAGAATGAAGTTTATAAGTTCGCAGTTTATAAACTTAAAATAGATGAAGAACGAAGCATACACAAAAGAGTACAAAAATCCTAAAATATAGGGCTCTATATCAAGGAAAACTTAGCGGAAACATAATAGCCGTAGAGATCCTAAAGGACACTGGAACCTGATGCTCTGATACCACCTGTGACACCCCGACTAATTAAATACCGGGTATCTCCTCCTTTATTTAATTAATTCAAAATGTCAAGTTGGTCCAGTTAATAGAATCACTGTCGAAAACATTTTATTATTACTAACCACCTAGTATTTAAAAAGTAAGTTGCCAAATTTTAATTCAAGTCTGATTAACATGCAACAAGTGTAATGAAGAATAATAACACCATTCACCATACTGAAGTAAAGAGAATAACCATCACATAATGTAAATAAAGTCTGGAGGAAACTCCTCACTACAAATCCCACAACTGAAATAAGTAATTAAATGCTGAATCAATACATGCCAAAGTCTGAAAACTGAAATGGAAAAGTAACTCTAATGGAACTGGGCAACATGCCCTAAAACTGAAGAATACTGAATACGGAATCCAAATGATAGGAGCGTCTAAAATCAAATCCCTGTAGCTTCCACAAACAGCTACAGGTCGCCACCTGAATGAGTATCCTATGCATGGTGTCCTTGTGGCTGGGCACCTAAAATGGTTTTACAAAAAAATAGATTTGAAAGCAAACGGGTCAGAGCCCGAATGTGGAGATATTTTAAAAACCTGCAAGTGCTTTAAAAACATTTAAAACATTAAATGCAAAGTACATGTTAGGACGTGAACTCACATGAAATTCTCACCTCTCGTCTAACTGTGCACTCCTAACGTAAGTACCCATCTAAAATGACACAAACCACTAGCTAAGTGACATCATATCTAGCTAGACTGCCATAGGTTCTACCCTTATTACTCGGTTCCCATTAACATTATAACGATCTCAATTAAATAGGGCTTAACGTAACTTCAAATTCTCATACAAAAGTAATACAACTCGTTATAGATTATCTCACTATGTTATTCCATAGTTACACACAATACCATATGAAAGTTCCAGTTTATTAAGCGTATATTTTCCACAACATAAATATACAATATAAGCACCCCGAGATTAAGCTGTGGTACACACAAACTCTGCTATCCATCCCGGTACATCACGTACATAAGGATTACATATTCCGAATCTCTCAGGAATAGTTCATAGATAACAACATCACAAATAATGGAGGCGAACACAGTCACATCACATGGGTCACGCACATACCTACGTTCCCACGATCAGCGGACTTATTAACATCCCAATAAGTCTTTCTCTGACCTATGTTCATCAAGGTAACCAGTCTAAATCCGGGCAACACAAGGATTAGAGGGCCCTAAGCGAACGCAAACCTCCCGTGATAGCAAGTATGGTAGGTATGTCATACACACAGTTCATATACCAATACTAAGTAAGCACACATCTTAGTAATTACCGTAGTCAATTGTAGTACATATCTCATTCTCGTACCAACTTAATATATATACAACTTATGAAAATCCCAGTCCATAATTATACGCGCCATAATTTATTCTCACGTCGTAGTAGGCACTCATGTCTCAACTCAAATGTCTAAATGATTTGAACCACACTTGTATAATTTACTCCTCAATATAACCTAAATGTCCCAAGTATAATAATACACTATCAAAGGAATGTTATCTCTATCCTCGAACAAGTTTACGGGACTCCCAAAATCAAAACAGGCCAAAAAGGACTAAACTGCCAGCTCGTTAGAAGTCTCGTTCGAACGAGGCTGTTCGAACGAGATTCCAGTTCGTTCGAACGAAGTGTACCTTCTAATGAGACCTCGTTCGAACGAAGTATCGAACAAAGTTCCCTTTCGTTAGAAGCGACTGGTCAGCTCGTTAGAAGCTCGTTCGAACGACCTGGGGAGGTCTTCTAACGAGGGACCAGTTTCGGCCCAGATTTTTCCCAATCTCGTTTTTCATCCATTTCATCACCTCAAACCTCTTCAAAAGTTCATCCCAACAACGTTTTAGGGTCTCTAATTCATCCTAAACATATTCAAAACACCTCCTAACATGTTTTAAGGAATTAATTCGTCCAAAATATCATTAAATCACATGTCTCTAAATTTTCCCCCCAATTTTCAAGAACATGAACCCTAGATTTTTATCATCATCAATTCCTAGAATTTAATCCGTTTTTACATCACATAAATTAGTAATTTCTGAATTCAATCTTCCAATAACGTTTCTACATGCAAACCTATACCCAAAATTAAACTAATAACTTCAAATTTCATGGGTTATTAAGATTTCTAACACGGAAGAAACATTTACTGCATAAAAAATGTAATTTAAATTACTTGCCTTGATTAAATCTTAGATTTTGATGACGATGATGAAGCTCTCTCCCTCTCTTTCTGCATAATTTCCTTTCTATCTCTCTCTCTCCAAGCTTTCTTCTCCAATGGCTATGGTGGCTAGGGTTTGCTTTGGGAAGATATTAGAAAACCTAATTCTAATAACCTACGTATCTTGTTGGGTTAATATGGGTTGGTTAGTGGCTTAGTGGGTCAAACCTAAATCAGATTTACTTCTCTAATTTTCGTCATTTTTAATTCCTAAAAATACGAAATTACCAAAATACCCTTTTTATTGCCGGTATGGACAAAAAATACCCCGGGACCCAAACTACACCCCCGGCTAGTGTTTTCTGACTATCTCGACCCTTCCGGACGCGTTGGCGCACTCGAAATGACCATACGATTAATAGAATTTAAATTCACATTTATACATAAAATAATTATATCCTGACGCGACTGTCACACGCGTCCTAATAAAATGACAAAATTGCCGTATATAAATCTCACGACAAATTTCATAATTCAATATTGGTGGCTAGGGTTTGCTTTGGGAAGATATTAGAAAACCTAATTCTAATAACCTACGTAGCTTGTTGGGTTAATATGGGTTGGTTAGTGGCTTAGTGGGTCAAACCCACATCAGATTTACTTCTCTAATTTTCGTCATTTTTAATTCCTAAAAATACGAAATTACCAAAATACCCTTTTTATTGCCGCTATGGACTAAAAATACCCCGGGACCCAAACTACACCCCCGACTAGTGTTTTCTGACTATCTCGACCCTTCCGGACGCATTGGCGCACTCGAAACGACAATACGGTTAATAGAATTTAAATTCACTTTTATACATAAAATAATTATATCCTGACGCGACTGTCACATGCGTCCCAATCAAATGACCAAATTACCGTATATAAATCTCAAGACAAATTTCATAATTCAATATTCATATATCATCATATATACTCAGTATAGTCAAATACCAACTCACCTCTCGCTAGTATTTTATCCGGATTAATTCCCAATTAATTCACATTTAATTAATTAATCCAAATATAAATATAGCCAAAAATACAGGGTATTACATTAGCATGTTATCTCAGTTAATCCGTGTGAGTCTAGAGTGAGATAATAAGATTGCGTGGTTGTGGGATCCATTTATCACCGTTAGATTTAAATATAAACGGTCATATTAATCCTAACCGTTCATTTGTTTCGATCATCCAGAATATTCCTCGTCTAGCATAAATAGAATCGATAGCTGCAACATTTGAGAACTTTTGAGAGTTCGTCCATTTAAGAGGAAAAATAGAGAGAAGATAGAGTAAACAGAGAAAATATAAAGGTTAGATAGGAAGCGAGTGAGAAAACCAAAGATTATAGATAGAAAATTATTAGGTTTTCTCCCAAGCACCAAGCACCAACACCAAAACTTTCGTAGTTTAATCAGATCAGAAAACCATCTTTGAGTGTTTGTTTCATTAGGTTTTCTTGAGGGTTTTGTATTTGAAAAGTTTGAAGAAAACTCTTCACACTTTATCTCTCTTAAGAACCCTAATTTCGTTGTAGATATCATATTTCTTACTAGAAATTCTCAGAAATATGTTAAGATATAGTTTCACATATATATAAGGTTTACATACCTTCTTTAGTTTGGATGTGGTTCTATATTTTTATATTTTTAAAGAGACATTATCTGTTTTCATTTTTCATGAAAAAAAGACTTCAAATCGGTCCATATTTTGAGATCTGAAATATTTGTTTCTTAAACTAAGTTTTACAGTTTCTGAAACCAGTTTTGTGTATAAATAAAGTTTTCGAAACTTTAGATCTATTTTTTAAAGATTTACTTCAGATTTGAAATATTTTGTGAAATAGGATGTTTTATTTTCTTGCGAAGTGAAACTCTACGTCTCATATAGAAATTTGTGATTTTTAGGTCTGTCTGTATAAATATTTTTAGAGAAGTGAGTATCATATTACATTTGTCTACACTTCTTAGTCACATACACTCTCACACAAACACCAAGTAAAAGTGTTGTTCCTTAGAGATATTTTGTGTTGATTGAGTCCATCAAAGAAAGGAGTAAGGAGTCAAAACAAAGAAACAATCAGGGATATCAAAGCCAGAATCAGAATACGGTGGAGAACGTATTTTCTCATTTAGTTATATTTTTGTTCGTTATCATAGGATCTTGTATTATATCTTTATGTTCTTGTAACTCCTATATAATTGTTCATAATATATGTTTTTGGTTATGGCATAGACGTCACCGTGGATTTTTCCTCAAATTGAGGTTTTACCACACTAAAAATTACCGTGTCAACTTGTTGATTTAGTTCTTAATTTCTTGCATGGTTTGGTTTCAATACAAAGAACTAGTGTAGGTTTTTTATTTAAAACCTAAGGTAATCAGGCTACCTAGTCTAACATCCAACTAAATCAGTTTCATACACATCTCATTTTTTATGATTTCAAATAGGAGTTTCCTAAAAGAGTTTGTGTTCAGAGTTTGCTTAACCTTTTAACTTTGTGTTAAAAACCATAGTAATTATTTTATCAAATGGTATCATAACGGGTTTATCAAAATATTTTTCATCCTAAAACTCCAAAAGCTTCTTTCTGAAATCTTTTTCTAAAAAATTTAATGAGAGATTTGAGAAGCTAGGTAACCTTTCCCATCCCCTCCTCTTTGATGGACACAATTTTCACTGCTAGAAATAAAGGATGATTGCATTCATCCAAGGGACTTTGGGTGATGACGAGTGGGACGTGATTGAAAATGGATATCAACACCAAACTATGCATTTGTCTGAAACCAACACTTAAAGAGTTAAGAAAAATCTCAGTGAGTTTACCAAATAAGAGAAAAGATGTAACTTCACATTAATAAGGGAAATAATTTCATTTTTATGTCCATAAGTGAGCATGAATTTCAACATATATCTTGTTGCTCTGCTTCTAAGGAAGCCTGGGAGACACTCGTCACTGCCCATGAAGGTGATGGAGATGTTAAGGCTGGTAAAACTCAGATATTAGACTAATAATACAATACTCTTATTATGGATGAAAATGAGTGATTTGATGATTTTTATATAAAATTAACTGATATTGTCACAAAGTTGCATGCAAATAGAATAATTTAGGATAGAAAGGAAATTTCAATTAAAATCCAATTATCATTGCCTGCTAAATTTGATGATAAACATTATGCCATAAAAGAGATGGATGACCCAAACCTAACTACATAATTACTAAGTAGTAAATTAAGAACAGTCGAGTTAGAGTTTTAATATAAAAAGAAAATGACTACCCAAAACAAAAGATCCTCTGGATCTAATGTTGTCTTTTCATCCCAACTGTCAGTCCCTAAAATGAACCCATTGGAAGTAAAATGGATTCTTAAGACAAATTTAGTCTAGGTTTTGGTGAAAACTTTTCTACTCGCAAAACAACTGTCTCCCCTGAAAATGTTATTATTTTAAAAGAAGGCCAGAGTGTTGAAAAACATCAGAAAGGAAGTTTTCCAATTAATGTCTCTAAAGAAATGCATACTAAGTGTAACCAATGGTCAAAACCTAATGAAAAATTTAAGTGTGTCTATCCTCCTGCAAGAAACCTCAGACAAAACACTAGGACTTTTGGTAATTGGACTAGTGTGTCTTACAAGGACAAACCTATCTTCAAAGACATAAGTGATAGAGTCAAGCCTACTTTGTATCAGTATTGCACCTATTGCGATGTCAATAGGCACTCCATTACTGAGTCTTTTCAAAAAAGTTTGTGTGCACCTAACTATCTAAACATTAACTATTCGAGAGAGAGTAGGAATACGTATATTCGTCCAAAGCAAATCAAATATAACTCTAATAATAAGGAAAAGGGAAGACCTAAAACTAAGAAAAACCATTTAGAAAGACCTGTCAGGCCTTTTCTAAATCAAAGGTTAATAATTTTTTTAAAACCAAGCCTATTTTGATTAGAAAAGACAACCTATTACCCCAGCTCAAGTGCAATATGGTGTGTGACACCCTCCCTAATTAAATATCAGTCCTTTATTAAATTAATGTAGAATATCAATTTGGTTCAGAATATGCATTACTGTCGAAAACTATGTTATTAATACTAACCACCTAATATTTAAAAAAGTTTATGTGAAAATTTATCTTCTAATTAACATAAAACCAAATCAACCAATTATTAAACATACACCAATCAAACTAATATCGTAGGAAATAAAGTGTCTGAAATAATAAATGTGACTGGAGTAAACACTTCCAACCCAAAATACCCAATACAATAATTCAACAAAATAAACCAACCACTAAAAGGAGTAAATAAATAAATACACAATCTCTGACTATCTGAATAAGTAAAAGAGGCGCCATGCCCTAACTGGAGCAAATAACTTAAGATGAAGAAACGAAAATCATTAAGGCATCTACTACCAACTCTTGTAATATCCACAGCAGTAACAGCTCATCAAATGAATATAACTCCTATGATTGGTGTCCATCTGGCTGGGCACCTTAAATAATTAGACAAAAGAAAAGATATTGGAAATAAATGGGTCAGAGCCCGAGTTGAAAACATTTTAAAAGTCAGCTAGTGCTTAAATGGAAACAATAGCACATATGGTGTACATGTTAGATTTTCGTACTCTCACTTGAGATACTCACCTCTCATCTAATGTGCACACCTAACGCGTATATTTAACCCATCCTAGTCATGCTACCCCGCCTATATAGCCTGCAAATGACTATTATCACACCAATAATCTCATGTGTTTACCCATGTCACTCATATCCAGTAATATCACATGTTTAATTATAGTTATTCACTTACACAACTGTTATTCTCATTATTATTCTTTTTCTTAATAAGAATATTTTTAAGTATCGTTATTCCCATATCTATTAAACACACACAATATAATAAGTAACATGTATACATATATTTATCTCTCTCTATATATATACAATTTCAGCACCCCTGGGTTTAGGCCCCCTTGGTGCAAGGCATACTCTGCTATCATGTCTCGGTGCATAGCTCATTGCATGAAGGACTATAGGTTCAATCTCTTGCAAACCATAAAAAACAAACTCACATATTGGAGGCAAACATAGTTTCAAGCCCATGGGTTATGCACATACCTATGCAGCCATATGACCATCAACACTATCGTTCTCATTGATAGCTCGTACCTAGATTCTATGTTCTAGTGATACGAATCAAAATACCATCGAAGGCTCCTCAATATATGATCGTCCATAACGCGCAACCTCCACCCGATAGCAAGCAGTGTAGGTATTTTATACACACAATAATTCAATCAATAGATATATACATAATAATAATCAATAGGTATTCGCACAACTTAAGTACCCAAATGTATACATAGTATTATTATCTCTAATACTCGCGTTACTCTACCCGTATGATTAATCTCTCTATCGTATATATTCCATAAGGACCTCTTATTCTAACATATTCCCTTAGTGGTTAAACAATCATCTCGCACTACACCAAAAATGCTAATCTGGCACGCTGTGGCAAGGAGATTCTGGCACGATTTTAAGCCATGCCAGAATTTGGCACGGTTTTAGCATAAACTGGCACGATTTAAATGAGTGCCAAATTCTGGCACGGTGTAAAACCATGCCAAATATGGGTACAATTCATTAAAAAGAATATCCTAAAATTTCAATCGGGGACCAAAACTTTCAAGGTGGGACATCAATCTGATCTCTTCTCTCTTCTCTCTTCTCTCTAAGTCTCTCTCTCTCTCTCTCTCTCTCACTCTCTCGCTCCATGCTACCAGGCAACCTGCCGCCTACCCGCCGCCTCCATCATCCACACTACCCGCCGCCTACCCTTAGCCTCCATCATCGCGGCCACTCATCCTCTGCATTGTTTACTTCGTCTACTACCAGGCGACCCCATCATCTACTTCGTCCACGAACTGCCATCATCCTCTTCTTCTTGCTCAGTTAGGTCAGACCAACCTCCGAAGGTTTGGTTGAATATTTGGTTTGGTCATCTCCAAAAGCTTCGACAATTTGGTTTGGTCATCAACATAGGTAATTTGTGCATTCCATCTAATAAGAAATTTGAGATTGAAGATTTAGTCAATCTGCTTGAGTTTCACGATCCAACTTCAGATCCAGCTCTACATCCAGACATGGTTCAATAATTTTTCTTGTTTGATTTCATGAATATTAGTTGAAATTTAGTTTACCTATTATTTTTTTTATTGATAGTATAATTTTTTGTAGAGAATAATAAGTGGTTTCCAAGGATGTGTTTATCACATTGTTGTTGGTAGATTTCATGGAGGTAATGCCTTCGTTGGAGGTAATGCCTTGCTTAGTAATGCTAAGAGCCTTGCATAAGATCAACACTAATCCCTTAATTACTAGCATGAAGTGTTGAATAAAATCAGTATTTCTAGAACATGAGTAGTAGTCATAGCTGTTTTACGATTGTTGAAATTTTTTGAGAGTATGGCGATAATTTGCAAAAATAGCACTTAAACTTGAAAACAGGCTTTTAAAGGGTGAAAACCCAAACCATCCCCCAAATGACATCGTAACAGGCACGAACACCTCACACGGGACCATTGTAACTTGTAGGAACAGACCTCATAGTCCCGGGTCTCTCGGTTAGAGAGTATGACGATAATTTGCAAAAATCACACTTAGACTTGAAATAGCTCGTTAAAGGGTGAACACCCTAACCAACCTCAAACGACCCAGTTGGAGGCACAAACACCTCGTACGGGACCAATGTAACTTATAGGAACTGACCGCGTAGTCTCAGATCTCTCGATTTGAGAATATGATGACAATTTACAAAAATCAAACTTAGAGTTGAAAACAAGTCGTTAGAGGGTGAAAACCCAAACCAGTGCCCAAACGACCCCGTAGGAGGCACGAACACCTCGCTCGGGACCAATGTCACTTGTAGGAACTGACCGCGTAGTTCCGGGTCTTTCAGTTTGAGAGTATGACGATAATTTGAAAAAATAACGCTTAGACTTGAAAATAGGCCGTTAAAGGGTGAAAACCCAAACTATCCCCCAAACGACCCCATAGGAGGCACGAACACCTCGCACGGGACCATTGTAACTTGTACGAACTGACCGTGTAGTCCCGGGCATCCCTATTAGAGAGTATTATTATAATTTGTAAAAATCACACTTAGACATGGAAATAGTCCGTTAATGGGTGAAAACTGAAACCAACCCCCCGTAGGAGGCACGAAAACCTCGCACGGGACCAATGTAACTTGTAGGAACTGACTGCGTAGTCCCGGGTCTCCAGGTTTGAGAGTATGATGATAATTTGCAAAAACTACACTTAGACTTGAAAACAGGCCGTTAAAGGGTGAAAACCCAAACTAGCACCCAAACGACCCCGTGGGAGGCATGAACACCTTGTACGGGACCCATGTAACTTGTAGGAACTGACCGCGTAGTCCCGGGTCTGCCAGTTTGAGAGTATGATGATAATTTACAAAAAATCACACTTAGACTTGAAAACTGGTCGTTAAAGGGTGAAAACCCAAACTAGCCCAAAAACGACCCCGTATGAGGCACGAACACCTCGCACGGGACAAATGTAACTTGTAAGAACTGACCGCGTAGTCCCAGGTCTCCCAGTTTGAGAGTATGATGATAATTTTCAAAAATCACACTTGAACTTGAAAACAGGTCGTTAAAGGGTGAAAACCCAAACCAGCCCCCAAACGACCCCGTACGAGGAACAAACACCTCGCACCGGACGAGTGTAACTTGTAGGAATAAATCGCGTAGTCTCGGGTCTCCCGGTTTGAGAGTATGACGATAATTTATGAAAATCACACTTTCTTGAGAATAGGCCATTAAAGGGTGAAAACTCAAAATAGCCCCCATACGACGCCGTAGGAGGCACGAATACCTCACACGGGACCAATGTAACTTGTAGGAACTGACCGCGCAGTCACGGGTCTCCCGATTTGAGAGTACAATGATAATTTGGAAAAATCACACTTAGACTTGAAAACAGGCCGTTAATGGGTGATAACCCAAACCAGCCCCCAAACTACCCTATAGGAGGCACGAACATCTCGCAGGGGACTAATGTAAGTTGTAGGAATTGACTGTGAAGTCCCGGGTCTCCCAGTTTAAGAGTATGATGATAATTTACAAAAATCACACTTAGACTTGAGAACTGGCCGTCAAAGGGTGAAAACCCAAACTAGTTGCCAAACGACCCCGTAGGAGGCACAAACACCTCGCACGGGACCAATGTAACTTGTAGGAACTGACTGCGTAGTCCCGGGTCTCCCAATTTGAGAGTATGATGATAATTTGTAAAAATCACACTTAACTTGAAAATAGGCCGTCAAAGGGTGAAAACCCAAACCACCACCGTAGGAGGCACGAACACCTCGCACGGGACTAATGTAACTTGTAGGAACTGACCACGTAGTCCGGGTCTCCCGATTAGAGAGTATGATGATAATTTGCAAAAATCATACTTAGACTTGAAAACATGCCGTTAAAGGGTGAAAACCCAAACCAACCGCCAAACGACCCCGTAGGAGGCACGAACACCTAGCACGGGACCAATATAACTTGTAGGAACTGACCGCGTAGTCTCGGGTCTCCCGATAAGAGAGTATGATGATAATTTGCAAAAATCACACTTAGAGTTGAAAACAGCCGTTAAAGGGTGAAAACCCAAACTAGCCCCCAAATGACCCCTTAGGAGGCACGAACATCTCGCACGCGACCAATGTAACTTGTAGGAACTAACCGCGTAGTCTCGGGTCTCCCGGTTTGAGAGTATGACAATAATTTGTAAAAATTAAACTTAGACTTGAAAACAGGACGTTAATGGGTGAAAAGCCAAACCACATGCCAAACAACCCCGTAGGAGGTACGAACACCTCGCACGTGACCAATGAAACTTATAGGAACTGATCACGTAGTCCCGGGTCTCCCGGTTTGAGAGTATGACGATAATTTACAAAAATCACACATAGACTTGAAAATAGGCCGTTAAAGGGTTAAAACTCAAACCATACCCCAAACGACTCCGTAGGAGGCACGAACACCTCATACGGGACCAATGTAACTTATAGGAACTGACCGCGTAGTCCCGGGTCTCCCGGTTTGAGAGTATTACGATAATTAGCAAAAATCAGATTTAGAGTTGAAAACAGGTCGTTAATGGGTGAAAACCCAAACCAGCCCCCAAACGACCCCGTAGGAGGCACGAACACCTCGTACGGGACCAATATAACTTGTAGGAACTGACTGCGTAGTCCCGGGTCTCCCGGTTTGAGAGTACGACGATAATTTGTAAAAATCACACTTAAACTTGAAAATAGGCCGTCAATGGGTGAAAACCCAAACCACCCCCGTAGGAGGCACGAACACCTCGCACGGGACCAATGTAACTTGTAGGAAATGACTGCGTAGTCCCGGGTCTCCAGGTTTGAGAGTATGACGATAATTTGCAAAAACTACACTTAGACTTGAAAACAGGCCATTAAAGGGTGAAAACCCAAACTAGAACCCAAACGACCCCGTGGGAGGCATGAACACCTCGCACGGGACCAATGTAACTTGTAGGAACTGACCGCGTAGTCCCGGGTCTGCCGGTTTGAGAGTATGATGATAATTTACAAAAAATCACACTTAGGCTTGAAAACTGGTCGTTAAAGGGTGAAAATCAAAACTAGCCCACAAACGACCCCGTATGGGGCACGAACACCTCGCACGGGACCAATGTAACTTGTAAGAACTGACCGCGTAGTCCCGGGTCTCCCAGTTTGAGAGTATGATGATAATTTTCAAAAATCACACTTGAACTTGAAAACAGGTCGTTAAAGGGTGAAAACCCAAACCAGCCCCCAAACGACCCCGTACGAGGAACAAACACCTCGTACCGGACCAGTGTAACTTGTAGGAATATATCGCGTAGTCCCAGGTCTCCCGATTTGAGAGTATGACGATAATTTATGAAAATCACACTTTCTTGAGAGCAGGCCATTAAAGGGTGAAAACTCAAAATAACCCCCATACGACCCCGTAGGAGGCACGAATACCTCACACGGGACCAATGTAACTTGTAGGAACTGACCGCGCAGTCACGGGTCTCTCGATTTGAGAGTACGATGATAATTTGGAAAAATCACACTTAGACTTGATAACAGGCCGTTAATGGGTGAAAACCCAAACTACCCTATAGGAGGCACGAACATCTCGCACGGGACCAATGTAAGTTGTAGGAATTGACTGCGAAGTCCCGGGTCTCCCAGATTAAGAGTATGACGATAATTTACAAAAATCACACTTAGACTTGAAAACTGGCCGTCAAAGGGTGAAAACCCAAACTAGTCGCCAAACGACCCCGTAGGAGGCACAAACACCTCGCACGGGACCAATGTAACTTGTAGGAACTGACTGCAAAGTCCCGGGTCTCTCGGTTTGAGAGTATGACGATAATTTGTAAAAATCACAACTTGAAAATAGGCCGTCAAAGGGGAAAACCCAAACCACCACCGTAGGAGGCACGAACACCTCGCACGGGACTAATTTAACTTGTAGGAACTGACCACGTTGTCCCGGGTCTCCCGGTTAGAGAGTATGATGATAATTTGCAAAAATCATACTTAGACTTGAAAACATGCCGTTAAAGGGTGAAAACCCAAACTAGCCCCCAAACGACCCCGTAGGAGGCACGAACACCTAGCACGGGACCAATATAACTTGTAGGAACTGACCTCATAGTCTCGGGTATCCCGATATGAGAGTATGATGATAATTTGAAAAAATCACACTTAGACTTGAAAACAGCCGTTAAAGGGTGAAAACCCAAACTAGCCCCCAAACGACCCCTTAGGAGGCACGAACATCTCGCACGGGACCAATGTAACTTGTAGGAACTGATCGCGTAGTCTCGGGTCTCCCGATTTGAGAGTATGACGATAATTTGTAAAAATTAAACTTAGACTTGAAAACAGGCCGTTAATGGGTGAAAAGCCAAACCACTCGCCAAACAACCCCGTAGGAGGTACGAACACCTCGCACGTGACCAATGAAACTTGTAGGAACTGATCACGTAGTCCCGGGTCTCCCGGTTTGAGAGTATGACGATAATTTACAAAAATCACATGTAGACTTGAAAATAGGCTGTTAAAGGGTTAAAAGTCAAACCAGACCCCAAACGACTCCGTAGGAGGCACGAACACCTCATACGGGACCAATGTAACTTATAGGAACTGATCGCGCAGTCACGGGTCTCCTGATTTGAGAGTACGATGATAATTTGGAAAAATTACACTTAGACTTGAAAACAGACCGTTAATGGGTGAAAACCCAAACCAGCCCTCAAACGACCCCATAGGAGGCACGAATATCTCGCACGGGACCAATGTAAGTTGTAGGAATTGACTGTGTAGTCCCGGGTCTCCCGGTTTGAGAGTATGACGATAATTTGCAAAAATCACACTTAAACTTGAAAACAGGCCGTCAATGGGTGAAGACCCAAACCACCCCCGTAGGAGGCACGAACACCTCGCACGGGACAAATGTAACTTGTAGGAACTCACCGCGTAGTCCCGGGTCTCTCGGTTTGAGAGTATGATGATAATTTACAAAATCACACTTAGACTTGAAAACACACCGTTAAAGGTTGATAACCGAAACCATCCCCTAAACGACCCGTAGGAGGCACAAACACCTCGAACGGGACCAATGTAACCTGTAGGAACTGACCGCGTAGTTTCGGGTCTCCCGATTAGAGACTTAGACGATAATTTACAAAAATCACACTTAGACTTGATAACAGGCCGTTAAAGGGTTAAAACCCAAACCAGCCCCCAAACGACCTCGTAGGCGGCACGAACACCTCGCACGGGACCAATGTAACTTGTAGGAACTGACCGCATAGTCTCGGGTCTCACGGTTTGAGAGTATGACGATAATTTGCGAAAATCACACTTAGACTTGAAATAGGCCGTTAAAGGGTGAAAACCCAAACCGGCCCCCAAACGACCCCGTAGGAGGCACGAAGACCTCGCACGGGACCAATGTAACTTATAGGAACTGACCGCGTAGTCCCGGGTCTCCCGGTTTGAGAGTATTACGATATTTAGAAAAAATCAGATTTAGACATGAAAACAGGCCGTTAATGGGTGAAAACCCAAACCACCCGCCAAACAACCCCGTAGGAGGCACGAACACCTCGCACGTGACCAATGTAACTTATAGGGACTGACCTCATAGTTCCGGCTCTCCTGGTTTGAGAGTATGACGATAATTTGCAAAAAACACACTTAGACTTAAAAAAAGGGCGTTAAAGGGTGAAAACCCAAATTAGCCCCCAAACGACCCCGTAGGAGGCACGAACACCTCGCACGGGACCAATGTAACTTGTAGAAACCTATCGCGTAGTCCCGAGTCTCCCGATTTGAGAGTATGGCGATAATTTGGAAAAATAGCACTTAGACTTGAAAACAGACCGTTAAAGGGTGAAAACCCAAACCAGCCCCCAAACGACCTCGTAGGAGGCACGAACACCTCGCACGGGACCAATGTAACTTGTAAGAACTGATTGTGCAATCCCGGGTCTCCCGGTTTGAGAGTATGATGATAATTTGCAAAAATAGCACTTAGACTTGAAAACAGGCTATTAAAGGGTGAAAACCCAAACCATCCCCCAAACGACCCCGTTGGAGGCACGAACACCTCGCACGGGATCATTGTAACTTGTAGGAACTGACCGTGTAGTCCCGGGTCTCCCGGTTAGAGAGTATTCCGATAATTTGCAAAAATCACACTTAGACTTGAAAACAGTCCGTTAATGGGTGAAAACCCAAACCAACCCCCAAACGACCCCGTAGGAGGTACGAACACCTCGCACTGGACCAATGTAACTTGTAGGAACTGACCGCATAGTCTCGGGTCTCACGGTTTGAGAGTATGACGATAATTTGCGAAAATCACACTTAGACTTAAAATAGGCCGTTAAAGGGTGAATACCCAAACCAACCTCAAACGACCCCGTTGGAGGCACGAACACCTCGTACGGGACCAATGTAACTTGTAGAAACTGACCGCGTAGTCTCGGATCTCTCAGTTTGAGAGTATGATGGTATTTTACAAAAATCAAACTTTGAGTTAAAAACAAGTCGTTAAAGGGTGAAAACCGAAACCAGCGCCCAAACGACCCCGTAGGAGGCACGAACACCTCGTACGGGACTAATGTAACTTGTAGGAATTGACCGCGTAGTCCCGGGTCTTCCGGTTTGAGATTATGTTTCAAAAATAACACTTAGACTTGAAGACAGGCCGTTAAAGGGTGAAAACCCAAACTAGCCCCCAAACGACCACGTAGGAGGCACGAACACCTCGCACGGGTCCATTGTAACTCGTAGGAACTGACCGTGTAGTTCCGGGTCTCCCGATTAGAGAGTATGATGATAATTTGCAAAAATAACACTTAGACTTGAAAACAGTCCGTTAATGGGTAAAAACCCAAACCAACCTCCCGTAGGAGGCACAAACACCTCGCACGGGACCAATGTAACTTGTAGGAACTGATTGCGTAGTCCCGGGTCTATAGGTTTGAGAGTATGACGATAATTTGCAAAAATTACACTTAGACTTGAAAACGGGCCGTTAAAGGGTGAAAACCCAAACTAGCCCCGAAACGACCCCGTGGGAGGCATGCACACCTCGCACGGGACCAATGTAACTTGTAGGAACTGAGCGCGTAGTCCTGGGTCTGTCGGTTTGAGAGTATGACGATAATTTACAAAAATCACACTTAGACTTGAAAACTGGTCGTTAAAGGGTGAAAACCCAAACTAGCCCACAAACGACCCCGTAGGAGGCACGAAAACCTCGCACGGGACCAATGTAACTTGTAAGAACTGACCACATAGTCCCGGGTCTCCCAATTTGAGAGTATGATGATAATTTTCAAAAATCACACTTGAACTTGAAAATAGGTCGTTAAAGGGTGAAAACCCAAACCAGCCCCCCAACGACCCCGTAGGAGGAACAAACACCTCGCCCCGGACAATTGTAACTTGTAGGAACAAATCGCGTAGTCCCGGGTCTCCCGATTTGAGAGTATGAAGATAATTTTTAAGAATCACACTTTCTTGAGAACAGGCCGTTAAAGGGTGAAAACTCAAACTAGCCCCCATACGACCCCGTAGGAGGCACGAATACCTCACACGGGACCAATGTAACTTATAGGAACTGATCGCGCAGTCACGGGTCTCCTGATTTGAGAGTACGATGATAATTTGGAAAAATTACACTTAGACTTGAAAACAGGCCGTTAATGGGTGAAAACCCAAACCAGCCCCCAAACGACCCCATAGGAGGCACGAATATCTCGCACGGGACCAATGTAAGTTGTAGGAATTGACTGTGTAGTCCCGGGTCTCCCGGTTTGAGAGTATGACGATAATTTACAAAAATCACACTTATACTTGAAAAAAGGTTGTTAAAGGGTGAAAACCCAAACCAGCCGCCAAACAACCCCGTAGGAGGCACGAACACCTCGCATGGTACCAATGTAACTTGTAGGAACTGACTGCGTAGTCCCGGGTCTCCCGGTTTGAGAGTATGACGATAATTTGGAAAAATCACACTGAACTTGAAAATAGGCCGTCAAAGGGTGAAAACCCAAACCACCCCCATAGGAGGCACGAACACCTCGCACGGGAGTAATGTAACTTGTAGGAACTGACCGCGTAGTCTCGGGTCTCCCGGTTAGAGAGTATGATGATAATTTGCAAAAATCATACTTAGACTTGAAAATATGCCGTTAAAGGGTGAAAACCCAAACCAGCCCCCAAACGACCCTGTAGGAGACACGAACACCTAGCACGGGACAAATATAACTTGTAGGAATTGACCACGTGGTCTCGGGTTTCCCGATAAGAGAGTGTGATGATAATTAACAAAAATCACACATAGACTTAAAAACAGACCGTTAAAGGTTGAAAACCCAAACAACCCCCCAAACGACCCCTTAGGAGGCACGAACACCTCGCACGGGGCCAATGTAACTTGTAGGAACTGACCGTGTAGTCTCGGGTCTCCCGGTTTGAGAGTATGATGATAATTTGTAAAAATCACACTTAGACTTGAAAATAGGCCGTTAATGGGTGAAAACACAAACCACCCGCCAAACAACCCCATAGGAGGCACGAACACCTCGAGCGCGACCAATAAAACTTGTAGGAACTGATCATGTACTCCCGGGTCTCCCGGTTTGAGAGTATGACGATAATTTAAAAAAAGACACATAGACATGAAAACAGGCCGTTAAAGGGTTAAAACTCAAACCAGACCCCAAACGACTCCGTAGGAGGCACGAACACCTCGCACGGGACCAATGTAACTTATAGGAACTGACCGCGTAGTCCCGGGTCTCCCGGTTTGAGGGTATGACGATAATTAACAAAAATCACACTTAGACTTGATAACTGGCTGTTAAAGGGTGAAAAACAAAACCAGCCCCCAAGCGACCCCGTAGGAGGCACGAACACCTCGCACGGGACCAATGTCACTTATAGGAACTGACCGCGTAGTCCCGGGTCTCCCGGTTTGAGGGTATGACGATAATTAGCAAAAATCACACTTAGACTTGAAAACTGGCCGTTAATGGGTGAAAGCCCAAACCACCCGCCAAACAACCCCGTTGGAGGCACGAACACCTCGCATGTGACCAATGTAACTTGTAGGAACTGACCGCATAGTCCCGGGTCTCCCAGTTTGAGAGTATGACGATAATTTGCAAAAATCACACGTAGATTAGAAAACATGCCGTCAATGGGTGAAAACCCAAACCACCCCCGTTGGAGGCACGAACACCTCGCACGGGACCAATATAACTTGTAGGAACTGATCGCGTAGTCCTGGGTCTCTTGGTTTGAGAGTATGACGATAATTTACCGAAATCACACTTACACCAGAAAACATGCCGATAATGGGTGAAAACCCAAACCATCCCCCAAACGACCCCGTAGGAGGCACGAACACCTCGCACGGGACCAATGTAACTTGTAGGAACTAACCGCGTAGTCTCGGGTCTCCCGATTAAAGAGTATGACGATAATTTTCAAAAATCACACTTAGACTTGATAAGAGGCCGTTAAAGGATGAAAAGCCAAACCAACCCCTAAACGACCCTGTAGGAGGCACGAACACCTCGCACGGGACCAATGTATCTTGTAGGAACTGACCGCGAAGTCTCGGGTCTCCCGATTTGAGAGTATGACGATAATTTGTAAAAATCACACTTAGACTTGAAAACATGCCGTTAAAGGGTGAAAACCCAAACCAGCCCCCAAACGACCCCGTAGGAGGCACGAAGACCTCGCATGGGACCAATGTAACTTATAGGAACTGTCCGCGTAGTCCTGGGTCTCCCGGTTAGAGTGTATGACGATAAGTAGCAAAAATCACACTAAGATTTGAAAACAGGCCGTTAATGGGTGAAAACCCAAACCACCCGCTAAACAACCCCGTAGGAGGCACGAACACCTCGCACGTGACCAATGTAACTTGTAGGAACTGACCGCGTAGTCCCGGGTCTCTCGGTTTGAGAGTATGACGATAATTTGTAAAAATCACACTTAGACTTGAAAACAGGCCGTTAAAGGGTGAAAACCCAAACCAGCCCCAAAACGACCCCGTAGGAGGCACGGAGACCTCGCACGGGACTAATGTAACTTATAGGAACTGACCGCATAGTCCCGGGTCTCCCGGTTTGATAGTATGACAATAATTATCAAAAATCACATTTAGACTTGAAAACTGGCCGTTAAAGGGTGAAAACCCAAACCAGCCCCAAAATGACCCCGTAGGAGGCACAAACACCTCGCACGGGACCAATGTAACTTGTAGGAACTGACTACATAGTCCCGGGTCTCCCGGTTTGAGAGTATGACGATAATTTGTAAAAATCACACTTAACTTGAAAATAGGTCGTCAAAGGGTGAAAACCCAAACCACCACCGTAGGAGGCACGAACACCTCGCACGGGACTAATGTAACTTGTAGGAACTGACCACGTTGTCCCGGGTCTCTCGGTTAGAGAGTATGATGATAATTTGCAAAAATCATACTTAGACTTGAAAGCATGCCGTTAAAGGGTGAAAACCCAAACTAGCCCCCAAACGACCCCGTAGGAGGCACGAACACCTAGCACGGGACCAATATAACTTGTAGGAACTGACCTCATAGTCTCGGGTCTCCCGATATGAGAGTATGATGATAATTTGCAAAAATCACACTTAGACTTGAAAACAACCGTTAAAGGGTGAAAACCCAAACTAGCCCCCAAACGACCCCTTAGGAGGCACGAACATCTCGCACGGGACCAATGTAACTTGTAGGAACTGATCGCGTAGTCTCGGGTCTCCCGGTTTGAGAGTATGACGATAATTTGTAAAAATCAAACTTAGACTTGAAAACAGGCCGTTAATGGGTGAAAAGCCAAACCACTCGCCAAACAACCCCGTAGGAGGTACGAACACCTCGCACGTGACCAATGAAACTTGTAGGAAGTGATCACGGAGTCCCGGGTCTCCCGGTTTGAGAGTATGATGATAATTTACAAAAATCACACGTAGACTTGAAATAGGCCGTTAAAGGGTTAAAAGTCAAACCAGACCCCAAACGACTCCGTAGGAGGCACGAACACCTCATACGGGACCAATGTAACTTATAGGAACTGACCGCGTAGTCCTGGGTCTCCTGGTTTAAGAGTATTACGATAATTAGCTAAAATCAGATTTAGACTTGAAAACAGGTCGTTAATGGGTGAAAACCCAAACCAGCCCCCAAACGACCCCGTAGGAGGCACGAACACCTCGCACGGGACCAATATAACTTGTAGGAACTGGCTACGTAGTCCCGGGTCTCCCGGTTTGAGAGTATGACGATAATTTGCAAAAATCACACTTAAACTTGAAAACAGGTCGTCAATGGGTGAAGACCCAAACCACCCCCGTAAGAGGCACGAACACCTCGCACGGGACAAATGTAACTTGTTGGAACTCACCGCGTAGTCCCGGGTCTCTCGGTTTGAGAGTATGATGATAATTTACAAAATCACACTTAGACTTGAAAACACGCCGTTAAAGGTTGAGAACCGAAACCATCCCCCAAACGACCCGTAGGAGGCACGAACACCTCGCACGGGACCAATGTAACCTGTAGGAACTGACCGCATAGTCTCGGGTCTCCCGATTAGAGACTTAGACGATAATTTACAAAAATCACACTTAGACTTGATAACAGGCCGTTAAAGGGTGAAAACCCAAACCAGCCCCCAAACGACCTCGTAGGAGGCACGAACACCTCGCACGGGACCAATGTAACTTGTAGGAACTGACCGCGTAGTCCCGGGTCTCTCGGTTTGAGTGTATGACGATAATTTATAAAAATCACACTTAGACTTGAAAACAGGCCGTTAAAGGGTGAAAACCCAAACTGGCCCCCAAACGACCCCGTAGGAGGCACGAAGACCTCGCACGGGACCAATGTAACTTATAGGAACTGACCGCGTAGTCCCGGGTCTCCCGGTTTGAGAGTATTACGATAATTAGCAAAAATCAGATTTAGACATGAAAACAGGCCGTTAATTGGTGAAAACCCAAACCACCCGCCAAACAACCCCGTAGGAGGCAGGAACACCTCGCACGTGACCAATGTAACTTATAGGAACTGACCTCATAGTTCCGGGTCTCCCGGTTTGAGAGTATGACGATAATTTGCAAAAAACACACTTAGACTTAAAAAAAAGGGCGTTAAAGGGTGAAAACCCAAATTAGCGTCCAAACGACCCCGTAGGAGGCACGAACACCTCACACGGGACCAATGTAACTTGTAGAAACCTATCGCGTAGTCCCGGGTCTCCCGATTTGAGAGTATGATGATAATTTGAAAAATAGCACTTAGACTTGAAAACAGACCGTTAAAGGGTGAAAACCCAAACCAGCCCCCAAACGACCTCGTAGGAGGCACGAACACCTCGCACGGGACCAATGTAACTTGTAAGAACTAATTGTGCAGTCCCGGGTCTCCCGGTTTGAGAGTATGACGATAATTTGAAAAAATAGCACTTAGACTTGAAAACAGGCTATTAAAGGTTAAAAACCCAAACCAGCCCCCAAACGACCCCGTAGGAGGCACGAACACCTCGCACGGGATCATTGTAACTTTTAGGAACTGACCGCGTAGTCCCGGGTCTCCCGGTTAGAGATTATGCCGATAATTTGCAAAAAACACACTTTGACTTGAAAACAGTCCGTTAATGGGTGAAAACCCAAACCAACCCCCAAACGACCCTGTAGGAGGCACGAACACCTCGCACTGGACCAATGTAACTTGTAGGAACTGACCGTATAGTCTCGGGTCTCACGGTTTGAGAGTATGACGATAATTTGCGAAAATCACACTTAGACTTGAAATAGGCCGTTAAAGGGTGAATACCCAAACCAACCTCAAACGACCCCGTTGGAGTCACGAACACCTCGTACGGGGCCAATGTAACTTGTAGAAACTGACCGCGTAGTCTCGGATCTCTCAGTTTGAGAGTATGATGGTATTTTACAAAAATCAAACTTAGAGTTAAAAACAAGTCGCTAAAGGGTGAAAACCGAAACCAGCGCCCAAACGACCCCGTAGGAGGCACGAACACCTCGTACGGGACTAATGTAACTTGTAAGAATTGACCGCGTAGTCCCGGGTCTTCCGGTTTGAGAGTATGTTTCAAAAATAACACTTAGACTTGAAGACAGGCCGTTAAAGGGTGAAAACCCAAACTAGCCCCCAAACGACCCCGTAGGAGGCACGAACACCTTGCACGGGACCATTGTAACTCGTAGGAACTGACCGTGTAGTTCTGGGTCTCCCGATTAGAGAGTATGATGATAATTTGCAAAAATAACACTTAGACTTGAAAACAGTCCGTTAATGGGTAAAAACCCAAACCAACCCCCCGTAGGAGGCACAAACACCTTGCACGGGACCAATGTAACTTGTAGGAACTGATTGCGTAGTCCCGGGTCTATAGGTTTGAGAGTATGACGATAATTTGCAAAAATTACACTTAGACTTGAAAACGGGCCGTTAAAGGGTGAAAACCCAAACTAGCCCCGAAACGACCCCGTGGGAGGCATGAACACCTCGCACGGGACCAATGTAACTTGTAGGAACTGAGCGCGTAGTCCCGGGTCTGTCGGTTTGAGAGTATGACAATAATTTACAAAAATCACACTTAGACTTGAAAACTGGTCGTTAAAGGGTGAAAACCCAAACTAGCCCACAAACGACCCCGTAGGAGGCACGAAAACCTCGCACGGGACCAATGTAACTTGTAAGAACTGACCACATAGTCCGGGGTCTCCCAATTTGAGAGTATGATGATAATTTTCAAAAATCACACTTGAACTTGAAAACAGGTCGTTAAAGGGTGAAAACCCAAACGACCCCGTAGGAGGAACAAACACCTCGCCCCGGACAAATGTAACTTGTAGGAACAAATCACGTAGTCTCGGGTCTCCCGGTTTGAGAGTATGAAGATAATTTTTAAAAATCACACTTTCTTGAGAACAGGCCGTTAAAGGGTGAAAACTAACACTAGCCCCCATACGACCCCGTAGGAGGCACGAATACCTCACACGGGACCAATGTAACTTATAGGAACTGACCGCGCAGTCACGGGTCTCCTGATTTGAGAGTACGATGATAATTTGGAAAAATTACACTTAGACTTGAAAACAGGCCGTTAATGGGTGAAAACCCAAACCAGCCCCCAAACGACCCCATAGGATGCACGAACATCTCGTACGGGACCAATGTAAGTTGTAGGAATTGACTGTGTAGTCCCGGGTCTCCCGGTTTGAGAGTATGACGATAATTTACAAAAATCACACTTATACTTGAAAAAAGGCTGTTAAAGGGTGAAAAACAAAACCAGCCCCCAAGCGACCCCGTAGGAGGCACGAACACCTCGCACGGGACCAATGTCACTTATAGGAACTGACCGCGTAGTCCCGGGTCTCCCGGTTTGAGGGTATGACGATAATTAGCAAAAATCACACTTAGACTTGAAAACTGGCCGTTAATGGGTGAAAGCCCAAACCACCCGCCAAACAACCCCGTTGGAGGCACGAACACCTCGCATGTGACCAATGTAACTTGTAGGTACTGACCGCATAGTCCCGAGTCTCCCAGTTTGAGAGTATGACGATAATTTGCAAAAATCACACGTAGACTAGAAAACAGTCCGTCAATTGGTGAAAACCCAAACCACCCCCGTTGGAGGCACGAACACCTCGCACGGGACCAATATAATTTGTAGGAACTGATCGCGTAGTCCTGGGTCTCTCGGTTTGAGAGTATGACGATAATTTACCGAAATCACACTTACACCAGAAAACATGCCGATAATGGGTGAAAACCCAAACCATCCCCCAAACGACCCCGTAGGAGGCACGAACACCTCGCACGGGACCAATGTAACTTGTAGGAACTAACCGCGTAGTCTCGGGTCTCCTGATTAAAGAGTATGACGATAATTTTCAAAAATCACACCTAGACTTGATAAGAGGCCGTTAAAGGATGAAAACCCAAACCAACCCCTAAACGACCCTGTAGGAGGCACGAACACCTCGCACGGGACCAATGTATCTTGTAGGAACTGACCGCGAAGTCTCGGGTCTCTCGATTTGATATTATGACGATAATTTGTAAAAATCACACTTAGACTTGAAAACATGCCGTTAAAGGGTGAAAACCCAAACCAGCCCCCAAACGACCCCGTAGGAGGCACGAAGACCTCGCATGGGACCAATGTAACTTATAGGAACTGTCCGCGTAGTCCTGGGTCTCCCGGTTTGAGTGTATGACGATAAGTAGCAAAAATCACACTAAGACTTGAAAACAGGCCGTTAATGGGTGAAAACCCAAACCACCCGCTAAACAACCCCGTAGGAGGCACGAACACCTCGCACGTGACCAATGTAACTTGTAGAAACTGACCGCGTAGTCCCGGGTCTCTCGGTTTGAGAGTATGACGATAATTTGTAAAAATCACACTTAGACTCGAAAACAGGCTGTTAAAGGGTGAAAAACCAAACCAGCCCCAAAATGACCCCGTAGGAGGCACGGAGACCTCGCACGGGACCAATGTAACTTATAGGAACTGACCGCATAGTCCCGGGTCTCCCGATTTGAGAGTATGACGATTATTATCAAAAATCACATTTAGACTTGAAAACTGGCCGTTAATGGGTGAAAACCCCAACCACCAGCCAATAAACCCCGTAGGAGGCACGAACACGTCGTACATGACCAATGTAACTTGTAGGAACTGACCGCATAGTCCCGGGTCTTCCGGTTTGAGAGTATGACGATAATTTGCAAAAATCACATTTAAACTTGAAAACAGGCCGTCTATGGATGAAAACCCAACACAACCCCCGTTGGAGGCACGAACACGTCGCACGGGACCAATATAACTTGTTGGAACTGATCGCGTAGTCCCGGGTCTCTCGGTTTGAGAGTATGATGATAATTTACAAAAATCACACTTACACTAGAAAACATGCCGTTAATGCGTGAAAACCCAAACCATCCCCCAAACGACCCCGTAGGAGGCACGAACACCTCGCACGGGACCAATGTAACTTGTAGGAACTAACCGCGTAGTCTCGGGTCTCCTGATTAAAGAGTATGACGATAATTTTCAAAAATCACACTTAGACTTGATAAGAGGCCGTTAAAGGATGAAAACCCAAACCAACCCCTAAACGACCCTGTAGGAGGCACGAACACCTCGCACGGGACCAATGTATCTTGTAGGAACTGACCGCGAAGTCTCGGGTCTCCCGATTTGAGAGTATGACGATAATTTGTAAAAATCACACTTAGACTTGAAAACATGCCGTTAAAGGGTGAAAACCCAAACCAGCCCCCAAATGACCCCGTAGGAGGCACGAAGACCTCGGACGGGACCAAAGTAACTTATAGGAACTGTCCGCGTAGTCCCGGGTCTCTCGATTTGAGTGTATGATGATAAGTAGTAAAAATCACACTTAGACTTGAAAACAGGCCGTTAATGGGTGAAAACCCAAACCACCCGCCAAACAACCCCGTAGGAGGCACGAACACCTCGCACGTGACCAATGTAAGTTGTTGGAACTGACTGCGTATTCCCGGGTCTCCCGATTTCAAAGTATGACGATAATTTAAAAAAATCACACGTAGTCTTCAAAACAGGCCGTTAGAGGGTGAAAACTAAAACTAGGCCCCAAACGACTCCGTAGGAGGCACGAACACCACGCACGGGACCATTGTAACTTGAAGGAACTGACCGCGTATTCCCGGGTCTCCCGGTTTGAGAGTATGATGAAAATTTGCGAAAATCACACTTTCATTAAAACAGCCCGTTAAAGGGTGAAAACCCAAACCAGCCCCCAAACGACCTCGTAGGAGGCACGAATACCTTGCACGGGACCTATTTAACTTGTAGGAACTGTTCGCGTAGTCCCAGGTCTCCCGATTTGAAAGTATGACGATAATTTGTAAAAATAACTGTTAGACTTAAAAACAGGCCGTTAAAGGATGAAAACCCAAACCAGCCCCCAAACGACCCCGTAGGAGGCACGAACACCTCGCACGGGACCATTGTAACTTGTAGGAACTGACTGCGTAGTCTCGGGTCTCCCGGTTTGAGAGTATGACGATAATTTGTAAAAATCACACTTAGACTTGAAAACATGCCGTTAAAGGGTGAAAACCCAAACTGACCCACAAATGACCCTGTAGGAGGCACGAAGACCTCGCAGGGGACCAATGTAACTTATAGGAATTGTCCCCGTAGTCCCGGGTCTCCCGACTTCGGTGTATGACGATAAGTAGTAAAAATCACACTTAGACTTGAAAATAGGCCGTTAATGGGTGAAAACCAAAACCACCCGCCAAACGACCCTGTAGGAGGCACGAAGACCTCGCACGGGACCAATGTAAGTTATCGGAACTGTACGCATAGTCCCGAGTCTCCCGGTTTGAGTGTATGATGATAAGTAGCAAAAATCACACTTAGACTTGAAAACAGGCCGTTAATGGGTGAAAAACCAAACCACCCGCCAAACAACCCCGTAGGAGGCACGGACACCTCGCACGTGACCAATGTAACTTGTAGGAACTGATAGCGTAGTCCCGGGTCTAACAGTTTGAGAGTATGACGATAATTTACAAAAATCACACGTAGACTTGAAAACAGGCCGTTAAAGGGTGAAAACTCAAACCAGACCCCAAACGACTCCGTAAGAGGCACGAACACCTCGCACGGGACCAATGTAACTTGTAGGAACTGACCCCGTAGTCCCGAGTCTCCCGGTCTAAGAGTATGACGATAATTTGCGAAAGTCACACTTTCTTAAAAACAACCCCTTAAAGGGTGAAAACCCAAACCAACCCCCAAACGATCCCGTAGGAGGCATGAATACCTCGTACGGGACCTATTTAACTTGTAGCAACTGATCGCGTAGTCCCGGGTCTCCCGGTTTGAAAGTATGACGATAATTTGTAAAAATAACTGTTAGACTTGAAAATAGACCGTTAAAGGGTGAAAACCCAAACCAGCCCCCAAACGACCCCGTAGGAGTCACGAACACCTCGCACGGGACCATTGTAACTTGTAGGAACTGACTGAGTAGTCCCGGGTCTCCCGGTTAGGGAGTATGATGATAATTTGCAAAAATCACACTTAGACTTGAATAGATGCCGTTAAAGGGTGAAAACTCAAACCAGTCCCCAAACGACCCCGTAGAAGGCACGAACACCTCGCACGGGACCAATGTAACTTGTAGGAACTGATCGCGTAGTCCCGGGTCTCCCGATAAGAGAGTATGACGATATTTTGTAAAAATTGCACTTAGCCTTGAAAACAGACCGTTAAAGGGTGAAAACCCGAACCAGCCCCCAAACGACCCCGTAGGAGGCACGAACACCTCGCACAGGACCAATGTAACTTGTAAGAACTGACCCCATAGTCCCGGGTCTCCCGGTTTGAGAGTATGATGATAATTTGTAAAAATCACACTTAGACTTGAAAACATGCCGTTAAATGGTGAAAACCCAAACAAGCCCCAAAACGACCCCCTAGGAGGCACGAAGACCTCGCACGGGACCAATGTAACTTATAGGAACTGACCGCGTAGTCCCGGGTCTCCCGGTTTGAGAGTATGACGATAATTAGCAAAAATCACACTTAGACTTGAAAACTAGCCTTTAATGGGTGAAAACCCAAACCACCTGCCAAACAACCCTGTAGGAGGCACGAACACCTCGTACGTGACCAATGTAACTTGTAGGAACTGACAGCGTAGTCCCGGGTCGTCCGGTTTGAGAGTATGAAGATAATTTGCAAAAATCACACTTAAACTTGAAAACAGGCCGTCAATGGGTGAAAACCAAAACCACCCCCGTTGGAGGCATGAACACCTCACACGGGACCAATATAACTTGTAGGATTTGATCGCGTAGTCAGGGGTCTCTCGGTTTGAGAGTATGACGATAATTTACAAAAATCACACTTACACTAGAAAACATGCCGTTAATGGGTGAAAACCCAAACCATCCCCCAAACGACCCCGTAGGAGGCACGAACACCTCGCACGGGACCAATGTAACTTGTAAGAAATAATCGCGTAGTCTCGGGTCTCCCGATTAGAGAGTATGACGATAATTTGCAAAAAGCACACTTAGACTTGATAACAGGCCGTTAAAGGGTGAAAACTCAAACCAACCCCTAAACGACCCCATAGGAGGCACGAACACCTCGCACAGAACCAATGTAACTTGTAGGAACTGACCGCGAAGTTCCGGGTTTCCCGATTTGAGAGTATGACGGTAATTTGTAAAAATCACACCTAGACTCTAAAGCATGTCGTTAAAGGGTGAAAACCCAAACCATCCCCCAAACGACCCCGTAGGAGGCACGAAGACTTCGCACGGGACCAATGTAACTTACAGGAACAGTCCGCGTAGTCCCGAGTCTCCCGGTTTGTGTGTATGATGATAATTAGCAAAAATCACACTTAGACTTGAAAACAGGCCATTAATGGGTGAAAAACGAAACCACCCGCCAAACAACCCCGTATGAGGCACGGACACCTCGCACATGACCAATGTAACTTGTAGGAACTGACAGCGTAGTCCCGGGTCTCCCAGTTTGAGAGTATGGCGATAATTTACAAAAATCACACGTAGACTTGAAAACAGGCCGTTAAAGGGTGAAAACTCAAACCAGACCCCAAACGACTCCGTAAGAGGCACGAACACCTCGCACGGGACCAATGTAACTTGTAGGAACTGACCCCGTAGTCCCGGGTCTCCCAGTCTGAGAGTATGACGATAATTTGCGAAAGCCACACTTTCTTAAAAATAACCCGTTAAAGGGTGAAAACCCAAACCAACCCCCAAACGACCCCGCAGGAGGCACGAATACCTCGTACGGGACCTATTTAACTTGTAGCAACTGATCACGTAGTCCCGGGTCTCCCGATTTGAAAGTATGACGATAATTTGTAAAATAACTGTTAGACTTGAAAACAGGCCGTTAAAGGGTGAAAACCCAAACCAGCCCCCAAACGACCCCGTAGGAGTCACGAACACCTCGCACGGGACCATTGTAACTTGTAGGAACTGACTGAGTAGTCCCGGGTCTCCCGGTTAGGGAGTGTGATGATAATTTGCAAAAATCACACTTAGACTTGAATAGATGCCGTTAAAGGGTGAAAACCCGAACCAGCCCCCAAACGACCCCGTAGGAGGCACGAAGACCTCGCATGGGACCAATGTAACTTATAGGAACTGTCCGCGTAGTCCTGGGTCTCCCGGTTTGAGTGTATGACGATAAGTAGCAAAAATCACACTAAGACTTGAAAACAGGCCGTTAATGGGTGAAAACCCAAACCACCCGCTAAACAACCCCGTAGGAGGCACGAACACCTCGCACGTGACCAATGTAACTTGTAGGAACTGACCGCGTAGTCCCGGGTCTCTCGGTTTGAGAGTATGACGATAATTTGTAAAAATCACACTTAGACTCGAAAACAGGCTGTTAAAGGATGAAAAACCAAACCAGCCCCAAAATGACCCCGTAGGAGGCACGGAGACCTCGCACGGGACCAATGTAACTTATAGGAACTGACCGCATAGTCCCGGGTCTCCCGATTTGAGAGTATGACGATTATTATCAAAAATCACATTTAGACTTGAAAACTGGCCGTTAATGGGTGAAAACCCCAACCACCAGCCAATAAACCCCGTAGGAGGCACGAACACGTCGTACATGACCAATGTAACTTGTAGGAACTGACCGCATAGTCCCGGGTCTTCCGGTTTGAGAGTATGACGATAATTTGCAAAAATCACATTTAAACTTGAAAACAGGCCGTCTATGGGTGAAAACCCAACACAACCCCCGTTGGAGGCACGAACACGTCGCACGGGACCAATATAACTTGTTGGAACTGATCGCGTAGTCCCGGGTCTCTCGGTTTGAGAGTATGATGATAATTTACAAAAATCACACTTACACTAGAAAACATGCCGTTAATGCGTGAAAACCCAAACCATCCCCCAAACGACCCCGTAGGAGGCACGAACACCTCGCACGGGACCAATGTAACTTGTAGGAACTAACCGCGTAGTCTCGGGTCTCCTGATTAAAGAGTATGACGATAATTTTCAAAAATCACACTTAGACTTGATAAGAGGCCGTTAAAGGATGAAAACCCAAACCAACCCCTAAACGACCCTGTAGGAGGCACGAACACCTCGCACGGGACCAATGTATCTTGTAGGAACTGACCGCGAAGTCTCGGGTCTCCCGATTTGAGAGTATGACGATAATTTGTAAAAATCACACTTAGACTTGAAAACATGCCGTTAAAGGGTGAAAACCCAAACCAGCCCCCAAATGACCCCGTAGGAGGCACGAAGACCTCGGACGGGACCAAAGTAACTTATAGGAACTGTCCGCGTAGTCCCGGGTCTCTCGATTTGAGTGTATGATGATAAGTAGTAAAAATCACACTTAGACTTGAAAACAGGCCGTTAATGGGTGAAAACCCAAACCACCCGCCAAACAACCCCGTAGGAGGCACGAACACCTCGCACGTGACCAATGTAAGTTGTTGGAACTGACTGCGTATTCCCGGGTCTCCCGATTTCAAAGTATGACGATAATTTAAAAAAATCACACGTAGTCTTCAAAACAGGCCGTTAGAGGGTGAAAACTAAAACTAGGCCCCAAACGACTCCGTAGGAGGCACGAACACCACGCACGGGACCATTGTAACTTGAAGGAACTGACCGCGTATTCCCGGGTCTCCCGGTTTGAGAGTATGATGAAAATTTGCGAAAATCACACTTTCATTAAAACAGCCCGTTAAAGGGTGAAAACCCAAACCAGCCCCCAAACGACCTCGTAGGAGGCACGAATACCTTGCACGGGACCTATTTAACTTGTAGGAACTGTTCGCGTAGTCCCAGGTCTCCCGATTTGAAAGTATGACGATAATTTGTAAAAATAACTGTTAGACTTAAAAACAGGCCGTTAAAGGATGAAAACCCAAACCAGCCCCCAAACGACCCCGTAGGAGGCACGAACACCTCGCACGGGACCATTGTAACTTGTAGGAACTGACTGCGTAGTCTCGGGTCTCCCGGTTTGAGAGTATGACGATAATTTGTAAAAATCACACTTAGACTTGAAAACATGCCGTTAAAGGGTGAAAACCCAAACTGACCCACAAATGACCCTGTAGGAGGCACGAAGACCTCGCAGGGGACCAATGTAACTTATAGGAATTGTCCCCGTAGTCCCGGGTCTCCCGACTTCGGTGTATGACGATAAGTAGTAAAAATCACACTTAGACTTGAAAATAGGCCGTTAATGGGTGAAAACCAAAACCACCCGCCAAACGACCCTGTAGGAGGCACGAAGACCTCGCACGGGACCAATGTAAGTTATCGGAACTGTACGCATAGTCCCGAGTCTCCCGGTTTGAGTGTATGATGATAAGTAGCAAAAATCACACTTAGACTTGAAAACAGGCCGTTAATGGGTGAAAAACCAAACCACCCGCCAAACAACCCCGTAGGAGGCACGGACACCTCGCACGTGACCAATGTAACTTGTAGGAACTGATAGCGTAGTCCCGGGTCTAACAGTTTGAGAGTATGACGATAATTTACAAAAATCACACGTAGACTTGAAAACAGGCCGTTAAAGGGTGAAAACTCAAACCAGACCCCAAACGACTCCGTAAGAGGCACGAACACCTCGCACGGGACCAATGTAACTTGTAGGAACTGACCCCGTAGTCCCGAGTCTCCCGGTCTAAGAGTATGACGATAATTTGCGAAAGTCACACTTTCTTAAAAACAACCCCTTAAAGGGTGAAAACCCAAACCAACCCCCAAACGATCCCGTAGGAGGCATGAATACCTCGTACGGGACCTATTTAACTTGTAGCAACTGATCGCGTAGTCCCGGGTCTCCCGGTTTGAAAGTATGACGATAATTTGTAAAAATAACTGTTAGACTTGAAAATAGACCGTTAAAGGGTGAAAACCCAAACCAGCCCCCAAACGACCCCGTAGGAGTCACGAACACCTCGCACGGGACCATTGTAACTTGTAGGAACTGACTGAGTAGTCCCGGGTCTCCCGGTTAGGGAGTATGATGATAATTTGCAAAAATCACACTTAGACTTGAATAGATGCCGTTAAAGGGTGAAAACTCAAACCAGTCCCCAAACGACCCCGTAGAAGGCACGAACACCTCGCACGGGACCAATGTAACTTGTAGGAACTGATCGCGTAGTCCCGGGTCTCCCGATAAGAGAGTATGACGATATTTTGTAAAAATTGCACTTAGCCTTGAAAACAGACCGTTAAAGGGTGAAAACCCGAACCAGCCCCCAAACGACCCCGTAGGAGGCACGAACACCTCGCACAGGACCAATGTAACTTGTAAGAACTGACCCCATAGTCCCGGGTCTCCCGGTTTGAGAGTATGATGATAATTTGTAAAAATCACACTTAGACTTGAAAACATGCCGTTAAATGGTGAAAACCCAAACAAGCCCCAAAACGACCCCCTAGGAGGCACGAAGACCTCGCACGGGACCAATGTAACTTATAGGAACTGACCGCGTAGTCCCGGGTCTCCCGGTTTGAGAGTATGACGATAATTAGCAAAAATCACACTTAGACTTGAAAACTAGCCTTTAATGGGTGAAAACCCAAACCACCTGCCAAACAACCCTGTAGGAGGCACGAACACCTCGTACGTGACCAATGTAACTTGTAGGAACTGACAGCGTAGTCCCGGGTCGTCCGGTTTGAGAGTATGAAGATAATTTGCAAAAATCACACTTAAACTTGAAAACAGGCCGTCAATGGGTGAAAACCAAAACCACCCCCGTTGGAGGCATGAACACCTCGCACGGGACCAATATAACTTGTAGGATTTGATCGCGTAGTCAGGGGTCTCTCGGTTTGAGAGTATGACGATAATTTACAAAAATCACACTTACACTAGAAAACATGCCGTTAATGGGTGAAAACCCAAACCATCCCCCAAACGACCCCGTAGGAGGCACGAACACCTCGCACGGGACCAATGTAACTTGTAAGAAATAATCGCGTAGTCTCGGGTCTCCCGATTAGAGAGTATGACGATAATTTGCAAAAAGCACACTTAGACTTGATAACAGGCCGTTAAAGGGTGAAAACTCAAACCAACCCCTAAACGACCCCATAGGAGGCACGAACACCTCGCACAGAACCAATGTAACTTGTAGGAACTGACCGCGAAGTTCCGGGTTTCCCGATTTGAGAGTATGACGGTAATTTGTAAAAATCACACCTAGACTCTAAAGCATGTCGTTAAAGGGTGAAAACCCAAACCATCCCCCAAACGACCCCGTAGGAGGCACGAAGACTTCGCACGGGACCAATGTAACTTACAGGAACAGTCCGCGTAGTCCCGAGTCTCCCGGTTTGTGTGTATGATGATAATTAGCAAAAATCACACTTAGACTTGAAAACAGGCCATTAATGGGTGAAAAACGAAACCACCCGCCAAACAACCCCGTATGAGGCACGGACACCTCGCACATGACCAATGTAACTTGTAGGAACTGACAGCGTAGTCCCGGGTCTCCCAGTTTGAGAGTATGGCGATAATTTACAAAAATCACACGTAGACTTGAAAACAGGCCGTTAAAGGGTGAAAACTCAAACCAGACCCCAAACGACTCCGTAAGAGGCACGAACACCTCGCACGGGACCAATGTAACTTGTAGGAACTGACCCCGTAGTCCCGGGTCTCCCAGTCTGAGAGTATGACGATAATTTGCGAAAGCCACACTTTCTTAAAAACAACCCGTTAAAGGGTGAAAACCCAAACCAACCCCCAAACGACCCCGCAGGAGGCACGAATACCTCGTACGGGACCTATTTAACTTGTAGCAACTGATCACGTAGTCCCGGGTCTCCCGGTTTGAAAGTATGACGATAATTTGTAAAATAACTGTTAGACTTGAAAACAGGCCGTTAAAGGGTGAAAACCCAAACCAGCCCCCAAACGACCCCGTAGGAGTCACGAACACCTCGCACGGGACCATTGTAACTTGTAGGAACTGACTGAGTAGTCCCGGGTCTCCCGGTTAGGGAGTGTGATGATAATTTGCAAAAATCACACTTAGACTTGAATAGATGCCGTTAAAGGGTGAAAACTCAAACCAGTCCCCAAACGACCCCGTAGAAGGCACGAACACCTCGCACGGGACAATGTAACTTGTAGGAACTGATCGCGTAGTCCCGGGTCTCCCGATAAGAGAGTATGACGATATTTTGTAAAAATCGCACTTAGACTTGAAAACAGACCGTTAAAGGGTGAAAACCCGAACCAGCCCCCAAACGACCCCGTAGGAGGAACAAACACCTCGCACGGGACCAATGTAACTTGTAAGAAATAACTGCGTAGTCTCGGGTCTCCCGATTAGAGAGTATGATGATAATTTGCAAAAAGCACACTTAGACTTGATAACAGGCCGTTAAAGGGTGAAAACCCGAACCAACCCCTAAACGACCCCCTAGGAGGCACGAACACCTCGCACAGAACCAATGTAACTTGTAGGAACTGACCGCGAATTTCCGGATCTCCCGATTTGAGAGTATGACGATAATTTGTAAAAATCACACCTAGACTCTAAAACATGTCGTTAATGGGTGAAAACCCAAACCATCCCCCAAACGACCCCGTAGGAGGCACGAAGACTTCGCACGGGACGAATGTATCTTACAGGAACTGACTGCGTAGTCCCGGGTCTTCCGGTTTGAGAGTATGAAGATAATTTGAAAAACTCACACTTAAACTTGAAAATAGGACGTCAATGGGTGAAAACCAAAACCACCCCCGTTGGAGGCATGAACACCTCGCACGGGACCAATATAACTTGTAGGATTTGATCGCGTAGTCAGGGGTCTCTCGGTTTGAGAGTATGACGATAATTTACAAAAATCACACTTACACTAGAAAACATGCCGTTAATGGGTGAAAACCCAAACCATCCCCCAAACGACCCCGTAGGAGGCACGAACACCTCGCACGGGACCAATGTAACTTGTAAGAAATAATCGCGTAGTCTCGGGTCTCCCGATTAGAGAGTATGACGATAATTTGCAAAAAGCACACTTAGACTTGATAACAGGCCGTTAAAGGGTGAAAACTCAAACCAACCCCTAAACGACCCCATAGGAGGCACGAACACCTCGCACAGAACCAATGTAACTTGTAGGAACTGACCGCGAAGTTCCGGGTCTCCCGATTTGAGAGTATGACGATAATTTGTAAAAATCACACCTAGACTCTAAAACATGTATTTAAAGGGTGAAAACCCAAACCATACCCCAAACGACCCCGTAGGAGGCACGAAGACTTCGCACGGGACCAATGTAACTTACAGGAACTGTCCGCGTAGTCCCGAGTCTCCCGGTTTGAGTGTATGATGATAATTTGTAAAAATCACACTTAAACTTGAAAATAGGCCGTCAATGGGTGAAAACCCAAACCACCCCCGTAGGAGGCACGAACACCTCGCACGGGACCAATGTAACTTGTAGGAAATGACTGCGTAGTCCCGGGTCTCCAGGTTTGAGAGTATGATGATAATTTACAAAAATCACACGTAGACTTGAAAGCAGGCCGTTAAAGGGTGAAAACTCAAACCAGACCCTAAACGACTCCGTAAGAGGCACGAACACCTCGCACGGGACCAATGTAACTTGTAGGAACTGACCCCGTAGTCCCGGGTCTCCCGGTCTAAGAGTATGACGATAATTTGCGAAAGTCACACTTTCTTAAAAACAACCCGTTAAAGGGTGAAAACCCAAACCAACCCCCAAACGACCCCGTATGAGGCATGAATACCTCGTACGGGACCTATTTAACTTGTAGCAACTGATCGCGTAGTCCCGGGTCTCCCGGTTTGAAAGTATGACGATAATTTGTAAAAATAACTGTTAGACTTGAAAATAGGCCGTTAAAGGGGGAAAACCCAAACCAGCCCCCAAACGACCCCATAGGAGTCACGAACACCTCGCACGGGACCATTGTAACTTGTAGGAACTGACTGAGTAGTCCCGGGTCTCCCGGTTAGGGAGTATGATGATAATTTGCAAAAATCACACTTAGACTTGAATAGATGCCGTTAAAGGGTGAAAACTCAAACCAGTCCCCAAACGACACCGTAGAAGGCACGAACACCTCGCACGGGACCAATGTAACTTGTAGGAACTCATCGTGTAGTCCCGGGTCTCCCGATAAGAGAGTATGACGATATTTTGTTAAAATCGCACTTAGACTTGAAAACAGACCGTTAAAGGGTGAAAACCCGAACCAGCCCCCAAACGACCCCGTAGGAGGCACGAACACCTCGCACGGGACCAATGTAACTTGTAAGAAATAACCGCGTAGTCTCGGGTCTCCCGATTAGAGAGTATGACGATAATTTGCAAAAAGCACACTTAGGCTTGATAACAGGCCGTTAAAGGGTGAAAACCCAAACCAACCCCTAAACAACCCCATAGGAGGCACGAACACCTCGCACAGAACCAATGTAACTTGTAGGAACTGACCGCGAAGTTTCGGGTCTCCCGATTTGAGAGTATGACGATAATTTGTAAAAATCACACCTAGACTCTAAAACATGTCGTTAAAGGGTGAAAACCCAAACCATCCCCCAAACGACCCCGTAGGAGGCACGAAGACTTCGCACGGAACCAATGTAACTTACAGGAACTGTCCGCGTAGTCCCGAGTCTCCCGGTTTGAGTGTATGACGATAAGTAGCAAAAATCACACTTAGACTTGAAAACAGGCCATTAATTTGTGAAAAACGAAACCACCAGCCAAACAACCCCGTAGGAGGCACGGACACCTCGCACGTGACCAATGTAACTTGTAGGAACTGACAGCGTAGTCCCGGGTCTCCCAGTTTGAGAGTATGATGATAATTTACAAAAATCACACGTAGACTTGAAAGCAGGCCGTTAAAGGGTGAAAACTCAAACCAGACCCCAAACGACTCCGTAAGAGGCACGAACACCTCGCACGGGACCAATGTAACTTGTAGGAACTGACCCCGTAGTCCCAGGTCTCCCGGTCTGAGAGTATGACGATAATTTGCGAAAGTCACACTTTCTTAAAAACAATCCGTTAAAGGGTGAAAACCCAAACCAACCCCTAAACGACCCCGCAGGAGGCACGAATACCTCGTACGAGACCTATTTAACTTGTAGCAACTGATCGCGTAGTCCCGGGTCTCCCGATTTGAAAGTATGATGATAATTTGTAAAAATAACTGTTAGACTTGAAAACAGGCCGTTAAAGGGTGAAAACCCAAACCAGCCCCCAAACGACCCCGTAGGAGTCACGAACACCTCGCACGGGACCATTGTAACTTGTAGGAACTGACTGAGTAGTCCCGGGTCTCCCGGTTAGGGAGTATGATGATAATTTGGAGAAATCACACTTAGACTTGAATAGATGCCGTTAAAGGGTGAAAACTCAAACCAGTCCCCAAACGACCCTGTAGAAGGCACGAACACCTCGCACGGGACCAATGTAACTTGTAGGAACTGATCGCATAGTCCCGGGTCTCCCGATAAGAGAGTATGATGATATTTTGTAAAAATAGCACTTAGACTTGAAAACAGACCGTTAAAGGGTGAAAACCCGAACCAGTCCCCAAACGACCCCGTAGGAGGCACGAACACCTCGCACGGGACCAATGTAACTCGTAGGAACTGACCCTGTAGTCTCGGATCTCCCAGTTTGAGAGTATGACGATAATTTGTAACAATCACACTTAAACTTGAAAACAGGTCGCTAAAGGGTGAAAACCCAAACCAGCCTCCAAACGACCCCGTAGGAGGAACGAACACCTCGCACGAGACTAATGTAACTTATAGGAACTGACTGCGTAGTCCCGGGTCTCCCGGTTTGACAGTAGGATGATAATTATCAAAAATCACACTTAGACTTGAAAACAGGCCGTTCAAGGGTGAAAATCCAAATCACCCCCGTAGGAGGTACGAACACCTCGCACATGACCAATGTAACTTGTAGGAACTGGCCGCCTAGTCCCGGGTCTCTCGATTTTAGAGTATGATGATAATTTACAAAAGTCACACTTAGACTTGAAAACAGGCCGTTAAAGGGTGAAAACACAAACCAGACCCCAAACGACTCCGTAGTTGTCACGAACACCTCGCACGGGACCAATATAACTTGTAGGAACTGGTCGCATAGTCCTGGGTCTACCGATTTGGGAGTATGATGATAATTTGTGGAAATCACACTTTCTTGAAAACAGCCCGTTGAAGGGTGAAAACTCAAACCAGCCCCCAAACGACCCCGTAGGAGGCACGAATACCTCACACGGGACCATTTTTACTTGTAGGAACTGACCGCGTAGTCTCGGGTCTCCCGGTTTGAGAGTATGACGATAATTTGTAAAAATAACACTTAGACATGAAAATCGGCCGTTAAAGGGTGAAAACCAAAACCAGCCCCCAAACGACCCCGTAGCAGACACGAACACCTCGTATGGGACCAATGTAACTAGTAGGAAATGACCATGTAGTCCCGAGTCTGCCGGTTGTGAGTATGACGATTATTTGCAAAAATAACACTGATACTTGAAAAGAGGTCGTTAAAGGGTGAAAACCCAAACCCGCCCCGAAACGACGTCGTTTCAGGCACGAACACCTAGCATGGGACCAATGTAACTTGTAGGAACTGATCGCTTAGTCCCAGGTCTCCCGATTTGAGAGAATGACGACAATTTGCAAAAATCACACTTAGACTTGAAAACAGGCCGTTAAAGGGTGAAAACCCGAACCAGCCCCCAAACGACCCCGTAGGAGGTACGAAGAGCCCGCATGGGACCAATGTAACTTGTAAGAACTGACCTCGTAGTCCCGGGTCTCTCGGTTTGAGAGTATGATGATAATTTGCAAAAATCACACTTAGACTTGAAAACAAGTCGTTAAAGGGTGAAAACCCAAACCAACCCCCAAACGACCCCGTAGGAGGCACGGATACCTCGCATGGGACCAATATAACTTTTAGGAACTGACCGCGTAGTCTCGGGCCTCCCGGTTTGAGAGTATGACGATTATTTGCTAAAATCACACTTAGACTTGAAAACTCGCCTATAAAGGGTGAAAACTCAAACCAACCCCCAAACGGTCTCGTAGCAGGCACGAACACCTCTCACGGGACCAATGTAACTTGTAGGAACTGATCGTGTAGTCCCGGGTCTCCCGGTTAGAGAGTATGATGATAATTTGACAAAATTACTCTTAGACTAGAAAATAGGCCGTTAAAGGGTGAAATCCCGAATCAGCCACCAAACGACCCTGTAGGAGGGACAGACACCTCGCACGAGACCAATGTAACTCGTAGGAACTGAACCTGTAGTCCCGGATTTCCCAGTTTGAGAGTATTACGATAATTTGTAAAAATCACACATAAACATAAAAATAGGCCGCTAAGGGTGAAAACATGAACCAGCCTCCAAACGACCCCGTAGGAGGAACGAACACCTCGCACGGGACCAATGTCACTTATAGGAACTGACTGCGTAGTCCCGGGTCTCCCAGTTTGAGAGTATGACGATAATTTGCAAAAATCACACTTAGACTTGAAAATAGGCCGTTAAAGGCTGAAAACTCAAACCAGCCCCCAAACGACCCCGTAGGAGGCACGAACACATCGTACGGGACCAATGTAACTTGTAGGAACTGACCGTGTAGTCCCGAGTCTCTAGGTTTGAGAGTATGATGATAATTTGCGAAAATCACACTTTCTTGAGAACAGGCCGTTAAACGGTGAAAACTCAAACCTGCCCCTAAACGTCCCTGTAGGAGGCACGAATACCTCGCACGGGACCAATGTAACTTGTAGGAACTGACATCGTAGTCCCGGGTCTCACGGTTTGAAAGTATGACGATAATTTGTAAAAATCATACTTAGACTTGAAAATAGGCCGTTAAAGGGTGAAACCCCAAATCAACCCCCAAACGATCCCGTAGGAGGCACGAACACGTCGCACGGGACTATTGTAACTTGTAGGAACTGACCGCATAGTCCCGGGTCTCCCGATTAGAGAGTATAACCATAATTTGGAAAAATCACACTTAGACTTGAAAATAGGTCGTTAAAGGGTAAAAACCAAACCAGCCCCCAAACGACTCCGTAAGAGGCACAAACACCTAGCACGGGATCAATGTAACTTGTAGGAACTGACCGCGTAGTCCCGGGTCTCCCGGTTTGAGATTATGATGATAATTTGAAAAAATCACACTTAGACTTGAAAACTGGTCGTTAAAGGGGGAAAACCCAAACCAACCCCCAAACGACTCCGTAGGAGGCTCGAACACCTCGTACGGGACCATTGTAACATGTAGGAACTGACAGCATAGTTCCGGGTCTCCCGGTTTGAGAGTATAACGATAATTTGCAAAAATCTCACTTAGACTTGAAAATAGGCCGTTAATGGGTGAAAACTCAACCCACCCCCCAAACGACCTTGTAGGAGGCACGGACACCTCGTACGGGACCAATGTAACTGGTAAGAACTGACTGCATAGTCTCGGGTCTCCCGGTTTGAGAGTATGACGATAACTTGACAAAATAACTCTTACACTTGAAAATAGGCCGTTAAAGGGTGAAATCCCGAACCAGTCCCCAAACGACCCTGTAGGAGGGACTTCCACCTCGCACGGGACCAATGTAACTTGTAAGAACTGACCCTGTAGTCCCGGATCTCCCAGTTTGAGAGTATGATGATAATTTGTAAAAATCACACTTAAACTTGAAAACAGGCCGCTAGAGGGTGAAAACCCGAACCAGCCTCCAAATGACCCTGTAGGAGGAACAAACACCTCGCACGGGACCAATGTAACTTATAGGAACTAAATACGTAGTCCCGGGTCTCCCGGTTTGAGAGTATGATGATAATTTGTAAAAATCACACTTAGACTTGAAAACAGGCTGTTAAAGGTTGAAAACTCAAACAAGCCCCCAAACGACCCTGTAGGAGGCACGAACACCTCGCACGGGACCAATGTAACTTGTAGGAACTGATCGCGTAGTCTCGGATCTCTCAGTTTGACAGTATGACGATTATTTTTAAAAATCACACTTTCTTGAGAACAAGCCGTTAAAGGGTGAAAACCCAAACTAGCCCCCAAACGACACCGTAGGAGGCACAAACACCTCGTACGTGACCAATGTAACTTGTAGGAACTGACCGCGTAGTCCCAGATCTCCCGGTTTGAAAAAAAGACTATGATTTAAAAAAATCACACTTAGACTTGAAAACAGGCCATTAAAGGGTGAAATCTCAAACCAGACCCCAAACGACTCCGTAGGAGGTACGTACACCTCGCACGGGTCCAATGTAACTTGTAGGAACTGACCGCGTAGTCCCGGGTCTCCCAGTTTGAGAGTATGACGATAATTTGTGAAAATCACACTTTCTTAAAAACAGCCCGTTAAGGGCAAAAACCCAAACAAGCCCCCAAATGACCCCGTAGGAGGCAGCAATACCTCGCACGGGACAATTTTAACTTGTAGGAACTGACTGCGTAGTCTCGGGTCTCCCGATCTAAGAGTATGATGATAATTTACAAAAATAACACTTAGACTTGAAAACAGGCCGTTAAAGGGTGAAAACCCAAACTAGCCCCCAAACGACCCCGTAGGAGGCTCGAACACCTCGAACGGGACCATTGTAACATGTAGGAACTGACAGCATAGTTTTGGGTCTCCCGGTTTGAGAGTATGACGATAATTTGCAAAAATCACACTTAGACTAGAAAACAGGTCGTTGAAGGGTGAAAGCTCAAACCAGTCCCCAAACGACCCCGTAGGAGGCACGAACACCTCGCACGTTACCAATGTAACTTATAGGAACTGACCGCGTAGTCCCGAGTCTCCCGGTTTGAGAGTATGATGATAATTTGCAAAAATCTCACTTAGGCTTGAAAGCAGGACGACCCCGTAGGAGGCACGAACACCTTGTACGGGACCAATGTAACTGGTAGGAACTGACCGCGTAGTCCCGAGTCTCCCGGTTTGAGAGTATGACGATAATTTGAAAAAATCACACTTGGACTTGAAAACGGACCATTAAAGGGTGAAAACTCAAACCAGCCCCCAAATGACCCCGTAGGAGGCAAGAACACCTCGCACGGGACCAATGTAACTTGTAGGAAATAAGTGCATAGTCCCAGCTCTGCCGGTTTGAGAGTATGACGATAATTTGTAAAAATCACACTTAGACTTGAAAACAGGCCGTTAAAGCGTGAAAACTCAAACCAGCCCCCAAACGACCCCGTAGGAGGCACGAACACCTCGCAAGGGACCAATGTACCTTGTAGGAACTGACCGCATAGTCCCGGGTCAGCCAGTTTGAGAGTATGACGATAATTTGCAAAAATCACACTTAGACTTGAAAGCGAGCCGTTAAAGGGTGAAAACTCAAACCAGCCCCCAAACGACCCCGTATGAGGCACGAACACCTCGCACGGGACCAATGTAACTTGTAGGAACTGACCACGTAGTCCCGGGTCTGCCGGTTTGCGAGTATGATAATAATTTGCAAAAATCACACTTAGACATGAAAATAGGCCATTAAAGCGTGAAAACTAAAACCAGCCCCCAAACGACCCCGTAGGAGGCACGAACACCTCGCATGGGACCAATGTAACTTGTAGGAACTGACTGCGTAGTCCCGGGTCTGCCAATTTGAGAGTATGACGATAATTTGCAAAAATCACTCTTAGACTTGAAAATAGGCCGTTAAAGGGTGAAAACCCGAACCAGCCCCCAAATGACCCCGTAGGAGGCACGAACACCTCTCACGGGACTAATGTAACTTGTAGGAACTGACCTCGTAGTCCCGGGTCTCCCAGTTTGAGAGTACGATGATTATTTGCTAAAGTCACACTTAGACTTGAAAAAAGGCCGTTAAAAGTTGAAAACTCAAACCATCCCTCAAATGGTCCCGTAGGAGGCAGGAACACCTCGCGCGGGACCAATGTAACTTGTAGGAACTGATCGCGTTGTCTCGGATCTCCGGGTTTGACTGTATGACGATAATTTGCAAAAATCACACTTATACTTGAAAACAAGCCGTTAAAGGGTGAAAACCCAAAGCTGCCCCGAAACGACGTCGTTTGAGGCACGAACACCTAGCATGGGACCAATGTAACTTGTAGGAACAGACCGCGTAGTACCGGGTCTCCCGATTTGAGAGTATGATGATAATTTACAAAAATCACACTTAGACTTGAAAAGAGACCGTTAAAGGGTGAAAACCCGAACCAGCCCCCAAACGACCCCGTAGGAGGTACGAAGAGCTCGCATGGGACCAATGTAACTTGTAAGAACTGACCTCGTAGTCCCGGGTCTCTCGGTTTGAGAGTATGATGATAATTTGTAAAAATCACACTTAGATTTGAAAACAAGTCGTTAAAGGGTGAAAACCCAAACCAACCCCCAAACGACCCCGTAGGAGGCACGAACACCTCACATGGGACCAATATAACTTTTAGGAACTGACCGCGTAGTCTCGGGCCTCCCGGTTTGAAAGTATGACGATTATTTGCTAAAATCACACTTAGACTTGAAAACTCGTCTATAAAGGGTGAAAACTCAAACCAACCCCCAAACGGTCTCGTAGCAGGCACGAACACCTCTCACGGGACCAATGTAACTTGTAGGAACTGATCGCGTAGTTCCGGGTCTCCCGGTTAGAGAGTATGATGATAATTTGACAAAATTACTCTTAGACTAGAAAATAGGCCGTTAAAGGGTGAAATCCCGAATCAGCCACCAAACGACCCTGTAGGAGGGACAGACACCTCGCACGAGACCAATGTAACTCGTAGGAACTGAACCTGTAGTCCCGGATCTCCCAGTTTGAGAGTATTACGATAATTTGTAAAAATCACACATAAACATAAAAATAGGCCGCTAAGGGTGAAAACATGAATCAGCCTCCAAACGACCCCGTAGGAGGAACGAACACCTCGCACGGGACCAATGTCACTTATAGGAACTGACTGCGTAGTCCCGGGTCTCCCAGTTTGAGAGTATGATGATAATTTGCAAAAATCACACTTAGACTTGAAAATAGGCCGTTAAAGGCTGAAAACTCAAACCAGCCCCCAAACGACACCGTAGGAGGCACGAACACATCGTACGGGACCAATGTAAGTTGTAGTAACTGACCGTGTTGTCCCGAGTCTCCAGGTTTGAGAGTATGATGATAATTTGTGAAAATCACACTTTCTTGAGAACAGGCCGTTAAACGGTGAAAACTCAAACCTGCCCCTAAACGTCCCTGTAGGAGGCACGAATACCTCGCACGGGACCAATGTAACTTGTAGGAACTGACATCGTAGTCCCGGGTCTCCTGGTTTGAAAGTATGACGATAATTTGTAAAAATCATACTTAGACTTGAAAATAGGCCGTTAAAGGGTGAAAACCCAAATCAACCCCCAAACGATCCCGTAGGAGGCACGAACACGTCGCACGGGACTATTGTAACTTGTAGGAACTGACCGCATAGTCCCGGGTCTCCCGATTAGAGAGTATAACCATAATTTGGAAAAATCACACTTAGACTTGAAAATAGGTCGTTAAAGGGTAAAAACCAAACCAGCACCCAAACGACTCCGTAAGAGGCACAAACACCTCGCACGGGATCAATGTAACTTGTAGGAACTGACCGCGTAGTCCCGGGTCTCCCGGTTTGAGATTATGATGATAATTTGGAAAAATCACACTTAGACTTGAAAACTGGTCGTTAAAGGGGGAAAACCCAAACCAACCCCCAAACGACTCCGTAGGAGGCTCGAACACCTCGTACGGGACCATTGTAACATGTAGGAACTGACAGCATAGTTCCGGGTCTCCCGGTTTGAGAGTATAACGATAATTTGCAAAAATCTCACTTAGACATGTAAACAGGCCGTTAATGGGTGAAAACTCAACCCACCCCCCAAACGACCTTGTAGGAGGCACGGACACCTCGTACGGGACCAATGTAACTGGTAAGAACTGACTGCATAGTCTCGGGTCTCCCGGTTTGAGAGTATGACGATAACTTGACAAAATAACTCTTAGACTTGAAAATAGGCCGTTAAAGGGTGAAATCCCGAACCAGCCCCCAAACGACCCTGTAGGAGGGACTGCCACCTCGCACGGGACCAATGTAACTTGTAGGAACTGACCCTGTAGTCCCGGATCTCCCAGTTTGAGAGTATGATGATAATTTGTAAAAATCACACTTAAACTTGAAAACAGGCCGCTAGAGGGTGAAAACCCGAACCAGCCTCCAAATGACCCCGTAGGAGGAATAAACACCTCGCACGGGACCAATGTAACTTATAGGAACTAAATACGTAGTCCCGGGTCTCCCGGTTTGAGAGTATGATGATAATTTGTAAAAATCACACTTAGACTTGAAAACAGGCTGTTAAAGGCTGAAAACTCAAACAAGCCCCCAAACGACCCTGTAGGAGGCACGAACACCTCGCACGAGACCAATGTAACTTGTAGGAACTGATCGCGTAGTCTCGGATCTCTCAGTTTGACAGTATGACGATTATTTTTAAAAATCACACTTTCTTGAGAACAAGCCGTTAAAGGGTGAAAACCCAAACTAGCCCCCAAACGACACCGTAGGAGGCACAAACACCTCGTACGTGACCAATGTAACTTGTAGGAACGGACCGCGTAGTCCCAGATCTCCCGGTTTGAAAAAAAGACGATGATTTAAAAAAATCACACTTAGACTTGAAAACAGGCCGTTAAAGGGTGAAATCTCAAACCATACCCCAAACGACTCCGTAGGAGGTACGTACACCTCGCACGGGTCCAATGTAACTTGTAGGAACTGACCGCGTAGTCCCGGGTCTCCCAGTTTGAGAGTATGACGATAATTTATGAAAATCACACTTTCTTAAAAACAGCCCGTTAAGGGCAAAAACCCAAACAAGCCCCCAAATGACCCCGTAGGAGGCAGCAATACCTCGCACGGGACAATTTTAACTTGTAGGAACTGACCGCGTAGTCTCGGGTCTCCCGATCTGAGAGTATGATGATAATTTACAAAAATAACACTTAGACTTGAAAATAGGCCGTTAAAGGGTGAAAACCCAAACTAGCCCCCAAACGACCCCGTAGGAGGCTCGAACACCTCGAATGGGACCATTGTAACATGTAGGAACTGACAGCATAGTTCTGGGTCTCCCGGTTTGAGAGTATGACGATAATTTGCAAAAATCACACTTAGACTAGAAAACAGGTCGTTGAAGGGTGAAAGCTCAAACCAGTCCCCAAACGACCCCGTAGGAGGCACGAACACCTCGCACGTTACCAATGTAACTTATAGGAACTGACCGCGTAGTCCCGAGTCTCCCGGTTTGAGAGTATGATGATAATTTGCAAAAATCTCACTTAGGCTTGAAAGCAGGACGACCCCGTAGGAGGCACGAACACCTTGTACGGGACCAATGTAACTGGTAGGAACTGACCGCGTAGTCCCGAGTCTCCCGGTTTGAGAGTATGACGATAATTTGCAAAAATCACACTTGGACTTGAAAACGGACCATTAAAGGGTGAAAACTCAAACTAGCCCCCAAATGACCCCGTAGGAGGCAAGAACACCTCGCACAGGACCAATGTAACTTGTAGGAAATAAGTGTGTAGTCCCAGCTCTGCCGGTTTGAGAGTATGACGATAATTTGTAAAAATCAGACTTAGACTTGAAAACCGGCCGTTAAAGCGTGAAAACTCAAACCAGCCCCCAAACGACCCCGTAGGAGGCACGAACACCTCGCACGGGACCAATGTACCTTGTAGGAACTGACTGCATAGTCCCGGGTCTGCCAGTTTGAGAGTATGACGATAATTTGCAAAAATCACACTTAGACTTGAAAGCGAGCCGTTAAAGGGTGAAAACTCAAACCAGCCCCCAAACGACCCCGTATGAGGCACGAACACCTCGCACGGGACCAATGTAACTTGTAGGAACTGACCACGTAGTCCCAGGTCTGCCGGTTTGCGAGTATGATAATAATTTGCAAAAATCACACTTAGACATGAAAACAGGCCATTAAAGCGTGAAAACTAAAACCAGCCCCCAAACGACCCCATAGGAGGCACGAACACCTCGCATGGGACCAATGTAACTTGTAGGAACTGACTGCGTAGTCCCGGGTCTGCCAATTTGAGAGTATGATGATAATTTGCAAAAATCACTCTTAGACTTGAAAATAGGCCGTTAAAGGGTGAAAACCCGAACCAGCCCCCAAATGACCCCGTAGGAGGCACGAACACCTCTCACGGGACTAATGTAACTTGTAGGAACTGACCTCGTAGTCCCGGGTCTCCCGATTTGAGAGTGTGATGATAATTTGTAAAAATCACACTTAGACTTGAAAACAGGTCGTTAAAGGGTCAAAACCCAAACTAGCCCCCAAACGAACCCGTAGGAGGCACGAACTCCTCGCACGGGACCATTGTAACTTGTAGGAACTGACCGCGTAGTCTCGGGTCTCCCAGTTTGAGAGTACGATGATTATTTGCTAAAGTCACACTTAGACTTGAAAACAGGCCGTTAAAGGTTGAAAACTCAAACCATCCCTCAAATGGTCCCGTAGGAGGCAGGAACACCTCGCGCGGGACCAATGTAACTTGTAGGAACTGATCGCGTAGTCCCGGATCTCCGGGTTTGACTCTATGACGATAATTTGCAAAAATCACACTTATACTTGAAAACAAGCCCTTAAAGGGTGAAAACCCAAAGCTGCCCCGAAACGACGTCGTTCGAGGCATGAACACCTAGCATGGGACCAATGTAACTTGTAGGAACAGACCGCGTAGTACCGGGTCTCCCGATTTGAGAGTATGATGATAATTTACAAAAATCACACTTAGACTTGAAAACAGGCCGTTAAAGGGTGAAAACCCGAACCAACCTCCAAACGACTCCGTAGGAGGCACGAACACCTCGCCTGGGACCAATGTAACTTATAGGAGCTGACCGCGTAGTATCGGGTATCCCGGTTTGAGAGTATGACGATAATCAGCAAAAGTCACAATTATACTAGAAAACAGGTCGTTAAAGGGTTAAAGCTAAAACCAGCTCCCAAACGACCCCATAGGAGACACGAATACCTCGCACGGAACCAATGTATCTTGTAGAAACTGACCGCGTAGAACTGATCACGTAGTCCCGGGTCTCCCAGTTTGAGAGTATGACGATAATTTGTAAAAATCACAGTTAGACTTGAAAATAGGCCGTTAAAGGGTGAAAACGCGAACCAGCCTCCAAACGACCTCGTAAGAGGGACGAATAACTCGCACCAGGCCATTTTAACTTGTAAGAACTGACCGCGTAGTCTCGGGTCTCCCGGTTTGAGAGTATGATGATAATTTGCAAAAATCACACTTAGACTTGAAAACAGGCCGTTAAAGGGTGAAAACCCAAACTAGCCCCCCAAACGACCCCGTAGGAGGCACGAAAACCTCGCACGGGACCAATGTAACTTGTAGGAACTGACCGCGTAGTATCGGGTCTCCCGATTTGAGAGTATGACGATTATTTGCTAAAATCACACTTAGACTTGAAAATAGGCCGTTAAAGGGTGAAAACTCAAACCATCCCTCAAACGGTCCTGTAGGAGGCACGAACACCTCGCGCGGGACCAATGTCACTTATAGGAACTCACCGTGTAGTCCCGGGTCTCCCGATTAGAGAGTACGATCATAATTTGCAAAAATCACACTTAGGCTTGAAAATAGGTCGTTAAATGGTGAAAACCCGAACCAACCCCCAAACGACCCCGTAGGAGGGATGAACACCTCGCACGGGACCAATGTAACTTGTAGGAACTGACCCCGTAGTCCCGGATCTCCTTATTTGAGAGTATGACGATAATATGTAAAAATCACACTTAGACTTTAAAATAGGCCATTAAAGGGTGAAAACCCAAACCAGCCTCCAAACGACTCCGCAGGAGGCACGAACACCTCGCACAGGACCAATGTAACTTATAGGAGCTGACCGCGTTGTCTCGGGTATCTCGGTTTGAGAGTATGACGATAATTAGCAAAAATCACACTTAGACGAGAAAACAGGCTGTTAAAGGGTTAAAGATCAAACCAACCCCCAAACGACCCCGTAGGAGACACGAACAGCTCGCACGGAACCAATGTAACTTGTAGGAACTAACCGCGTAGAACTGATCGCGTAGTCCCGGGTCTCCCGGTTTGAGAGTATGACGATAATTTGTAAAAATCACACTTAGACTTGAAAACAGGCCGTTAAAGGGTGAAAACCCGAACCAACCTCCAAAAGACCTCGTAGGAGGCACCAACACCTCGCACCGGACCAATGTAACTTATTGGAGCTAACCGCGTAGTCTCGGGTATATCGGTTTGAGAGTATGATGATAAATAGTAAAAATCACACTTAGACTAGAAAACAGCCCGTTAATGGGTTAAAGCTCAAACCAGCCCCAAAACGACCCCGTAGGAGACACGAACACCTCGCACGGAACTAATGTCACCTATAGGAACTAACCGCGTAGAAACGATCGCGTAGTCCCGGGTCTCCCGATTTGAGACTATGACGATAATTTGTAAAAATCACACTTAGACTTGACAACAGGTCGTTAAAGGGTGAAAACCCGAACCAGCCTCCAAAAGACCTCGTAGGAGGCACGAAAACCTCGCACCGGACCAATGTAACTTGTAGGAACTGATCGCATAGTATCGGGTCTCCCGGTTTGAGAGTATGACGATAATTTGTAAAAATCACACTTAGACTAGAAAACAGGTCGTTAAAGGGTGAAAGCTCAAACCAGTCCCCATAAGACCCCGTGGGAGGCACGAACACCTCACACGGGACCAATGTAACTTATAGGAACTGACCGCGTAGTCCCGAGTCTCCCGGTTTGAGAGTATGACGATAATTTGCAAAAATCACACTTAGACTTGAAAACAGGCCGTTAAAGGGTCAAAACTCAAACCAGCCCCCAAACGACCCCGTAGGAGGCACGAACACCTCACACGGTGATATACCCGTTTATATTCTAGGAGGGTCGCCTCCACAACGGACGACCCTAAGAGGGGCCGACCCCCACCAGGACCCAACTGGCCTTCACCAGACCCAGACGACCCTACGAGGGGCCGACCCTTCACCAGGCTCCAGACGACCCTACGAGGGTACGACAGTACGAGGACATAATCAAGCCAGACTCACTGCCGGAAGAAACTTTGCCCTCGGCCTCGGCTCATAGGCCGAGGGTGACATCATGACAGCGCGTGGTTTGGGAGACGCGTGGAACAGTGCGCGTGAGGCTCATATGACACGTGGAAGACCGTTACAACCGAATCACCCCCTCACGTGAGGGAATATTATGTCATCATTTGGCATCTACAGGTGTCAATAGGGGATTGGCTAGATCATTATTCACATGCACCATGCTTACCTGGGGGGTACACTACACCCCCCAAGACCTATATATACTTGTCACCCCTAACCCTACAGGGGATCGATCCATGAACAGTAGCCCTAGCTAAAACTCTGCTTGTACACACACAATAGAGAGAGAGTGAGAGGGTTATGTGCATTGTATCCAAGGCCATTAGTGCCCATACTTAGTGGATCACACACTCACAGTGGATGTAGGCCAAATTGGCTGAACCACTATACATCATTGTCTTATTCCCTCTTATACTCATCCCCTTCTATACACTTACATACTTATACACTCATACACCTCTATGGCTGCCATGGCTGCTACTGTTTGAGCTCACTAACACTTATCTGGTGGTGCTAAATCTTAGCATCATCAGTTTGGCGCCGTCTGTGGGAACGAGAAGACATCTCTTCCTTTGTACAGCTTGACCTCACTGGGCACTCTGGTGGTGAACCAACACTCCCCCTGAGAGGAGGTGTTTCACCATTGAAAGAGACCTACTAAGGTTCCCAAGCTAACCAGTATTTTCTTCAGTTCAGCTCTTCATAGCTCAAGCACATGGCACCTGAGATGCCACCGCCACCACTTCCCCCGCCGGATGATGGGGGAAGACCCAGTTCCAGTCAGCCACCACCTCAGTCTGAGATGGCTGATGTGGCAGCAGCCCTAAAGTCTCTGGCAGCCAGCCAGCGGATGATGCAGGAGCAGTTTACAGCTCTAAGTCAGAATATACTGAGACCACCAGGGGTCTCACCTGAGATGATTACTCCGGCAGCAGCTCCAGGACATCATGAGGCCAGGGGACCACCCCAGGCACCACATAAAGACCTGCCACCCCCTCAGCGGCGTAGGGATGTTGCTGACCCCCGGCGTTTACGCCTGGGGAGGCAAGGAAACCCTTGCCCCGAGGACAGGTATGATGATCTGGAGGAAGAAGAGGCTCCAGTAGAATGCTGGGAGCCATATGAGGTCTCCAACAATACAGTACGACCCCTCCAGGACAGTAGAGGAAAGTGCGGGAGACCAAACCCTGATGATCGCCCAAGAGGATCTGCTTTTGACCGCCTGAGCAGGGGGTCGGCCTTCGAGAGGCTGGGCCCAGTGAATGACCTGCGAGACAAGTTGTCCAAGTCAAGAAGCGCAGCGAGATCTAGGAAAGAAGCAGAAGGCCGACCCCAAAGACGGGATGACGGCCAAAGGGAAGTAAATAGCCGACACAGGCCTGCCGTAGCGGAGCCCTCCATCCACCTCCGAGAGGCAGCAGGGGATAACATCGGCCAGGCCGACCCTGTGAGGCCCTGGAATGACTCAATCCAGAGGTTAGAGGATAAGATTGGCGACATACTGAAGAGCCGGGACCCTCTTCAGAGGGGATACACCATGGGCTCACCCTTTGTGGCAAAGATAGTCAACTTCCCCACGCCATCGAAGTTCAAGCCTCCCGTGGTCACCCCAAGATACGATGGGAGCACCAACCCTGTCCACCACGTGGAAATGTATCAGTCGGCGGCAGACATATACTCTATCTCAGATGAGATGAGGTGTCGTGCCTTCTCTGGTACCTTGACAGGGGCTGCGCATGTCTGGTACACGTCTCTTCCAAAAAATTCTATTGGAAACTTTAAGCAGTTGGCAGACTTGTTCATCCATAATTTCTGCTTTGGGGTGAGGCCACAGAAGAAGACCACACACCTGCTCTATGTTAAGCAGGGAAAGAACGAGACTCTGAGAGACTACATAGCCAGATTCAATAAAGAGAAGCTGGAGGTGGAAGACTATGAGGAGAGCATAGCTATGACAGCCCTGATTGGAGGGCTCCAGAAGGGGAAGCTATTATGGAAGCTTGCCGAAGACCCTCCGAGGACGATGGCTGAGCTGTTGTCAACAGCAGGGAAGGTGATGAACGCCGAAGAGGCGATGGCCGCAAAACATGAAGACGAAAAAGGAGGTGCAAGTGGGAATAAATACCCCAAGAAGAACAAAGAGGGGAAGAAGAGGACCACGGATGATAAGTTCGCGGGGTACACCCCTCTGACGGTCAGCTGTGAACAGATCCTCAATGAGATAAAGAGTGACCGGACACTGAAGTGGCCTGAGAAGCTGAGGGCAGCCCCCGGCAAGAGAAATAGGAACCTGTGGTGTGAATTTCACCAAGACCATGGCCACGTAACAGACAAATGCTTTGCTCTGAAAGATGAGATTGAGAAGATGCTGAAGGAAGGAAAGCTCAGAAAGTACGTCGACAAAGCCGACTTCAAGAGGGGCCGAGGGGACGACCCCAGAAAGAAGCGAGTCGATGCCTGCAGAGAAGGTCCTCAAAAAAGAGGGGACGACCCCTCTGATGATGAGGACGACCCCGACCTCCCGCCGAGAGACGACCACGGCCCTGTCAAGAGGCTCAATATGATCTCGCTCGGGGTGGGAATGATCTCCGGGGGACTTGCAGGAGGAGGGTCTGAGGTCGCCGACAGGAAGGCCCCTGTCGCTGAGGCTAAGGCAGTGATGAAGACGGTGCACTCAACCTCCGTAGAGGTCAAGTCAGAAAAAAGGAAGAAGGTTGATATGGACACTTTGATTGTGGGATTTTCAAGAATGGACTTCAAGGGCCTATTGGCCCCGCATGATGACCCTCTCGTCATCACCACCAGGGTGCACGGGTGCGAAGTGCCGAGGATCCTGGTGGATGGGGGCTCATCCGCAGATGTGATGTTTTGGCCATGCTTCAAGGCCCTGGGCCTCAGTCGTGCCAGACTTGTCCCATACCATCATCCATTGATTGGGTTCAGTGGGGAGAAGGTTCACCCTCTAGGAATATATGAAGCTGATGTCAGGATGGGGGACGAGTGGCCGAGATGGCTCACCAAGAGGGTCAGTTTCTTTGTGCTGGATGAGCATGTGTTTTCGGCATACAACATCATACTGGGGCGTGTGGCTCTCAAGGGGTTTGAAGCTGTGCCGTCCACGGTCCACCAGATGGTTAAGTTCCCTACCCCTTATGGGGTGGGGGAAGTTCAGGGAGACCAGACGACAGCGAGAGAGTGCTACTACAACTCCGCTGAAGAAAGGGAGGCACACAAGAGGGCTACAGCCACTTACAACATTGATACCCTAGACCCCAGGGACGAGACGAAGCTCAAAAAAGGAGAGGCCGCTGAGGAGGTAGAACCCATCATCCTCGATGAGGATGACCCGGGAAAAACCGTCCAAGTTGGCAAATCTCTGAAGCCCAGTATCAAGGAAGACCTCATCAAACTGTTGAGGAGAAGGCGAAGCGTCTTCGCGTGGAGTCATGTAGATATGCCAGGGATCGACCCTGAAATCATGTGCCACAAACTCAATGTGGTAGAGGGAGTGAAGCCGGTAAAGCAGAAGAGGAGGATTTACTCTAGAGAAAAGTATGAGGTCATCAGGGATGAGGTTAAAAAATTAGAAGACGCTGAATTTATCAGAGAGGTCATCTACCCTGAGTGGCTGTCCAATGCAGTCATCGTCCCAAAGGCCAACGGCAAGTGGAGAATGTGCGTGGACTTCACAGACCTCAACAAGCATTGTCCCAAAGACAGCTTCCCTCTCCCCCGCATCGACCAGATGGTAGACGCTACCGCAGGCCATGAGCTCATGAGTTTCATGGATGCCTACTCAGGGTATAACCAGATTTTCATGAACCCTGAGGACTCAGAGATGACCGCCTTCATCACTGACAAGGGGACATACTGTTACAGGGTCATGCCCTTTGGCCTAAAAAATGCGGGGGCAACGTACCAGCGCCTCGTAAACAAAATGTTTGAAGACCAAATTGGTAAGTCTATGGAGGTTTACGTAGATGACATGCTGACTAAGAGTCTGAAGGCAGAGGATCATGTAGCAGACCTGGAAAGGACCTTTAATACAATGGACAAATACAAAATGAAGCTCAATCCGGCCAAGTGTGTCTTCGGGGTCGGAGCGGGGAAGTTCTTGGGGTTCATTGTCAATCAAAGAGGCATCGAGGCCAATCCTGAAAAGATAAAGGCCCTTATTGAGATGAAGACCCCCAAGTCCATTAAAGACGTTCAGAGGCTCACAGGGAGAGTGGCTGCCTTGAACAGATTTGTGTCAAGGGCTACAGACAGGTGTCTACCATTCTTCAAGATCCTCAGGAAAGCTTTTGAATGGAGCGAAGAGTGTGATGAGGCTTTCAAGCAGCTGAAATCATACTTAGGGTCTCCCTTGCTGCTGTCACGACCCGTGCAGGGTGAACGACTGTACGTGTACCTTGCTGTCTCAGAATCCGCTATCAGTGCAGCAATCGTAAGAGACGAAGATGGGATACAGAAGCCCGTATATTTCAACAGCAAGGCACTCCAGGGGGCAGAGCAGAGATACCCGAGGATGGAGAAGTTGGCCTATGCCTTGATTCATGCCTCAAGGAAGATGAAACCGTACTTCCAGTCCCATACTATGGTCATCCTTACTGACTCTCCTCTTAGGCAGGTCCTACACAAGCCTGAAAAATCAGGAAGGCTAATGACCTGGGCTATAGAGCTGGGGGAGTTTGACATTGTGTATCAGCCTAAGACAGCCATTAAGGGGCAAGCCTTGGCAGACTTCGTGGCTGAGTTCACATGGGAAGAAGATGAGGCCGAGGGTGAGACCCTCGGGAAGGCAGATACAGAAGACAGACCCGCAGACACACCTGCAGAAATGGCTGAGACGAGCACCGCTAGAAGGAAAGTGACTGAAAACGAAGAGGGAAGATACCTCTTTAGACAGGGGTCCCTCTCTGAGGGAAATTTTTCTGAAGGAAAGACTCCGTGGAGCCTCTTCGTTGACGGGTCCTCCTGTGATAGCGGAAGTGGTGCTGGACTGATACTATCAGCACCCGATGGCACAGACGTCGAGTACGCCCTGAGGTTCAATTTCAAAGCCTCCAACAATGAGGCTGAGTATGAGGCCTTGATAGCTGGCCTCTCCTTAGCCAAATCCCTTAGTGTCAGCCAAATTTTGGTTCACAGTGATTCAAGGCTGGTGGTGAATCAGATACTAGGAGCCTATGAGGCCAAAGACGAGAGGATGGCTAGGTATCTTGATAAGGTGAGGTCATTGCTGAAAAACTTCAAAGAAGTGAAATTCAAGAGGATACCTAGGCTCGACAATGGCCGTGCTGACGCCCTTGCAAGGTTGGCCTCAGCTACTAGGACATACATAAGGAGGACAGTCCCGGTAGAAATTTTGCTTCGACCAACTATCGAATACAACGAGGGAACACTTGGCATTTGCATGAATGTTTCTCAAGAACCTTCATGGATGGACCCCCTGATCAGATACATAAGAGGGGGAGAGATGCCAGAAGCAAGCCAAGAGAGGAAGAAGCTGAGATACAGGGCTGCAAAGTTCGCTGTCATCGGAGACACGCTGTACAAAAAGGGGTTTCTGCTCCCCTTACTTAGGTGTGTGCATCCCTCAGAGGTCCCTTCCATTTTGCAAGACGTGCATGAAGGGTCGTGCTCAAGCCATATTGGGGGTAGATCCTTGGCAAAGAGGGTGATCACCCAAGGCTACTGGTGGCCGACCTTGGGGAAAGATGCTGCCGCATATGTTAAAAAGTGTGATAAATGCCAAAGATTTGCTACTATCCCTCATCAACCTCACCAGCCTCTCACCTCCATTGCATCCCCATGGCCGTTCGCAATATGGGGGATTGATCTGATAGGACCCTTACCGAGAGCAGTCAATAACTATCGGTTCCTCATCGTAGCAATTGACTACTTTTCAAAATGGGTAGAGGCCGAGCCGATGGTCACGATCACGGAGCAGAAGACCTTCCAGTTCATCTGGAAGAATGTGATATGCAGATATGGTCTACCCAACACCCTCATCTCGGACAACGGGACCCAGTTCAAGAATGCCTCTTTACAGAAGTACTGTGAGAGGGTAAGTATCAAACAATTTTTCTCCACCCCAGGCCGACCTCAGGCCAATGGGCAAACCGAAGTTACGAACAGGACAATCCTAGATGGGATTAAGAAGAGGCTTGAGGAGGCAAAAGGAAGATGGGTCGAGGAGTTATATGCAGTATTATGGGCATACAGGACGACAGTAAGGACCCCTACCGGGGAGACCCCATTCATGTTAGCTTATGGATCAGAAGCAGTCATCCCCACCGAAGTGGAGTTTCCTACTCACAGGGTCCAAATGTATGATCCCCAGGGGAATATGGAAGAGAGAAGACTTGACCTAGACCTGATTGAGGAAAGAAGGGAGGATGCTGAGATAAGGCAAGCTTCCTACCAGCAGAGGACCGCAAAGTTTTACAACCAAAGGGTGAAACAGAGGCCTATCGCAGTGGGAGACTTGGTTCTTAAAAAGACTTGGCAGAAACCCAACAAGCTCCATCCTAATTGGCATGGCCCATATAGGGTCATCGATGAAGTTGTCCCGGGGACCTACAGGCTAGAGAACCTGGAGGGGGAACCTTTCTCAAACCCCTGGAATGCAGATCATTTGAAAAAATACTACCAGTAGTGTTGTAAGGTCTTGATAAGCCATAGTTGTAATAAGCATTGTTTCGACAGAACACATTGAAGATTAATGAGAAGTATCAGTGTTTCCCTCATCCAGTGGTTATCAGTTCTAGTATACATGCAAAGAAGTTGAACCCTCGGCTATAATGAGGATCAGTGGAGGGGACGACCCCACCATAGTCCTCAAGAAAGACGAGGGAAGATTTCATATATATCATTAATTTTATAAGTTGATCCCTCGGCTATAATGGGGACCAGTGGAGGGGACGACCCCACCACTGTCCTCAAGAAAGACGAGGGAAGACTTCAAAATCCATTAAATTGGAAAGTTGATCCCTCGGCTATAATGGGGACCAGTGGAGGGGACGACCCCACCACTGTCCTCAAGAAAGACGAGGGAAGACTTCAAAATCCATTAAATTGGAAAGTTGATCCCTCGGCTATAATGGGGACCAGTGGAGGGGACGACCCCACCACTGTCCTCAAGAAAGACGAGGGAAGACTTTAAAATCCATTAAATTGGAAAGTTGATCCCTCGGCTATAATGGGGACCAGTGGAGGGGGCGACCCCACCACTGTCCTCAAGAAAGACGAGGGAAGACTTTAAAATCCATTAAATTGGAAAGTTGATCCCTCGGCTATAATGGGGACCAGTGGAGGGGACGACCCCACCACTGTCCTCAAGAAAGACGAGGGAAGACTCTAAAATCCATTAAATTGGAAAGTTGATCCCTCGGCTATAATGGGGACCAGTGGAGGGGACGACCCCACCACAGTCCTCAAGAAAGACGAGGGAAGACTTTAAAATCCATTAAATTGGAAAGTTGATCCCTCGGCTATAATGGGGACCAGTGGAGGGGACGACCCCACCACTGTCCTCAAGAAGACGAGGGAAGACTTTAAAATCCATTAAATTGGAAAGTTGATCCCTCGGCTATAATGGGGACCAGTGGAGGGGACGACCCCACCACTGTCCTCAAGAAAGACGAGGGAAGACTTTAAAAACCATTAAATTGGAAAGTTGATCCCTCGGCTATAATGGGAACCAGTGGAGGGGACGACCCCACCACTGTCCTCAAGAAAGACGAGGGAAGACTTTAAAAACCATTAAATTGGTTATCAGAACCCTCGGCTATAATGAGGACCAGTGGAGGGGACGACCCCACCACTGTTCTCAAGAAAGACGAGGGTAGACTACATAAAAATCATTAATTTGGTTCATTGAACCCTCGGCTATAATGAGGACCAGTGGAGGGGACGACCCCACCACTGTTCTCAAGAAAGATGAGGGTAGACTATTTAAAAATCATTAATTTGATCATTTGAACCCTCGGCTATAATGAGGCCTGATGAGGGGACGACCCCACATTGGTCCTCAAAAAGACGAGGGAAGGGTTATTATCATCATCATCAACGAAGAAGCAAATTTGCAAGGAACAAACCATAACAGAATTAAATATGGGAGACAGTTGTGAAAGGAAGAGACGATGGTATTAATATAAAGCATCAAGTGTTTTACAATATACAGAACAAAAATACAAAAACAAGGGTATGGGCTACAGGCAGCCACCCTAGGGGACGACATCAGAGGGCAGGGCCTCAACATCAATGGGAATGGTCCCCTCAGTTACCAGCACCGGATCATCTTCAGATGTGCCAACCCCCTCGATCTGGGCTTGGGCCTCCACCTGATTGAGGGCCTCGGCAATTAGGGGGTCGTCCAGTTGAACACCCTCCAATGATGGGCGAACAGAGGAGACGACATCGCCAAATCTGAGGACTACCCACCGACAGGCCGTCCTAATCCCCCTTTCAAGATATTCAAGGCCGAAGCCCTGAAATTCGTCTGAAATCTTGTATGCCTCCACAGCGTCAGCCTCAGCTTTCTTGATGGCTGCCTCCAGATCAGTCTTATGACGGGCCTCCAGGTTGATCAGAGCCTCATCCTTGTCCTTGATCAACAAGTCCTTGTCCTTGATCAACAAGTCCTTGGCCTGCATATCGGCATCATGCTGCCTCGTCAGCTCATCAAGGACTCTAGCATGCTCAGCCCTTGTGCTCTCCAGCTCGGCCCTCGCAGTGCCCAGCTCTGTCCGTAGGTCAGCCTCTTGTTGGATGGCCCTCTCAGCTTCATGGAATTTCTGTTGATTCTCGGCCATCCACTTGGTGGCAGAGGTGAAGGCACAGACAGACTGCAAGAAAAATGAAGATGCGTCAAGGGGAGCCGAGGAAACACAATGAAATTAAAGGTCAGGACCAATACCTGAGCAAGGGAGTGCAGACCGTAGTCATACACTTTGGCTGGAGGCATCTGCGCCAAGAACTCGAAGTCGGAGGCCGACGGTGCAGAGAACATAGAGGCCTTTGCTGCCCTCAGGTTGGCGATAAGAGATGAGGGGTCGGCCCTCAGATGGGACAGATTTTGAGACCAGAAGGCCCCCATGCTTGGTGAAGAGGTTGCTCCTTCAGAGGCCTCGGCCCTGGCCCTCGTCTTAGGGTCAGGACGAGGCTCGACAGGAGCCTCAGGCTCCTTCCTTTTGTGACTAACAGCTGTCGGCTCAACAACTGTCGGCCCTGAGGCCCTTGTCTTCTTAGGAGCTTGCTGAGGCTCCTTCCCCTTCTTCTTTGACAGACCAGCAAGAAGGCTTGGAGCAGTCATATCCCAGAGATAATCTGACACGCCTGCAGGACGACCTGAAAAGGATACGATGAATCAGAAAAGTTCAGAGATAAAGAGAGAACACTTCAAAAATAAGTAAAGATGGGAAAATGTTCAGTATAACTCACATAGTTCTGTCAGAGGGCCGACCCTCAGACCAGCTTCTTTAAGGAAGCGAGGGGTCATCAAATCTTCGAACTTTGGGATCTCACCCTCTCTCCCTCGTCCCCTCAGATACTCAACAATATCCCTCTCCTCCAAGCTAAGTCCGGGGTCTGACCTAGCTTTCATGGAAGGGTTAGACCATCTGTTAGGAACCCTCGGAGCATCGGCAGAAGGGGACGCCTCGGTGGAGCTCTCCCATGCCCCAGATATGAAGAAGAACCTTTTTTTCCAATCATGATTGGAAGTTTGAGCCACGTGGAGCAGCTTCTTCTCAGACCTTCTCGCTCCCAGATGATAGTATCCGGGCTGTTTAGATGAAGAGGTGATATTGTAGCAGGCCAAGAACACGTCGGACGAGGGCTCGTCAGTGAAAGCATTTTTCCACAGAGAGATGTACCCCAGAATCGTCCTCCAAGAATTGGGTGGAAGTTGCGAGGGGGAGACGCCCAGAGCCGACAGAATATCTATAATGGCAGGGTGAAAGGGAAGTCTGACACCTACTTTGAACATTTGCTCGTAGACTGCAACTTCTCCCTCTTCACCCTCAAAGACCCTCTCGTCCTCGGAGGGAACCCTCATAGTCACCCCAGGTGGCACTCCGTAAATATGCCTCCATATCAGAAGATCCCTATCCCTGACAGAGGAGATAAAAGACGAGGCATGGGAGGTATCAACCTCATCATCTGTATCATCGTCCTCATCCCCCTCATCACCTGCAGGAGGACCCTGAGGAAATGCTACTTGGAAGGCGTTGGGGGATAGGGTTGTCACAGGGACAGCCTCAGAGGGGATCGTACCCTCGGCCTCTCGGGGAGGGCTAAGGTCAGGAGAGTCCCTTCTACCAGAAGTTCCAGCACCAGTTGGAGAGGAGGTTCTCTCGTCCATCTCACTTAGGTTGGGTGTCTCGGCCGGACGAGACGACGACCCACAAGACTCAGAGGGTTCAGATGGTCTAATGGTGGCAAGAGGAATGGGAAAAATGGGTCGTACCCAATTAGGGTCGGCCCCTCGTCTCCTCTCTTCCTCTTCCTCTATTCGTCCGATCTTGGTAAATAGTTTCTCTCTCAGGGACGGGAATTCAGACACCAGGTTGTAAAGCCTCCTAAGCATTAAGGGGAAGACCCAACACTTAAAGAAATTATACTAGACTTGGGTAATTTAACTACAAACAAGTGGGGAGTGGACCAGATTTGACTTTTGGATTAAACAAAGAACTCAAAAGGTTTTCACTCAAGAACACTCAAGAACATCCAAGGGCCAGTTACCGGAGAAGACACCGGAAAATACACCGGAAAAGGTTATGGCACAACTTAAGGAAAATGGCTGCCTACGAGCCTAAAAAACGAACGAAAATGAAAGAAAAAGAGAGCACTGGATGAAAGAGGTTACCTGATGAGGAGAGAATAAGAACGCTGCTAGGCCTGGAAGAATCGAAGGCTGCAAGTGGCGATGTAGGCTGAAAATTCTAGAGAGAGAGAATGCTTAGGCGCGAAGAAGAAGAAGGAAGAGAAAGGGTTTGAAAATACCTTAAATACCTTAGCAATGAGTGGGCCCATTGACCAAGGCAGGACACAGCCCACGAGGAAGGCATCATTAGGGTGCAAGGACCCAAGCGCAGTGTGCAGCCGTCATGCCTTGGAAACTGGAACAACAATGAGTACCTAACCAGGTGTCACTCACCTAACTGATCATACCTGCATCTCATTTAAAACACTATCCCTCAGCCATCTCAACAGCATCTATGGCTAAGGGCTGGGGGGTGATTGATATACCCGTTTATATTCTAGGAGGGTCGCCTCCACAACGGACGACCCTAAGAGGGGCCGACCCCCACCAGGACCCAACTGGCCTTCACCAGACCCAGACGACCCTACGAGGGGCCGACCCTTCACCAGGCTCCAGACGACCCTACGAGGGGCCGACCCCTCACCAGGCTCCGGCCGACCCTACGAGGGTACGACAGTACGAGGACATAATCAAGCCAGACTCACTGCCGGAAGAAACTTTGCCCTCGGCCTCGGCTCATAGGCCGAGGGTGACATCATGATAGCGCATGGTTTGGGAGACGCGTGGAACAGTGCGCGTGAGGCTCATATGACACGTGGAAGACCGTTACAACCGAATCACCCCCTCACGTGAGGGAATATTATGTCATCATTTGGCATCTACAGGTGTCAATAGGGGATTGGCTAGATCATTATTCACATGCACCATGCTTACCTGGGGGGTACACTACACCCCCCAAGACCTATATATACTTGTCACCCCTAACCCTACAGGGGATCGATCCATGAACAGTAGCCCTAGCTAAAACTCTGCTTGTACACACACAATAGAGAGAGAGTGAGAGGGTTATGTGCATTGTATCCAAGGCCATTAGTGCCCATACTTAGTGGATCACACACTCACAGTGGATGTAGGCCAAATTGGCTTAACCACTATACATCATTGTCTTATTCCCTCTTATACTCATCCCCTTCTATACACTTACATACTTATACACTCATACACCTCTATGGCTGCCATGGCTGCTACTGTTTGAGCTCACTAACACTTATCTGGTGGTGCTAAATCTTAGCATCATCACACGGGACCAATGTAACTTGTAGGAACTGATCGTGTAGTCTCGGGTCTCCCAGTTGGATAGTATGCCGATAATTTGCCAAAATAGCTCTTAGACTTTAAAACAGGCCGTTAAAGAGTGAAAACCCAAATAATCCCCCAAACGACCCCGAAGAAGGCGCGGACACCTCGCACAGTACCAATGTAACTTGTAGGAACTGACTGCGTATTCCCGGGTCACCCAGTTCGAGAGTATGACGATAATTTGCAAAAATCACATTTAGACTTGAATAGATGCCATTAAAGAGTGAAAACTCAAACCAGTCCCCAAACGACCTCGTAGAAGGCACAAACACCTCACACGGGACCAATGTAACTTTTAGGAATTGACTGCGTGGTCCCGGATCTCCCGGTTTGAGAGTATGATGATAATTTGTAAAAATCACACTTAGACTTGAAAACAGACCGTTAAAGGGTGAAAACACAAACCAACCCCCAAACGACCCCGTAGGAGGCACGAACACCTAGCACGGAACCAATATAACTTGTAAGAACTGACCGCGTTGTCCCGGGTCTCCCGGTTTGAGAGTATGATGATAATTTGCAAAAATCACACTTAAACTTGAAAACAGACCGTTAAAGGGTGAAAACTGAAACCATCCCCCAAACGACCCTGTAGGAGGCACGAACACCTCGCACGGGACCAATGTAACTTGTAGGAACTGACCGCGTAGTCCCGGGTCTCCCAGTTTGCGAGTATGATGATAATTTGCAAAAATCCAAAATCACACTCAGACTTGAAAATAAGTCGTTAAAAGGTAAAAACCCAAACTAGGCTCCAAACGACCCCGTAGGAGGCACGAACACCTCGTACGGGACCAATGTAACTTGTAGGAACTGACCGCGTAGTCCCGGGTCTCCCGATTTGAGAGTATGGTGATAATTTGGAAAAATCACACTTAGACTTAAAAACAGGCCGTTAAAGGGTGAAAACCCGAACAAGCCCCCAAACGACCCTGTGGGAGGCACGAACACCTCGCACGGCACCAATGTAACTTGTAGGAACGGACCACGTAGTCCCACATCTCCCGGTTTGAGAGTATGATGATAATTTGCAAAAATCACACTTAGACCTGAAAACAGGCAGTTAAAGGGTGAAAACCCAAACCAGCATCCAAACGACCCCGTAGGAGGCACGAACACCTCGCATGGGACCAATATAACTTGTAGGAACTGACCTCGTAGTCTCTGGTCTCCCGGTTTGAGAGTATGACAACTATTTGCTAAAATCACACTTAGACTTGAAAACAAGTCGTTAAAGGGTGAAAGCTCAAACCAGCCCCCAAACGACCCCGTAGGAGGCACGAACACCTCACACGGGACCAATGTAACTTGTAGGAATTGATCGCGTAGTCCCGGGTCTCCCGATTTGAGAGTATGATGATATTTTGCAAAAATCACATATAGACTTGAAAACAGGCCGTTAAAGGGTCAAAACTCAAACCACCCCCCAAACGACCCCATAGGAGGCACGAACACCTCGCACGAGACCATTGTAACTTGTAGGAGCTGATCGCATAGTCCCGGGTCTCCCAGTTAGAGAGTATGATGATAATTTGCCAAAATAACTCTTAGACTTGAAAACAGACCGTTAAAGGGTGAAAACCCAAACCAACCCCCAAATGACCCCGTAGAAGGCACGGACACCTCGTACGGTACCAATGTAACTTGTAGGAACTGACTGCGTAGTCCTGGGTCTCCCAATTCGAGAGTATGACGTTATTTTGCAAAAATCACACTTAGACTTGAATAGATGCCGTTAAAGGGTGAAAACTCAAACCAATCCCCAAAAGACCCCGTAGAAGGCACGAACACCTCCCACGGGACCAATGTAACTTTTAGGAACTGACCGCATGGTCCCGGATCTCCCGGTTTGAGAGTATGACGATAATTTAAAAAAATCACACTTAGACATGAAAACAGGTCGTTAAAGGGTGAAAACACAAACCAGCCACCAAACGACCCCGTAGGAGTTACGAACACCTAGCACGGGACCAATATAACTTGTAGGAATAGGCCCCGTAGTCCCAGATCTCCCAATTTGAGAGTATGATGATAATTTAGAAAAATCTCACTTAGACTTAAAAACAGGTCGTTAATGGGTGAAAACTCAAACTAGCCCCCAAACGACCCCGTAGGAGGCACAAACACCTCGCACGGGACCAATGTAACAATTAGGAACTGACCACGTAGTCCCGGATCTCCCGGTTTGAGAGTATGACGATAATTTGCAAAAATCACACTTAGACTTGAAAGCTGGCCGTTGAAGGGTGAAAACTCAAACCAGCCCCCAAACGACCCCGTAGGAGGCACGAACACCTCGCACGGGACTAATGTAACTTGTAGGAACTGACCGCGTAGTCCCGGCTCTCCCGATTTTAGAGTATGATGATAATTTGCAAAAATAACACTTAGACTTGAAAACAGGCCATTAAAGGGTGAAACCTCGAATCATCCCCCAAACGACCCTGTAAGAGGCACGAACAGCTCGCACGGGACCAATGTAACTTGTAGGAACTGACCGCGTAGTCCCGGGTCTCCCGATTTGAGAGTATGATGATAATTTACAAAAATCCAAAATCACACTCAGACTTGAAAACAAGTCGTTAAAGGGTGAAAACCCAAACCAGACCCCAAACGACCTTGAGGAGGCACGAACACCTCGTACGGGACCAATGTATCTTTTTGGAATTGATCGCGTCGTCCCGGGTCTTCTAATTTGAGAGTATGACGATAATTTGCAAAAATCACACTTAGACTTGAAAACAGACCGTTAAAGGGTGAAAACCCAAACTAGCCTCCAAACGACCCCGTAGGAGGCACGAACACCTCGCATGGGACCAATGTAACTTGTAGGAACTGATCGCGTAGTCTCGGGTCTCCCGGTTTGAGAGTATTACAATTGTGTGCTAAAATCACACTTAGACTGTAAAACCGGCCGTTAAAGGGTGAAAACTCAAACCAGCCCCCAAACGACCCCGTAGGAGGCACGAACACCTCGCACGGGACCAATGTAACTTGTACGAACTAACCGCGTAGTCGTATATGCAATTTTTCTGCTTGTATATGCAATTTTTCTGCTTGAATATGATTTTTTTTAAAATGATTTGGTTATTAATATTGTATCTTTTTTGTGTCTTATTTTTTTTTGTAGGACGACATTCAATCGTTAGCTTTTATCCACTTGGAACGCACGAAGAAGTCAATGCTTTACAACAGGGGGATTTTTTATTTAGTGTCATCAATATTCAGGATTCTATTCTTTGTGTTATGGCCGAGCAGACTTCAGTAGTTTTATGGTTTATTTTTATGGCCGCGTTGTTTGTAGTAGTTTTATTGTTGACTTTTATGCCCGTGCGGGCTTTATATGGGCAAATTTTATGTTAGCATGTTTTGGAATGCTCAAAAAATAGAGAAAACTCTGCCCAATTTTTTTTTATATGGGAACTATTAACTGTTGTAATTTTTGACTTTATTGTCGACTTTTATGGTCATGTGCGGCTTTATAATGGCATTAACTCTTGTAATTTTTTGAAGTTTCTATGCACATTAGTTTATCAACAACCTGGGATATTCATAATTTGTGAATTTTTGTGATTTTGTTTTTGCAAATAATAAATATTTTTCCTACCGAATTTGGAATTTCCAGATTTTCCAGATTTGTTTCCTATTATTTTTTTAATCAACTGAAAAATTTGGCACGGTTTTAAACCGGGCCAAAAGCGTGCCAGAAAATAGACAATTTGGCACGGTTTTGGTGTGTACCAAAAGCGTGCCAGATTTAACATCTAGCACAGTTTAAAAGCGTGCCAGATTAAAAAACTGGCACAGTTTAGGAAATCTGGCACGATTTTAAATCGCGCCAGAAAATCTGGCACGCCTGATTGTGGCACGGTTTTGAACCGTGCCAGGTTGCGTCTGGCACTGTTTTAAACTGTGTTAGTTTCCTATTTTTGGTGTAGTGTCGTCACTAGAATATTTAATAAAGTCACTCAAGGATAGCGTTGCTCATTCTCTCTCACTCGAATAAACTTTATAAGGCTTTAACTTGTTCGGGTAAAAATCAGAACTTCTGAAATCTTATTAAAAGTTTATGAAAATTTCGTTCAAATGAAACTTTGAATGAATTTAGGTCTGAATTCTCGTTGGACATCTCATTCAAACGAGGTTGTTCGAACGAGGTCATTCAAACCAACTACTCTCTGAATTCTCGTTGGAATTTTTGTTCGAATGAAAAAACCGCAGTTCGTCCTTGTCCTCTAAAAACTGCGTTTTCCATAATTTTAATCACCAAAATTATCCAAAACTCATCCTAACTCCAACCTAATGATTCTAAACTATACTCCCTAGTAATAGAATGATTTCCAACACGTTTTAACATCAAATCCTTTAAAATTATAACATGAATTAAGATTAATTCCTCAAATCCTCAAAAACCCCTAAATTCATACAATCATCATTAATCACAATTAAACCCATCTTTGAATTTGTGATTTCAACATATAAAACCCAGATTTCTTATCCCCAGCATATGGTTATTCAACAACATGTAAAACCTATACCACAATCATGGGTTACTACCCAATTGCAATCCCAAATTTCATAATATCATGAATTAATCATCAACTAATCTAACATGGACATTATATCCTCTAGATGAAGAAAGATAAACACTTTACGTTAGACGAAGGTCTGATTCGTTTCTTGAAATTGGTATAGATGTGTTCTCCTCTTCCCGATCTACACGTTGATAATGTTTTTGGTGAAAGGTGATTGGGTTTGGCCTTCGAACTCCTTGGAACTTCTTCTTGTTCTTCCTCTTGGACTCTCTTTTGTGTTTACCTATTATTTAACCTAACTCTCCCACGTACATGCAGATATATTTCTCTAATTTTCGTCCGTTAATTAATCCTAATTTTTCAGAAGACGAAAATACCTTTCCAGGGTGTCGGGTTGGCCTAAAGTTGCTCCAGACTCCAAACTAAACCCCTGAGTAGAATTTTCTGACAATCTCAACCCTTCTACACACTCTGGCATACTTCAAACATCCATCTGAATAACCAAAAATAAAATTACATTTGAATTTCTAATTTAAGTCCCGTCATAATCACCTGCGCATCCAACTAAGTGGACTGTAACTACCGTATTTTTCACACATAACCATTATATAATATACTAATTATATATTACTTTACTCACCAAGTAATTTTCGTAAAAATGCCCACCAATAAATACTAACTCTCATCACTCTCGTAATTATTTGCTTAAATCTGGATAAATTAAAAGTAAATTTCCCATTTAAATTAATTAATCCCATAATTAAAATAAAATCTTTCAAAAATACAGGGTATTAAATGGTGATAACTTCTTTTAAGTCTCAATGCACCATAGTTGGTTGGTACTTGGATTTTGGGTGTTCAAAGCATATGACCTGTAATCCGGACAAACTTGCTTAGAGGTAGTGTTCTGTTTAGAGATGGCATTTCGTCTCAGATTGTAGGTAAGGGAACACTATGTGAAGAAGGTCTCCCTGCTTTAAATGATGTCCTCTTAGTTAAAGATCTTAAGGGTAACCGAATAACTATATCTCAATTTTGTGATTCCAATCATACCGTTACCTTTTCAAAAACTAATTACAAAATCTTGAATGGAAGGGGTAATTGTATCCTTTTAGGAGATAGAACCATGGATAACTATTACATAGTGATGCCAATGATTAAATCTTGCAAGGTTGCTATAACAACCTGTAATTTTATCAGATAATTAATTAAATTAATTTGGAATCAGAAAGCAAGATTCCTAATATGAGTATATATAAGTCTTGGATTGTTTAGAAGAGTCCTCAAAACATAAAAATATTTAGGCTAAAAAATAGGCCCAAAACAAAAATCCCAATTCAAATAATTTGTCATGGCTTTAAAGCATGGCTAATTATTTGTCACAGTTCTTGAGCGTGACTACCATGTGAACTGTTTTAGTTTTAATAGGATTCTAATTCCACTTAAATTCTTTAATCTTGCTCCACTTAAATTTATACGGGGCTAGTAATTTTCAAACATATTTTCACATCTTCTAAGAGCAGTAAACCCTTATAATTTTCATCTTCTTCCTTCTACAAACCCTAGCACCAAAGTTATCAAGTTTAAACTCAAGATTTGAAGGCTCAATTAGTGTTTTCTCAAATTAGTGCAGCAGTCAATCTTTGTTAACTTTTTTTAAGAGGATTATAACCATTTAATCGGATTTCTTATCCAACTAATCCTCGGCATGAATATCTCTATTCTCTCCCTTTAGTACCATGCGTCTTAGATATCGCCTAAATCTTAATTCATGTGATTTTCTTAAAAGAAATTAGCAACTTAATTAGTAAAAGTGAAAGTTAAGAATGGGAGCTTTTTTTCTGAAAAATCCTAATTTGATTTTAATACTTGTAACCCTTATGTGATTAGGGTAGAGGTTGTAGTTTGGGTATGTGGGTATAGGTTTGCATGTTGAAACCATTTAAAGATGATTTATTTGAATACTAGTTGTGTATAGCCATGAAAAATTATGTAGACTTGGATAAAATAAATTATCAACGTGTGTTGCATATTTTCATGACGTTATGATCATAAATATTGAAAAAATATATTGGTGTTGGTTACAACTATGAATTTAATAAAATTAAATTGAGATTTAGTGTGCCTTTATGAGAAATTATGCATTTATCTATAAATTGTAATTGTGTGATTTATTGTGTTGATTATATTAATCGTTGCATGGACGATGAGATTTGGGTAGTGCTCTCACCTTAAACTTAGGAATACTTACTAAGTAAGGGTCTTGTAGGCTTTGTTTCGATTAACATATGCTAGGTATGGTACTAGTTAGTAGAAACCGAGGTGGGGATGATTTTTGGTGTCATTACATTGTTTTTGTTAATCTAAGTACGAGATTAGGAAGAGATTAATTATAGTAATTCAATTTACGAAATAGGATAGGATGCGGTTATGTTTTGGAGACATCTAGGTATAGGACTAAGGGTATGTTTGAGGTTTATACTCTATAATAGGGTGGGACTAAAATAAAAGAAAGAGAAATTGAGATGAGGATAACATAAGAAATTGAGAATTAATGCTTAGGTTAATAAATAGGTATTAAAATGAATTGGTATCATTAATAATTGCAAGACTGGTTGTTGGATGGGTTGGCTGGATATTGCGAGATGTGGGTTTGTGACGGCGTTATAAGTGCAGGGCTTATAGTTAAACGGGTTGGTTGGCTATTATGATGTGTCGTGCGTAGAAGCTCAAAAATAAGTGCAGGGCTGACAGAATACGGGTTGGCTAGATATTATGGGGAAAATATGTGTGGTATAAAACTTGAGACGAACCCGAATAAGTGCAGGACGTATAGCAGGGCCGACTGGCTATGACGGCACCAGAATAATAATAATGTGATAAATCGGTCTGAACAAAGAAACATTAAGAGGGAGTCTCACAACTAAAATTAATGATGAATACAAATGACCGGGTTAATTAAATTAAATTAGATGGATACCTTTCGATAAAATCAAATATTTGGACTTAGACTTTAGGTTTGACTTATAGGTGGATATACGATGTCTTAATTTAAAATATTTTATTGTGATATTTATTGTATATGGTGCTATTTTCTGGGTTCACGGACCTTATTTGGGGAGAGTGGATGGTATACATGTAATGGGCTCTAACCTCGACCTATTGGATTGACTAACATTTTAGGTTATCACTTGAGTAGCTGCACAAGATTTATTTAGAGACTCTTTTGGAGGCGCAGATGGAGTTTATTTATTAGTTTCTTAGTAGGTTAGATTTATTTCCTTTTCACTACATTTTTATTATGAGTCGTTATGGATTTGGTGGGCCATTCGGTTCCACGGATGTTTATGGTTATTCAGATTTTATTTTCATTGGATCATTTAATTCAGTTTTATATTATTAGAGATTGGATTATTTGGAGTTTAGTATGGTGATGGATTTTGTTTATTGCGTGGATGATTATTATTATTGGATCAGTTTTAAATTATTATCTTGTGGAATGAAATTTATTTGTCTCATATCTGTCATATGCTAAGAATGATTACTTATTTTGTTACACCCGACGTGGTTTGGAAGTGAAGGCTGGCCACCCTGTCCGTCAGATTGCACGGGGTGTTACAGTTTCCATATTAAATGATTCTGATTTATGGTACAAGAGACTGGAACACATAAATTTTGATAACCTTCATAGGCTAAACTCCGAAGAAATACTTAGAGTCCTTCCCCAAATCAAAAATACTTTTAACTCTATTTATTGTCCTTGACAAGAGGGGATGAAAAGTAAATCTGCTCATAAGAATGTTAAAGATATTATAACCTTGAAACCTCTTCAACTAATCAAGATGGACCTTATGGGACCCTACAGAAATGTGAGCCTATGTGGTAACAATTATATTCTCATTATGGTGGATGATTTCACATGATTTACTTGTGTCACTTTTAGGAAAAATAATTTTGATACCTTCCGTGAGTTCTTAACTAAAATTTTAAAATCGAGAATGAGAAGGATACCCAAGTATGTCGTAGAAGAAGTGATAGAGGTGGATAGTTCAAAGAATCAGGTGTTATAGAATACTATGTAGGTAATGGATATAAACACAAGTTTAGTGCACCCAAGACACCTCAAGAGAATGGCATTGATGAAAATAAAAATAGGACCATACAAGAGATGGCTAGGGTGAAGTTACACACAAAAAGTCTACCAAAATACTTTTGGGTTGAGGCAGTACAAACTTCATATCAATTACTAACCTTGTATACCTCGGGAAAAATTGCAAAGAGACTGCATATGAACTAAGCCTAACTTGAAGTGCTTTTGAACTTTTGCTAGTTTTTGTTATGTTTGCAAAGATAGAGAAAACCTTTCAAAATTCAATACTCGGGGTGATAATGCCATTTTTTAGGGTTATTACTAAACACGTAGGACTTACCGCATTTATAATATGCGTGCCTAGGTCATTATTTAGTCTATTAATATATTTGTAAATGACACTAGCGCAAAGAGTAGCGACAGTCAAACAGTGGTCCTAGATGAGTCTGAAATGGTTTTTATCCCGAATCTTTTGCTATAGCAGATTCACTTCCACCTGAGAGCCCTGAGGTACCAACCTAGGTTTCTAAATACCACCCACTCGAAAAGGTTATTGATAACCCGTCTGAGCTAGTGCGAAAGATATCACAACTTCAAAAATGGCTACATGTGCATGTTTTATTTCTCTAGTAGAACAAAAAAGTGTAAATAACGCCCTATGTGACTCATTCTCGATTAATGCTATGCAAAAAGATCTTGTCCAGTTTAAAATTCATGATTTTTTGTATATCATCCCAAGTTATGAAATATGCAAAAAGATATTATCCAGTTTCAAATCCATGATTTTAGGTATCTCGTCCCAAGGGGTGAAGATAGGAAGGTTATTGTCGCCCGTTGGATTTAAAAAAATAAAACTAATGAGAATGGGGTTGTAATTAGAAACAAGGGTAGGTTAATAGCGCATGGTTATTCTCAAATAGAGGGAATATACATTGACGATAATTTTGCCCCTGTCACTCAACTGGAGTCTATTCATCTCCTCCTTGCTATATCACAATGTTTGTAATTTAAGCTCTTTTAAAAGGACGTCAAGTCTGTATTTTTGAATGGTATATTGACAGAGGAGGTATATGTAGAGAAACTTAAGGGATTTGTATATCCCTCTCACCCTAACCATGTCTATAGACTTAAGAAGGCTTTGTATGCGTAAAGAAAACTCCTAGAGACTAGTATGAGTACCTCTCGACCTTTTTAGTCAATAAAGGGTTTGAGTGAGGTGGAAATGACCAGACATTGTTTGTTAGGAAAATAGAACACCATGCCTTAATTGCACAAGTTTGCGTAGATGATATCATATTCGGTTCCAGCTCCATGCATTAAGTAAAGGATTTTTCTAATATAATGCATGTTGAATTCTAGATGTCTTTAATGGAGGAATTACAGTACTTTTTAGGTTTGCAAGTCAAACAACTTAGTGATGATCTATTCATAACTCAATCTAAATATGCTTGTGATCTAGTAAAAAATTTGGGGATTGAAAATTCCAAGATAGCACATACACCCATGAGCACGTCCATGAAACTATCCAAAGAAGAAAATGTGAAAGACGTTGAGCGGAATATATATAAAAGCATGGTACAGAGTTTGTTATACCTCATTGAATCTAGACTAGATATTTCGTTTGATGTATGTGTTTGTGCAGGATATCAACGCGCACCTAAATAAAGTCATATGTTGTGTGTAAAACTAATAATTAAATACGTAAAAGGCATAATAAATTTTGGCATATGGTACACAAAAGATAGTACTAGCTATATAGTTAGCTACACTGATACCAACTACGTAGGATTTTCATATGACGATAAGAACACGTCTCGAGCCTGTTACAATATAGGAAACAATCTAGTGGGATGGAGTTGTTAAAAACATAATTGTATATCCCTTTCAACTACTGAATCCGAATATATAGCTGGAGGTAGTTATTGTGTCCAACTTTTATAAATCAAGCAGATGTTGAGTGATTATGTTATCATTGAAGATAAATTTACTATGTATTGTGATAACAAGAGTGAAATTAATATATTTAAAAATACAATACAACACACACGAACTAAGCACATTAAGATTAGGCATCATTTTATTCATGAACTTACTGAATTTAAAGAACTTGATATCGGTTACATTAACATTGAAAAATAATTATCTGGCCTGTTAAAAAACCTTTGGACAATATTAGATTTAAATCACTCAGGAAAGACATAGGGACGATTTTTGCTTACTTAATATACTATGACTAATTGTCATAATCTCAGTATTTTCACGCTAATTATTAGTTTATGAGGATTTAGGGCACGAGCATTTCACAAATGAAAAAAAAAAACCTCCTTAATTTGTTTGATGTAGGAGACCCTTGAATACGCAGTTGTTTATGACACCATTTCTGTAGAATAATTCTTTATATATCCCCGTTTTTATATATCCTTTACCCCGTTGTCTATTTGAGCAACATTGAGGGGAGAAGAACTTGAGTAATTAGCTTTAGATATAATATCTTATTTTATATAGATTCAACTAATATGCTCATTAAGTGTTTCATTTCAGGCATTCTCTTTACAGATCAATTGTACATCATTTTGTATTTAGGGTAATGGTCTTTATAAAAGTTGAGTAATGATTTTTTTTCTCTATTATTTTTTATTCTATGGTAGGAATGGATGGATTATCTCTCTTTGTATAGGAAATTTAGGGCTTTTATCTTTTTACCCATGAGTAAAAGTAGATCAATAGAATTTTGTCTCCAATTTCCAAAGGGGGAGATTGAGGACACACTATATGGTTGACTTACTTGAGTCTATACTATATAATAGGAGTTTCGACTAGTTTGGATATGAAAACAAAATAGGATACATTATTTTTTAGCATATTTTTATGGTATTGCAAAGCTTAGCGAAAAATTGAAAGAGTCTAAGACAACCTCATTGCCATAAAGGGAAGTAATTTGATGCACTGAACACACTTTTGGACACAATTCATGCAAGGTTTAGTGTAATGTGTGCATATGTGTTCAAATATATTTAGGAATTTTTAAAACATTTTTAGAACTTTTTTAACCATTTAAAATGATTTTTTAAATATTTAAAATCAAGGTTTTAAAATTTTGTGGGCTTAAATAGAATTATTTTTATTCTTAATAAACATCCCAGTGTAGAATATAAAACTAGCAAAGACCTTTGGGGTATAAAATTGGATTAATTAGAACTTTAAAACACGCATCTAACAATGCTTGTTTTTGCTACATGTGTTGGCTTCTGGTTGGATATGTTTGTGTTTCTTATGTCTCATATAACTGAAATAGATTGTTAACCCATGGATCGATTTTAATCAACGTTTTGCACATTATCTCAGTCAATCCATGTGAGGTTAAAATGATCCAATAAGATTGAGCTGTTTTGCGACCCACTTATCACTGTTAGATTGAAATTCAAATAGTCGTATTAATCCTAACCATTCATTTGGTTGGATCATCCAGAATTTTCCCCTTCTAGTAAAAATAGAATCCATACCTGAGGCATTTGAGAACTTTTGAGAGTTCGTCCATTTGAGAGAAAAAATAGATAGAAAAGAAAGTTGAGAGATAAAAGAGAAAGGTTGGAAAGAGAGAAAACTAGAGATCAGAGATAAAAAATCCTTAGGTTTTCACCTAAACACCTACCCAAAAACTTTCATAGTTTAATCAGGTCAGAAAACCATATGCGATTGTTAGTATTATTAGGTTTTATTAAGGATTTGGCGTTTAAAAGTTTAAAGAAAACTCTTCACACTTTATCTCTCTTAAGAACCCTAATCTCATTATAGATCTCCCATTTCTTACTCGAAATTGTGAGAAATACGTTGAGATATAGTTTCATGTATATCTAGGGTTTATATACCTTGTCTTATTTGGATGTGGCTCTGTATTTGTATATTTTAAAGATCCATTCTCTATTTTCATTTTTCTTGAAAAAGAGACTTCAAATCAGTCAATATTTTGAAAGCTTGAAGATTTGTTTCTAAAACTAAGTTTTACAGTTTGTGAAACTAGTTTTGTGTATAAATAAAGTTGTGAAACTTTAGATCTATTTTTTGAAAGATTTACTTCATATCTGAAATATTTATGAAACAGGAAGTCTGATTTTCTTGAGAAGTGAAATTCTATGTCTGAGCTAGAAATTTATGATTCGTAGGATAGTCTCTATAAACATTTTGAGAGAAGTGGGTTGCATATTGGATTTTCCTGGACTTCACAGTCACATATGCTCTCACATGAACACCTAGTAAAAGTGTTCTTCCTTAGAGAGATTTTGTGTTGACTGGGTCCATCAAAGCAATGAGCAAGGATTCAAAGAACATAAACTTTCAGGGAGATCGAATCCATAATCAGAATATCGTAGAGGAGGTTTTCGCTCATTTAGGTATATTTATGTTCTTGAGCCTAGGATCTTGTGTGGCATGTTATGTGCTTGTAACTCTTGTACAATTTTTTATAGTCGATTTTTTTATTGTGGTGTAGAGGTCACCGTGGTTGCTTCCTCAAATTGAAGTTTTACCACGTTAAAAATTACAGTGTCAACTTGCCGCTTTAGTTCTTAAGTTCTTGCATGGTTTGGTTTCAATACAAAGAACTAGTGCATATTTTTAATTTAAAACCTAAGGTAATCAGGATACCTAGTCTAACAACCAACAAAATCAGTTTTATACACATCTCATTTGTTATGATTTTAAAAAGGAGTTTCATCAAAGAGTTTGTGTTCAGAGTTTACTTAACCTTTTAACTTGGTGTTAAAAACTTAGTGAACATTTTATTAGCGGGTTCTATGAATTTTCATTTAAACGATGTGCCCAATTTACTACCTTCCAAGTGTTGGGGGCAACTCTAGAAGGGACCACATCGAGATGTTGACATAATTCAAGGAACAGGTGATTTGGAGGGAAATTTATTCCACACTCCGCAGTAAATAAGGTGGGGGTTCAATGCCCCTCATCTAGTGACAATAAGTCCAAACGACCTTCCACTAATTCCAAAGACACCAAATTGGGGATTTTTTGTCTTTCACAAAACTCTGCTAAGGAATCTTCAACCAAAATGCACAATAGTGTTTAAATGAAATAACAGAAGGAGATATAGAAGAAATAAATCTTATAGAGTTCGCTACAGAACAAAAGGAATGAACAACAAAGGAAAAGCTTGACGAAAACAGAGATTACTTAAGTGTGAAGGTTAGAGATGAGGAAAATGGGGGGAAAGTTTTGTCCTTCTATATCTTACCTTGAAGGTTGAAAAGTAATGATTTACTGAACAAACGATTGAACTCTTGATAGCCGCACGATTCCCAAAGATGTGAAAAGACTAGCATACCCTATGACAGTTCGCTATTTTTCAAATTATTCATAAAAATGCCACTGTTGATGTATCGGTGAAAAATTTGCAAGTCTAGGAGGTCGGCTACCGACCACCGTCGTGATGAAGCGCCGAATAATCGTACATCCATTCAACAAAACATCAAGCATGGAGCAATGGGGGATATTATTGTCGATAAAATCATTCCTTCCATGTGGACATATGATATTGGGACACCTGTCCTCATAAGTGTATATCTCAACGTTTCATTTTATATTTGGACAACTCCAAAACTACTAATTTGACATTATGGTTGACCAGATAAGAAGATGAACCATCAGAAAGAAGAAAGGTCATTCACATGGAAATTATCAAGAGACATTCCACACGTTCCTTTGAAGATCAATTGCCTCATTTATTATGTACGGGTGTAACTTCCTAGATATATAAAGGAATTCCACACCTTGGTTTCCAAGACCATTATAAATATCTTATTGCCCTTAGCTCAAGGAACAAGTCTAGCACACCCAAGCCAATCTACCCATAATTCTATGTAACTACATTCAATTGTAATACCATAATAGTGGACGTAGGCTTTTCCTAAGCTGAACCAATTTAAAAATCTTTGTTGTTCTTTCTTATTTTAATTTGCATTACTCAACTAATTATTTGTGATTACAAAATTGGTAATTTCTATCTAAGATAAAGTCTCTACCAATTTTGAACATCAACATACATGTTAGGCTAAATACCCCCTTTTCAAGGGTAAAGATGAAACTTCTACATTCCTTTTTCATTTAACTTATTTTTTCAATTTCTATTTTTTCATGCTCCTTTGAAATTAATATTGGACTTTTACTTTTAAAAATGGATTTCGAGAGAAAACATTTGTTATATTCATGCTTCGAGATAAAGTGATTTATTTTTAATGAATCAAACAATTCCCTCCCATGAGATATGGGGTGATCTTGTCATTAAGAAAGTACCTAATATCTATATTACACCATTACCTTAAAAATCAAGCTAGATATAGGCTTTTTATTCCACTTAAATGATGTTTTCAATATTTCTAACTCTAAAACTAAATTGAAAATATTGGAGATAATTTTAATAAAATATCCCTAGCGAGTAGTTTACTAGAAAAATTTTATTATGCTTTTTGAAGAGTTTTGTGAAAGTCTAAAATTTGTTTTGTAAGGAAGATTGTATTTAAATTATATTTGTGAATGAGAGCCGATTTTTAATTTAAATAAATCTTAGAATATTCTAAAAATTAAATGTTACTTAATTAATATAAATAAATGAACTGTATAGTTTTAATAACCCATTACATAGTCTTCGCATTGTTGTTGTCCATATTAAGGAGTGGAGATTGACCCCTTACTTGCCAATATATATATTTTAGTATATTTGTAGGTACCAAATGGGATTTTTGATTAACATTATTTATGCACAACAACATACTCACAATAGATGTAGTTATCATGATGCAAAAAAGAACTTAACTTACCAATACTTTCTTATCATATAATTTTTTAATACAAAAAAGAACTAAAGTTGCCAATACTTACAATTGTCATTTAAAGACATAATTACTTACCTTATTCTTCAAGGGAAGGTGCCTAAGGATTTTTGTTCTACGGATCAGCTATTCATGGTATACTCTCACCGTCTTTGGGCTAATAGCTCTAGGTATATTAATGGCCCCTTATGAACTGACCACCAAAATTTTGGAGGTTGGGAGGGTCTTACGTCAGGATGATTCGCCCCCAAAATTAAAACTACTTAGATTAACCTAGCATGCACATTATCATTACACCATAGAACACATTTAATTTTTTTTCCAAAAGGGTTATAAATTCCCCTTGAGGGGGTACATATCATTATTTTCATCCCCTACCATACAACTTAGACACGGATGGAGGATGCCTAAACTCAGACTTAAAACATGAAACTTTCATCTTAAAAACCATATATGTAGGGACAGTCCTATCGTCCTAAGTATATGTATTTCAAAAAATGTACTTGTTCTTTATAAAGGGATCCACATACTTTTCAAGGGTAACACTCATATGTGGATACACTTTTGATATTTTCTAACACTTATGGGACCAAAAACCCCTAAAAGATAAGGAATATGCTACTAGGCTACGTTCCTACACCATGAGATTATTTCCCCCTCAAGAGTACAATACGCCTTTCACTGCATCAGTGTCCTAATGTTATCATGATACCATGTAAAACCTTCGGTACTTCAAGATTACGTAGACCCATCCAATTCCGTCAAATGAGGACTGAGGTCTTGAGGTTAATCGTACACCTTTTCCAGACCATTGTTGAGTCCCCAAGACCTCTGTAGCCTATAAGAAATGACCATGATACTATTAAAGACATCAGAAGCCTCCCGAGTCCTTCAAATGGCTTAGGAATTCCAATATGTCTCTTCAACCAAGCTTAGATACCACATCGCTAATGTTCTGTCATGTCTAACGTGTACAAAACATCTCAATCTAAAATAAAAAATATCTGTAGATCCTCTAACCCTCATCATAGAGGTATATCATTGCAAAACAACTCCAAACCATCCTATGGTAGACCTCTTGCAGTTCTAAATCTCCATATTCTTCAGAAAAGATCCAGTACCTAGTATGAAGGCTAAGTGAAAATATTTTTTTTATGCTTATCAATTGTTTCATTTAAGGGGAAAATTGGTTTATTTGGTAGAAATTAGTTATTTTATGCACTTAAATCTTTGTTAATTCCTGAAAAAAAGGGGAGAAATGGTATCTCATCTTTCTACTCCGAGGAAGAATTTTTCGTTAGGGGAGACATCCTATCTTAGGTATAGATTAGTAAGCAAATGGGGAGGGTGGATTTATTCAAATGCGTATATATATATATATATATATATATATATATATATATATATATATATATATTTCCTTTTGTATTTGATGGTGTGTTTAAGTGTGTAGGTTTGAAATGATGTGGAAAAGTTTACACAAGACCAAAGTTACTCAGAGTATGAGTGAGTCAAGTTATTCTTTTTCCTTTTTGGGGCTGGGATTGAATCTTTTAGTTGGTCTTCACATCCTATATGTTTTTGTTTTTTGTTTTATCCCAGAGTAGCTAAAGGAGAGATTTTTAAGGACAAATTTTTGATAGAGTCAATTTATATGTAGTTTGTCTTAATTTCGAGTTTAACTAAAACCACTTTTTATCATAGGTTAGGACTTGAGTTGTCAAACTTTCAAGCCTATGACGTATTAGCTGAAGATGTAGAAGGAAAGTTTCAAAAGATTACATGGTGATGTGTTAAGTGCCATGTATCATCATCAACTATCCAAAGAACTCTTAGGTATGAATGTGTATTTATGTTGAGCCTTGGATATTTTATTTTTTGGTGCTAAGTTATTTTTAAACTAATTTTAAAATTATGTTAGAATTTTTAACAAGTCATTTTAGGTGTCGTTAGAACCAGGATCCAATTAAATTGAGCTCTAGATCGTACACCCACTGTCAAAGGGTGTTGTGTTATTTATTGGATTATAAAATGGTTATTACAATATGCCAAACCTCTTGGTATATGCCTAAGAGAGTTTGAGCTTCTCAAAGCCTTTGTTAACAATTCAAAGGACCTTAGGAAGTAACTAATAGACTTCTCTAAGAAAACATGAGTATTGATATAGGATTCAATAACTTATACTATGTATAAGATAACTATAAATATCCAAACTATGTGTTTATGCTCAGAACTGTGTGTTGAGAGTGTATAGAACAACGAGTAAACACTTGTGGATTCTAAAATTTTCGATTCTCTGGATGTGTGATGACTTGAACATATCTTCAACCCTTCTACATCCTCCTATTTATATTCAAAATGTAAGAGAAAGAATGAGTGTACTGTCACAGATTTGTTATCATATCTATGAGGTTTGACGACATTAATAAGGTGGTGGAGTGTTGTCAAAAGGTTTGGCGAATGGTCTAAGGTAGTTTCTGGGTGTATTTAATGCGTATGGAGGTCATCAACCTAAGTGGTTTTGAGTGGTGGTGGTAGGTGAAATAGTGTTGTGCTTTTGACCTAGCCTTCATACTGGTTTTCTGATCTTTTTCGGAGGTATGGAATGTCCAAGAGTCTTCCATAGGATGGTTTGGAGGTGTTTTGTAATGATATCCCTTTATGATGAGGGTTATATGACCTCGGGAGCCCATTTATTTTCGAACCGAGGTCTATTGTATACGTTAGACATGGCAGCACCATGTGTAATTTGTTGAAGCTTTACCACTAAATCTTCAACTAATATGTCATGGGATTGAAAGGTCAACAACTCAAGTCCTAATCTACAACATGAAGTGTTTTTTTCTAAATAAGGAATTGAGCTAAACTACATACAAAATCACCATATTGGAAACATGTCCTAAGAAATCTCTCTCCCCCCCCCCCCCCCCCCCCGCTATTCCAGGACAAAAAATACAAAAACCTATGGGTCATAAAGATCAACTAAAAGACTCAATCCCAACCCGAAAAAGGAAAAAATAATAACCTGACTGACTCATACTCTGAATAGTTTTGCTCGTGTAAAATTTCCCACATCATTTTAAACCCGTATACTTAAACAAACTATTAAATGAAAAAGAAAAATATAAAAATTTATATCCTCATTTGAATAATCCACCCTCGACCTTTGTCTAATAATCTATAGCTAAGATAGGATGTCCCCCTTAAGGCAAAAATATCCTCGGAGTATAAAGATGAGATACCATTTCTCCCCCTTTTTGTTCATGAATTGACAAATATTGAAGTGCATAAAATAACTAATTTCTCCATAACTTAATAAATTCTCACCTTAAATGAAAAAAGGGATAAGCTTAAAGGAAAAAAAATCATATCATGCAATGATGTAAAGTGATACAAGCAACAACTAACCTACTCTCCAACACAAGAACAACTAATCCAAACAATGAATAATATAGAGGAACTTTGATGTAATAATAGGATATCAACTAGAATGCACTAAGTGAATCATAGGATACTAATGTAAACAAACAACAAAAGAGAAACTAATATGAACATATATCATACCAATTTGAATTATAGGATTAAATGGATGGCACATGTGGCCTAGATACAACCGTAAAGACTCAAAACAAATAATACCATATATATAAGTATGCAAAATATACCAATAACACACAGGTACATATATATAGGTAGAAACACCACAAAATGACACAAAACACATAAATTTTACATACTAGCATAGTATCGATGTCTCTAAACATGTGAGATGGAATGAAGAGGTGTAAACTAGATACAAATGAATTATGACCTATTCATTCAAAAATATCCAAGGATTGCTAGTTTACTACAAAACTTTATCAAACTAAGATTTAGCCTCAAGTGTCAAATAAAGTGAACTCAATGAATCGACAAGCATAATGCACATAAACCTAGAATATTGATGATTCTACAAATCAACAGCATCGTGACATGTTAAGCATAGCTAGGAAACATTGTAAAAATCTGTTGATCTTCAATTACATCACCCTCAAAAGCTAAATAAATATCATATTTCTTTTTTTGCTCAATTTTTTAAGATACCAATTCTTGAAAATCAAACAAACAAATACGTTTGCCTTTATTATTTTCTTTTTTCCTCTAATTTTTTAGGTTCTTTCCAATGGTGGCTTTCCTGCAAAAAGAGATTTTCTCCTTTTATAGCCCCCTGCACCCTTATATATTTGATAAAAACTAACATACTCATGGGCAACGATTCTTACATGCATAAATCCACCATAGTCAAAAGATATGTAGATGTAATATTGATGGGAGAACCTCTCACTTAGATCAAATATAACACGTGAAATTAAAATTAAAAAGAGCTCGTTCATGTGTGTGTGGAGGCATATACAAAGTGAATCCATTACGCAAATCAAAGTCGAACAACTCCATACAAAGCATGATTAAGAACAATCAAAGAATTGAATATTGATGCGAGGGAAACCGAGTGTTCGTGTAGGGACACTATCGTTGATTTCGGTTCCCGCTCGGCATGCAAAAGAATAAACCTAAGCTACAGCTACACTTGACAAGCAAGTAAAGCGGTAAGTCGGGTATCGAGAATCCACAGGGAGTTATGAAATTTCAGATGTTAATTGTTTAATTACTTCAGGAATAAAAGTGTAAAAGGTGATGTGTGGTTATGGTGACAAAAGAAAAGAGAAGTTAACGCTAAATTAAAGGAAAGCGAGGATCGGGATTGCATTCTACCAAATGGATCGGAACAACTACTAACTAGAGTTAAGGCTCGAAAGCAATCTAATCGAGCATTTCCAATTAAGCATAAACATCACACAAGAAGGAATTTAACCCAAAGTTGCGAGATTAAACATTTAATCAAAAATGGTCACACGCGGATTAAATTCGGATTGTCGCTATAAACTCTAACGTTGCATGACAAAGAAAGATAAACGCTTAGCAATCCAACTTTGATACGCGCGGTTTCAATTAAACGCGATTTTGCAATAGACCTAGTTTTCGGAGCTCAGGGTCCAAAAATGGCGGAAATGAAATCCCGACCCTATTTATCTAAGGGTGCATGGTGAGTTAAACTAAATTATGCTAATTAGACTAAGAAAGCAAGAATTAAAGCATGTAAAATAGTTAGAAAGCATTGAAACTAAATTACAAGGCAAGAGAAGAAGAAGAACAAACTAGATTAATGGAGAGGAAGTGAATAGTTCAATCTTACAAACCACATGGGTTGTCAATCCAAGAAGAAGAAGAAAGGAAATCTCCACACCAAACCCTAACTAAACTATCTAATCTGCATCTCTCTCAAAATATCAGGTCCCCCTTTTATTACAACCAAAAACATCTTATATAGTAAGTTGTAAGAAAAGAAAATATCTGCAGGGGAAAACAGGGGATCGATCGATCGACCCCTTTGGTCGATCGATCGACAGTGTAATTCGTGGCAAAAATAAGAAGAGTCGATCGATCGACCCTTATGGTCGATCGATCGATTAAGCAGGGGCAGCCTGCAATCCTCCCTCTTTTGGCATACAATCCAACGTCGCTCCAATCGCCGTAACTTTGTCGTTATGCATCAGAATCGCGCACCGTTCGCGGCCACGCGAAGCTAGAGAAGAGAGCTACAACTTCCGTGTAGATGTCGGGCCAGGTGCCCAAGCTGTCAAAAGACTAAAATGCCCTTGCGCATGCGGTTGTGTACGGAAATCGAGCGAAACGCATCCGGACTTCACACTTAGCATCCAAATACCTACAAAAGCTCAATTAACCCCTGCAAAACATGTTATCATAGAAATCCGAGGGTTGTCCGGTTAACGAGCATAAATATAGGGAATAAGATACCCGAGGGGGCTAATAATGCGTAGGTTAACGGGTGAAATACGCAATATTTCTGCCGTATCACACCCCCTAACTTACACATTGCTAGTCCCTAGCAATGAAATAAGATGCAACAAGAAGAACAAGTAAACCAACATAGGAGAGAGTACAAAAGTATGGTATAAAAGCAATAGAAAAGATAAGGCCACTTTCGCGGGCGATTCGATTGCATTTAGCGTATGCAATAAGCCGTTAAACCCCTAGGTTACCCTAGTGGACGAGTGTCGTCTCGTGAGGGTTTTCAGTGATGGAACCCACAAACATCATAAAGTTTCCTCAAAATATGCCCAATCAAGTAGGACAAACTCATCAGTGCGAACAAGATTTCAACATGTTATTAGCACAGCAAACGAATTCGCATGAGAAGTCCGTAGTTATTAACATTATCAAATGCACCTCAATGAATTAAAACTCTAGCATGTGGGAGGGGAGTGAGCATATGCAAGGTATGATTTGGCGAAAAACTTAAATAATTCGGATACTAAACATCAAAGCATGCATACATTCAATCCTCACGGGCATTACGCTCAACAAATGAATTCACTATGAAAAGGGAGGTAATACACGGGACATGCGGGCATAAAGAGTAAATGTAAATGGAAACTAGGCAGCGCACATGTCACAAAAGAAGAACGCTATATAGGAAATAAAAATTGCAATCTCAGTGAAAGGATACCGCACACTAAATGAGGCAAAATGCATTTTCACAGATTATCAAAACTATTTAAACATTTGAATTACATCTACTTAAGATCACATAGGACTTGTAATAGGGTTGTAATGTATAGCTAGGTTAAGGTACGAAATGAAAGGGAGGTATATAAGGATTCAAAGTGTTTGGGGATGAAACTCAGAATAATGTGAAAAAGTGGGCAATATCAAAAGTTGGACAAAGATGTCCAAACGAGCATAGATATAACAATCGAGAGAGTAATCAAAGCTTATTGAAACACTACAAACAATATTTACAACTTTCTCTTTCTTTTTCTTTTCTTCCTTTATTTCACATTTTCTTTTGTTTTCTTTGCTTTTTGCTTTCTCTTTTTCACTACTTTCTTTTCTGACACTTCTTACTCTTTTCATACTCAAATTGCAACCACACAACAATAATAACATTCAATTCCAAGCAATAATCCAAACAAGGGTATGTAAGGTAATATATATGGTATAAAACTCCAATTTGGAGTTGGATATGGGATTTTTGGGTAATGAAAAGAAAGGCTAGTATATAGGCTCAAGTGGGTTGACTAGGGAACATATAAAGGTGAGGTCAAGGTCATATGGGTGATATATCAAAGAGGGCCTATGATCATTTCACAAAGTATACGCAATTCACGAGTCAAAACAACATATGAAAATCATGCTCAAGTAACACATTTCAATGATGAACTCAATTAATGAATGGTCAATGAAAGAATAAAGAGATTACCAACGACTGTAATGTTTTCAAAGAGAAAAGAATAGTGTATACACTCACAAATGAAGATAAGTCTCTAATCTCACTCGGTGTAAGTATATACAATGCAGCAAAAGCATACCGAGTTATAAAAATCTTAAGCCAATTCAATATAATAAGAATGGTGCATATGTTCACGGATAAAGTTTAATTCATGAAGTTATTCATAATATTAATGATTTAGGGACTAGAATCTAATAACTTCTAAAATCGAGAACATGCATAGTTGAATTGTCTATTTGATCGGGCAATTATTAAAATTTATCATTGGAAACAAGGGCAAAATGCCCAACAAAGGAGAAAAAAGAAAGAAAATATTTTTGAAATTTTTCAAATTTTTAACAAAAACATGCTTTGTAACTAAATTGTAATCAAATCCAAGGACTAAACAGTAAAATGGATAGACTATCCTACACCCCCTAACTTAAATGTTGCATTGTCCCCAATGCGTCCATTAAAGAACACAACACAAAGCTAGGAAAAGAATGATATTACCCACATGTGGAGCGATCTCCATAAGTACAAGTCCAAATGAAGCTGCAAAACAAGTTAGTACAAAGCATATGAAGAATATGTACCGATGTATCAAGTGAAGAGAATCTATGTCACAAGTCACAATAATATAGAGGGGCTGAAGTGCAAATACTAGATAAATTGATGGTGAACTTTTTGATTTTATAAAATGGAAGGTCACACACATCAAAATCCAATAAACAACCACAAACTACATTTTCATTTCTCATTTCATAAGTTCAATACAAAATAACTTAATACATTACAACTTCTGAAATAAAAGAAATACAAATACAAATAAAAATAAAAATAAAAATAAAAATAAAAATAAAAATAAAAATAAAAAATACAACATACTATCCGATCCCAAAATACAAAAATGAAACCCAGCACAACAATAGCCTAGTGGCCAGAACCACTAGGATCGGAGGGGTCCTGAAAATGAGGAGGCACTGGTGCGTCGGAATCACTGCGCTGCAGATAAAGATCTCTCATCATCCGCTGCATCATCCGGTACTCCTGTCTGCTCTGTGCCCTGGCCTGCCTCTGCACTGACCACTCCTGCCGCTGCTCGGCCTGAAACTGATCCTGATGAGCCTGCTGCTGTAACCACTGCTGCCGCTGCTCGGCCTGCAACTGGTCCAGGCGCGAATCCCAAGTCGCCCACCTGAGCTGGGTCTCCTCCCAGCGCTGGTCCTGCACAGCCTGGTATGCCGCAAAGCGGGCATCGTCCTCTGTGTGTGGCATGCCAGAACCCTCACCAGTCTCCATCTCTCTAATCTCCTCCTCCTCGGCCATATCGTCAGCAACCTCTGCCCTCTGCCTCTTCGTCGCCGGTTGCCCCCACTCGTGCCTGAGCATCTTAGTAATGTTGGCCTTTGCTAGAAGCCCGAGTGGATCGTGTTTGCGGTCGGCGATTAACTCTGGGCAACCGTGAGAAATACAAATCTTAGTGATGAGGGCAGGAAAAGGGAGGGAAAATGTCTTGGCTCTCTCCTTGGCCGTAGCGCACATCATATCCAGAAATATGTTGGGCAAACTGATATTGCCCAAATTATTAATCAGCGTGTAGATAAATGCGGCGTGCTTGTGACGCACCTCAGATCGGTTGCTCGTCACCATAAAGGAGTGGACATTGATGTAGTGAAGTAGCCTCGGTAGGTCCTCCATTGCAGCCGAACGAAAAGCCATTCTTTTCCATTCTTCACCCGGTGCAAGGCTCTCTATCAATGTCGTCAACCCAAAAACATCCCCATCGGTTAAACTGACAGCATTCTCGGGGTTCGGTACATTCATGAAGGCGGCCAAATCAGATAAGTGGAAAGGTACCCTCACCCCTCGAACCATGGCCTCGAAAGTGGTCGGCCCGTCACCTTTCACCACCACTAATGTCGCATAAAAGAGTCTTACCAATTCTTCATTGATGCGCCCATTAACGGCGAGAAAAGTCTCCCATCCCTGGCGCCTCAGAATAACACGGGCCTCTCCCGGCAAATCCTCAAGCTTCCAGGCATAATTGTAGGCCAACGGCCTCTGAGCAGTCTCAAAATAGGCCTGAAACCATTCACGTTCCTTCTTGCAACGGAAACCCTCGAAACCCAGGGTGGGCACGCACAAAGTGGAATTATATTTCTTCAATTGTGCCATTTCAACCTACAAAACAAGAATTAAGCAATACAAAAAATTGTAAGCGCAATTAATGGTTAGTTTAGTGTACGTGTTGAAATGGGGTGCGAGTGTGCCAAACCGAGGCAACAAAGTGCAACATTGCGCTAAAATATGTCGGAGTACGACAATGAGTAAAAATCACCCAAGTGTGCGCCAAAAAAATGCATTGAAAACTATTTTGGGCATTTTGGCGAACACTTGGCGTGCGCAATGTGCGTCAAGGGTGAGAAATGTGCCAATGAACCAACAAAACCACCCCACTCATGAACAACCAACAATGCAGCAATCAAAACATGTTCATGAGTGGATTTATAACAAGAATAATGCATGAATTCAGTTGGAACAAATCGAAATCAGGGGATAAACCAACATTCAAACAATGTGTCAATATAGGGTTTAAACATGCATTTTGTGACACATTTCTACCAAAAACTACAAATTCATGAAAAACAAGTAGAGATATACCTTGGATATGCAGTGATTGGAAGAAAAATGATTAAATGTGGTGAGGGGAAATTCTAGGGCACGAAATTGGTATAGAGAGGAGAAGAGAGAAATAAGAAGAAAGGGGAAAATAAAGAGGCAGCATCGGTTTTACTGGTCGATCGATCGATCGACTCCCAAGGGTCGATCGATCGACCAAGCAGGAAAAACTCACTGCATTGGCTGTTTGGAAATGGGGGGGGGGGGGGGGGGGGGAAATGCAAATTGGGGATAATTATGGGGTATAAAAAGAAAATAAATATAAATATAGTATATATATATATATATATATACACACATAAAAATATGAAACAAAAATAGAAAAATAAAAATAAAAATAAAAATAAAAATAAAAATAAAATAAAAATAAAATACACATAGGCCTAAATATACACACCAAAAGGCCTAGGCTAAAGAGAATAGAAAAAAAATAAAAATGAAAGAAGATAAAAATATGTACACGAGCAACGCACACGCATAATCACGACAACAAATGAAAAATAAAATAAAAGAAAAATAAAAACAAATGCAAATGCGTGAGGATGCGAGTGTGAATATCAAAGGGGAAAAAAATGTTTTTGTGATTTTTGATTGTTTTCTTAACAAATGTGTGCCGGGCGCATATCTCCGCAAATTCAAGTCCGTTGAACCTACAAAAGAATTAGAACCAAGCATACGAAAAGAAATAAAAAGATTTTAGCTAATTACACTAGGCTAAAATCAAGAAAAACAAAAAGAAAGAAGTTAGTATATACAACCTACACTTTGGATGTGCAATTAACTATATACCAAAAGTCAAAATTTTTGAGGGTCCATCCAAAACACGATTTGACTTTGGAGGATCAACGGTGGACCCTCCCGAGCATGCATGCCTCCCGGAAAATAGGAATTCCGTTTGAACAACGGAAGGCATGTGGGCGGTGAAAGAAATGAACCATCGCCAATTTGAAATTCTAGGCGGACGATGGGGGATTTGGATAACAAGGGGGAAAGGTACACTTGAGGTCCAAGAAAAATCGATTCATCTCCCAAAGGTTTTTCAAATGAATTGGGAGATGGTGCACACATCGGGATTACATCCATCGAAAACAAGTCTGGTAAAGAGTCCTCGTCGGCAAGAAGTGTAGAAATTATAAAATTTTCTACCGACTCATAGGAATCGACCGGTAATTCTAATGGTTCGATCACGGAAAATGAATATGGTGATGAAACAAATTCAATCTCAACCGACTCATCGTCGGAAGGAGATTGAATTTCAAGGGAGAGAGATTCACACTCGATGAGAAATTCTTTGAAGAATTGAGGTGAAACACAAGTTTCCACCTCCTCGTTGTTTTGTGCATAAGTATTAATCTCATCGCAAAGTGAACCAAGTCTCATTCCAGCATCATTTAAGCCTTCCAAACCTTGGGAGTAAAGAAGAAAAGTTTCTTCCAAAGTAGGCTTCCTCGGCTCTAGATCCTCGGATTCCTCATTTGGTTGAAATTCGTCTTCGAAAGTAATGAGATGAAGATCGTCATTGGATTCGAATAATGAATCCAACTCAAGCTCCCAATAACGATTTTCATTCCGATAAATGTTTTCAAGTCTTTGATTTTCAAGAAAATCTTCAAAATGGAAAACTTGAAAACTATCCCCAAAGTAAGAATCATTAGAATGACTGTAATAACTATAAAAGAAAGACATGGTTACCTTGGTGTTGAAAGATGGAGAATCCAAAAAAAGAAAGTGAGCAACCTCGAATAGAAGTTTCTTAGCGCTCAAAGTATGCAAATCCTGCAAGAAAGGTTAAAAGAAAGAATACAAATAGAAAAGGAAAAATACTACGAAATCATAAAACAATTACTATCTAGAACAATAAGTCCCCGGCAACGGCGCCAATTTGATGCGAGAGAAACCGAGTGTTCGTGTAGGAACACTATCGTTGATTTCGGTTCCCGCTCGGCATGCAAAAGAATAAACCTAAGCTACAGCTACACTTGACAAGCAAGTAAAGCGGTAAGTCGGGTATCGAGAATCCACAGGGAGTTATTAAATTTCAGATGTTAATTGTTTAATTACTTCAGGAATAAAAGTGTAAAAGGTGATGTGTGGTTATGGTGACAAAAGAAAAGAGAAGTTAACGCTAAATTAAAGGAAAGCGAGTATCGGGATCGCATTCTACCAAACGGATCGAAACAACTACTAACTAGAGTTAAGGCTCGAAAGCAATCTAATCGAGCATTTCCAATTAAGCATAAACATCACACAAGAAGGAATTTAACCCAAAGTTGCGAGATTAAACATTTAATCAAAAATGGTCACACGCGGATTAAATTCGTATTGTCGCTATAAACTCTAACGTTGCATGACAAAGAAAGATAAACGCTTAGCAATCCAACTTTGATACGCGCGGTTTCAATTAAACGCGATTTTGCACTAGACCTAGTTTTCGGAGCTCAGGGCCCAAAAATGGCGGAAATGAAATCCCGACCCTATTTATCTAAGGGTGCATGGTGAGTTAAACTAAATTATGCTAATTAGACTAAGAAAGCAAGAATTAAAGCATGTAAACTAGTTAGAAAGCATTGAAACTAAATTACAAGGCAAGAGAAGAAGAAGAACAAACTAGATTAATGGAGAGGAAGTGAATAGTTCAATCTTACAAACCACATGGGTTGTCAATCCAAGAAGAAGAAGAAAGGAAATCTCCACACCAAACCCTAACTAAACTATCTAATCTGCATCTCTCTCAAAATATCAGGTCCCCCTTTTATTACAACCAAAAACAACTTATATAGTAAGTTGTAAGAAAAGAAAATATCTGCAGGGGAAAACAGGGGATCGATCGATCGACCCCTTTGGTTGATCGATCGACAGTGTAATTCGTGGCAAAAATAAGAAGAGTCGATCGATCGACCCTTATGGTCGATTGATCGATTAAGCAGGGGCAGCCTGCAATCCTCCCTGTTTTAGCATACAATCCAACGTCGCTCCAATCGCCGTAACTTTGTCGTTATGCATCGGAATCGCGCACCGTTCACGGCCACACGAAGCTAGCGAAGAGAGCTACAACTTCCGTGTAGATGTCGGGCCAGGTGCCCAAGCTGTCAAAAGACTAAAATGCCCTTGCGCATGCGGTTGTGTACGGAAATCGAGCGAAACGCATCTGGACTTCACACTTAGCATCCAAATACCTACAAAAGCTCAATTAACCCCTGCAAAACATGTTATCATAGAAATCCGAGGGTTGTCCGGTTAACGAGCATAAATATAGGGAATAAGATACCCGAGGGGGATAATAACGCGTAGGTTAACGGGTGAAATACGTAATATTTCCGCCGTATCAAATATCATAGCCAAAAGACCTATCCACATGGATAGATGGAATGAAGTGGATTAAAACAAAAGGACATGCCACACAAAATGTGTAAACCCAAACTAAACAAAAAAAATTTAAAAAAATATTTTTTGAGTTTTTAAACATTATAAACCAATTTTAAAACAAAGACAACTCAAAATAGAAATAAAATATTTTTGTGTTTTTCTCAATAAGACCCACTAAAAAGAAAAATCGAAATACAAAATATAAACATCATACAACTTGCAACATGATATACTTATGAAATACAAAAGATAGTGCATGAAAACATGCGTATGGGAAGAATCATGTGTGTAACACCCCGTATTTCTGGCATGTAATATTTAATTAATTCGGAAAATTTTAAATTACTTATGTGTCGTAATTTAATTGAATTAATTATGGTAATATTTATTTAAATATTAATGGGTGAGTAATGGTTAATATTTGGAGAAATTAAATTACAAAGTGAATAGTAATAATTTAATTACGTTATAACGTCTATTAGTCATGTGCCATTTATTTATCTCAGCCGGGAGTCAGCATAGACTAATTTGGGTGTGAGATAAGGATTTTTATAAATTAATTCAGATGTCTATTCTGAGTGCACGGTTGAGTCCGGATGGGTTGAGATAGTCGAAAAACTGTGCCCGGGAGTGGTAAATGGGTCACGGGGCATTTTTGGGCATGATCAGCCCCACACGGGGGTAGTTGGACCATTTTAATTAAGCCCATATGTCAAAAACAGGATTAGTGTGTTAAACCTAAACCCTAGAGCGTGGAACGGAAGAGAAACACACATTTAAACCAAAGAGTTGGAAAGGAAACTAGAGGGAGCAATTGGTGAATACATTGGGAATCTTTTGCAGACACATCAAGGAACAAAGTTGGGTGTGCATCATCAAGCCTGTCTCTACACAAATGGATCAAGACTCAGCGAACCCAAAGGCAAGTGGTTAACTGTAATACCCCGTATTTTTGTGATATTTATTTATGGGATTAATTCAATTAAATGTGAACTAATTGAGAATTAATCCGGATAAAATACTAACGAGATGTGAGATGGTATTTGATTATAATATGTATATATGGCAATATATGAACATTGAAACTATTGAAATTGTCCCAAGATTGAAATACGGCAATTTGGGAAATTTTGTTGGGACGCGCGTGACAGTTGCGTCAGGTGGTTTATCATTTAAATTTAAAAGTGAATTTTATTTTTATCAATCGTATGGTCATTTTGAGTGCACCAACGCGTCCAGAAGGGTCGAAATAGTCAGAAAACACTACCCGGGGGTTTAGTTTGGGTCCCGGGGCATTTTTAGGCCATACCGGCAACCCAAAAGGGTAGTTTGGTAATTTCGGAATTTTGGGAATTAAAACCCACGAAAATTAGAGTTAAAAATCTGACTTAGTCTTAACCCACTAAACCATTTCCAACCCCAATCTAGGTAGTGGGAAACGGGAGAAGTTTAGAAACCTTAAACTTGCCAAAAACCAACCCCCACCTCCATTGTCATCTTGAGAAGAACTTGTAGAGAGAGAGAGAGAAAGAGGAGAATTCTACAGAGAGAGAGAGAGAGGAATTCAACCATCTTCAATCAACAACAAATCTGAAGAACGATTAAGGCAAGTGGTTTAATTACAATTGATTCAATGCTATGCTTTTCCATGTTTAGGGTAATTATCAAATTTATCTTGGAAGATTGATTAGACCCATGAGTTTGAGGATTTAAAACTATGAATTATGTTAGGAATTACATGTAGACATATTCTGGATGAATTATGAATTCAAATTATAACCCTTGATGATCTAAAAACAGATTTAAGAAGAGATTTATTAATGTTCTTGAAAGAAATAGAAAACTAGGGTTCTTGATGAAGTTTTGATCCAAATAAAGCCCTTAGTTGATGAATTATTGGTTTTAGAACGTTAACAATGTTGTAGGATGGTTGTATGATGATATTATAACGTTAGATTAGAGTTTCATGCATTATAATGGTGTTTTGAGATGATTTGAAAACTGCAAAATGAAGCAGTCCATAGCCTACCTGGTGCATTCGATCGATCGACATTCATCAGTCGATCGATCGACCACCATCGATCGATCGAAGGTAAAGGTCGATCGATCGACCTTCCCAGAAAGAGTAAAATTTTCCCTAGTTAAATTTTAATGATGTTAACCCTTAGAAAATATTATTGGTGACTTTATGAATATCCTTAGACTTAAGGAAGACCATTATGTATGGTTATAAAATTTGTACCTTAATTAGAATTCAATTTGAGGAATTATTCTAAAAGCTAATGAAACTCGAGGAGTGAGATAATATTAGGGTTAAAAGAGTAAATTTGAATAAATTGATGAAATGAGGTTTGGGGCAGAAGTAAGGACCTTAAGAATAATGATGTTATATGTGGGAATAATAGGAAACTTAATAACCCCTTTGAGATAGGTTTTAAGTACAAGAATCTATGACGTGAGATGTGTCGTCAGTCTACATTTTATATTATCGGAAGACTTAAAATGTATAAAATTGGAATAATGGTATAAGGATGTAGAATATACCTTTATTAATATTGAGATATCTAAGATGTGTGCATGCCTAGTATATGATTTTATGTGTATGACATACCTACCATACTTGCTATCACGGGAGGTTTACGTTCGCTTAGGGCCATCTCATCCTTGTGTGCCCGGATTTAGATTGGTACCTTAAGAACATAATACTAGAATGACTTATTTGTGAGTTAATAAGTCAGCTGACTATGGAGCGTAGGTATGTACGTGACCCATGGATATGTTGAATTATGTTCGCCTCCATTTTTATGTGTTGTGCTTATTCTAACAATTCCTTAGAGATTCGGAATTTGTAATCCTTATGTACGTGATGTACCGGGATGGATAGCAGAGTATGTGTGCACCGCAGCTTAGCCTCGGGGTGCTTATATTGTATTTTTATAATGGGTATAATATAAGGTTAAATGAGAAGGAATTGTCATGTTTAATTATGAGAATAATTTATAGTAACTCCTTGAGAAGATGAATAAGGGGATAACCTCCAGTAAACGGTAATGCTAATAATTGAGAATCCAAGTTCAAGTAAAGCTATTTTATTTAAGTGATAACATTGGGAATTCATGTTGTGAACCGGGTAGTTGGGTTAGAACATGTGACGATTTAGTTAAGATACAAATAACACATGAATGGGTACAGGAACGTTAGGAGTGGACAGTTAGACGAGAGGTGAGTATTTCATGTGAGTGCACGCCGTAACATGTATTTTGCATTCATTTGTTTTAAATGTCATTAAAGCACTTGTTGTTTCTAAAATACTCTCCACTTTCGGGCTCTGACCCGTTTGCTTTCAAATCTATTTTTTTGTAAAAACCTATTAGGTGCCCAGCCACAAGGACACCATGCATAGTGTTTCCATTCAGGTGACGAGCTGTAGCTGTTGTGGAAGTTACAGGGCCTTGACAGTAGACGCCTCTTTTCTAGTCTTGACTCCATAATAAGTTCATCATTGTAGGGCATGTCGCCCATTTCTTTAGAGACATTTTATATTTAAGTTATTCAGACTTTGGTTTGTTATTAATTCAGGATGCAGACTTGTTTTATTTATTTCCATATTGGGAATGTGGTGGGGAGTATTTCCTCCTGACTTATTATTATTCGTTGATTATTCTACTGCTTCTTTATGGTGAATGGTTATATTATTCTTTCAAAATTCTTGTATTACATGTTAATCAGATTTAATCTAAAAATTTGACAACTTACTTTTTAAATACTAGGTGGTTAGAAATTATTAAATTGTTTTCGACGGTGATGATATTAACTGAACCAACTTGTCATTTTGTATTAATTTAATAAAGGAGTAGCTACCCGGTATTTAATTAGTCGGGGTGTCACAGGTGGTATCAGAGCATCAGGTTCTAGTGTCCTTTAGGATCTGTACGACTTATTATGTTTCCGCTGAGCTTTCTTTGATGTAGAGCCCTATATTTTAGGACTTTTGTATTCCTTTGTGTATGCTTCGCTCTTCAACTATTTTAAGTTTATAACTACGAACTTATAGACTTTACTGTTATTTCAGATGCCTCCACGACGTGCACCACGAGTTCCTAGGGAAGCACAACCAGAGCCACAGCCAGCACCAGTACAAGGAACCATGAATGCCGCCGAGGTTGCAGCCATTGTAGCCCAAGCGGTAAATGCCGCTCTTGACGTTGTACAGCATGCACCACCCCAGGCGCCAGTAGCCGTACCAGTTCAAGCACATGCATTCCCGTCTACTTGGGAACGCGTTCGTGATGCTTTTCAGAAAGCACACCCTCGAGAGTTCGCAGGTAGCTCCGATGTTGTGGTATCTAGTCAGTGGAGGAAAGATATTCAGAGGCACTTGAGGATGTATGAGTGAACCAATGTTCAGAGTTAGATACTAGCTACTTTCAAGCTAGTGGGAGATGCATTGCAGTGGTGGGAGTTTATTACCACCGCAGAGGAGAGAGATACTCTCACGATACAGGAGTTCTGGGTGCGGTTCGACCGCAAATATTTTCCGTCAGCTGTTCACACGGAGATGAGAAGGAAGTTGATGAGCCTCAAGAAGGAGGGCAGGACTGTAGCCGAGTATGAGGCCGAATTCACTAATCTTCTGAACATTGTTCCGGATGAGATACCGACAGAGGAGAAGAAGATTCAGAAGTTTACAGATGGATTGACTTGGAGGATCCGTCAGCACTTGTTGGGGAATCTCTCGTTAGCCACTTATTCTGATGTGGTTAACGCAGCACTGCTCCATTGCCAGGACCACCGCTTTCACTTGACAGAGGGGAAGCGAACAGGAGAGTCCATCCATCAGGGAAGGACAGGAGGAAATGGTGCCAGTGGGGCATAATCAGCTCAAGGTCAGTATAGGCAGGGTGATCAGGGTTCCCATCAGGGGGATTCTAAGAGATTCCGATCAGGGGGTTTCAGGAACGGTCAGGGAGGATTCCGAAATGGCCAGCAGGGTCAGAACGGCCATCAGGGCCAGCAGGATCAAAATGGTCAGCAACAACAGTTTCATCAGGGCCAGCAAGGCCAGGGCAGAAATGGTAACGGTCACCAGGGCCGTGGTCAGCATGGACAGTGAGGGGGAAACTTCCAGGGGAAGTGTTTCATTTGTTGTAAGATTGGCCACAAACGTCAGGATTGTCCTGATAAGGGCAGGGCCCCACAGCAGCAGCAGTAGGGTGCTCGACACGAGCCGCAGAGGCCTATCTTTCCCGCCGCACTCCCAGCACCACCGCAGATGGAAGCATTACCACCCATTCCAGCAGTCCCAGTTCAGTAGGGGCAGCTTCAGTATGGGAGGGTATATCATCTTCAGCAGCCGCAGCACTACAGAATCCGCCATCTATTGAGGGTATGTTCTCTATTCAGGGGACTATGGGGCGTATTTTGTTTGACACGGGGGCTACACACTGTTTTATTGCTATGAGATTTGTACCCACCATTGGGTTGTTAGACACCGCAGAGAGCACCGCTACTTGTGTAGACTCACAGTTGAGTAGGGGTTCCGTGATTTCCCTTGTAGGTAGAGGCGTGGGTATAGAGATCGGGAGGTTTACTTTACCCGCGGATATGCTAGTATTAGATATGACCGAGTATGATGCCATTATTGGTATGGATTGGCTAGTTGCGTACCGATCCATGATTGACTGTTTCAGTAGGAGTATTATATTTTCCATTCCCGGGCAGGAGATGTTTTTAGTGGCGATGCCTCGTCCTGAGGGAGGATCGTCCACTCACTTGTATTACATAGAGGAGGAGACCTCTAAGGAAGTGGTGATACCACTTGATTCGATTCCGGTTGTTCGAGAGTTTGCCGATGTATTTCAGGATATACCTGGACTACCTCTGAGTAGAGAGATAGATTTTGTGATCGACTTGATGCCGGGCACTCGGCCTATTGCCCGCACACCTTACCATATGTCTCCAGTTGAGATGAGAGAGTTACGGGATCAAATTGAGCAGTTGTTGGGTTAGGGGTTTATATGGAGGAGTACTTCACCGTGGGGTGCCCCTGTGTTATTCGTGAAGAAGAGGGATGGATCATTGAGGTTGTGTGTGGATTACCGGGAGTTGAATAAGGTCACGATACGGAATAAGTATCCGTTTCCCCGAATCGATGACTTATTTGACCAGTTGAGAGGAGCTTCTTTCTTCTCAAAGATTGATTTGCGATCAAAATACCATCAGTTGCGTATCAGGGAAGAGGACGTCTCGAAGACTTCTTTCTTACCGAGATATGGTTCCTACGAGTTTTGGGTTATGCCTTTTGGTTTGACCAATGCTCCCGCCGTGTTTATGGACTTAATGAATAGGGTGTTCAGAGAATTCCTAGATCAGTTCGTCATTGTCTTCATTGATGACATTCTGGTTTACTCCCAGACAGAGGAGGAACATGTCGGGCATTTGAGGCAGGTTTTGCAGACACTACGTCAGAATGAGCTGTATACAAAGTATGAGAAGTGTGGGTTTTGGCTAAAGGAGGTTCATTTTTTGGGGCATATTATTTCCGACCGGGGGATATTTGTTGATCCGCGAAAGGTATTCGCGGTGAGGGAGTGGGGACAGCCCACGACACCGACTGAGATCTGTAGTTTCTTGGGCTTAGCAGGATACTACAGGAGGTTTATTCGGGGTTTCTCCAAAATAGCGGGTCCCATGACACATCTGACTCGTAAGGGTGTGCCATTCATCTGGAGTGATGCCTGTCAGTTGGCATTCGATTAGTTGAAGGAAAAGTTGACCTCAGCACCCATGCTATCATTGTCGAGACCGGGAGTTGAGTATCTAGTTTACACCGATGAGTCCTTGCAAGGACTTGGAGGTGTATTACATCAGGAGAGTCAGGCCATAACTTATGCTTCCCGTAAGCTTAAGCCTCACGAGAAGAATTACCCCACCCATGACTTGGAGTTGGCGGTAGTTATATTTTCCCTTCGGATTTGGAGACATTATCTTTTGGGGGAGAAGTTTCGATTGTTCACGGACCACAAGTCCCTACAGTACCTATTCACGCAAAAGGAGTTGAATATGCGGCAGCGAAGGTGGCTTGAGTTTGTGAAGGATTATCAGTTTGATATCCAATATCACCCAGGGAAGGCTAACGTGGTAGCATACGCGTTGAGCCATAGGCCAGTAGATGAGGTGGCAGGGGTGTGGAAGGCAAAGTGGAAGGAGTTGGGACACCAGGATGCAGTGGCCCGATCATTCATGTCGATGATGACTCTTACACCGCAGATTGTCACGAGAGTGGTAAAGGCACAAGAAGATGACTCGTTCTGTCAGGAACAGATAGTTCGACTACTAGCAGAGGGAGCTGACTCCTATACCATTAGCTCAGACGGGGGATTGCGCTTCAATGGCAGACTGGTAGTTCCGGAAGGGGAGGAATTTTGACACGAGGTGATGGAATATTCGCACGGATCACGGTTCGCGGTACATCCCGGTGGGGACAAAATGTACCAAGACATGAGAAGACAGTATTGGTGGAGCGGGATGAAGAGAGATATTGACGTATTTTTTTCTAAATGCGCCACTTGTCAGGTGGTAAAAGTGGATCATCAGAGACCGCCAGGACTTCTACAGCCATTAGAGGTCCCGATGTGGATGTGGGAAAGAATATCCATGGGCTTTATCACGGGGTTACCTACGTCACAGAGGGGTCACGACTCCATTTGGGTAATTATGGACAGGTTGACCAAAGTCGCTCATTTTCTACCCATAAGAACCGACTACACTACGGAACAGTATGCCCAGCTCTTTATTGCAGAAATAGTGAGACTTCACGGTGTGCCCCTAAATATCGTGTCTGACAGAGATAAGATATTTGTTTCACGATTTTGGGAGAGTCTTCAGGAGGCCATGGGCACAGAATTGCGATTGAGTACGGCTTATCATCTGCAGACTGATGGGCAAAACCGAGCGTACGAACCAGATGTTGGAGTACATGTTGCGTATGTGCATTATTGATTTCGGGGATGGATGGGATCAGTATCTTCCACTAGTGGAGTTTGCTTACAATAACTACTACCAGTTCACCATTGTCATGGCTCCATTTGAGGCATTGTACGGTAGACCTTGTCGTTCCCCAGCATGTTGGTTGGAGGTGGGGGATAAAAAACTACTTGGGCCGGAAGTGATTCAGGATACTTCGGCGAGAATAGAATTGATACGGAGTCGCATTCGGGTAGCTCATGATCGGCAGAAGAGCTACGCTGATGCAAAGAGGTTCTTCAAGGAGTTCCAAGTGGGGGACCAGGCTTTACTCAGAGTATCTCATATGAAGGGGATTATGCGATTTGGGAAGAAGGGGAAGTTGGCACCGAGATATGTGGGGCCATTCCCTATCATCGAGCGGATTGGGTTTGTTGCATATAGACTTGGGTTACCGGAGCATTTGCATCGGATTCATGATGTGTTTCATATTTCCTCGCTAAGGAAATATCTTAGAGACAATTTGGCTCATTCTCTCATTGCTTTGGAGGACATCGATCTCCAGCCTGATAGCTCCTACGAGGAGGGGCCGATTGCTATTTTGGACAAAAGTGAGAGGAAACTGCGGTCAAAGATAGTTCCATTAGTACGTGTTCAGTGGAGGCATCATAATACCGAGGAGTCCACATGGGAGCGTGAGGATGAGATTCGCGAACGTTATCCAAAGTTGTTTTTACTAAGTACTTTTTAGTTCCGAATTTCGGGACGAAATTTTTTTATTAGGGGGGAAGTATGTAATACCCCGTATTTTTGTGATATTTATTTATGGGATTAATTGAATTAAATGTGAACTAATTGAGAATTAATCCGGATAAAATACTAACGAGATGTGAGTTGTTATTTTATTATAATATGTATATATAGCAATATATAAACATTGAAACTATTGAAATTGTCGCGAGATTGAAATACGGCAATTTGGGAAATTTTGTTGGGACGCACGTGACAGTCGCGTCAGGTGGTTAATCATTTAAATTAAAAAGTGAATTTTATTTTTATCAACTGTATGGTCATTTTGAGTGCACCAACGCATCCAGAAGGGTCGAAATAGTCCGAAAACACTAGCCGGGGGTTTAGTTTGGGTCCCGAGGCATTTTTAGGCCATACCGGCAACCCAAAAGGGTAGTTTGGTAATTTCGGAATTTTGGGAATTAAAACCCACGAAAATTAGAGTTAAAAATCAGACTTATTCTTAACCCACTAAACCATTTCCAACCCCAATCTAGTTAGTGGGCTACGGGAGAAGTTTAGAAACCTTAAACTTGCCAAAAACCAACCCCCACCTCCATTGTCATCTTGAGAAGAACTTGTAGAGAGAGAGAGAAAGAGGAGAATTTTGCAGAGAGAGAGAGAGAGGAATTCAACCATCTTCAATCAACAACAAATCTGAAGAACGATTAAGGCAAGTGGTTTAATTACAATTGATCCAATGCTATGCTTTTCCATGTTTAGGGTAATTATCAAATTTATCTTGAAAGATTGATTAGACCCATGAATTTGAGGATTTAAAACTATGAATTATGTTAGGAATTGCATGTAGACATATTCTGGACGAATTATGAATTCAAATTATAACCCTTGATGATTTAAAAATGGATTTAAGAAGAGATTTATTAATGTTCTTGAAAGAAATAGAAAACTAGGGTTCTTGATGAACTTTTGATCCAAATAAAGCCCTTAGTTGATGAATTATTGGTTTTAGAACGTTAACAATGTTGTAGGATGGTTGTATGATGATATTATAACTTTAGATTAGAGTTTCATGAATTATAATAGTGTTTTGAGATGATTTGAAAACTGCAAAACGAAGCAGTCCGTAGCCTACCTGGTGCGTTCGATCGATCAACATTCATCAGTCGATCGATCGACCACCATCGATCGATCGAAGGTAAAGGTCGATCGATCGACCTTCCCAGAAAGAGTAAAATTTTCCCTAGTTAAATTTTAATGATGTTAACCCTTAGAAAATATTATTGGTGACTTTATGAATATCCTTAGACTTAAGGAAGACCAGTAGGTATGGTTATAAAATTTGGACCTTAATTAGAATTCAATTTGAGGAATTACTCTAAAAGCTAATGAAACTTGAGGAGTGAGATAATATTAGGGTTAAAAGAGTAAATTTGAATAAATTGATGAAATGAGGTTTGGGGCAGAAGTAAGGACCTTATGAATAATGATGTTATATGTGGGAATAATAGGAAACTTAATAACCCCTTTGAGATAGGTTTTAAGTACAAGAATCTATGACGTGAGATGTGTCGTCAGTCTACCTTTTATATTATCGGAAGACTTAAATGTATAAAATTGGAATAATGGTATAAGGATGTAGAATATACCTTTATTAATATTGAGATATCTAAGATGTGTGCATGCTTAGTATATGATTTTATGTGTATTACATACCTACCATACTTGGTATCACGGGAGGTTTACGTTCGCTTAGGGCCATCTCGTCCTTGTGTTCCAGGATTTAGATTGGTACCTTAAGAACATAATACTAAAATGACTTATTTGTGAGTTAATAAGTCAGCTGACTATGAAGCGTAGGTATATACGTGACCCATGGATATGTTGAATTATGTTCGCCTCCATTTTTGTGTGTTGTGCTTATTCTAACAATTCCTGAGAGATTCGAAATTTGTAATCCTTATGTACGTGATGTACCGGGATGGATAGCAGAGTATGTGTGCACCGCAGCTTAGCCTCGGGGTGATTATATTGTATATTTATTATGTGTATAATATACGGTTAAATGAGAAGGAATTGTCATGTTTAATTATGAGAATAATTTATAGTAACTCCTTGAGAAGATAAATAAGGGGATAACCTCCAGTAAACGGTAATGCTAATAATTGAGAATCCGAGTTCAAGTAAAGCTATTTTATTTAAGTGATAACATTGGGAATTCATGTTGTGAATCGGGTAGTTGGGTTAGAACGTATGACGGTTTAGTTAAGATACAAATAACACATGAATGGGTACAGGAACTTTAGGAGTGCACAGTTAGACGAGAGGTGAGTATTTCATGTGAAAGCACGCCCTAACATGTATTTTGCATTCATTTGTTTTAAATGTCATTAAAGCACTTGCTGTTTTTAAAATACTCTCCACTTTCGGGCTCTGACCCGTTTTCTTTCAAATCAATTTTTCGTAAAAACCTTTTAGGTGCCCAGCCACAAGGACACCATGCATAGTGTTTCCATTCAGGTGACGAGCTGTAGCTGTTGTGGAAGTTACAGGGCCTTGACAGTAGACGCCTCTTTTCTAGTCTTGACTCCATAATCAGTTCATCATTGTAGGGCATGTCGCCCATTTCTTTAGAGACATTTTATACTTCAGTTATTCAGACTTTGGTTTGTATTTAATTCAGGATGCAGACTTGTTTTATTTATTTCCTTATTGGGATTGTGGTGAGGAGTATTTCCTCCAGACTTATTATTATTCGTTGATTATTCTACTGCTTCTTTATGGTGAATGGTTATATTATTCTTTAAAAATTCTTGTATTACATGTTAATCAGATTTAATCTAAAAATTTGACAACTTACTTTTTAAATACTAGGTGGTTAAAATTATTAAAATGTTTTCGACAGTGATGCTATTAATTGAACCAACTTGGCATTTTGTATTAATTTAATAAAGGAGTAGCTACCCGGTATTTAATTAGTCGGGGTGTCACATTAACTTGTTGTAATACTAATTGATGTTAATCAATTCATATTTTTGTGATGTGAAATCAGAAATTCATTTTGGGTACAAAACCGGGTTTTTATGAAAGGAACACTTAAATGAGATTTAATGTGGGAAGTAATGGTGTGGTATGGTTCGGTGAGGATATTTGATTTACATGTGAAAAATCCAAAAGCAATTGTGGGCGAATTTGGGATAAGTAGATTAAATTGGAACCTAACGAGTAAAAACCCGAAATTTTCCCCAAATCAAAAAGGTCGAAATTTGCGAAACTAAATTTATGTTTGAGATTCTATGAGAGGCCCTGATCATGTTCTTATATAGTCAATTTGTTGATTGTGCTTTGGTTAGACCAAGGGAGAAATTAGAAATTTGAAAATTTCGTTAATGGAGGAAACAACAAGGTGGAGAAGACGACCACCTGTTCGATCGATCGATTGACGGTTGGGGGTCGATCGATCGACCCTTCAGGTTTTTTGGCAGTTTGGCTTAGGGATTTATATGGGAAAAAAAATTTAGTTGCAAATTCCCCTAGCATAATTAAGAAAAGAAAAAAAAATTAATTATGGGAGTTAATTCTTAACAATTATAAGGGAGTATAATTGGGAGTGGTGGGGGAATCAAGTGCGACATATTGCGAATGAATTTTGGGAAATAAATTCTAAGAAATAAAATAACGGACTGGGTGAATAAGTTCGGGTATAGTAGTAGGGAAACATTACTAATTTAAATTAATTATAGAGGAAAAATAATTAATTTGGAGTTGGGGATTTGATTCGGGTGATATTTAATTTCGGGCCACGTGAGCGAGTCCGGGTATATTGATTGAGTGACACCAAGGTAATAAATTAATTAAGGGATAAATTAATTAATTTAGAGTTGGACCATAGACTCGGGAAAACAATGAATTAATTAATGTGTAAATTAATTAAATTAGACTCAGACCATAAACGCGGGGAAAATATAGGCTAGTGCTACGGATTTTTGTGCACGGTAATGTCGGGTACTAATTATTATTATATATATATATATATAGTGTTGTGATAGTGTATATATATATATTCTGTGTGTTATTAAATATCTGACTAGATATTTATTTAATTTATATACTCTAGTGCTATCAAGGGAGGTTGCGCGATCTGGGTGAATCCCTTGGCTTGAGGAGCAGGGAGAGTATATTCCCAGGTCATAGCGTCCATTATATGGGTAAGGGGCTTATCTCACTTTTAGGGAAAGAATATGACCACCTCCATTATGTTTATATTTGGTCAAGTTAGTGATCGATTCTAACTTGGGGTGACTAGGTTATGCGAGTACATCTAGTGGGATAGAACTTTAGAGAATACATCCGCTGAGTTATTACTCGGGAGGATGGGTTATATTTATATTCAACATATGTGTGAATGTTGTAATACGGTTCTACGTATATAATGAGATAGATAGTTATATACGGATTATTAAATACATATAGTTAATTGTAAGTAATTATATATGGGGTATATTCATATTCAACATACGTGGGATTGTTATAAGATAACTTTACGTATACAATGGGGTAAATAATTATATACCAATAATTCGAATACATGAAGAAAATTGTATTATTTATATAACTAGTGAATGTTATATGGCTTTCAAGGAAATATGATTAACTAAGTTAAGGTAGTAAATAACTTATAAATCATGCGTTTTAAATACTCGAGATTGAGTAGGGTGACTGACAAGAGTTATATCAAGCATCTAGTTTCGGGGTAGAGGACTAGGTGGGATATAAAGAAGGTGTTATGTGTGCACATTAGTTGAGGGGTGAGTCTGTCCTCAAGGGAGTGCGACATTAGCTAAAATATGAAGCGCGTTCATGCATATTTTATTACTTCAAGTTAATCATTTACTAAATTTTTCAAAGTGTTTTGGGTTCTAACCCTTGCTATAAAAAAAATTCAAAACCTTTTAGGTGTCCAGCTACAGGGACACCCGGCTTGATTCATTCCAGGGATTCCCTGCTGCATCATATGTGGATGTTGCAGGATTTGGATAGGCGCCTATATTCCTTCTATTCCTAATGTAGGGATTTTCTATCAGATATTCGAGCATGTTGTTCACGGTTTTATTTAGTATTTATTTCAGATACTTGAGATTATTATCTGTCTTTATATTTGTGTTGGATTTTAGCCGATGATTTATTCGGCCAGTTTCTTATTTATATGTGATGGTTGGATTCAGTTAGCTTGTGATTGTTAAAGATTTATTTTCGCATGAGTATTTCATTGAATTAATGAAAGATTAAACTTGGCATCAGTCTAATTTCACTTAGGTGGTTAGTAAGTAAAAATTTTCGACAGTGATGCTAAGAATGAACCAACTGAAAAACCTATTCTAATTTAATTTAGGACTGATCACTCGGGGTTTAATTAAGCTGGGTGTCATAGATGGTATCAGAGTATCAGGTTCTAGTTTCCTTAGGATCTGTAAGTATTTTCACCTTTGAGCTTAGCATTCTTTGATGTTGAACCTTATGATAGGATTGTTGCATTCCTCTATGTATGTGACTTATGTTCTCCTGTTATCAAGTATAGTGATGTGATTTATACACGAGTTTGATTTGGCTCTGTATATCGAAAATTCCTTGGGGAGACCAACGAGGGCCATAGGAGGATTACAGGAGGAGAGGCTCAATAGAAGACATGGAGTATTATGTAAATGATGATCGTGATAGGGATCACCTTGATTGTTGTTCAGGCCAGTGGGGATAGAATAATCACCCGGGGGCCATAGTCTCCCAAAGCACTGTTGTAGATAACGGTGGTACAATTTTAGTCTCACCCAGCATAGTCAGCAAAGGGTAGGGAGAGTGTGGAAGGACCCTTTTGGAAGGGCTATCTATAAGGATTGAGTAGCAGAGTAGCACGATAAGTCGATGGGAGTAAATAACCCAAAGATAATTGTGTAGGATGGTGTGCGGTGGCACCCAAGACAAAATTTTGAATGAAATTTTTGTCCCAATGGGGTGGTGTTGTAGTGGTAAGAGAGTCAGTCACCACGTATGAAGGATAAAATATGGAGTCAAATGAGAAATTTTGGGTACGGTGTGACCATAAGACCGTCGATCCGCTTTTCAAATAAGGATGCGAGTGAAATTTCAGAGTTTATGAAACGGGTAAGATTGTAACTGATCATGAGAGAGACGATAAATTCTATTAGCGAACTTCGTAACCGAAGAAGGGGATACAGGGAATGATACAGGAACCCGCAAATGGATAATGAACCGTGTGATAATACACAATAATGGATGGGAAATCCGACTAGGATGACTAGTGTTGAGATCGTCAATATCTTTTGTTTACCAGCTTGCATTAACGCTTATAAGATGAGTAGACCATAAGGTTATAGAGTTTAACCTAAGAACGAAATGAGATTTAATGGTTCTAGTGAAGCACGACAAAAGGGTATACCTAGTAAGGGACCCATCTTGACGTTTTAAATTAAGTAAATTTCTACCTATTGACAGTGGATTTGATCTGGGTCATCGAGGCCAATAACGAGTCCCATAGGGCTAGGGAAGCCTAAGGGACAACGGGGTAGCACTTAGGGTCAAGACTACCAAGTACGTGAGAAGGAAAACCCCAACATGTCCATTTGGGCCATAGGAAGGGGATTGACACAGAGATGTGTCTTATGTGTGGAAGTGGAACCACAACGACTGATTATGTCCTCAGTAAGGCAGGGGAAGTGGAATGCCCAGTAGGGACAATAATTGAGAAATTTTGTTTCGATCGGATGGGAATATTATGTCCAGGAACCATTTGGGTCGCCGATGGATAGGCGAGTGGAAGTATGAGTTTTATCCTCGAATAGATGGGGTGAATTTCATGGCACGAGTGATCACAATATTCTTGTTAGCACTATATTCGCGTGGGGGACGAGTTTAGTGGGTCTATAGTAGTGTTACTATTAAGTATATGGTTACCATGGGGTAATGGGACTCTCTTTGGTCTTATCTGCTGGGGAGAAGGTGTGAAAACTTAGAGGGTATAATTTATAAGATTTACTCATTTTGAGTGTTAAGGAAGCATGATTTTTCCTGGGTATGGATTAGTTAGCAATGGGTGTGAACTATTACGGATAGTGATAGTAAGTTTTGGTGTTCGTGACACTAGGTTATGAATGACTCCTACTAGGTGTCACCTGCGAGGGAGACTAGCATATATATATATATATATATGTGTGTGTATATAGCTTGTATTGTGTGGTACGATAGACATATAAGATTGTCTTGTATTATTATATTTTTCCCGGTAAGAAGGGATGTATACTGAAGCGATTCAGGGTTGTTAGAATTATTTTTCTAGTGGGGAGAGATAGCTCGGGATCTATTTTGCGCAAGAAGTAGTGATAGGAAGGGCGCGGTATTTTATGTTTTCTTTTGTATCATAATAGTATGCATATATGCTTTTGTGTTAAGAGACAAGTATTTGGGGGTACATACTATGGACTAAGGGTCTAACAGATCTCAACGACCGACAATGTTAGATAATAGTGTATCGGAGGTGTTCCTTGTTTGGATTTCCCTTTGCGAGACGTTCCACGCATGAAACTTAGCGCAACGTTAGAAGTGGGAAGATGTTTGGTCATTAGTACATAGGTTGGGTACCCCAGTTGTTATTCATGTATGTGATATGACTATGGGTTGGGAGTTATACTACGGGTTATGGCTAGCATAGTCGGGTAACTTTCGTGTGGTTGAACACGGTGATAGGGTGTATGGGCACCCTGGTTAATTAAGGTAAATTTTGTGCGATTAAGAATGGGACATAGGGTGTATGGGCACCCTTGTTAGTGTGATTTCAGAGTGGTCTTAAATAAAAGGGATGTGTAAATAAACATATTGAATATATGTCTGTGGGGCAGTCAGAAAATAAGTGGGAAAGTGTAGCGAGATGAAATCCGTTTGAGAAAGAAAACGGTCTGACTAGATGTATATTTGGGAGAACTACATCCACCGTAGGGAGTGGAAAGGCGAGGGAGGACAATGAAATAAGATATTCGTAGGCAAGGGAGAAACCCACATTTTTTTGGGAAACTATAAAATATTATCACTTAGTTCTATGCCTAGAGTGGTTTTACGCATAGACAAGGTGTAGATGCCTACGTGACGAAAACTTCACAGGGAATGAAGTTCTTGAGAATTGTGACACCCCGACTAATTAAATACCAGGTAGCTACTCCTTTATTAAATTAATACAAAATTCCAAGTTGGTTCAGTTAATAGCATCACTATCAAAAACATTTTAAAAACTACTAACCACCTAGTATTTAAAAAGTGAGTTGCCAAATTTTAAATTAACTCTGATTAACATGCAATAAGTGAAATGTAAAGGATAACATAACCATTCACAATAAAGTCCAACTATATTAATCATCAAATAATAATAAGTCTGGAGGAAATACTCCTCACAACAATCCAAATACGGAACTGAAATAAGAACAATAGCACATATCCTGAATTAATAACAAACCAAAGTCTGAATAACTGAAATGTAAAGTGTCTCTAAAAGAAATGGGCGACATGCACTACAAATGATGAAACTGAATATGGAATCAAGACAAGAAAAGGAGGCGTCTACTTTCAAGGCCCTGTAACTTCCACAACAGCTACAGCTCGTCACCTGAATAGAATTCCTATGCATGGTGTCCTTGTGGCTGGGCACCTAAAATGGTTTTTACAAAAAGATATATTTGAAAGCAAACGGGTTAGAGCCCGAATGTGGAGAATATTTTAAAAACAGCAAGTGTTTTAACAACATTTAAAACAATGAATGTAAAGTACATGTTAGGACGAGCTCTCACATGAAATACTCACCTCTCGACTACTTGTGCACTCCTAACGAAATGTACCCATACAAGCGATTCTCATACCTATCTAGACCAAAACCATTATTAACCTTTCTACTCGATTCCCACTATACATTCTAACGTTATCAATTAAATAGAGGGTTGTACTTAAACTCGGATTCTCACTTATTAGCAATACAATTTATTGGAGGTTATCCCCTTATTTATCTTCTCAAGGAGTTACTATAAATTATTCTCATAATTAAACATGACAAGTCTATTCATTTAACCGTATATAATTCACATCATAAATATACAATACAAGCACCCCGAGGCTAAGCTGCGGTGCACACATACTCTGCTATCCATCCCGGTACATCACGTACATAAGTATTACAAATTCCGAATGTCTCAGGAATTGTTAGGATAAGCACAACACACAAAAATGGAGGCGAACATAATTCAACATATCCCTGGTCACGTACATACCTACGCTACATAGTCAGTTGACTTATTAACTCACAATTAAGTCATTCCCTTGAACTATGTCCTCTAGGTACCAAACTAAATCCGGGCACACAAGGATTAGATGGCCCTAAGCGAAAGTAAACCTCCCGTGATAGCAAGTATGGTAGGTATGTCATACACATAAAATCATATACATATACTAAGCATGCACACATCTTATATGTCTCAATATAATAAAGGTATATTCTACATCCTTATACCATTATTCCAATTTTATACATTTTAAGTCTTCCGATAATACATAATGTAGGCTGTCGACACATCTCACGTCATAGTTTCTTGTACTTAAGACTTATCTCAAAGGGATTATTAAGTTTCCTATTATTCCCACATATAACATCATTATTCTTAAGGTCCTTACTTCTGCCCCAAACCTCATTTCATCAAATCATTCAAATTTACTCTTTTAACCCTAATATTATCTCACTCATCGAATTTCATTAGATTTTAGAATAATTCCTCAAATTGAATTCTAATTAAGGTCCAAATTTTATAACCATACCTACTGGTCTTCCTTAAGTCTAAGGATATTCATAAAGTCTCCAATGATAATTTTCTAAGGGCTACATCATTAAAATTTAACTAGGGAAAATTTTTACTCATTCTGGGAAGGTCGATCGATCGACCTTGAATATCGATAGATCGATGGTGGTCGATCGATGGACTGTTGAATGTCGATCGATCGATTGCACCAGATAGGCTACGGACTGATTCGTTTTACAGTCCTCAAATCGTCTCAAAACTCCATTATAATGCATGAAACTCTAATCTAACGTTATAATATCATCATACAACCATCTTATAACATTGTTAACGTTCTAAAACCAATAAATTATCAACCAAGGGCTTTATTTGGATCAAAACTTCATCAAGAACCCTAGTTTTCTATTTCTTTCAAGAACACTAATAATTCTCTTCTTAATTCCGTTTTTAGATCATCAAGGGTTATATTTTGAATTCATAATTCGTCCAGAATATGTCTACATGAAAATCCTAACACGGTTTATAGTTTAAATCCTCAAATTCATGGGTTTGTATCAATCTTCCAAAACAAATTCGATAATTACCCTAAACATGGAAGAACATATCATTGAATCAATTGTAATTAAACCACTTGCCTTAATCGTTCTTGAGATTGTTGTAGATGAAGATGATAGAAGATGATGGTTGATATCCACTCTCTCTCTCTACAGAATTCTCCTCTCTCTCTCTATAATTTCTTCTCGAAAGATGACAAATGGAGGTGGAGGTTTATTTTTGGACTTTTAACTTCTTTTCTAAACTTCTCCCTTAGCCCACTACTTAGTTTAGTGCTGATAATGGATTGGTGGGTTTAATGATAAATCATAATTAAACTCTAATTTTCGTGGGTTTTAATTACCAAAATTCTGAAATTACCAAATTACCCTTTTGGGTTGCCGGTATGGCCCAAAAATGCCCCGGGACCCAAACTAAACCCACGGCTAGTGTTTTCTGACTATTTCGACCCTTCCGGACACGTTGGAGCACTCAAAATGATCATACGGTTAATAAAAATAAAATTCACTTATTAATTTAATTAAATATTTTCCTGACGCGACTGTCACACGCGTCCCAACAAAATTTCCAAATTGCCGTATTTCTATCTCGTGACAATTTTAATATTCTCAATATTCATATATTGCCATATATACGCATTATAATCAAATACCAACTCACATCTCGTTAGTATTTTATCCGGATTAATTCTCAATTAATTCACATTTAATTTAATTAATCCCATTAATAAATATCGATAAAAATGCGGGGTATTACAAGAATGAGTATTGGTGTTGAATGAGACATAGCGAATTTATCTCCGGGTTGACCATTTAAGGATGGAAAAGGGTTGATTTGAGGGTATCAACCAGGAAACCTTTGAAATTATATGGTTCCAGTGAAGGGATTAATGCTCAGGTTGGTAAACTGTCAGGAGGTGTTCAGGACAGAGTTACATATTGGGTTGAATGTGTCGCCCATAAGTCGATGGGTAGATGGGAAGCGAGGATTGTGCATTTTAGATTTTTGGGTAATTCGGGAGTAGTATTTACCACAGGTAGAGTTACATGTGATGCCTCGTAACGGTTTGGTCTGTGTGACACCTTAGGAGACTTTATGGGAAAAGTTTCATTATCCACCTTTGGTAGATAAGAGGTGGGGAAATAATAAGATGCTTGGACCCGAGATGGGTTATGGTCCATCAGCAGGAATTAAGTAAGTTGTATCCTTTCATATAGTTCAGGAGCGTAAGGAGGGGTACGTCACCGTGAGTTAAAGGTTCAAGTCTAACATGATTAATCAGGGATGGTGCGGGTAATTAATCGGAAGATAGTCACACATTTTGGCAACAAGGAATTGACACCCATATAGAAGGGGAATTTCCTAACTGAGAGATAGTGGAGCCAACGGAGTATATGCTCATCTTCTGGGGCACTATGTTGTCAGGGGCCATCGAGTTAAAGATTTGTGACTAGGTATTGGTTCGGGTGTCTCCTATGAAAGGAGTGATGTAGTTCGTCATGAAAGGGGATCGGGCATCAAGATTTTTGGGTCATTTACCTATCTTTGAGAGGGTGGGACCGGTAGCTTATTGACTAGGTTTCCCAAAAATCTTTAGCGAATACGGGATGTGTTCCACGTGGCATAGCTGGAGGGCTACAGGATGAACGATTGAGCTTTTGGCCCCGTTCCATTTGAGGATAATGACTTGCAATAAGACACCCCATATGAGGGGAGACTAGTAGCTATGGGAGCACAAGATGCAGTCCAAGATAGTACCATCAGTTAGAATGTGGTGGAGTAGGGCCATCACAATATTGATGAGTATACGTTGGACCGGGAGGAGGATATGTGAGAGAAGTATCAAGAGTTATTCGCCGCAGTAATGATCAAATTTCGGGGACGAAATTCCTTTGTAAGGGGGGGAGTATGTAACACCCCGTATTTCTGTGCATGTAATATTTAATTAATTCGGAAAATTTTAAATTACTTGTGTGTGGTAATTTAATTGAATTAATTATGGTAATATTTATTTAAATATTAATCAGTGAGTAATGGTTAATATTCGGGGAAATTTAATTACTAAGTGAATAGTAATAATTTAATTAAATCATAACATGCATTAGTGATGTGGCATTTATTTATGTCAGTCGGGGGTCGGTATAGAATAATTTGGGTGCGAGATACGGATTTTTATAAATTAATTCGGATGTCGATTCTGAATGCACGATTGAGTACGGATGGCTCGAGATAGTCGAAAAAGTGTGCCCGGGGGTGGTAAATGGGTCACGGGGCATTTTTGGGCATGATCCGCCCCACACGGGGGTAGTTGGGCCATTTTAATTAAGCCCATAAGTGAAAAAGGGGATTAGTGTGTTAAACCTAAACCTAGGAGTGTGGAACGGAAGAAAAATACACATCTAAACCAAAGAGTTGGAAAGGAAACTAGAGGGAGCAGTTAGTGAATACATTGAGAATCTTTTGGAGACAAATCACGGAGCAAAGTTAGGTGTGCATCAGCAAGCCTGTCTCTACACCAACGATCAAGACTCAACGAACCCAAAGGAAAGTGTTTAACTCGTTGTAATACTAATTGATGTTAATCAATTCATATTTTTGGGATGTAAAATCAGAAATTCATTTTGGGTACATTGGGTACAAAATGGGGTTTTTATGAAAGGAACACTTAATTGAGATTTAATGTTGGAATTAATCGTGTGGCAAGGTTCTGTGAGGATATTTGATTTACATGTGAAAAATCCAAAAGAAATTGTGGACGAATTTGGGATAAGTAGATGAAATTGGAACCTAGCGAATAAAAACCCAGAATTTTCCCCGAATCAAAAAGGTAAAAATTTGCAAAAATAAATTTATGTTTGAGGTTCTATAAGAGGTCGTGATCATGTTCTTATATTGTTACGTTGTTGATTGTTCTTAGTTTAGACCAAGGGAGAAGTTAGAAATTTGAAATTTTCATTAATGGAGGAAACAGCAAGGTGGAGAAGACGACCACCTGTTCAATCGATCGATCGACGGTTGGGGATCGATCGATCGACCCTGTTTTTCGGCAATTTGGTTTAGGGATTTATATGGGTAAAAAAATTGATTTGAAAATTCCCCTAGGATAATTAAGAAAAGAAAAAAATTAATTATGGGAGTTAATTCTTAACAATTATAAGGTAGTATAATTGGGAGTGGTAGGGGAATCAAGTGCGACATATTGCGAAAGAATTTTGGAAAATAAATTCTAAGAAATAAAATAACGGACTGGGTGAATAAGTTCGGGTATAGTAGTAGGGAAACACGACCCATTTAAATTAATTATAGAGGAAAACTATTAATTTGGATCTGGGGATTTGACTCGGGTGATATTTAATTTTGGGCCACGTGAGCGAGTCCGGGTATATTTGTTGAGTGACACCAAGATAATAAATTAATTAAGGGATAAATTAATTAATTTAGAGTCGGACCATAGACTCGGAAAAATAATGAATTAATTCATGCGTAAATTATTTAAATTAGAGTCGGACCATAGACTCAGGGAAAATATAGGTTAGTTCTACGGATTTTTTTGCACGGTAATTCCGAGAACTAATTATGATATATATATATATACGGTGTTGTGATAGTGTGTATATATATATATATATATATATATATATATATATATATATATATATATATATATATATATATATATATATATATATATTGTGTGTGTGTGTTATTAAATATCAGTGACCAGATATTTATATAATTTATATACTCTAGTGCTATCAAGGGAGGTTGCGCGATGTGGGTGAATCCCCTGGCTTGAGGAGCATGGAGAGTATATCCCCAGGTCATAGTGTCCGTTATATGGATGAGGGGATTATCTCACTTTCAGGGAAGGAATATGACCACCTCCATTATGTTTATATTTGGCCAAGTTAGTGAGCGATTCTAACTTGGGGGTAACTAGGTTACGCGAGTACATCTAGTGGGATATCACTTTAGAGAATACATCCGGTGAGTTATTACTCGGGAGGATGGGTTATATTTATATTCAACATATGTGTGAAAGTTGTAATATGGTTCTACATATATAATGGGATAGATAGTTATATACGGGTCATTAAATACATATAGTGAATTGTAAGTAATTATATATTGGGTATATTCATATTCAACATACGTGGGATTGTTGTAAGATAAATTTATGTATATAATGGGGTAAACAATTATATACCGGTAATTCAAATACATGGAGAAAATTGTATTATTTATATAACTAGTGAATGTTATATGGCTTTCAAGGAAATATGATTAACTAAGTTATGTGGTAAATAACTTATAAATCATGCGTTTAAAATACCAGGGATTGAGTAGGGCGATTGACAAGAGTTATATCAAGTATCTAGTTTTGGGGTAGAGGACTAGGTGGTACATAAAGAAAGTTTTAGGTGTAAACATTAGTTGAGGGGTGAGTCGGTCCTCAAGGGAGTGCGACACTAACTAAAATATGAAGCGCATTCATGCATATTTTATTACTGCAAGTTAATCATTTACTAAATGTTTTCAAAATGTTTTGGGCTCTAACCCTTGCTATAAAATATTTTCAAAACATTTTAGGTGTCCAGACACAGTGATGCCCGACTTGATTCATTCTAGGGATTCGCTGCTGCAGCATATGTGGATGTTGCAGGATTTGTATAGGCGCTTATATTCCTTCTATTCCTAGTGTTGGGATTTTCTATCAGATATTCGAGCATGTACCTCACGGTTTTATTTAGTATTTATTTCAGATACTTGAGATCCATTATTATTTGTCTTTATATTTGTGTTGGATTTTAGCCGATGAATTATTCGGCCAGTTTCTTATTTATATGTGATGGTTGGATTCAGTTAGCTTGTGATTGTTAATGATTTCTTTCCACATGAGTATTTCATTGAATTAATGAAAGGTAAAACTTGGCACCAGTCTAATTTCACTTTGATGGTTAGTAATTAAAATTTTTCAATAGTGATGCTAAGAATTAACCAACTGAGAAACCTGTTCTAATTTAATTTAGGACTAAGCACACAGGGTTTAATTAGGCGGGGTGTCACAATGTGAAAGCATACGAGAATCAACAAGCCTAATGTTAAGTGCCTCCAAATCTAATTTCAAAACCCACTTAGGTGTAACATACTAATCTTGGGTTTGAGAAACTGTGATGACACTAGACTTGGACTTCCTAGGAACTTTTCATGATTAAAGAAAAAATGCCTATGGTGACATTTCCTATGACAATGTGTGCGCGAGAAGACATGAGGAATGCTACCTAATGGTTGACCTTTTCTAAAGTTCTTGTCTAGGGTTGACCTTCTAAAAAATATGGTTAGTAGTGGAAGCATTTGGAAGATGGAAGTCGATCCCACACGTGTCATCTTTGATTTAGATGGTGCCTAACATTTTATCCAAAATTTTCAAACTAGATTCCAAATAAAATTTAACATGACTCCAGTCTCTTAATATCTTTTCTAGCTCCATTATCGTAGACTCAATAAAATAACGAGACTCATAAAAATTAAGTGATTACTTCTTCATAATATCCTTTAATCCTTGAAGGTTATTAGTCTCCCTATTAATAAATGCGTGCTTTTCCTAAGAGTCTTCTCATATTCCCTAAGATCCTCAATCGAAACACTATCATTATTACCTACGACACGTTATTTCAACCTAGTTGTAAATTTCAATTTTGACCTTTTTAATTTCATTGTTTATCTACATATAACTCACGGAAGGAAACTTGGAGTTCACTATCTTCTTCATCTTCTCCACTCTCTTCACCATCACATACATGGGAATCACAAATAATGTCCTTGGAAGTGTCATACTCAGAATTATCTTAATAGTAATAGTTTTTTATCAAGGCTCGCATGACTATACTTTAACGCGTTGTAGTTACACTCAATAGGGGAATAATGATCCTCTTTCGAATCACTATCACTAAGGGTGGAATTGTATGCAATCAGTTTCTTTCCCTCCTTCCTTTGTTCTGTGGGCCACTCACCGGCCTTATGGACATACACCTTGCTCCCATAATACCTACTCGACTCATCCCTATTGATATTATCATTATGATTTTTAGGGAATTTGTCGTCCTTATTATACTTAGACTTCTCAAATTTCTTGTCATCATATTTAGGTTTCTATTTAATTAACTTAATAAATATTTTGGACTTTTCAGCAAACATAGACATATCATCGGAGTCGATATCAGACTCATTATCTGAAACACATGTTTCCTCCTTTCTGGCTTTCAGTGGAATGCCCCTATCCTTTTTAGGATTTTTTGTGAAAAAGATGTCGAGCTCAAATGTTTGAAGATCACCTATAAGCTCTTTGAGTTTTTTAGATTCCAAAGTACCCAAGGAATTCAAAACTATCACTTTTGAATTAAATCTTTTAATAAAGGAACTTAAGATTTTGTTGACTATGTGGGTTTCGAGTATTCGCTCTCCCAAGTTAAAAGACGAGTTCACGATATCTAACAGTCCAACATAGAACTCATAGAAGGTATCACTCTCCTAAATCCTAATGGTTTTAGACTGAGTGGTAAGGTTTTGGAGTTTGAAATCCTTAACAACACTAGTACCCTCATGAGTGAGTTAAAGTATGTCTGAATCCTCTTTACGTTTCACATGTCATAATACGAAGTGACTCAGTAGATATTACCTCACAAAATAAAGTATTAAGTCCATGTGAATTATATTTGGATAGTTTAATCTTATCCTCACTCCAAGTTTTTACTGCTTTAGGAATCCTATAATCACCAGTTAAGGCTATGGATGGGGACCAACCCTTAACTTCTTCTTGCGATACCCTCTCATCAAACAAATTAAGTATTGATTTTATACGTGCTTTCCAGTATGCGTAGTTAGAACGATAAAAAATTGGAAAGGTGAAAAATGACTAATTTTTCATATTCAAGCCTAAACATGATCTAATGCTATAGTTTACTGCACCCACTCTGGTACCAATTTGATATTAAAGATTAGGAAATATGGAATAATATTGGATGGAATGGTTCAAATAAACACAAATAAATTTTTATTTAGAATTTTTCAAATATATTTTTTCTTAAACAAAGTTAATTTAAATTAATTAATCACCAATTCGAAAGGTTTTAGATTAATCAAGTTTATCTTAAAAATAAGCATGCATCTAGGTGAGTTTTGCAAGATAAAATAAATCAACCACAATGCTCGATGTATAAGAAAAACCCAAAATGAAAAAACCTCGAATGATCCATCGACAGAAAATCCCCTAAGTAAAGATTTACAAAAGGACACAACAGAACACACAACACAACCTTGAAACCCTCGCAAGACTTGACACTCTTTGTTCCTTCAATCTAGGCTCAGTTCACGCAGGAGTCCACTGCATAGCGACAATAATGTGTGAGTCCACACACACCTAAGAATCCATCGATAACACTCAATAACTGTCACCCACCCGGAATCCACCATATGTAAACCAACAGGCATGAAATCCACCGCATGAAATAATTCTCAACAAGATATGGAGAATAAACAATTCTCAACAAAATGTAGAGAATAAACAATTCTCGTGAGAAGTTTTGTTTGATACTAGTTCTAAAGAGATATCGAATGAGAAAACAACTAGTTTAATTTGGATCGTTTAAAGATTTGTGAGATCCTGGTAGTATTAACACCCAAAACAACTTGTAAAAAAATATAAAATCATTTTAAAATTAGTTTAAAAACATACTAACACCCAAAAATAAAATATCTGAAGCTCTACATTAATAAGAATCCATACCTAAGAGATCCTTAGATAGTTAATGATGAAATGTGGAACAAAACACGACACGATGTAACCTTTTGAAACTTTGTCACTACATCTTCAACGAACACATCATAGGCTTAGAATGTTAACATCTCAAGTCGTAACCTATGGCACAAAGTGGTTTTTATCAAAATATGGCATTAATCTAAAGTACATACAAATTGACTATATTAAAAAAAAATCCTAACAGAATGTGTGTCGACTTCATTAACCTCAACAAGGCATGATCGAAGGAGTGCTATCCTCTAACTCGTATTAACACCTTGGTGGATTCCACAACAGGTCATGAGATCCTCTCCTTCATAGATGCCTATTACAGGTACACCCGGATGAGAATGGCCTTTATTAATGAAGAAAATACCTTATTGATTATGGACAAATGTACCTACTTTACAAAGTTACGGTATTCTATTTAAAGATTGTAGGTGAAACCAAGCATAGGGTGGTGGAACCCATTCTCAAAGATCTCATTGGAATGTCCATGGAGGCCTATGTTGATGACACGCTGGTCAAAACACCAGAAGCTCAAAACCATGTGCATAACCTCAAAGAAACCTTCTCCATCCTCAGGAGGAACCAAATGAGCCTCAACCCAAAGAAATATTCATTTGGGTCACTAGAGGAAAGTTCTCGGGATTTATGGTTACCATACGAGGCATAGAGGCTAATCCATAGAATATTGAATCTTTACTGGACATTAGACCACCAAGGACACTAAAAGAGATCCAAGTCCTAGCTGGGAGAGTTGATGCCCTTGATCGTTTCATCTTTGAAGACACAAATAAGTTCCTCCCTTTCTTTAAAATATTAAATATAGCCTTTCAATGAACTCTTAAGGCCGAGTAAGATTTTCTGATGCTTAAAAAGTTCCTGGGGTCCCACCTCTGTTTTTCGGACTATCACTAGGGAAGATAAGTATTTGTATCACGCTGTTTCATTTTCCACTATCAAATTAGCCTTGATTCGGGAAGAATTTAGGGTTTAGTACACCATGTATTATGTTAATCGAGCTCTATAAGGGTCCAAAAGTAAGTATACGAGGACGAAAAATCTCGTAATCTACCTCACCATTATAACAAATTATCAAAGGCCTTACTTCCAGTCTCATACCATTGTGTTCATGACTGATCAACCCCTCTGATAGATCCCCCACAAGCCTAATACCTCTTAAAGACTTTTTAAATTGTCTATGGATTTGGGTGAATTCGATATCAAGTACCAACCACGGAGTGCCATCAAGGGTCAGGCGTTAGCTAAGTTCGTTACACAGTTCAAAAACCTTGAGGAAGAGTAAGAAGACCCCAAAAGATATAGAGAAAAGGTTACAGTAGTTCCCTAATATCTCAAATATCCACTATTCTAGAATGTAGATCTAAATTTCCTATGTGTATCTTGCACATGGATGGCTCTTCTAACAGCTCAGGTAGTGGAGGTGGCCTTTATTTGGTAATCTCAAAAGAAGATACAATCTCTCTTTATCTCTATTTCAAATTTAAATCCTCTAATATTGAGGAAGAGTATAAAGCCTTAGTGGAAGGCTTAGGTATTGGCATCCACCAAAGAGAAGAGTAGGTAGAAGTCATTAACAACTATCAGCTAGTGGTATATCAGATTATTGAGGTGTATGAAATCAAAAGGGATAGGATGGTAGGGTACTTGGAAATTATGAAGAACCTCATCAAAGAATCCTTAGATTTTGCATCAGGAGGGTCCCCCAATCAGAGAATTCCAAGGATGACCATCTTACAAGAGTGGCCTCATAAGATGAAGTAGATTCATAGGTCCTCATTATTACTTTGTCCCAGAAAAGCTTCACCTAGATTTAAATCAATATTGTTGAGGTTGATCAAAGATCAGACTAGAGCACTCCCATCAAAGGCCTACCTTAGAGATGGAGTCTTGCCCAAAAACATGGTTTAGGACGAACGAATAAAATCTATAGCTTTTAAATACTACATAAAAATAGGGTAATGTTTAAGAATGGGTATTGCTCAGCCCCTCGGATGCTTTAGCCCATAAGAGGCCATTTATATCCTCGAAGACCTCTATAAAGTTGCTTATACCCACACATGACTAAATACCTTAATCTACAAGGTCTTACAGCATGGGTACTTTTGGACGAAAATGGGCAAGGAAGCCTAGGACCGGATCTCGCATTGTGATAAATGTCATATATTTTCTTTTGTTGAAAAGAAGTCAATATAAAAAATGGCTTCGATGTTAAGTCCACATACCTTTTCCTCAACGGGGAGTGGATCTAGTAGGGCTTTTTTCCCATAGCAAAGGTGAAAATAAGTTTCATATTATGGAATTTTTTTACATAACTAAGCGTTCTAAGGCTGAGCCTTCAACCACCATCATAGAGAAGAAAACCACAATCTTTATTTCAAAAAAATTCATTTGTAGGTTTGGCATTCCCAGAGCCATCATCTCTGACAATGACAATTACTTTGACAACCTAGTCTTCAGGAAGTTTTTCTTAGAATATTGCATAATCAATTACTACTTGTCTTCAGGCCACCCTCAGGGCAACGAACAAGTTGAAGTAATCAACATAACCATCTTCCAAAAATTGAATAAGAGGTCAAATAAGGCTAAAGGGCTAGTGGCTGCGGAGATGACGAGCATTTTTTGGCCCTATAAAACCACGATTAGATGTTTAACTTGAGAAACTCCACCTTCCCTAACCTTTGGAACTCAGTGATCCTAATAGAGGTCGAAGTACCTACACGAAGGGTAGCTCAGTTCAAATATGAGGCTAATAATGAAGTTCTAAGGACGACTATGGATGAATTAGAGTAAATAAAAGAAACTACATTAATTCGAATAGATGTATGCAAGAAGAGTATGATATCATGCTTCAGCAAAAATGTCTGCCATAAAGAATTCAATATGGGGAACTTGGTCCTAACAGGGGCCACCCTTACAGCCAAAAGAACTAGTGAAGGAAAGTAAGGCCCTAAAGGGATGTCCCAATGTAGTGATCAGAATAACAATGTTGTGGTTCTATTACCTTAAAAATGGTGGGATTCAAACTTCCGCGTATATGGAACATATTGAACCTCAAAAAATTCTATTAATAATGTATTCTACTACTTGAATAACATCAAAGAACCCTTTTTTCTACCTTTGATGTCTCAATACAATGCCTAAATATGAGTTACAAGGACTGAAACCTTGGCTCTAAATGCATGGAAGAGGTCCACGATACCTTAGGCCAAATAATCATGGAGTTATGAGGATTCAATCCATAACTTCCAAAGTCCTCAAGGTATTTAACTACCACAAAAGAGTTACAAGTCTTCAATACTTGTCTCCAAACATAGGGATGAGGTCAATGATACCTAAGGCCAAAGAGTTATGGAGTTTCAAGACTTTAATCCTTATCTCCCAAATTCCCCACGGTCTTAAAACTCCTAGAAAGAGTTGCAAGGAATTAATCCTTGGCTCGAATTAACATTGAAAAATCTAAAGACCCAAAAAAGACTACGGTAATTATTAAGGCTAGCATGATCGATCAACTAAAATTAACTAAGTTCTTTGGACCCTTAAAATATTTAACATTTGGAATTTATACACAAAATGTTTGCAGGTTTAAGTGTTTGCACAAAATATATGGGACTATGAGTCCTAAATAAATACAACAGCAAGAAATTATATGGTTTAAAGGTCCCCTGGACCATTTCAAAGACTTAGACTTTACCTCTAAGGTCTTATGAACCTCAGGTCTACTTTAACAAGGTTGTTGCTCAAGTTATTTTTCTTTAGCAAGGAATCTTTGGGTGGGGGTGGGGGTGGGGGGGGGGGGGGGGTTAGGGGGAATACTATCTTCTAGAAGAACACAAACAAATAAACACTATGAAGAAATACCATAGTAAAGTAAAAATAGAGCAAGTATAAAGTAAAGAAAAGTAGTGAAAATGTCAACGTTTCAAAACCAAGACACTATAATTAATGATAGAGATCTTAGAGATTATAGTAAAAACCGCACAAATAATCAAACTACACAAACACAAGAAGAAGTAACAAAAAATCCCTTTGGGAAAAAACCTAATATTCAGCAATATAAAGAGTTCAATAGACACAATCGACTTATAGACATGTAGAAAGTAATCGTCAATGATAAAAGAAACCTAATATTCAGCAATATAACATGTTGAAAGTAATCGTCAATGATAAAAGAAATATTATCCGCACATTATTAAGTACACTAACGAAACAAATCTATGTTTGAAAGAAATACGGAAAAGTCGCATGAATAAATGGAATGCAAGGTTGATCCGGATATCTAAAATGTTCATCCGCATATGGTGAAAAACAAAAATACAGTTTTTTTTGTCTTTTTCAATAATTTAATAGAAAATAACTTCATTTTTAATTTTCCATACTTTTTCTTAAAAATCAAAAATGTTTTTGGATGCTTCCACTTTTGTCATAAAATTGAAAACATTTTTGGAATTTTCAAAATATATCGAAAAGAAAAACATATGATTACAATATAATTACAAAATAGCAATAGTGATATAAGGTATAAACATGATAAGCACCCTACACTAGATAAAGTGCCCAAACTCTATCAATGGAACAAATACCCAAAGACTTTCTAAGATTCTCGAAACTAAGTCCATCTAAAGGTTTCATGAAAATATCGACAAATTTATGTTCGGTGATAACAAAGATCAAAGACATGACTTTATCCTCAATGAGATCACAAATAAAATGCTCATGTACCCTTACGTACATTGTGTGGGAATGTTTGATCGAATTATGGGATATATGGATCGCACTCGTGTTATCACATGAAATAGTCATTGTGCCTTGAAAATCCCATAATCTTCCAAAATTTTCTTAATCCATAAGAGTTGTGTGCAAAAACTCCTAATAACTATATACTCAGCCTTCGTTGTGGAGAAAGCCGATGAGTTTTGCTTCTTCCTCAACAAAGAGACAAGAGCACTCCCAAATTAAAAACACCCACCCCAAGTGCTCCTACAACCATCAATATCCTGGGCCCAATTGGCATTCGAATAGGTGGATAAACGGTCATCCGTATCAAAATATTACCAAATATTGTAGCAAATAGTGCCACTCGTGTATTTGATGATATTCCTAAGTACTTCCAAGTGATAATCTTTCGGGGACATTGGGTATCGTGCATAGATTCCAATGCTAAAGGCAAAGTTGTGACGACTAGCAGTCAAGTAGAGAAGACTACCTATTATTCTTATATAAAGGGTTTGCTCTATGTCCTTGCCTAAAGTGTCTTTGCTATGATGTACTCATAGGGGCGCATGAATGAACAATGGAGTCTAAACCAAAATTCTTCGCTAGATACTTAACATATTTGGATTCAGATATAAATATCCCATCCTCAAGTTAACGCACCTGGAGACCTAGGAAGAGCATAAGATCACCAACCATGATCATCTCAAACTCGCTCCTAATCTCCTCTTCAAAAGTGTGACTATGTTAGGATCATATGGATGTAAATACTATGACGTCCATATAGACTTGGGCAACTAATATAACACCACTCTCTCTCTTATCACAAATAACGTCTTATTCAATCAGCATGTCTTAAAGCTACTAGATAAGAAATAAGAACTGAGTGCCTCGTATAAAGCATGGGGTGCTTAATTCAAACCATATAAGTCCTTCTTAAGATAATAGATGTGTCGCGAGTTCTTTGGGTCTTCGAACCCACTTGATTGTTCCATATACAATTCGTCCTGTAGAATGTCGTTAAAGAAGGTACTCTTGACATACATTTGATATAACTTAAAGCGCAAATGATATGCTATGGAGAGTATTAAGTGGTTGGAATCAAGCCTAGAAATAGGAGTGAATGTTTTGTCAAAGTCTACACCCTCAATATGTGTGTAGCCTTGAGTGACCAACCTAGCCTTATTTCTAACTATAATACCATTCCCATCCATCTTATTCTTAGAAATCCACTTTGTACCTGCTGCATTTGTCTCACTAGGTCAGTGGACTAACTCCCAGACATTATTCTTGCGAAAATGGAGTGACTCATCTTGCATAGAGAATATACAATGCTCGTCTTTAAGTGCTTGTTTCACATTCTCAGGCTGGACTAAGGAGGTATATCAAATGTGACACCCAGTGTGTTATCACCAAGTATATCGAAAGGGTCATGACTGGTTTAAAACTAAGTGTGTGGATCCTCTAAATGATGTTTGGAATCCATCGAGGTAATAATAGGATTTATGGGATCATCACTGGGGGGTGCATCATCCTCACACTAGGGTTCACTATCAGTAGACATAAACGACTTGTCGTCACTAATCGTGATGTTTATTGACTCCATAACTTTAGAGATTACAAGGTTAAACACCCTATAAGCCCTAATCAACGAAAAATAGCCTAATAATATCCCTCCGTCGCTCAGGGGGTCAAACTTTTCTAATTGCTCTCTATCTCTCAAGATGTAGAAAGTAATCACAAAGACACGAAAATGGATTAGGTTGGGTTTTGTCCCTATCCATAACTTATGAGGTGTGTGAAACGTCTGTGGATGAAGATATACCTATTCACCACATAGCATTCAGTGCTCGTTGCCTCTGCTCAAAAATGTTTAGGCACTTTTTCTCCAAATAAACAAGAATCTATCAATCTCTTGAATCATCCAATTCTTCCTTTCAACAATCCCATGTTGTCGAGGAGTAAGAACGACTGAAAACTCATATTTTATGCCCACTCCATAATAATTAATATCCACTCCGTCTTCTTTATATTTAACGTTGTTGTCTCTACGCACCAGAATATTAGTGACACCGTATTGGTTTTATAAGACATGACACTTATTTTATTAGGAACTCAACTGCATTGAATGTTTCTTTAAGAAATCCTACAGTAGAGTATCGCAAAAAGTCATCGACCATCAATAGAATGTATCTCTTACCACCTAAGCTCTCCATAGGAGTAGTCTTAAGATCTATATGCATGAACTCCAACATAAGAGAAGTGGTAATGGTATTCAACTTCATATGTGGACTTCGAATTTATTTTTCTTATTAGCAAGGTCCATAAATTAAGGAAGTTGGTTTCCTGAGTGACGGTAAGACACGAACTAGGTCCTTTTTCACTAATCTCTCAATATCTCTAAAGTTCACACGACCTAGTCATTTATGAAAATGTCCATAGAGGATACTATGGAATTATTGCACGGAAAGGAGGATTTGGGAATGAGTCCCACAGTAATAATTGTCTATCCTCACTCCTTGACCTAATAGTTCACCAGTTGATCATATACATTATACTAAAATTGGTCAAACTTTACTGCAAAGTTTGCATCACAAAGTTGGCTCATACTAATCGAGTTTGTATTTAACCCTTCGACATACAACACATTCTCTAGTTTAGAAAATTCGAGTATCTCAACACATCCACGTCATAAAATAGTAGACCTACTCCTATCTCCAAAGGTGACTTTGCCTTCCTTGTGATCCACAAAGTTGCTAAAATACGACTTCTCGCCAGTCATGTTCCTAGACAACCCACTACCAAAATACCATTGGGAAGTATTTTGAACCTTGAGAGCGATGTGAACAACAAGGGTTTGTCGTCTTGCTTAGGTACCCAAGTGGAGGTAACATTTTGCTTGCCCTTGTCATTGTTGGCTCTAGTCGTAGCATTAAAATCATTATCAAACTGCATAGACATCCGTTGAAATTCTTCCATTCAGTGTTTTAAAGCCTCGACTAGGAACCCAACTTGCTCTCTAAGACTAGCAAAGTCGCTATAGTGGTGCATGGGAATATGTGTACATTTAGTTCTACCTAACTTGTAGTAAAAATCCCTAAGGTGACATCTCCTCTTGCAATAGGTGCAAACATAGACTTTTTTGGGTCCATCTTGGTTCATTCATTTAGATTTAACTCTCTTTGGTGGGTTAAGTCGAGACCCAAATGGATCCATTACAAACTTATGAACTGATTTCGGTGCCGCATGGGTAGTGGATGCACCGTCATAACTTATTACTTGCCTTTATCTAAACCCAAAAATGGGTTCGATGAGAATCTTTCCAACCTCATTTGACGTATCCTTTATTGAAAACAGGACCTTCAGAGGACGTTCGAGACCTTTTTTAATTTGGGATACAAGGGATTCAAGTTTCTCATGAGTCTGGACGAATACTTAAATATCCCTCGTAAGACTAGCCACTTTATTTATCAAGTCACCACTTTCACTTTCCACTAAAATGACTCCCTCCCCCAAAGAATCTCTCACCAAGGAATTGCACTCTTTTGACTCTCTCAACTCCTTCTCTAAAGATAAAACTCTAAGCATTAAACCATTGTTTTTATTTTTTATTTTGAATAACTCGGCGTAAAGATCAGCATAATAACGTTGAAGGTCACTCTCTCCCTCACGTAAAACATCTTATCCCCCACTCTCTTCGGAATGACTATACTCACTGTCAAGGTCATTATGTTTAGAAACTTCCTTATTAATGTGATGTGTATTAGATGTACAAAATTTTTTGGCCATGAACGCGACACTGACTCGACTTTCCTATAAATGAGCATGGCATTGATGGTTTCTTTGCCATTGCCCTGCCTGTTTAACCTCGGAGCACACTCATGAGCTTTATGGCCCTTACTCTCTTACTCATAACATCTCTCTTAATCTTTTTTAAGGTAATCTTTTCTTTCAAAAATTTACTTGCCCAAATTATATTTTTTTCTATTTATTAAAACACTTATTTTCTTTGAAAGTATTTTCTTTTCTAAGCTTAAGAAACTTTTTGAATTTTTTTGCAAAAAGGGCAAGATCATCGAGATCAAAAGCATACTCGGAGGTAGAAGAAACCTCCTCTTTCATTTTAGATTGAACTTTTAATGTAATTCCCTTTTCTTTAGGTTTAATAGTTTTGGGAAACATGTTGATCTCATAAGTTCGAAGGTCTCCTATGAGTTCTTTTAACCTAAGCGTATATAAAATTCCCAAAGAATTAAGCACAGTAACCTTAGGAATAAAATAGGCTAGAAGGGATCTCCAAATATTTTTAACTACGCTTGTCTCATGAATTTTCTCACCCAAATTAAAACTAGAGTTAACGATATGAGATAATCGTGCCCATAATTCATCAAAAGATTCATACTCTAGCATGGTAATAGTCTCAAACCATGTGGTGAGGTTTTTAATGTTAGAAGCTTCCACAACATTAGTACCCTCGTTAATGAGCTGAAGGGTATCCCAAGATTCTTTAGGCCCGGTGCACGTCATGATGCGACGAAACTCGCTAGAGATGAAGGCTATAGAAATGGAACTTAAATTGCGTGAGTAAAATTAAATCCATTTTAATTCATCTCCTGTCGAGGAAGTGACAAGTTTAGGACCTATGACATTTCCATTGGTCACACTGGGTGATATCCACCGCTTCCACAAATAAGTCAAACACGCTCGTCAATTGATTTCAATGCTGGCCTCATTTGAGCTTTCTAATACACATAATTAGACTCATTAAAAACATGTTGCCTATTATACAAAGTATCCATAGAAGCCAAATTTTTAAATGATTATACAAAAACTTAGTGCAACAGGCTCTGATACTAATTGGAGAAAGCGGGACACCATTTTCTATGGATTTATTCTTATCTTAGCCTAACCACACACGAATTCAAATTTTAACTAACTTTTATCTCTATTAGAAATTCGGTGTGAATGCAAAATACTGTCAAAGTTAATTATGAGAAACTATGCAAATAATCAAACCACACAAACACACGAAGAAGTAAGGGAAAATTCTGTGACAACCCGTGATCCGAAATAGGGGGTGGCCAGTCTGATACTCCAATATAACAGGTATCATGGATGAAATCATTCTCATCATCACAACAATATACAAAGTATACATGATAACCACTCCATGTTTCAGAAAAACGGGTTGCCAAAAATTTTGGTTTTAAAGTTAAGAAAAGAATTAAAACAACCCAATTTGAAAAGAAGGTGGAAACCGAATATACATTACGATAATGACAAGTAAACAATAAGAGGACCGAATATGCTGTCGGTCCACGGGTACATACCATGTGATATAACATTTTAATGTAATTACATAATACATTACATTAAGCAAATATAACCGTTTGGGCCATGCACCCAAGTAAAAGACCCGATCTTTACTAGAGAACAAGGATGATGACGTCTATTGCAATATTTCCCTAATACCCACAAAGCATCACGGCTCGCCAAAATACACCGTGATTGGAAAGTCAGAACAGGCGTCCTTGCGGTGGAGCACCTGAGCGGAAAAAAGATGCATGCACAACAAGAAATACGAACGGGTCAGGGCCCGGTTTTATATGATCACCAGATGAATAAAAAGTAAGACAGCTATGAACAGTAAATCAAGCTGGAATAAGATAAGAATCTACCTACAGAATTCAATGCATAAGCTAAGATAATTTTAATTAATCATAAATCTAATTAAGCTATGCAGGAGAATAAGAATAATTAACATTAATTTAAACGCTTTCATCAAAAACATTAATCCATTTCATAGTTCCATTCCTTAACAGGAAAATATAATCAAAATTTTTAAGCTCTATATGGCTTTTATCTCAATCATATGCTCTTTATGGCATCCCATTCCTTATCAGGAATATCATCATCAACAAGTGCTCTTTGTGCCATTTCATTATGCTCTTTATGGCACTTCATCATGCTCTTTATGGCATATCTCAATACATCAAGTCCCACTTGATTATGAATTGTTATATTTATGTACATATAACGATTCTAAGACCGCCCCTTCGAGTTTCCCCACTGGGCGCGCCCCTAAATAACCATCATCTTCCAGGGGCATATCAAACAAGGCATCCTGGGTACCTATAACGCAAGACGTCGGGAAGTGGCCATATGCCTGCGGGAGAGTTAAGACCACACCCGAAATCTCCTTACCAGTGCAGAAAACATAACATATCGCTCATATGGCCTAGGAATATATCCACCCTACATTCACTAGCCAGGGGGCTTCACCACGCGCACATACTTCCCTTATGATGGCATTTAGAGATGTGTGTTCAAGTAAATTATCATTTACCAAATTCATTATGAAGTAAATTATCATTTACCATAATTATTACCATTTCCATTTCATTTTCATTCACCATTATTCATATGTTTATTTCATTTTTATCCGAAACCATAATCATTTACATTTTGTAAATAATTCACCTTTTTATCAGGAGCCATACGATAATCTATATCGTCATTATAACCTTAAAGAATAAGTGAACTCCCAATTTAATTCACCCAACACTCTTTTATGGTGTTATACTATTAACCATCAAGGCCAACATAGCTCAATTGAGCTTCTAAAGTCTCCCAAACATACACTACAACTCCTAGTTTCATAATAATCAACTAGAAGAAAAGAATGCCCTAACATCAATTGGCATATCCCCGAAAAAGCCCCCACATAATGCATTTCTAATGTAGAGTAGTTACCGCACTCATCTAGGACTCTAGAACTCTAAGTTTACTTCATACAAGAAGGTTGCTAGGCCCTAAACTTAAAGAAAATGAATTGGAATTGAGTTATAAAATTAACTCAAAAATAGCAGGAAAACGAATCGATTCGCCCCAAAAAGAGAATCGATTCGGACTTAAAGACCTGGGATTCCGTAACCTGCCGAATCGATTCGTCTTGGACCATAATCGATTCGGTCCAAGCAGACCTGGAAACTGGCCCTATGCGAAACGATTCGCCCAGGGGCCGGATCGATTCGCACCTGCGAATTGGCCAAGTTTGGCTTACGGGTTATAGACCCTAGTTTTTCCCCAAAACTCAATCTCTTCCATTTTTACACACATCCAACATCATTAATCTACCCCAAATCATCCTACATGATTATTAACTACTATAACCCACAATTTCATCATCATAAACTAAAATTAGGGTTAAAACACCATAAAATCCACAAAACCCATATTTGTTCATTTGATCCCATTACACAACTATCAATACAATTTATGCATCTTAAATCATATATTAGCAAGTTGAAAACTTGCCTTGAAGTATAAATCTCAAATTTCTTTATGGAAGAAGCAATCCCAATCTTCAATCTCCAAATCTCTCTTCTTTCTCCTCTTTTCTCTTCCTCTCTCTTTCTCTCTTTTTCTCTCTATGTTTAAGACACACAAATGAGAAATGAAATAAGGGGCAAGACTTAAAAGTCGTGGCTTAAGTCTAAAATTCCCAACTTAAATGGTTAATACCACATTAAAATGACTCCCAAATACGCATTTAAGTTAAAACCAGTCAAAAGTGCCCGGAACCCAAAAATACAATATGGCACTTATTTTGAGTGTCTCGCACATTCCGGGACTAACTACACCCTCTAAACTGGCATCCGGTAATTTTATAATTTATTTTGAGTTTCGGTTCCATGTAAACCAAAATGTCATTTAAAACACATGACACTTTAAAATACAACCTGGTGATATTACTCAAGTAAATATGCAACACTCGAGTAAATATTAACTTTCAACTTATTAAATTAATATATACTCTACTTCCAACATCTTATATAATTAGCTTATGCGATAAATTAATATAAAATGAGTCTCCTAAAAGCGAGGGTTGTTACATACTCCCCCCATTATGAGGGAATTTTTCCCTCAAAATTTGGGCATACCCTAATCGCATAAAGGGTTTACTATCCTAAACTATCATTCTATCACTCTTCACAACCCCTCAATATTGTGGCGTCCCAAATAGACTCAGACTAAGGTCGGCACTATCGACCTCAGTCTACATTCTCCGTGTTCTAACAAGACCGAAAGCGTTCCTCACAAACTATCGATCCCACCTTCCCACGGCGGAATACGATACCCACATGACTTGGCGTAAATAGTCTTACATCCTGAATCGCATTACATCCCTGCTCAGGGATTCCTACACAAATGCTAAATGGCTTAACCCCAACACTGCTCAACCCCACCACTATTGTTAGGCACTTCACACGGTTTTACCACCCCTCCGTAAAAAGTGGGGAGTACTCCTCTATATATCATCCGCCCGCAATGGCCGAAAAAGATACGGTTTGGTCAAACGATCAACAATTTTTCTCAGATAGGATAATGACCATTTCGGTGCTGGCAATTCAATGAAGGCGTCTATGAATATACCCTCCTTCGTTCCACCACTACTCTCTTCACACGAGTGGGTGAAATGGTCAGTCAAAGACATGAAGGATCGTACTCCAAAGTCTTCCTAGTTATGCTCGTTCTACTTGGCTTTCCATGCCATCACAAATCTTCCGATGAGTTTCCTACTCGATGCATCTAGTAACCCAAGCGCATTCCATTAGTGAATGAGAATATCGAATCAATAGTCCGTTATGAACTTCGTACACCAACTTAATTTTTCCCATGACATATTGCAACAACTTGTTGCTCGCAAGAAAGACTAAATTTCCTGCCCAGGAAGTAGTGCCTCCAATACTTTAAGGCGATTGCTACTGCAATGAATTCTAAATCAAGCGTGGAATAATACTTCCCACAAAGTTTAAGTTTGTCAGACGCATAAACAACGGGTCCATGCTCTAGTATTATTACTTCTCGTTCCTGGTAGAGACTTGTTCGTTAAATCCACCCTCAAGCTTAACAACATGGGCTTAGGAGTAAAAATCAACTTATCCTTTTAACTCCCCGAAAGTTAGGTTACCAATGTAACACTTTAACTAAGAGAGGTCTCATCTCCATCTGCCTAACCTTCGAAATCTCTCGAGATTCCATGCTTCTCGTTTCTAGGGTCCTACTCCCCCTTTGAGTTGACCCACGACCTATTTGTGGCCAACTCCCTATAGCCTTCCAAGATCAACATCACATGCCCTAAAGGCCTTACGTCATAAAGATCCTAAGTTCGATCTATATATATATCCTATCTAAGTCGTAGACATATAATACTATGTATATCCCTAGTGTCCAAGACCTTTCTCAACTCTCGACATTCGCTCGGTTTCATGCGTGGGATGTCTCGCCGAAGCGAAATCCAAATAAGGAACCCTCCCGTACACTAATACCTCGCATCGTCGGTCATTAAGATATGACAGTCTAAGACACATGATCGGGACCAGTAAAGTCTAACTTGCAACCCTATTAACAAGATTCTACTTCTATGTATTACCATTCAAATAATTGAGGATTTCAACAAATAGGACATTTACTTTTTGTAAAGTCTTACAAATATTTACTCCATACATATTTACATCTTTTTAAATAGCCTTCTCATCAAGGCATAACCGGAAGTCTCAGTTCGACCTCATATTTCAGCCTCCCTCACATCGATGAGAGGAGAGAACTATATTCATTGCTTCTATCTCGCACTTTAATAGCCCTTAATCACTCTTCTACGAGATTCTCGGCTAAACCTTTTAACCCAACTTCTAACAATGAAATGAAATGAAATAAAAGAATAAAAAAATATCGTCTCTCCACTGGCGACGTCGTTAAGTGTTCATGCGCGGAGTGTCTTGCAATGCGAAATCCAAATAAGGAACCCCTTCGACACATGCGTACTTAACTTGTTGTTCGTGCAGAAAAGGCATAACAAACACAACAAAGAAAACAAGCAATCAAACACTCATGAAAGATAACACAACAAGTAGTAAAAACCTCCTACTTACCTCAACCACCCCTATAAAGTCTCAACCTGTATCCAAGAGAGATATTATAGGACAACTAATTCCATCCTGAAACTAGAAGTAGGATAGCCTCGCAATTTTATTTGCTTGCTATCACCCCGATCAAACCAAAATATCTTTACTCGTATAGTACACATCATACAAGTAGCACATAACATACATAATACTTAAAAGATAATATATCATCACTCTCTTTATAACAAGTGAAGGAAAACATAAAACTTCCCTACCACGGAAGTCATATAATTACCCTATTTAGTAGCGTCGATGCTACCACAAACTCAATATGCACACCCAAATCTACAGTAAATACAATACTACTAAATCTTATCCTAAGGAATACACCACCCAGTAATAAGGTGGAATTCCCGCCAACATTCTTGCCAATCACTCCGGGTCAATACTTATGGTTCTCAGACACTGTATTCGAGTCTTATCTAAACCAATGTTAATTCCATCAACGCCCTAACCAGGCACCTTATCCTCTCCCTTGTTCTCCGATTAACAAGATCAAAATGCGTGGTTCTACATTCCACGTCATAGCCATTGTTCCGACCCTAGCTGCCAAAAATTTTCCCACACAATCCCTTCTACTTTTTCAATAAAAGAGAACACGCTACCGACCTCCTCTTCCTTAGTTCAATGAAACCTCCACGGGCGGATATCCACCAACGGGGTTTTATGAACACTGTTCTTTCAGAAGTGCTAACGACACTTATCCTGGAGCCTATCATTCCACTGAAGGGTTCCTTCTTCCTTATACCTACCTTATTTTGGTGCACGGCTTCCCTAACCGTACAACTCTTTATTCATTGTCGGCCTCTGGCCGAGCCTCGCATGAACATTTGAGGATCTACCTTCTCCTCATTCCAGTTATCCTAGAGAAACTCACTGTTGATAATGTCCACCGGGTTTCTCCATGGGAAAAACTTCCTGCACCCACAATTATTGTGACTACACTCCCACCATTTCAACACTACTCCTACGGGTGAAGGATTTTCCTCCATCCTTTTCATCTGGGCACTTCTATACCACTCTCTAGGCCAAAACTCCTGGACCTTATACTTCTACTGAATGAGTATGCATCCTATCCCTCTTACCTCACATGTGGCCCTTATCATGAGCTCTTTATAAGTTCGATCTCACATCGCTTGGAATACCAAGCTTAGTACCACTCTCTACTTCTAACGGTATACGGAAAACTATATCTACTCTAATTAACAGTCGCAGTATCAAGATAAGAATTTCCATAAAAGGAGCGACTTCCAAATTCGTCCTCATCTCCGACCACAACGTACAGTTCCTAGTAATTCCATCTTGCGACGCCTTCATAATAACTTTCCCTGGTGCCCTTCTTCAATTGACCTACAAATCTCACACGAACGCGCAACAGATTCTATAGGTTCTACCTCATGGAAGGAGAATGAAATCTCACAAGAGAAATCAAGGATCTTAATCCTAAGGCTCTATGTCCAATCAAAAGCAACGCTGAAAGCGCAAAGCATTCACACAGACCCCTAAGGACTCTAGAACCTGATGCTCTGATACCATCTATGACAACCCGTGATCCGAAATAAGGGGTGGCCAGCCCGATACTCCAATATAATAGGTATCATGGATGAAATCATTCTCAACATCATAACAATATACAAAGTATACAGGATAACCACTCCATATTTTAGAAAAACGGGTTACCAAAAATTTTGGTTTTAAAGTTAAGAAAAAAATTTAAACAACCCAATTTGAAAAGAAGGTGGAAACCCCAAGAATATACATTACAATAACGACAAGTAAACAATAACTGGACCGAATATGATGTCGGTCCACAGGTACATACCACGTGATATAACATTTTAATGTAAATTACATAATACATTACATTAAGAAAATACAACCGTTTGGGCCACGCACCCGAGTAAAAGACCTTATCTTTACTAGAGAACAAGGATGACGGCGTCTATTGCAATATGTCCCGTAATACCCACAAAGCGTCATGGCTCGCCAAAATACACCGTGTTTGGAAAGTCAGAACAGGTGTCCTTGCGGCGGAGCACCTGAGCGAAAACAAGATGCATGCACAACAAGATATATGAACGGGTCAGGACCCGATTTTATATGATCACCAGATGAATAAAAAGTACGATAGTTATGAACATTAAATCAAGTTGGAATAAGATAAGAATCTACCTACACAATTCAGTGCATAATCTAAGACAATTTTAATTAATCATAAATGTAATTAAGCTATGCAGGAGAATAAGAATAATTAACATTAATTTAAACTCTTTCATCAAAAACCTTAATCCATTTCATAGTTCCATTCCTTACCAGGAAAATATAATAAAAAAATTTAATCTCTATATTGCTTTTATCTCAATCATATGCTCTTTATGTCATCCCATTCCTTATCAGGAATATCATCATCAACAAATGATCTTTGTGGCATTTCATTGTGCTCTTTATCGCACTTCATCATGCTCTTTATGGCATATCTCCATACATCAAGTCCCACTTGATTATGAATTGTTATATTTATATAAATATAACGATTCTAAGACCGCCCCTCTGAGTTTCCCATCTGGGTACGCCCCTAAATAACCATCATCTTTCAGGGGGCTATCAAACAAGGCATACTGGGCACCTATAACGCAAGACGTCGGGAAGTGGCCATATGCCTGCGGGAGAGTCAAGAACACACCCGGAATCTCCTCACCAGTGCTGAAAACATAACATATCGCTCATATGGCCTAGGACTATATCCACCCTGCATTCACTAGCCAGGGGGCTTCACCTCGCATACGAACTTCCCTTATGATGCCATTTAGAGAGGTGTGTTTAAGTAAATTATCATTTACCAAATTCATTTTGAAGTAAATTATCATTTACCATAATTATTACCATTTCCATTTCATTTTCATTCACCATTATTCATATGTTTATTTCATTTTTATCCGAAACCATAATCATTTACATTTTGTAAATAATTCACCTTTTTATTCGGATCCATACGATAATCTATATCGTCAATATAACCTTAAAGAATAAGTGAACTCCCAATTTAATTCACCCAACACTCTTTTATGGTTTTATACTATTAACCATCAAGTCCAACATAGCTCAATTGAGTTTCTAAAGTCTCCCAAACATAACAGTACAACTCCTAGTTTCATAATAATCAACTAGAACAAAAGAATGCCCTAACATCAATTGGCATATCCCCGGAAAAGCCCCCACATAATGCATTTCTAATGTAGGGTAGTTACCCCACTCATCTAGGACTCTAGAACTCTAAGTTTACTTCATACACGAATGTACCAAGGCCCTAAACTTATAGAAAATGAATTGGAATTGAGTTATAAAATTAACTCAAAAACAGCAGGAAAACGAATCGATTCACCCAAGGGCCGAATCGATTCTCCCCAGAGAATCCATTCGCCCCAAAAAGCGAATCGGTTCAGACTTAAAGACCTGGGATTCTGTAACCTTTCGAATCGATTTGGCTTGGACCCGAATCGATTCGGTCCAAGAAGACCTAGAAACTGGCCATATGTGAATCGATTCGCCCAGGGGCCGGATCGATTCACCCTACGAATTGGCCAAGTTTGGCTTACGGGTTATAAACCCTAGTTTTTTCCCAAAACTCAATCTCTTCCATTTCTACACACATCTAACATCATTAATCTACCCCAAATCATCCTACATGATTATTAACTACTATAACCCACAATTTCATTATCATAAACTAAAATTAGGGTTAAAACACCATAAATTCCACAAAACCCATACTTGTTCATTTGATCCTATTATCGAACTATGAATACAATTTATGCATCTTAAATCATATATTAGCAATAGAAAACTTGCCTTGAAGTATAAATCTCAGATTTCTTTGTGGTAGAAGCAATCCCAATCTTCAATCTCTAAATCTCTCTTCTTTCTCCTCTTTTCTCTTCCTCTCTCTTTCTCTCTTTTTCTCTCTATGTTTAAGACACACAAATGAGAAATGAAATAAGGGACAAGACTTAAAAGTCGTGGCTTAAGTCTAAAATTCCCAACATAAATGGTTAATACCACATTAAAATGACTCCCAAATACGCATTTAAGTTAAAACCAGTCAAAAGTGCTCAGACCCCAAAAATACAATATGGCACTTATTTTGAGTGTCTCGCACATTCCAGGACTAACTACACCCTCTAAACTGGCATCCGGCAATTTTATAATTTATTTCGAGTTCCGATTTCATGTAAATCAAAATGTCATTTAAAACACATGATACTTTAAAATACAACCTGGTGATATTTACTCACACATAAAGTAAATGTGCAACACTCCAGTAAATATTAACTTTCAACTCATTAAATTAATATTTACTCCAGTTCCAACATTTTATATAATTACCTTATGCGGTAAATTAATATAAAATGAGTCTCCTAAAAGCGAGGGTTGTTACAAATTCCTTTCAGGAAAAACCTAGTATTGAGTACTATAAAGTGTTTGACACGCACAATCGTCTTACAGACTACTTAGTTCCTTTAAGTACAACGCATAGGGTCTTCAAATCTTTTACGTAATATAGCACAACTTGGCACCGTCCATGTGAAGCGGTCTCCCCTCGGTATCCACCGATCAACCTCAGTATGCATGATTCTATCTTCTTCAGCAGTAGAGTCTTGGCTCCATAAATTAGCAGTAGATTAAACATCTACATGAGTTTGATTCAAGTGTATAGAAACATGGGTTTGATCAAACTTTAAAAATCATATATGGGATGAATGATTTGAAAGAAAATTATTTTTCTAAAACATATTGATGAGAACTTTTTGTTCAAATATTGGGAATTCATTTTCGCCAAAAGTCTTGAGAAAATCTCATCAAAATAGGCTTATGTAGAAAAAATACAAATTTTGAGGTTGCAATCTCGTTCGAACAAAAATGACATCTCGTTCGAATGAGATTAGTTTTTTGTTCTAATAAAAAACACATTTCAACATTCTTGTTCGTTCGTCGTTCTAACGAGCTTCTAATGAGATGTGCAATCCTTGGCAGATGATTCTCGTTCTATGGTCTTTAGATGGCGTTCTAACGAGATCTTAATTTCATTCTAATGAGATATAATCTCGTTCCAGCGAGATTATTTTTTTTTAAGTCCGTTTTAACAAAATGATTCGATTTAAAAAATAAACATTCCAGAACATAATTTAAATGAGAAATATAAATCACAAGTCATATATCTCCATTAAAGTGTCAGTAACGAGTCTAACGACTTGAAATTCAAAAACTATGCTCGGTCACTAACATGTCTTCGAATGATGTTGGAGGCAATGAGAAACTAGTGTTCATTTTGAAACTTCGATTTGTAACGATATACACCAAAAATAGCAAAAGTCCTATGCTATGAGCAATGTTAAAATCTTGCTCTTACATATAAACATAGGTAAACATATTGTTAATTAGATTTTTTTATAATTCAAACAGTAAAAAAATACCATTAAATGTTCCCAGCATCAACTTGTTATTCGTATTAATATTTTAATTGTAGACATTTAGTATATGTTTCTATCTAAATGATTTTTTTTTAAAGTTAGTAATTCGTTAATCTTTGGATGATTTAAAATAAAACCTAATAGATTAAACAGTTCATAAACAATATCAGGTGTATATCATATACAAAGGTATACGTAATCCAAATAAGTCATTTTAATAAATCAGCTAAAAAACAGTCAAATGTCTGTAATATCACTTTATTAATTGTATCCATACGTTTATAGTAAACATACAAATTATTTCTTTGCTGTCAGAGTGAATGTCGTATTCATTCAGTACTTATTTGTTGTCTGAATAAATTTAATGTAAACATATAACCGTAAATAGTTCAATGTCAGGACCTTATGTTTACCACATTTTTTTTTGGTGAAAGGGAAATTTAATTAACTAAAATAAGGAGTTAATACAGACATAAGAGGTACGCACAAATAAATAGCAAAAACAACAACAAGGCAAGATGCCAACAGTAGGGTACATAATCGATCGGTCGAGCTATTAGCTCGAGTCAGAGTCTTCAGTCTGGTTCCTGTTCTTCTCCTCATCGATAATTTGTCGAAGTCGATCAGGTGGGTCCTCTAGAGTATGGAAATCAACTGGACGGGATGGAGCATATTTGGCAAGCCAGTCGGCACATTGGTTAGCTTCTCTCGGTATGAAGGTCACATCGGCATTCATGTCCGTCTTCATGTCTCTACAGTCCAAAATGATAGCAGAGTGTGGGTGATTAATCCAGTCTCCATCGTTGATCATATCCACCGCAACTTTGCAATCAGATTCCAGATTGAATCTGCTCCAGCCCCTGTCTTTAGCGGTAAGCAGCCCATAGAAAATTTCTTCGAACTCAGCTCTTAACGGTTCCGCACATATGATTTTTCCGAAGAAACCAGTTATCCATTCGCCTCTCCAGTCCCCGCACAATTCCTACAAAAGTGCCCTCTTTGGTGTTGATATCCAGCCCACCATCAGTATTGATTTTTAGCATACCTGCACAAGGAAACTTCCAATTAATTAGAGTATTATTATTCGGCACCTTATGTTCAACAGGTTTGGTGTAAGCGTCGGAGATCTCGCGAGCATATCCAACACTGAACTTGGCAATCATAATGGGAGTAGTGTTTATAGTCTCGAAGATACGGCGATTTCTAGCTTTCCATAGGTGCCACACAGTAGTGATAAATAGAATATCGCAAGTATTACCCAATGCAAGTTTTTGGAACCAATCGTTGAAGCAATCAGTATTATCACCCATGGGAATAGCCCAATTCTCCATGATGTCCCAAGTGTTTCTGGCAATGGGTCATTCCCTGAACACGTGATCCATATCCTCCGTACTACCGCATATGTCACAGCTGTCCTCGCTAGTCATCTTTCGGACCAAACAATGGTGATTAGTGAGTAGATTACCGTGGAAAATAGTCCAGATGAAAGTTTTTAACTTTTGAGGTAAATTCTTACTCCATAATTTTTTCCAACTGACGTTTCCAGGCATATTCAGGTCTCTTCGAATAAGCTGAGTGTAACAGGATTTGATAAAGAATTTACCATTAGGGGTATGGGACCAAGTCAGTCTGTCCTCCCGCGCCTTGACTCTAGGTAAGTCCGTGATAATGACGACCATAGAATCCGAGGGGTTGATCCAATGGTTTATGGCATTATGGTCCCAATGGCCCTGATGGTCCAGAAGCACCTCCACATTTCTATCGACCATAACATCATAGTTGATTTTAGGTCTGATGAGCTCAGCACCACACCACCAGTCCTTAAAGATGTCCATTCTTTTCCCATTGCCAATGTTCCACTTAATCTTTTTTTGAAGGATTGGATTAATCTTGAAAATTCCCTTCCAAATATGGGATGCCCTTTTTTTTTGTCCAGGATCTCGGATTTGGGCTCTTTATATATTTTTTCCTCACGACACTAGCCCAAAGGGAATTATCCTCGTTACTGAGTCTCCACCCAATCTTGGACATCGACGCCAAGTTATTAAGCGCGTCTTTTCTAATTCCTAGCCCACCCTGCCATTTTGGTCAGCACATAGTCTCCCAACTAACAAGGTGTACCTTGTTCTTTTCGCCATTGTCTCCCCAAAAGAAGTTTCGATTGATCTTGTCAATTTCTTTGCATACGCTGGCCGGGAAGGGGGTCGTCTGCATGTTGTAACTCGGGATAGAGGTGGTAGTGGATTGGATGAGCATAGCTCTCCCAGCCAAGGAAAGGAGGCTGATCTTCCATCCCGCAAGCCTTCTTTTAATCTTGTTCAGGATTTTCGAGAAATGTCCTTTGCTCACACGCCCATTAAGTAGCGACGTACGCAGGTACTTCCAAAGATCGTTTGTAAGGGTCATAGAGCATATGTGGGCGAGATCGAGGGCCTCTTTTTTGCGGATGTTGGGAGAGACAAAGATTTTTGACTTGTCAAAGTTTATCATCTGTCCAGATAACCGACAAAAATCCTTGAGTTTCTCCATGACCGTGTAACAAGTAGAGCTAGTTGCATCGGTAAAGAGAATCAGATCATCAGCAAAGAAAAGGTGGGAGATAATGGGGCCCCCAGGGGACGCTTTAAGACCCCTCCAGTCTTTTCTATCCACCTTCCTGGAAATGGCGCAAGAGAGGTATTCCATGCATAAGACAAAAAGGTACGGAGATAGGGGGTCTCCCCGTCGGAGCCCCCTAGAGGGCTTGAATTGGGGTAGGGGGGATCCATTCCACAATATAGAGGTACTAGTGGTAGTAACACAAATCATGATAAGCTTGATCAAATTAGCATTAAAATCTAAGGCGGTGAAGACTTTCTCCAGGAACTCCCAGCTGATTTTATCATAAGCCTTCTCCAGATCAATTTTGAGGATACCCCCCCCCCCCCCCCTGTGCCTTCCTGTTAGTGTTCTGGAGGGTGTGGAGGATTTCTTGGGTGATGATGATGTTGTCAGTGGTTTGTCTACCCGGGAGGAAACTGGCTTGGTACGGGCTAATAACTTTCATGAGGATTGGGCGGATTCTATTAACAATAACCTTTGCGAGAATTTTATAGGTGACATTGCAAAAGGTGATGGGTCTAAATTGACAAATAGTTTCCGGGTTATCTACTTTGGGAATAAGGGTAATGTGGCTTAGATTCATATGGTCCGGAACAACTCCCGCCTCGATGTTTTTTCTTATCATAGCATCAAGATTGGGGGCAATCGTGTTCCAGAAGGTTTGGTAGAACAAAGGTTGGAAACCATCCAGGCCGGGAGCTTTGAGTCGACTCATACTAAACAAGGCTCTTTTAACTTCACTAATTCTCACGTCCGAGTTAAGTCTACGGGTGTCTTCCCTACTCACTTTAGGGATAAGGGACTGATCAAACCCGTAGATACTAACGATGGGGATGTGGGCCGAGAAGAGATTAGTAAAATACTCATTTATGTGGTTACCGATAGTGGTAGCCTCGTCCGTCCACAGACTATCTATATTAAGCCTATCAATTTTATTTCTTCTTCTCCTACAAGTTGTGGAGGTATGGAAGAATTTGGTATTTTTATCACCATCCACAAGCCATTGGACTCTCGATTTTTGTTTCCATAGCATCTCCTCTTCACGAAGAATAAAATTATAGTCATGTCTAAGGTCAGACTCAAGAAGGTCTAGGTTGTGGGAAAAACTGGCTTCTTGAGCGGTTTGTATCCCCCTTAGACGACTAAGGAGGCATTTTTTACCACATACATTATACATGATGTGTCGAGTTAATTTACCTCGAATGGAACATCTCCTCACAACATACAACTGACATGTAACTCATCACTCAGTTTGGTCAAGTTCCATTTCAAAATCTTTTATACAACGCCAAAGTCTCCAATTATACGATGTTTGTACGCTCGCATAATTAGTATTGCAAATAAAACAATCACCTTAATTCGAACTGGAATTTTTAATGTTATATAAATATATCCCCCAAATAAAAAAAACTAATAACATGTTTGGCATACCAGTAAAGTTATAACACATCCATAGCATTTCTCGGGATCTATGTGATGAGAGTTTATGTAGCTCATTAAGTAATCATATATCGCTTTGGTCCAATTGTAATTTTCACTCACATATACGTTCTCCACATAGTTAATGAACGACCACCTTAATGCTACACCACTAGTCTAAAAGAACAAACCGAAGAATGTACACCACTAGTCCTACATGCATCGACATATCCAACTTTGGTCTTGAAGTTTGATGCCCTCATCACTAAATTCATCAATTGTGCATTTTAACAAAACCAGTCATATCCATAAACCACCTTGATACAAATTGTGTCTTGGGTTTCCTACCGTAAGGTGGTAGTTTTCCTTCTTCTGTGTTGAACAGAATCCCGAATATCAATGATATGTCATGTTTTTTAGATATATCACCGTACCACTTAGTGTCAAATAACCATCTTCCCATTTTTCTCAAATTTGTTCGATAAAGAACGATGGAACTCATCGCTAATTAGGGCATCAAAAAGGCGTTCATCTTAACTGATAAAGTAATCCATTATTACATTCCATGCTGACATATAAGTCCCTCGATTTTATCAAATTACATTTGTACTATGTTGAACTTTGGCGTGTTCTTTTTTTATCAGAGGCCCAGCTTGTCTTCTTCAACATTTTTTTGTTTTCTCGACATTTCCATCTGCAAATAATAAAGAAAATTATACAAGAACCAATTTTCGAACGATCAAATTGTTTAAAACAGTTAAAATGTAGCATGTGATTTGTAAAACGATCAATATTTGTTACGTGTTAAAACAATATCAAAAATCCATCGTACACAACTTGTAATGTACTATCAAAGGAAATCACAAATATGCTTTGTCCCCTTTCGTAGTCAATCCACATGTAATGTACTATCCAAATGTTTTTCGAATAACATATGTAGCAGACATTCAATGTGCCAATCTCACATAGAAATTGATTAGGAACAAACTATAATTAAGGGGAATAAAGCAATAATTATATGCACATCATACAGTCGGGTGTTTTCATGAATAAAAAAATTGAAGTTTATATTTAATGGGAAAAAAGTCGAAGTGAAATCACATATTTGCTAGTTTAAGTTTAACCGTCAGTACACATGTAATGTAATAAAAAAAAATTAAACCAACATAAGAAGTACACATTTAAAGATAGAACGTAGCAAAAAAATTAATTGAATCCAAACATAAATAGTTGAAATAAAACCCAAACTATTCTTATCTCAAATATAAACTACACGTTCATTCTGTCAATTTCAAAGAGAAATTAAATCGAATCCCAATATAGACAATGAGATTAAACTTGCAGCTGAATACACATCATAAAATCGAGTGTTTCACGAATAAAGCATTGGAATGATATTTAACAAACGAAAATCAAAAGGAAATACCAAATTTGGTATGTATTCTCTTCATAGTCAGCACACGTAATGTATTGTCCATGAGTAGTAGTGGCAAAATGTGGCCCAAATAATAAAACAACCCATATTAGTTCAAGCATCTAAATATGGGGCCCGTGTTTAAAAGGTATGAGTTAAATATGGAACCCATATTTCAAAGCTATGAGTTAAATATGGGGCCCATATTTGAAAGCAAAAAATCAAATATGGAGCTCAATTTTAAAAGATACAAATCAAATATAATACTCATTTTAAAAAGTTATGAGTAAAATATGAGTTTTTTATATATATACCTCGAATTGTAATACTTAATTTAGTAGAAAAATAATGGATTGGCCCAACCCATATTTGGTCCGCCCATATTTGGCCCGGTCCACATTTAACTCAACCCACATTTGGCCCAACCCACATTTAGCCCAACCCACATTTGACCCGCCCAAATTAGACCCAGCCCATAATTTTGCCAGTGCTATCCATGAGTTTCCAACTAACGTATGCAATATATATTCAATGCATTAGCGTCAGACATACATTAAATTAAGTTCAAAAAAAGACAAGGGGAATGAACCAATAACTCCATGCACATCATACAATCGGGTGATTTACGAATTAAACATTGAGTTCATACTTCTGAACAAAAATCAAAGTGAAATCACATATCCGCTATGTTAATTTTCAATTTAGTACACATGTAATGCATTGTCCAAAAGTATTCAATCAAAATACGAAGTACATATTTAATGTTTTTTGGTCGCACAAAAATTAAATTGAATCGAAACATAAACAAATGGACTAAAACACTAACTATTCCATTTCAAATATGAACTATACGTTCACTGTGTTATTTTCTGAAATAAATTAAATCGAATCACAATAAATACAACATGAGACATTCAATGTGTCAATGTCACACTGAAGTTCTTTAGAACCAAAAATTAAACGACAAAAAAACTTTGATGGCAAGCAAAAAACAAGCAACCGTGTGTATCCCGCTTCCCCCCCCCCCCCCCCCCCCCAGAAAATAAATAAATAATAATAGACAAATAAAAATAAAAGTGAAATAACATGTTTGATATGTCAACTACCATAATAAGTACACGTGTTATGTACGATTCCAAAAATATAAAACCAGCTTATACACTTAATAATATTGGGTTTATGTCGCACAGACATTAAACATTAGCAAAACATAAACAAGGGGAACACAACAATATTTGCATACAAATCAAACAATCAGGTGTGTTACACAGAAAAAAGAAAAAAATTCACATAAAACAAACGAAATAGAGAGTAGAATCAAACGTAGTAACACACCGAAATAAAATTGACAAAGTAAATGTTTACTACACATGTAGAATCAACATACAATGTCACACGGATATAAAATTGACTGAAAACAAAAACAGTCAAAACAGAGTTGTCATTTGACTAGGTTCCTACCTTTGTGAAAACCAAGCTTTTCACAAATAAGGAGCAAAAGCCAAGAAAATTTGTTGTTTTATGTCGTCGAAGTTCTTGAGATATAGAGAACAGAAGTTGTTGTGGAATGTTTGAATCACTGGAGAATCGAAGGAGAAGCAGGAGAGTTTGATTTGGCGTGGATATGAAAATCGAAAAGTCGAGCGTATGTTGTAAATTGCAAGGCGGTTACATATTAAAATACACGTGCAACACTTTATTGATGGTAACGCTTTGAGTGAGACTTAATTGATGGATAAAATGTCTAATGGGGCCTATATGTGAAGCTCCGATAATTTAAATTGCCCATTTTAATTAGGATTAAACTAAAATACCATCATGTATGGCAAATGACAACTTTTTCCTCCAAATATTTGAGACCATAGAAGTTTAGGAGTAACTTAGATCATTTTAATTAACTCTAGAAAAGGAATGTAGGGGTGGTGAACGGAGCCCAAGTACAAAGTTAATGGAGGTACGTGTAATTAATTCAAGAAAAACCTTTAAGAGTTCAATTAAAATTGTTTGTACCTATTAAGGGGTGTATAAATGATTAGACTTGCAACAGAGAAATCCTGTTGTCGATCTCTCCAAGGTTATACAACATATTCGTGGCAGTGGGAGTCGTCGGTAGCTTGGGATTTGTAAAAACCTTACTTCTTGGGTGACTAACCATCCCCGCCAACTCCATGGGGTTAACATGATAAAGTTGAATGAGTGTAATAAAGAATAAGTACAGTCATAAATTGAAAATCTCAGTGCTTCAAAAATTTCGTTTTCATGCATGCCAAACTCGTTGTGGTAGGGTAGCCACGCCTTCAATGGTACAAATGACAGCTTGGCAACAACCAATCGAAGTACTAACAACGTGTTACGTACATCAAGGACATTAATTCAGTACGCTTTATTTTCAGTGTTGCACACACCTATTAATAACTAACTAGTTAAATTATTGCTCGAAGGAAAATAGGTGTCTATAATACAGTTATAAGGTTGTTTGACACAAAACCTATTGATGATAATTCATAGTACTGGTGCTAGCCAGCTAGAGTTTAAAACGAGATCTTCAAGTGTGATGGGCCACCAATATTTGTTAGTTGAGAGGTGGGTATGTATATATTTCATTTCATAGTGTATTTAGAAGATCATATCTTCCATTCCTTATAGGAAAATATAGTGGGAAACTAACTCTTTAAGGTATCGGTTAATAGATTGACACGTCTTGTGTTAAGGTTGCATGAGTGCCAATACGTTCTCCGTGTAATGAATTACGTGATGAGGATGACCATCTAACCTACAAATTACGTCAAGCTTAATTTAATAACAACAATGCATACAATTTCTTTTGAATAACTAGATTGTAGTCGGCGCGTGATGAGCATGCGGGTGCTTGCTAAGGATAAAAAAAATGGATATATTAAGAATTTCAAACATATCCATAGTATAAATTTCCTTATAACATACACAAAATTACACACCAAGTAAAATTATCTTGCCTAACTACATACTTCCAAATCTTAGATTTCTTTATCAAATATCACAACATATAACAATATAAGCCTAATATTTCAAAAAGATATACTTTTCACCCTATCATTCATTACCAGGAGAGCATCATATGAATGTTCGTTTGGAATCATTTAATATATTCAAACAAAAACACATAAACATAAATATTGAATCTATAATACAAAAGTGTATACAATTTCACCTCTCCTATTTAAATAATATGATCAGTATTAAGTTGTGACCTTCTAAATCTTAAATGAGTGGGCTACTATAAATAAAAAATAGAAATTAAAAACTATTTAACAGCAATCTCAAGTTGAGATTGATGTTAAATTGTTTTTAATTTCTAGTTTTTATTTATAGTAAAGTAGCATCAAATTAAATAAAAATAATAATTTGACTTTCTGATTTACTATTAGGTCTTGCAAAATTAAGTAAAATCATCCATTTCTTTTCAAAGATGACTACATATAAAATAAAACATTGACGTCGAAAAATAAAAATAAAAATAAAAATAATAAACTTCAATGAAGTTGCAACCCATCTTTAGATGCCATAAAGCATCCCTTGTAATCATTTGAATTTATGTACCCAAAAAATTGACAGAGAAAATAACTTTGCCCATTAAATATCTCAATAAGAGAAGGAAGTAATGCAAGAACATTTTTTCTAACATTGTTCATAGCATAATTTTAGACCAATTTAGCATATCTCGTTACAAATCGTCACGCACCGTCAAGACGAATCGAACTCAAGCATCTCTAAGTTTGAAGACTTCTCGACATCCCGTAGAGGTATAAAGCAATTTAGAGTTGAAATTAATTTACAGAATTAATGTTTAGAATATTTTATTTTTATAAAAAACGAATAAGAACTTTTTATTTCGAAAAGAAAAAAATATTTTATTTTTTAATCTCGTTTAAACAAGATTGGCATCTCATTCAAACGAGATGGCATGTCGTTAGAATGTCATAAGAACAATCCCATGTTCTCTTTCCAATGAAGCGCCGACTTAAAATTTATATAAATACCTGTTTTGTGATCAGAATATTTAAGACTATTGCCAGATTCGTTTCTGCATAACTTTTGTTAAAGATCTTCATGCTATAGTGTTCCAAAACACTTTTTAATTCACAAACAAACATCCTGAATATTTAGTTTTGTGAATTTGTTTAAACCCTATATAGTTTTGTATGTTTACATATACCTTATGGAGAGGTACTCCATGGCTGACTTGTGATACTTGAGGGGACTCATCGTAGAATAGGAAGGCCGATGCTAAAGGAGAACTGGCGTCTTGTGACTCTTACGAAGATCATACACTATACCAAAAAGGTCAAATTGGCACCCTTTAGCCGGTCAGTCTTGTCACGGTCATTGACCGTGACAAAAAAATCCGCATTTTTGTCACGATCATTGCCTGTGACAAGCCCGTGACAAAGTCTTTTCACGATCAATGACCATGACAAAACCGTGATAACTTTACTTGTCACGGTCATTGATCATGACAAGCCTTAAAAACTTGTCACGGTCAATGATCGTGACAGGTCCGTGATAACTTTGTCAGTAAAAAAAAACCTCCATCTTCTTTTTTCCCACCATTTTCTATTCCCTCCATTTCTCTCTCTCTCTCTAAGCGACTGCACTCTCTCTATATACGATTTTGGTACGTTTTCTCCCTATTTCTCTTCTATTTGTATATATGTGTGTGTATATGTGCGTGTGTGTGTGTGGTGGGGGGAGGGGGTGGGGGTGGGGAGGGGGTGTATATGCGTCTGTGTGTGTGTGTGTGTATATATATATATATGTGTGTGTGTATATATATGCCTGTGTGTGTGTACATATATATGTGTGTGTCTGTGTCTATATATGTGCTTGTGTGTATATGTGCGTGTGTGTGCGTGTGTGTGTGTGTGCGTGTGTGTGGTGGGCGGTGGTCATGCGGGGGAGTGGGAGGGGCAGGGGTGGGGGTGGTGTGTGTGTGTGTGTGCGCGCGCGTGTGTGTGTGGTGGGGGTGAAGGTGGGGTAGGGGGAAATGGGGCGGGGGTGGGGCTTGTTAATTGTTTTTAATTAAATTTTGATTGATTTATTAGATATTGCCCCTCATATGCAAGTAGTGCCCCTTGTAAAAGAATTGATTGATTAAATATTGATTGATTATTAATTTTTTTAGTAAATTAATAATTAGTGCCCCTTTCATATGCAAGTATGATTGCCTCTCATTATAAATTAGTAAATTAATAATTGTATACTTTAATTGTTAGTTTGATTGATGAAATGAATTAATTGATTAGATGAATTAGAAGGAGTACGGGATTAATTGTTAGTTGTTGCCATTCCGGTTGGATTATAGTAGATTGATGTTCGGTTGGTTAATTTTAGAAGTGGCATGACCAATGGATTATTGTATATATGATCGTGGGATTTTTTAACTTTTTTTAAAAATTACTTTGTATCACAAACAATATATATATATATATATATATATATAATATGATAATTAAATGAAACATACTTGATATTACACATAGCGCGCATAGATACTAGCATTCTAGTTCTTATGCGTACGCATTCAATTGCCCTTAGACCCATTCGAGAGTCATTACCCCTATAATGAGATCTCTCGAATTGTCCCGTTTGGACAGTTTGGGACTGCATAATTTTTGTATAATAATATTCTTAGTGGCTTAAAGTTGTTACTTTTGGAAGAAGTTCTGCAGTCGTATCCTAATGTTCTATGGGTACATACTAGATTGACAAGTGTGAGTGTTATTTCAATTGATCAATTGAAATAACACTCACACTTGCCAATCTACGTCGTGTACTTGGAGAACTATGGGGATATGCTGTCGAATGTTTCTCAAATCGTAACAATGTGCATGAGTTGTTAAGTATACTATAGAAATATGCGGTCTTGAATGGAATAGGACCACTCACCCTTTAAAGTTGGAGGTGGGGATGTTTCGGATTTGTAGTAATTGTACATATTATGAGTTAGATGTCGTTGTTTTGGAATTCAGAATTGAGGTGTTAAACCATAATAATTCATTTGGATTTGTAGTAATTGTACAAATTTGCTTGTCTTCTTCTAATTCATTTGGATTTGTACTAATAATAACATTTTTTATAGAAAATATCTCCTTTGGGTATTAAGGCGAGGATGATTATGCTAATTATGATGATGTCATCTGGGCTCGGTGGTAGCGAAGGCGACGAGGGCTCCTCGGCCCCTAGGCCCCCAAATATGACAAATTGGGGATGGCCGTCGAGAACAAGACGGGGATATTAACGAGATCCCTTGAGCTGGTAAAGACGATCATCGACCCGGGGTACACTAGTCGGAGGGAGGTGCCAAATGAGCTGAAGTTAGCTATTTAGGCGGAAATACATGTAATGTATTTATATTTATATTCATATGAATATTTCAATTTCAATTTATATTTATATTTATTCGCAACTAACATTGTATTTGTTGGACAGGAACAATTTAGTCAGGCCCCAGAACTACGCGATTCATTCTTGGAGTAGTTGAGGGAGAAACACAAGACGTGGAAGAAAAATTTGCGGAGCCGGTACTTTGGGAAATCCCGAGAAAAATTTACGGAGTCGGTACTTTGGGAAGACCCGAGACTCCATTATCTGAATGCCTGACTGTGTCCCGCCGAAAGAGCCGATCTTATTGGCACAATGGCAAAAGTTCATTGAAAATGAGATCGGGGAGTGACAATTGGCATCTCGTCAATTAGGGAGGGAAAATCGGGCGAAATAGACCGACGTGCACTACTCCGGTCGAATGTCTTACGCTGAGGTGGAGCATAGGGTAACGGTAAGATTTTATTTTTCTATAATTATAAAAATATATTATTCTTCATTATTTTAAATTGCAGGGTCGATCCTAATTTTGCATTATTTTATTTCAGGGGACGGGGAGTGGCCCGGGGGTAGGCCACATAGGCTCGATGCTTATGTGGCTATTCGGACGAATAAGGGGAAGGACAAGGAGGTATCCCCGATTTGTCGCGTCCACAATTGTAAGTAATCCGACATTTTACTTTTTGTTAATTACGTTATAATTTTTTTATTTACTTATTTAACTAACCATGTGTTTTTTGTCGTTTCAGGCAAAGATTAAGAAAGTGCATGAGTCACAGTCTGATGCCGATAAGGCATCTCTGTCCACGGACGCACTCAGCCAAATGCTTGGCACTGATCGTAAGGGTAGGGCAAGGGAGTGAGCTCGCGGGTGGAAAAGTCTAGTATCATCGAATTGGAGACGAGCAACACCGGGTTGGCTCGAACGGTGGACTCGCATGACGCAAAGCTATCCCGTTTGGAGGCGACGGTCCAAGATATGTTCTCATTCATGAAGCGTTCGTTGGGAGGAAAACATAAAGGGAAAGGGAAGAAGAAGATGATGGAGGAGGAGGTGGAGGAGGATGAGGACGTGGACGTCGCTGCTTCATCACCGACACGTGCGGACTCTGATGATCTAGTCCCACATTTATTTCCCTTCGACTGACCTATTATGACACTTGGTTGGCGGAGCGTGTGTATACAGGACATATTTGATGGCCAGCGGATATGGAGGGGGTTGAGAGACCCGAATACTGTCTAGGGTATGCTAGTTCATGGACATGCGCTTCAAGACATCGAGGCCAAGGTGATCGTCACGCATGTGATACTCGGGAAGGAGAACTCCCCATTGTGGTTGCGCGAACAATGCGGAACGATGCATATTCAAGGGTGTATCAATTCGTATATCATGTGGCCTATCCACCTCCTTAAACCTACCCTAGACATGTAGTGGCATTATTTGAATTGAATTATTTTAATTTGTTACATTTGAATTATATTTGGATTATATAGTGATACATATTGTTTTGAATGTATATTTACATTATCTCTATTTTATTTGGATATATGATGTTTGAATAGGTACAACGTTGCTATAATAGGTACAAATATACTACTGGGTAGTGGTAGTGGACATACTATCCATCAATTTTTTTTAATTCTACCCAGAATTGTCATGGTTAATGTCCGTGACAATTTTTTTTAAAATGCCAAGGGTTTGTCACAGCCTTTGTCCGTGAAAAATATTGTCACGGTCAAAGATCGTGACATGACCATGACAAGTCTAATGAACTTGTCATGGTCAACGATCGTGAGAAGTTTGTGATAACAAACTTTGTCTCCTCTAGACTTGTCACGGTCATTAACCTTGACAAGTTGGACTTGTCATGGTTAATGACCGTGACAATCCGGCAGATTTGGTGTAATGATAATTTTTCACTAGAGATTTACAAAGATTAATGCATTATACTTGTGTCGGATATCAAGTAGTCTGTAAGTTGACTGTCTTGTAGATTTCTAAAGTGAATAAAGGTTTTATCCTAAAGGAGTTTTTTCCTTAAACCTTCTCTTTGTTGAATGCTTGGTTTATTTTATATGTTTTTATCACATAGATGTATGTTTAGGATAAAAAGATAAAATTGGTATCAGAGCACTCATTACATTGTTTCCAACAATTGGTATCAGAGCTAGTTGCTCCAAGTTTTTGACTGATACTAATTTTTCGAAAGGATTTTCCCTCTGATACCTTTCGTTCCAACAATGGGTATCAGAGTTGGTTTCTCCAAGATATTGTGTTAGATCCTTGTTTAGTGATGTTTGGTGGTTTTGTTTTTCTCTCGATGGATTCCCATAGTTTTGGCGACTTAAATCGTTTGAATTTGAAGTTTGCTATAAGAATTGAGATTCTTGAAATACAAAATTCTTGTTTTGAATCCGCTATTGATATTTTGCAAACTGTTCAAAATCAAAGAGATATATTTCGTGAAAAACTTATGGACATGGACCGTGATTTTAGAAAATTATAATTTTCCAAGAAAGTTAGAGATGAAAGAGTCCGTTTTTTAGAGAAAGAATTAGAGGGGTTTAAAATTTTCTAGGGTCATTATTTGTACCGTAGAAAATATTGTTTTGATTAATGATTTTAAGGCACGTGACAAGAATCTTAGGGTAAAGTTTTCTTTTATTGATGGAGAGAGAGATAAACTTATAGGAGTGATTGAAAATATGAAGAAGGAGTCCCTAAAGTAAAAGCGCTAAATTCTTTTCTCGAGTCTAAAATTTTGGAGTTAAAAAATGATTTAAAAGACTCGAGTAGTTTTTGTAGTATTAGCTCTGGTCACATGATTTTAATGCTTCGAGTGTTAAAGCCAAGACCATTGATTATTTTAGAGGGCCAACCACATCCAAGGACATTAGAGAAGGTCAACCCTTATTTAACATTCCTTTCGTTTACACATGTTCATATTGTTATAGGAAAGCTCACCTTAAGAATTTTATTTTGATTTTGGAAAAGGTCCTAGGAAGTTGAAGGCTCGTGTCCCATTAGTTCTCAAAACTCTATGCATTAAGTATACACCTATTTGGGTTAGAAAATTCGTTTTGGAGGAGCTAGATGTTAAACTATTTGATTCTCGTATACTTGCAAATGATGCCACACTCAATATATCTTATGGATGATTGCTTATATGATTTTGTTTGTTATACTCTAGTTGTGCATTATGATATATGTTTTCTAGTTTTATTACATATATATATTTTGTAATATATTTTTCTTCTATTGAGTCATATTTGAAAAATACAAAAATATTTTATTTTGATAAATCTTTTGAAAAAATACGAAAAGATTTTCGGTTTTTGTATGTTTTAGTTTTACACATTTGGTATGGCATATTAGTGTGTTTGAATCCAATTCACTATGCAATTTTCATGTGGATAGGATATTTGGTTATCACTTTAGATGCTTAGATTGATTTTAACCTTGTTTATGGAGTTATTTTGAACTTGATTTTTTGACGGATTCGACTTTGTTTATGCCTCCACACACACACATGTACAAGCTTATTCGATTTTTACTTCACTATGTATATCTAAGCTTGGTGAGGTGTTCCCCCATTAATTTTGTCATTTACATGTTTATGTGACTATAGGGGGTTTGTTCATGTAAGAACCATTGCCAGTGAGAGTTTTTTTAGTATTGAAAAAATATGAGTATACATGGAAAAGGGCTGAGAGAGAGAGATTGACTCGTCGTCAAAGTCACTGTTTTAAAATAACTTCTTGAACATATTTGAGTGTTTGGGTTACAATTCTTTTGCTACCAGTTCACACCCATTCATTCCAACCCACATGTTTAGACACATCGATACTATGCTAGTGTGTAAAGCTTATGTGTTTTGTGTCATGTTTTGTAGTCGATTATACCTATATATTTGTACCGAAATTGCTTTTATATATATTACATGTATTATATATGATATTGTCTGTTGTAATTACGAAATTTGTTTATTTTGAAAAAATAAAATAAAAATAAAAAATAGTCGGTTGTTTGCCTTTGAGATTATCATTACACGTGCTTGATTTATATCTCTTTGTTAGGATATCTTACCTTACGTTTATACTTCTTTATCTATTTCGAATATAAACAAAGGGGGAGAGAAAATTAAATTTGAGAGTTTGATTTATTGGGGAGAATTTATTTATGAGTTTTATCTTATTTCAAACTCATGCGTCATTAGGGTATATGTTTATTGTTTCATGTGTGTAGGTTCCATTTTTGCACAACTCAAGAAGATTAAGGGAAGAAGAATAAGTTTGAAGACAAAGAGACTTACGCCATTCTGTTATAGGGTTAGGAAGGGTGTTAGTATATTTGTCAGTGGAGATTTTGATTTTGATTTTGTGTTTGGTCATGTTTATTTGTTTTGTACTGGAATAGCCAAAAGGGGAGATTTATAAGAATAATTTTTCTAACATTGTTCATAGCATAGTTTTAGACTAATTTGACATATCTTGTTACAAATCGTCACGCACCATCAAGATGAACCGAAATCAATCATCTCCAAGTTTAAATACTTCTTGACATCCCATAAAGGTATAAAGCAATTTAATGTTTAAATTAATTTACATAATTAATGTTTGGGATATTTTATTTTTATCAAAAACGAACATGAACTTTTTATTTCGATTTTTTTTTTCTAATCTCGTCCAAACAAGATGGCATGTTGTAAGAAGGTTATTCTTTATATTTTCCAAATAAGGTTCAAACAAGAGCTTAATGTCTAAGATTTTTTTATCTCTTTAGAAGCAAAGTTTATCTCGTTCGAGCGACATCAGCATATCGTTAGAACGATCCTATGTTTTCGTTCGAATGATGTGCCAACTTAAATTTATATAAAAACCTATCTCCTAATTAGAACATTTAAGATTTTTAGCTGATTCATTTTTGCATAAGTTTTGTGAATGTTCTTCATGTTTTCGTGTTCTAAAACACTTTTTAATTCACAAACAAACATCTTGAATATTTAGTTTTATGAATTCTTTTAAAACCTAGAAATTTTTATATCATTGCATACACCTTATGGATATAGTGCATGGCTAACTTATGATACCTTAGGGGACTCCATACAGAAGACGAAGACTGATGCTAATGGAGGATTGCGATCATGTGATTCTTATGAGGATCATAGTTATTCACTAGAGATTTGCAAAGATTAGCGCATTATACTTATCGAAGATATCAAGTAGTCTGTAAGTCGACTATCTTGTAGATTTCTAATGTCAATCAAAGGTTTTACCCGAAAGGGTTTTTTCCTTAAAACTTTGTCTTTGTTGAATGCTTATTTTGTTTTATCTGTTTTATCACATAAACGTATGTTTAGGATAAAAATATAAAATTGGTTTAAAATTGATTATGCACCCTCAATTAGAATCCTTGTTCACCATATTTACTTATGCATTTACAAATTAATAGAGAACTCATTATTTCGTTCCTACAAGGAAAACTCAAAAATTAAAGTAGGACCAATATTCCAGCCAGCTTATGCCATCGTAATGGCAACAGAGCAAGCACAGGAGGTGAAGAGAGACTGCCCAGAATCGAATGTTTGGCAAAGATCATCATCACGTCAGTCATGGAACATGCGGTAGCAATCACATCTAGCTTTTTGAAGAGTGGTTCAGGTCCAGGTCCTTCCATCAAATGGGTTACGTCCAGGTCCTTCCATTATCCCACTAAAAGCTTGATTTTTAATAACTTATTTTGTGAAGAATGGTAAGGATTTGATGGTTCAATTGAATTTGTGTGAGTATTATTTATGTTGAGAATAGGGAAAAGTGAAGAGAGGTGAATTAGAAGAGAGGTTCTGAGAGAATTTGGTGAGAGGTGATAGATAAGATAGAATGAAAGTGAGCAAAATGGAGATTTAGGGTCTGATGATTGGGTGTGTCATTTAAGAAAAGAGGGAAGGACGGTTATTCTTCTCATTTTCTTTAACTCTATACCCCCCCTTTAATCCTCTGAAGTCTTTACTCTCCCCTTATTTTATTTTCAACTCCTCAGCGACCTCATTTGCCTTATGTCTCTCTTCATTTTATAAACTAAATTTATTAATTAATAAGGTTCATTAAAACTATACACGTTGCAACGATCCGACATGGATTTACGGGTTACCTGTGATTCAATCCGATCCATCCCGAGCATTGGGTGTGAAGTGCAATGGAACAGCCTATATAGTATTGTTAATCCAGTTTTATTGTAATTAAAGTTTCACTTGTTCACATGCAATACCAGTTTCAAGGTATACTATGTGAGGGACCTGTGGGGAGCACCCCGAAGTCCAAGTAAATAGAGATACAAATGTTAACATAAATATAATATACTTACCTATATAACGCCCTCAAAATACAAAACCGCTCCCAACCTACCATAACAAAGTGAGCATGTGAGCTTATACCTAGTGGAATTTATACAAACAGTATAGAAGCGAACGACATAAGGGAATACTCACACATTTCAACCTCAAGCACGCGAAAATATATATGTATCTACATATATATAGATATACGTTTAAAAAAAACATATTCAAATAAATTAACCATTTTACTTTCGAAAACCTTACTCATCAAGATTAAATTACCTTAATCTTGTAAAGATTTTTTTTGTTCATACTTAGCATTTCTCACTTTGTTTAAAACGCTCGGTTACACACTTAACACCATTACACATGGTTTATTTCCACCCATTCCTTTACCAGAATCACCCACTTTTGTTCATTTAGAATATACTTTAGTATTTTATTGAAAAAAACTATTTCAACACACGCATTCACCGTGTTAGAAAATACTTGTTTATTATTTGAAAACCTTTTCAGTTCATATTTATGAAAATTATGGGTTTAACAACTTAAGTTACACAACCACCCATTTGCCCACTTTACTTTACCCTTTTTACCTCAACTTATGGATATTTATAGATTTGCGCATTTACTTGCCTATTTAACCTCTTATCGGAAACTTTATTTCGTTAATTCAATTTAGGATGTATTAACACGTTTTACCACGCAACTCATTTCTTGACATGTTCCTTATTCATTTTTTCTTTTCTTGAAATCTTTCTTTACTGCATACTTACACGGATTCCACACCGATGGCTATGTGCACCATATGCTCTGACCAATGATTTTAGAATTTTCACCCAAAGGTTGCAGGCCCTTGTTTCTTATTCCTAGTTGCATACAAATACTTATAAATATGTTTAACATTTTACACATGTCTACATTATTCTATTTCCTTACTTTTACCTGTCCAAAGACACAATCCGGACTTAACCGTCCATTTTTCCCTTAACACTTAGAAAGTTATTTCTTTTCTTCTTTAAGTCTTTTATCCACACACACACATGATTTATATTAAACTCATTCACACTTTAGGACTTAATTCATTTTCACAGACATTAGTGTAAAGACGTTCTTTAATATTTTTATTCTATAACAATGTTCCACTTTGAGTAAAATACCAATTTACCCTTTGTTTACCAAACTTTCATATAGTTCCTTAACATGTCTTATTTCTCAAATATGGTTATTAAGTTTCCAACTTAACATTTAAGCGTCTTAGTCATTTTAACACTTACTTAAAACCACACTTTGGCCAACATTAACATGTGTCACTTTAACACATAAAATAACAACATTTTTCTTAGGACTACTTTTTTTTTTCTTAAAAGTTTCCATTTCTTTCATTTAACACATGTAGTCTTATTCTCTACATTTTCACATTTTCACATTTTCACATTTTCACATTTTCAATATGCTTTTTTCCATACAATTTGAAGACTAAAATTTTCTTTTATTAAATTTTATGTTAAAACTCAACAAGACTTTCTTTAAACATGCTCACATATTTATTATAAAAATACCCCAAGTTTAAACGCATAGAAACTGGATTTTAAATCCTAAAATTCTATCAAATGGGTTAAACATATTTTTAAGTAAAGTAAGAAATTTCATCAATTTCTTTAAACTCAACAAATTTCAATTTTCATAGAGTCTCCATTTTGCAAGAAACTTAAAATATTTATTTCATAAATATTTTAACAATTAAAATATCATGTTCTTGTATTTTTATTTCCATAAAATTGTATACTATTTCTTTGTACAAGAAATACACAAAAATGACATTTCCTCACATTTTTATTCCATAAAAATATTTATTATTTCTTTTTACTAGAAATGCATCAAAATGACATTTTATTTAATCCTTAAAAATGCCCATTGTTTCTTTTTACTGAAAATACACTAAAATAATATTTTCTTATATTTTTATTTTCATAAAAATGTCCATGATTTCGTTTTACTAAAAATAAACTAAAATACCATTTCGTTACATTTTTATTTTCAAAGAAATGTCTATTTTTAGTTTTACTAGAAAACTACGCAAATAATATTTTCTTACATTTTTATTTCCATAAAAATGTCAATTTTCAATTTATTAAGAACCCATCATCATTTCATAGTAATCTTACTCTTAATAAAAAAACAATAGACTTCAATATTTATCAAATATAGTCCTAATTAAAATAAGAGTAGATTAACCCACCTAAATGATTCCAAAATGGTGGTGGTGGTGAAGATGGGTGACTACCCCACCTCGAAAGTGATCCTAAAGGGAGTCATAAGAGTTCCACCATACAAGCTCCACAAAAGGCCTCAATAAGGTACTCTTCAAAACCCCGCAAAGACTTCCCTTCATCCTCTTCAAACTCCCATCCAATAAGTCTATGTGCTATGGTTATATCTTAAGAGTGGGAAAATATACATTTGGTGTGAGTGTGATGGTTAATACTTCTAAATGGCCGAATATAGTGTGGTAAAGAGGGAGTTGTGAGCTCCTTAATAGGGAAAATGGAAATGAAAATGGAAATGGGAAATAGGAATGGGAATGGCCTACACGACTAACTTCTCATATAATCCAAACAATCAGATGTTTACCCAAATAAGGGGACCTTATTTCCTCACAAAACCTCCCATATTAGGAATTAATTAACTCTCCATTTGACAATAGACTAAACCAATTTGATCCAAAGGCCATCACAAAGATAATGCTTAAATAAACATAGAGGTGATATACCATCAACGTCATTCGAACGATTACACTCCTCGTTTGGACTAGATTCCCTCTTCGTTTGAATGACTTCAGTCGTCGTCCGAACGAGATCATAGAAATTTCCATATTTTTCTTTTATTCTCTCATCTTCTCAAGTTTTTCACATTTGCCCAAATATAAAATCCAAAGTCTCAAGAAGGCCTATATAGTTTAATTATGAATACTTTACATATGAAATCCATATTCCATTTTTTCTTTATTCAAGCTAGTTTGTTATCCACAATCTCCTATAATTTTAATTTGTTCCTCTTTTTATAAATTCCATACATAATTTAATAGGTTTATCGGGGAAGGATATTAGAAACTTGCCTCCTTAGGGAATTGTGTCCTCAAAATTCTTGGCTTATCACAATTTGTAACCCGGTCAGTTACGTTCAGTTTCCAACCCTAAGCGTTCTCAACACTATGGTCCATGCCTAAAGATTTCACTTTAATCAATCACCATTGTTAACCTAATCACGACGAACTTTAAGGTCTTATTGTAAAAAATCCCAAGCGTGCCTAACATGTCTATCGGAACAACCCTCGAGATGATTGATGCTCATCAATCATCACAATAGCCACAATGAATTTTATTAACACGTATCATTCCTACGTCGGAATTCACAACTTATGCTTCCTCAAATAAATTCTCATATCATGCCTAGCCTAGGAGGATATAATTTCAACACTTCTAGTTACACATATCAATGACTTTTAAGTCAATCACCTTACAACACAGTTCTACCCGGCCGATATCTCCTACAAGATACCTATGTCGACCTAGGGTTACCATGAGTATCAGTACATGGACACATGCAAGCGATCACCTCCTTAATTCCTAAAATCATAATATTCTTGAGTCACAACCTCGGGACACATGACTAGCTCATAACTAGTTATACCAGCTAACTAACAAAATGTTAACCTAAAGCAATCAAGTAACACATGCCAACTATATGTAAAGGAGTGAGAACACACATACACACACACACACACACACACAAACTAGTGTAGAATAAAGGTGCATCCGAAGGAGAGCACACTCATGGGCATCATCCACAATCGGCCTAACCCGCATGACTACAAAGCTTACATAGCGCTACCCCCGAATCGCAGTTGATCAATAACTTCCCATTACCGGGATCAAAGAAGACACAAGAAATGCAATGATTTAGGTGACTATTACACCAAAAGGAATCAATCAAAATCTGATAACAAATCGAACCACACGATGTACGAATCCACGACGTATACTAGAATTTTATAATTCTCTATCGTTACCTGTTAAGCACCTTAGTGTTTCCACGTACTGTAGCTTGGCCTCTTATCCTTGACGAGTTCTACTAAAGAATCATCCTTCCATGCTAGATGGACGAAAAAGAAACCAATTCCTTTGGGAAGCTAAAATGTTGGACTTCCCTTATTAGGTTAATGCTACCTATCCACCACCAGTAAGCATAACTATCCTAAATTAAGGTGAAGATACTTCCCTTGATATTATCCTTAGCTATCGACTTATCACACCTAGACCTCCAAAATTTCAATACGCGGTAGTTAACTTCAGTTTTCGAGATCACTCTCATTAAGTGAAACACAAAGCTCATATAGTTTCAAACATTAAACTTATGGACCATTACTATCACCCTTAGCACTTCGTTCATGATACCCAATCGTTTTTATTCTAATGGCATCCCAATTCTCAAACATCACTCATGATTAATGATTTCCCTTGACAAAGTAATTACTCACCATACAGGTAGCACACGTAGGTGCTATAATAAAGTTTAACACTTCATCATGAGTGTTATCTCTAAAAGCTATAACGAAAATCATTGTTTTCTAAGTCTCCTAGGAGAACCGCCTAGCATCGATCAACCCTTTATCGAAATTATCCTCGAAGGTCATATCATGATAAATGTCTATAAACAAAAGTCGTAGCGCTAAATCCAAGGTACTACCACAAATTGACATGACCTAATCGTACTACAATCATCAATGGTCTACCATAACCTATGTAAACTTCAATACAATAATAATTCCCAATGGCTGATGGGCTATGACATCAAACTCATTTATCTCTCTATAAACCGTTTACACACCTATTATGGGATATCACAAGACATACCATAATCTATGCTACACAACCTGAGACTCACCATTACTAGGGTATGACTACTCCTCGCATTAACATTTCATTTGACAAACCTTAGTATATACCTCCAAAGGAATTGTCAATACGATTTCACAAACCTACATCCTTTTAATCTCTTATGAGTATTCAACTACTATAACTAAATTACCTCACCATGTAAACCTCATAGCAGGTGTTAATCTACCAATTAATACAACTATATATTTTAGCAGGACATGGGATGTTGGGTATTGCCTATAAACATCAAAGCCCACGCCCACTACTGCCACACGGGATCCTATTTCTTAATTCCACATAAAAGTCATCAAACTCTAAGTTTATACCATATAGGCTTTGGTAGGACACATGACGTTGGGAATTGCCCTAAAGGAGGCCCACCTTTATTACGCTGCAAGAGGTCCTATTTTAAATCATCACAACTCACTTACTTAATGCTAAGTCACCACGGTTATCTAGGTTCACTCCGAGGTCACCTTAATCATCAAAATTATTTAGACCCATATTAGAGCCAAGGAACATAAATCGAGATGCACTAAACCCAAGACCTAAACCAAGGGACCTCGTACCTCCTCATGAGAGAACCAACACATATAAACACATTAATCGGTTATTTAATTTTGATATGGAAATCCACAAGCTTTAAACTTATTTGGTGACAAACACTATGCGATGCTACTACTAATACTACTACTAATACTACTACTACTACTACTACTACTACTACTACTACTACTACTAAGGTATATTAATTTACCAACAACCACTAAGTCACTTCACCCATTAGGGTAGCATTCCATCAATTAAGACTGACTTATCCTCTAGCGTTGGGCCACACAAATTTTATATGAAAATCAAATTGACCATAAATCACTGTATTACTCAAAGTATCTAATTTTCCTAACATTGATATTGACCCTCATATGTGCCGCACCTAAGGCCACATAAAAGTGTGGATCACGATTTTCCATTACATAGTTATGACACACTAACTATCAATCTCTACCGTTGATTACATCGAATTTGGTGCCACTTGCCTAATGGGCATCATCTCATTCTATTAATATCTCTAAGACTCTACGTCATCAAAGGTTGAAACAAACACATCACACTTTAAACCATAATCTCCCCACTTAATGGCTTACGTGGACACTCATAAATTATTACATAATTAATCATTATTGCGGAAGCGTTTTATAACAATTAACTTGATCGTCTGACACTTGGAACTAATTTACTTATCGTTCTAACCTCTTTGATCTTACCACCGAGGACACAAACCATAAATGTTACCAAACTAGTGCGACTATTCCAAACCAACACCGATGTCAAAAGATCTTATACTGGCCTCACCACGTCACACTGGAAAGGAACCTTGAACCTATAGCTCTGATACCATTTGTAACGACCCGACCCGGATTTATGGGTTACTCTTGAGTCATCCCGATTATGACCGAGTGTTATGTATGAAGTGGAATGGAACAACCTATATAGTATTACTAATCCAAATTTATTATAATTAGCATTTCACTTGCTAGCATGCGATACTAGTTTCAACATAAACTACGTGAGGGACCCATGGGGAGCGCCCCGTAGTCCAAGTAAATAGAGCTACTAATGTAAGCATAAATAGAATACGCTTACATGTATAATGCCCTCAAAATACGAAATTGCTCCCAACCTGCCATAAAAAAGTGGCGATGTGAGCCTATGCCCAGTGTGATTTATACTAACAGTATAGAAACAAACAACATAAGGGAATACTCACACATTACAACCACATGCATGCGAAAATATATATGTATCTACATATATATATAGATATACCTTTGAAAAAAATACATATTCAAATGCATTAACCGTTTTACTTTCGAAAACCTTACTCATCTAGATTATAATACCTTAATCTTGTAAATACTTCCTTTATTCATACTTAGCATTTCTCACTTTGTTTAACACGCCTGGTTCCATACTTAACACTTCTACACTTGATTTATTCTCACCCATTCCTTTACGAGAATCACCCCATTTTATTCATTTAGAATATGCTTTAGTATTTTTATTGAAAAGAACCATTTCAACACACACATTCACCGTGTTAAAAAATACTTATTTATTATTTGGAAACCTTTTCATTTCATACTTATGCAAATGATAGGTTTAACAACTTATGTTACACAACCACCCAGTTGTCCACTTTACTTTACCTTTTTTACCTCAACTTATGGACATTTATATATTTATGCATTTACTTGCCCATTTAACCTTTTACCGGAACATTTATTTCATTCATTCAAATTAGGTTGTATTAGCACGTTTTACCTCACAACCCATTCTTGACATGTTCCTTATTACTTTTATCTTTACTCGGAATCTTCATGTATTGCATACGTACATGGGCTCCACACCGATGCCTATGTGCACCATATGCTCTGGCCACTGATTTAGAAATTTTCACCCAAGGGCTCTGGGCCCTTATTGTTTATTCCCGATTACATATGAGTCCTTATTATTATGTTTAACAATTTACACATGTTCACATTATTCCATTTTCCTACTTTTACCCCGCCGAAGACAAAACCCGAACTTAACCGTCTATTTTTTCATTAACACTTTGAAAATTATTTCTTTTCTTCTTTAAGTCCCTTATCCATACATACGTGATTTATACTAAAATAATTCACACTTTAGGACTTTATTAGTTTTCACACACATTAGTGTAAAGACATTCTTTAATATTTTGATTCCATAAAAATGTTCCACTTTAAGTACATTACCAATTTACCCTTTGTTTACCAAACTTGCAATTTAGTTCCTCAACAAGTGTTATTTATCAAATATGGTTATTAAGTTTCCAAATTAACATTTAAACGCCTTATCAATTTTAACACTTATTTAATAACACACTCTTGCCAACTTTTACACGTGTCACGTTTACTCATAAAATATCAACCTGTTTCACATGACTGCTTTTTCTTTCTTAGAAGTTTCCATTTCTTTAATTCAACACATGTAGTATTATACTCTACATATTCACATTTTCAATATTCTTTTTCCCACAAAATTTGAAGACGAATATTTCCTTTCATAAAATTTCAAGTTAAAACCCAACAAGACTTTCTTTAAACTTGCTCACATATTTATTATCAAAATACTATAAGTTTATACGTATAGAAAGAGGATTTTAAATCCTAAAATCCTATTAAATGGGTTACACATATTTTTAAGCAAAGTAAGACATTTCATTAATTTCTTTAAACTCGACAAATGTCCATTTTCATAAAGTCTCCCTTTTGCAAGAAACTTAAAATATTTATTTCATAAATATTTCAACAAGTTTACATTATCCAATACAAATATCCACTATTTTCTCTTTACTAGAAATACGCAAAATATCATTTTCTTACATTTTTATTTTCCTAAAAATATTTGTTATTTCTTTATAATAGAAATACACCAAAATGACATTTCCTCACATTTTTATTCCGTAAAAATATCTATTATTGTTGTCACTAGAAATACACAAAATGATATTTTCTTACATTTTTTACTCTATAAAAATGTCCATTATTTCTCTTTACTAAAATTACACTAAAATAATATTTTCTTACGTTTTTATTTCGTAAAAATGCCCATTATTTTTCTTTACATAAAATTCAGTATAACAGCATTTCCTTACATTTTTATGTCTATTTTCAGTTTTGCTAGAAAACCACACCAATAACATTTTCTTACATTTTTATTTCCATAAAAATGTCTATTTTCAAATTATTAAGAACCCATCATCATTTCATAGTAATCTTACTCTTAATAAAAAAATAATAAGACTTCAATATTTATCAAGTATAGTCCCAATTAAAATAAGAGTAGATTAACCAACCTAAATGACTCCAAAATGGCGGTGGTGGTGAAGATGGGTGACTCTCAAACCTCTAAAGGTGGTCCTACAGGGAGTCACAAGAGGTCCACCATACAAGCTCCATAAAAGGACTCAACAAGATCCTCTTCAAAACCCCACAAACACTTCCATTCATCCTTTTAACTCCCAACTAATAACTCTATATGTTGTGGTTATATCCTAATAGTGGAAAAATATGTATCTGGTGTGAGTGTTATAGTTAATACTTATAAATGGCCAAATACAGTGTGGTAAAGAGGGAGTTGTGAGCTCCTTAACAGGGGAAATGGAGATGAAAATGGAAATTGGAAATGGGAATGGCCTACACGACTTCCTCCTCTTATATTCCAAAAAATCGAATGTTTACCAAAATAAGGGGACCTTATTCTATTACAAAGCTTCCCATTTTAGGCATTAATTAAATCTATGATCGACAGCACACTAAACCAATTTGATCCAAAGGCTATCACGAAGATAACGCTTCAACAAACATAGAGGATATCTTCTAGCAATGTTGTTTGAACGATTTCATTCGTCATGCGAACGAGATTCCATCCTCATTTGAACGACTTCACTCATGATTCGAATGAGATGATAGAAATTTTAGAATTTTTGTTTTATTCTCCTATCTTCTTAAGTTTCTCACATTTGCCCCAATATAATATCCAAACTCTTAAGAAGGCATATATACTTTAATTACCAATACTTTCCATATGAAATCCTTATTCTAATTTTTCAATCCAATTTATTCCCACAATATCCTATAATTATAATATGTTCCTCTTCGGATTAATTCGAGACATAATTTCATAAGTTTATTAAGGTGGGACATTACACACCTATCCCTCTGACGAAGCGACAAACCCGTCAGTATATTTCGCTGTCAATTTTAATTATATACTATAACTAGTATGCAAATCCCGAGATGCGAGATCTTTTTTTAAATGAAATTCTTCAAATATAGACTAAAAATATTGCTTTTAGAAAATGTTCCTGAAATCTTAGAAAAAAAAATTATTTAGTAAAAAATAAATTAGAACGTGAAGCAATTTTTGTAACATAACCCTAAGTGATATGCTTTAAAAAAATAATTAACAAGTTTGTATCAAAACAATTTTCAAATTTTCATATTATATATAAATAAAAGGAATTTATTAACTGTTTTATGAAGAAATTTGTTTTAGGAAAAAAAAATATTTTTAGACCTTTTTTTTATAAATGTTCTAATGTCAAAAAATCATTTTCTATCATTTTTTTCATGAAAAATTATTTTGTATGTTCATCGAAAACTATTTCATAAAAAAAATATTTTTATATTCTATAATTTGTATTCATTCACATGAAAGAGAACTTTGGTAGATTATTTTATCATCACGAGAGAGCAACAATTTTCACGTAAAAGCTGTCATTTTACTTAAAACTATGTTTCTATTTAATAAATCACATGTTGTGAGAAGTTTGAACAATTTGAGAATATATTCACCAAGTAATTCAACCATAACCATCCAATGTTACTTCACAAGAAAATGATCACTTTATATCTCCATCACATCACATTAAAGAAGAACAAATATGTATAGATTTGGGGATTAAATATATAGAGAAAGAAAAGATGGATATGCATACTTGTATTTTTAGAGTCGTATCCGTGGTGATGAGAAGAAGAAGATTGAGCAACGCCCAATGGAATCAATCGTTCTATATATATCTATGTCTCTTTGTTTATGAACTTGAAATGCAAAAAACCCTTTATTTACTGACGTTTGGGTTCCAGGTTCTTTTTCTTTGGGAAAGATGTGAAGAAGTCGGGTCCAATTGTTAGGTTCCAGATTTTTTTTCTTGGGAAAAGATGTGAAGAAGTCAAGTGGTTTTTTTTTTTGTGGGGGGGGGGGGGGGGGGGGGAGATTTGAAGTACAATTAATAACTAAGGGATATTGAATTGATACATATTGGTATATACACGATTGGAGATACAATTATATATATATATATATATATATATATATATATATATATATATATATATATATAATGGTAATCCAAAAAGAAATGAGATAAAGAGTCATGGAACTAAATAAATATAGCCTCTTCAAATTCTGGGATAGAATAAAATAATTAAAATATTTATAAAGTATACATGTGTCGTCGTGTGGGCGCGTCAAATGTCGCCATCGTGTTTCGCCGTCAATTTTAATTATATACTATAAATAGGAATAATAACGATTTGGCATGATGATTGTTGATGTCTGAAAATAGAGTGATCCAATTTTATAATCACAGATAAATAATAAGACTAATACAATCAAACCCAGAAGAGTTAATCATTAATAAAGTGGTTCAGTCATGAAGAAAGCCTACGTCCACTATTAGTTCTATTTATGTTGATTACAATAGCTCAGTATGGTGTTCTTGAGAATGATTGGATTGTCCCCTTGAGTTAAGGGAGACTTTCAATTAATAGGGGCCCAAAAATCTAGAGATGGAATGCCTTTGTATTTTCAGGCATTTATATATGTATATAGTAAATGTGACTTTTGATTTTTAGTGTTGATTTCCTTTCCAGGCGATTAACTTTTGCTATTCCCGATTGTTCAAATTCAGGAGTTGGTTGGCTTTCAAACCGACTAGGTTCCTCTGATGCCGATCAAGATAGCTACATGGCCACCTTGGATGACATGTGTCTATCTTTCATTGATACACATAGGGAGATAATTTTTACATACAACGAAAGCCTCTAATACTCCATGCTTGATGTTTGATAGAAAGTATGGATTATTTGTTCAAAATGTTGGTCGACATGTGACTGGAGAGATGGTCGCTAGTCGACCTTTCGGACATGTAAAAATTTCTGCAGGCAGTGTGGATAATGAAATTTTTGCAAATTATTCGAACTTTTTTTGAACCACCAAGGGGTACGCTAGTCTTTTTGCACTTTGAGAAGCGTGCAGTCAATAGTGGTTCAATTATTTTCCCATTTAATCATTTCATCTTTACTATTGAGGCAACCTATAAATAGGTTAAAGTTTCCCTCATTTTCTCTTCATCTCAAGGTTTCTACACTTACAGTTTTTCATCGTTTTTTATTTCTCTTTCTGCAACTCTTTCTAATCTGTTACCCATCACTGTTTCTTTGTCTTTATCATTGTTTTGTGATTCTTGCAAGCTTTCATATCTTCTTTTCTATTTTTTTTTTACCCTTTTTCTCTGTTTCAACCATGATTTATGTTGTGGATGAGGGTTCATTGGAGGAGTTTAGGGAAAAGTGGAAAATTACGGACTGAAAAACTTAAAAACAGCTTAAGGTTTTATAAATATTTAGTCTTTAGGAGAAGGTAATTGGATTCCCACTCTTTTCATTGTTGAGTGTAATATCACTTTTCCCCCACATCCTATATTTCTATAGTTTTGTTAGTATTTTTATGCAGTTCCTGCTAGAATAGCCCGAAACACTTGGAGAGTCCTAAATGGAGTTTATAGGTTGAATGAGATTTATGGGGCACATATTGGGATCCCTGAATTGATGTTTTTATCAAAAGTGGAAAATCATTGGAGAGAGCACGTATTATCTGAAGACTAGGCAAGACAGTATAACTTTAGTGGTTAATCTTCCAGATTCTAATAAAGATTATTGGGATTGTGGTGTTAATGAAAGAATTGGAAATATCCCCCCTTCATACGAATGTATCCTACCTTAGACCTAGGTGCCTCCAAGAACACCATGTCATAGGTTATAACTTTACCCTTTAACCTTTTTTGTATTTATAATCTATTTGCAGGCTTGCCGACTAACTTTCTTGCATTGCATTCTTTTATAGAGGAGAGTAAGAAAGAATGTCCCAAGGGAGGAGAGATCAACCTTACTGACCTCAAGTTTCTATGGGGTCTCAATCAAAGAGTTAGAGAAGAACACCCAAGAGTTACTTCCGTACTGCTAGAGTACACGAGCATTGTTTCTTGGCCATCACTTTCTCTTCCCCAAGTTGCCATAAATTTAGAAAAATAGCCTGTATCCACTTCTTCGTCTTCACAATCAGTTGGGTTTGAATTTACCCTAAGGGTAACTTCTTCCTTATTTGTGTCTCTTGAAATATTATATATCCCTACTTGTCCCTTAGCTGACATGGATAAAAGAAGGATTCCCAGTTTACTTAGTGGGCCACTATCCCCCTTTGCCAACAAGAGTACTGATCCTGATAAAATACCTCTGGTAGTTGAAAAGAAGAGGCCTTAAGTTTTTGGTGATAAATAAATTCAAGCCAACGAACCTCAGTATAAGAGCTTAAAGAAAGGCTTCCCTTAGAAGAAAGAAAAAAAAGTTCAAGTCAACCAACAAGAGTTGGTTGAAAAGATTCAAGTTGACCTGGGTAACATTGGGTCAACTTATGTGGCCATTAACACTGGGTTGGCCAGAGGTTTAATCAAAGATGGAACTCTTTTAGTAGATAGAGCAGCATCAGTTCCCACACCTACAATATGACTGACTGAAAGAGCTTGCTAGAATTTGTCTTTGGTACTTATTTATTTTTTATTTGTCTTTATTTTTCTAAACTTCTTGTGGTGTCATGTGTTTATTCTCTTACAGTTTTTTGTTGATTTTAATCAGATGTTGGAGAAGGGCGATCAGTTGATATTTTCCTTGATTGAGGTAAAAAAGTCATTTGATGGTCTGAGGCAATCCGTGAAGGATTCCCAAAAGGCTATTAAAGCGAAGCATAAACTCTAGGATGAGAAGATGTAAGAAGATATGGATAGGGTAGTGACAGTAAAAAATAATATAAAAGCTGCTGAGGAAAAAGACGAGACTATTAAGAACAAATTGAAGGAGGCTAAAGATAAAGCCGAAGCTGCAGAAGACAAGCTAACAGAGATTAAGGACTTGGCCAAAGTTGCTAATGATAAAGTGGTTGGTTTAACTGTTGCAGTTAATTCTTTGAATGTTAACGGTAAGAAAGATAAAGAGGTTGCATTTGACAAGGGTTGGGAGAAGGCCTTTTTTACAGCTTCTTCCCAAATTGAATACGCCAAGAAGTTATCCTTCAAGTAAGATTGGTTGGAGGCATTGACGGTGGTCGACATCAAGGCAAAATTTGAGCTTTTTCAAAGACATGACCCAAGCGCTCCTCTTAAATTAGATAAAGAATTTGATGATGAGGAAGGGTCTGAAGAATCCTCAATGGTGTCTATTGATACTTCAGTAGGGCCAACTACTATTGTCGACCTGCCTGCTGCCAATCAGAACCAAGCTAAAGGCAATGATAAGGTTTAAATCATTTTAGCTAGTTTCTTTTTGTCATTTCTTTTATGTATTTTCCATTTCTTCTTCGTTCTTTCTGATGTACCCACCATTGTAATCATAACTTCGATTAATGAAAGAACATTTTTTCCTCAGTTATTTACAATCTTCTAATGATGTTGATTTCTCATTAATTGGTATCTTCTATACTGTTTATCTTTCCGAACTTTACCCATACACTCATACATGTACATTTCCAGTTTGATGCTTGGAAGAAAGCTATTATTTTTGTTGAATCCGACCTACTTAGGTGGTGCAAAAATCTATTTGAGGCTGGCCATGTTCCTTTGTTTGAGGAAGATTTATCATGGTTTCTTGACCAAGATGTCTCTAACCATGTTAATGAGTCTTACATCCATCTTCATTGAGTTTTGGACAGAGCTATAGCCAATAATTCTAGTTATTATGAGATTATTGAGCTAATGCAAGAGGATGACAAACTTTCCAAGGCATTACTCCATTCTGACTATGAGGTCCAGTATAAGGCATTAAGTAAAGGCTGGGGCTTTAACAAGAAGTTGCAAGACATCACTTCTGCCCTGAATAAGAAGGAGTTAGCCTTGAACCAAAAACTGGAGAAGGCCTGATCAAGTCTAATAGAATAACTTGTATCTTGTACCTCATTGATCTTTATTTTATAATTCAAGTTCATTGGAATGAAATGAAGTTCTTTGAGACACTTTTGTCCTTTATATTTAAGCTTGTGGTTGTTATTAATCTTATTTCGAGCTAGGTAGTCTATACCCTAACTAGTTAATTAGTCTATTGACTAAATGTCCTGCTTAAATGTTGTATGTTTTATTCGTGATTGAATCTGATCGTAAGGCCTTAGATTCTACTAATGTTGTTCTTTGAGAATACTATATATAGTTTTATTGAACTAAGTTGTAGAATTAGTTATTCGTAGGGACCAAGTGTATTTGGAATGTATAATTATCCTTATATTTTAACTTAGTAAGGTGAAAGCTCTTGTGTTTAACTTTGAGTCTTACAGGAGATTTTACTAACTACTAGTTCATGATTTTTCGTAGACAAAATCATACATGAATTTTTTAATGATAAAATTTTCTGAAGTTGGAAAAGTTTGACTAAGAGGTTATATGAAGTTGGAAAAGTTTGGTGAAGAATTTTTCAGAAGTTGGAAAATTTTGACGAAGAACTTTTTTGAAGTTGGAAAAGTTTGATGACGAGCTTTTCAGAAGTTGGAAAAGTTTGAAAGTTATAAATTAAAATTTAGCTTTTAATTTAAGGTGGTGTGGTACCACACCATTCTCCGAAAAATAAAACATAAAAAGGAAGTATAATGAGGAGAAACGTACAATTTTATTAACTTGAATAACTGATTACATTGAAAACAACATTACTGATAATATTTGCAAAAATGATCAGCGTTATAGGGGTTCTTAAACTCATTGCCTTCTAATGTTTCCAAACGATATGTTCCTAGTCGGATTTTCACCGAGATACGGTGAGCACCATGCTAGTTGGGTTCCAACTTATTATTTTTCTGAATCACCTTCTTCAGTACAAGGTCCCCCTATCTCAAGTTGGTCAGCTTAAAGCGCCGATTATAGAACTTAACAGTTCTTTGTTTGTAGGAAATCATCCAAATTGCAGCATCTTCATTAACTTCCTCAACTATGTCTAGATCTAGTCTCCTCATGAGATCACTTTTGGGGGAATCAAACCCTTTGTGTTGGTAGACCTATTTCAATTGGTACTCATGCCTAACTACCAAAAGCCAACATATAGAGAGTCTCTCCTTTTGTAGCTCCTGGTGTAGTTATGTAAGCCCAAAGAAGGCTATGCAATTCATCGATCTAATTTCCCTTTTCCTTATCCAAGCGCTTCTTTAATCCATCAAGTAAAGTTTTATTAGCGATTTATATTTGACCATTGCGTTGTGGATGTCCCGGTGCTAAATGTAGCTTTTGTATTTTGGACCTGATGTAATACTCCTCGAACTCTTTATTATCAAACTGGGTACCATGATCAGAGATAAAAGCAAAGGGCATTCCATAAAGATATATGATCTTCTCCCATATAAAATAAAACACTACTTTATAGGGAATATCAATCAAGGGCTCATCCTCCATCCATTTTGTGAAGTAATTTGCAATGACAACAAGATAATTGAATCTTCCTTTGGTGGTTTGGAATGGTCCAAACAAAACTATCCCCCAAGTGGAAAAAGTCTAAGGAGAAGTAATAGAGGTTAAGAAACTGTCTGTTTTCCTATGAATAGTAGCAAACCTTTGCCATTTGTCACACCTTTTGGTAAATGAAACATAATTTGTCTTTATTGTTGACCAGTATTATCCTTGCGTGGCTACCCTTTGTACCTAAGATCTTTTAGCTGAATGAGCACCACATGAGCCTTCATGAATCTCTTTGATTAGATCGTTTGCTTTAGTTGGAAGGACATAATGAAGTAAAGAGAATATATATCCCCTTTTGTATAGAATACCTTTTTCCAAGATGTAGTTAGCTACCTTATATCTCAATTTCTTATCTTCCTTTTGGTCGGCTGATAACATGTCATTCTCAATGTAGTCCCTGATTAGATCTATCTATGAAGGACCTAATTCTATAGGAATTACGTTGACCACGTCTTCATCAATTCTCCTATTAGTGAGAATCTCTACCGAAATGGTTCTTCTGAGGTCCGTTGGAGTTGCTGAGGCTAGACGAGCAAGAGAGTTTTCTCAAGCATTGTCTTCTCTTTGAATTTGGACAACCTTGACTACAAAAAAAGAGAAAATAACTTCTTTGGTTTTATTTATGTATCTCACTATTGTTTCCCATTTAACTCTATATATTTCAAGTAACTGATGGAAAATAAGTTAAGATTTATTGTGTGCTATCACCTGCTCAGCACCCATTGATGAGGCTAACTCCAAACCAGTAATCAATGATTTGTATTTTGCTTCATTATTGGGAGTCAGAAACTAAAATCAAAATGCATACTCTACATCCAAGTCATCTGGAGTATTGATAATGATTCCAGTCCCATTTCCTGTTATGCTCGAAGAGCCATCTACGAATATTTTCCAAATTGGTACATCACTGTTGAATTCTTCGTCCATTAATTATCCATATTTGAAAACCTTATTACTTTTTGTTGACTAGTTGGAAAGCTATTTCTTGAATGGCTGATGACTCTGGTTGGTCAGCAACCATTTGAGTTTGGCATTGCGTTGATCTCTCTCTTCCGTAGAAGTCTGCTCGGCATGCAAACTTAGTGTGTTGGGTACCTCTCTATGAGTGAATTTTTCTATGAAATCTACATTGTTTTCCCTTACAATGAAGTTCATATCTCATACATAATTTCATACTCTCCCAGTTCAACCGCCCAAGACATTACCCTTCCAGACTTTTCAAGCTTTTGCAAAGCTTGTCACAGAGGTAGGTCAGTGCACACTATAATGGTATGGGCATGGAAACAGGGTCTCATTCTTCTAGAGGCTATAATGAGTGCCAATGCTTATTTCTCAAAGCGTGCGCATCTAATATCGGTTCCTCGGAACACTTTACTGGTGTAACACACTAGCTTTCTAATACCTTCCTCTAATCAGATCAACGTTGAACTTACAGCAGACTCCAAAACAACCAAATATAAGTACAACTTCTCGCACGAAACTGGTCGGGAGAGCAGTGGGGGAGACTCCAAATATTTCTTTACGTCCAAAAAAGTTTTCTCACATTGGTCATTTCATTCAAAGGTATTTTTAATCACCTTGAAGAATGAGAGACATTTTTCTATAGCCCGAGATATAAAACGATTAGAGTTGCTACTCTTACTGTCAACTTTTGCACATCCTTCTTACTGGCCGGGGATTTCATTTCCAGTAAACCCCTTATTTTATCTGGGTTGGCTCTAATTACCCTTTGATTCATAATGTACCCTAAGAACATGCCTTCCCAGTCTTCGATTGTGTTTCTTAAACTTGTCAAATGTTTAGTCCAGATTAGCAATGTGGTCAGTGGATAACTTGCTCTTGGTGATCATGTCATCTACATACACCTCCATGTTTTGCCAATTTATTCTTCAAATAATTTTTTTCCAACCTTTGACACGTTGTCCTAGTGTTCTTGAGGCCAAAAGGCATCACATTGTAGCAATAAATTCCTTGGATGGTGATGAAGGATGTGGTTTTCCTATCCTACAACTTCATCTTGATCTGGTTATAACCAGAATAGGCATCCGTAAAGATGAACAGTTCATGAGCTGCTATGGCATCTACCAATTGATAAATCCTTGGCAAAGGAAAGTGATCTTTCAGGCATGATTTTTTTAAGATTGGTAAAATCCACACACAATCACCACTTGTTGTTCTTCTTGTTGACCATTACTACATTGGCCAACTAAGTCGGATATTTAACATCCTCAATAAACTGGGCTTTCTGAAGTTTTTCCACCTCTTCTTGGACCACCATATTCTTCTCTGAGCTAAAAACTCCGTGCTTTTACTTGATCGACCTGGCATCTTTGTAAATATTAATTTTATAGAAAATGAAGTTGGGATCAATCATTGGCATATCCTCTTAACTCCAGGAGAACACATTCCTCATATCTCTAAGAAATGTAATTAATTCTCGATTGATAGAGGGTGTTAGTCCTGAGCCAATATTAAAGGTCCTTTCCAGTTTCGCATCGTCTAGCACAATGGTTATGTTTCTTCCATGACCTGTCAATTCACCAAGTCTTCTTCTTCACGATGATATAAAGTATTAATGTGGAGAGTAGTTGTCCCCCTCTATATCTCCTATTGGTCAGTTGAGGTATAATAGCATTCTCGTGCTGCCATATCATTACCATTTACTACATCGACTCCATAGTTGGTAGGGAACTTCATTCATTTATGCATAGTAGATGGAACAGCCTCCAGTTTCTTCAAGCCTACTTGACCAAGGATTATGTTGTAGGCTGAAGGTACATTTTTTTCCAGTACGAAGAAGCGAATTCATTCCATCTTGCTCGCCGACCAAGTGCCGATCATTACGTCTAACTTGACAGTTCTTAGGGGATACACCCTTTCTCCAAAAAATTTTATAAGTGGCTTGTGATACGGTTCCGACTTACTATCTCGTAGTCCTAATATTAGTAAATAATTTTAGAAAATTATGTTACCTGAACTCCCATTATTGACCAAAACTTTGGCAACTCTGCCATGGTGAATTCTGTAAGTAATTGCCAATAGATCATCATGAGGATAAAGTACCCCACCCAAATTGTTTTTGAAAAAGTCAATCATAAATTTGTCTTTGCTGACTATTCTAGGCTGACCATCACTGTTCTCTAACAAATCAATTCGCCTAATAATGGGACAAGCTTTAGCTTCATTCAAGTGCACCTTTCTTTCATCAAGTCCATCTCCTCCACCTACGTTTCCTCATACGTAAAAAAAAAAACCCAAAGGAAATCATACCTACGTTTATCTCTGGCTCATCACGCTTCTTCGATAGGTCGGCGTCATCTTCATAGTTATTATTGTATTGCCTTTGGGTGTTATCTTTTCCTCTACTAGGTGATTCAGATATTCTCCACGTATCTCGGCTACCATTCTGATCAATAAATTTTGCTAACTATCCTCATCGAATAAGAGTTTCAACTTCATTCTAGAGGGCTATGCAACTATCAGTGGTGTGTCCATGATTTCCATGAAAATAATAGTACTTGGACGTATCTCTCTTATTGGCAGGCATCCTTAGTTTCCCAGGCCAGTTCAAGTCTTTATTACCCCTTATTTCCTCCAGGATGTGGTAAACACCCTTAGTGAGTGAAGTTTATTTATCGAACTTCTTAATCCTGTCAGACTTCTTATATTTTTTTATATCTTTTTTGAACGAATTATTATTTTATCCCTCAACCATGTGTAACAACCTGCCTAATTAAATACCGGGTGGCCAGTCCCATACCAAATTAAAACATAATATAAAGTTGCCTCATTCTTAGCATCACAGTCGAAAACATTAACTAATCACCCGATACCCAATTAAGCTGGTGTTAAAAACTTTCCAAATTTTAATTTCAACAAAATCCATTTTTTAGTTTACGAATAACACAACACATATTATTCTATAACACTAATAATCGAATAGATAACACAAAATAATTTAAATGTAATTGGAATAGACATTCCCAAATAATTATCCAATACAATAATCCCAACAATATTAAATGTATTAAAATGACACGAGTACAAGAGTATTTGACTCAGGTGGAAAGAAATGACTGAATTCCTTTGGACGACATGCCCTAACTAAAAGAATATTGTGAATCAAATGAAGATAGGCGTCTAAGAAATACTCCATAGCTCCTTACCTGGTCAAAATCCTCTAAGGTTGGCGTCCCTGTTGCTGGACACCTCATAAAGAAGATACAATAAAAAAGAGAATATGCAAGGAAACGGGTCAGAGCCCGATGAGAAAATGATTTTAAAACAACAAGTATTTAACAAGTGAAATAAATCATTTATTATGTACATGTTAGTATCCAGACTCTCACTTGATATTCTCACCTCTCAGCTAGAGTGCACACCTGACGTTTCCTATTAACCTTCTAGTTAATGGTTCCTCTTCACAACTTTCCATAATATGATTTCATCCCATATCATAACCCCGTATGTACCATACCATACGTAATATAATCATTCTTATACGTTTATCCTGTATATGAATCATTTCTCATTAATATGAATTAAGCTCTTCAATAAATATTCATTAACTTATTTTAATTCTTTTCTCAATTCACCGTTATCTACAATTATCACACAGTAGATTGATGTAACCACTATATACATTCATTTAACTCATTATATATATATATATATATATATATATATATATATATATATATATATATATATATATATATATATATATACGGAACCCCGAGTCATAGCTGCGGTGCATGCATTACTCTGTTATCACGTCCCAATATCGTTGGTCGCCGAATAGGGGACTAAAGGTTCGATAAGGATTCCTCGAACCACAAACAACAACACAACAATTGGAGGCGAACATAGTTCTCATACCCATGGGCCACGCATATACCTACGTTCCCGTAGTCAGCGGACTTATCAACTCTCAGATAAGTCTTTCATAGACCTATGCACTTGAGCGACAAATCAAAAATCCCATGGATTCATCAGGATATGACTGCCCTCACGCGCAAACCTCCCCAACGATAGAAAGTAAGCTAGGTATATTATAAACATAAATCATCAATCAATCAAATATGAATTATCATCTACCTATAATATAATATTAACAAGGTACTCACACTACCCTACGATAATTCCCGTACGTAGCATTATATCTCTCAAATCCCACGTATTAAAATATTATGACTTTACTTCTTTAATTTTATTATTCCAGAGTCTCACTCATTACCCATGGTTTAAATAGGTTTTTCCTCAATATATTTATTCAGTAAGGAAATCACTAATATCCTACTGGTCCACCACATCTTATCTCCCTAACTACTACGAATTAAACTCTCCCTTAATTAGGGTTAAAACTGGTTGTTTCTAATCTCTTATAAACACATCTTCTATCAACTAGGATTGAAAACCATCATCACATGGCTCATAGTCTATAGTGTTTCATTTACACTATATGACTTATCAACAAAATCAACATCCTCGCATCCTATAACATCTCTCCACTCCCGACGTCATTAAGGTTCATGCGCGGAGCGTCTCGCAAAGCTAAATCCAAACAAGGAACCCCTCCAATACACTGCTACTTAACTTTGTCAGTCGTGGAGGTCCGTCAACTTCAAATACGCAACCGGGATAACCTCATCCCCGCTTTCAACCAAATGTGGTGTAAACTCCCATCTCTATCCAGGAGCCATACAACTAAGCGCTTGTACTACACTCAGTCCTTGATGCTCAAATTGTAACCCTAAGGCTACCCAGGTGTTATATTAAATATCCCCTACTGGACCTATCCTTAATCCTCATGCATAAAATTTATAATACAACACATGAATCTAGCAACCGAAATGTCTTTCAATTTAATTATCAAAATTCTAATCAATTAAATCCCCATCACATTAATTCGATTCTTATCCAGGGCTTACTGATCTTCCCTAAGTCCTATAATATCCAATTAATAATCACCAAAGATTTAGAAAAGGTTTGGGATAAGAAAAATCATTAAAAGAAACAACTTCACAAATTCTGGGGAGGTCGATCGATCGAAGGCAGGGGGTGGATCGATCGATCTCCCAGATAACAATCCAGTTTTCTGCATTTCTTCTTCTATGGGTTTCGTCACTTTTGATAATTCAAACCTTCATATTAACAACCCAAATTCCTTATAAACCTTACTACATGATATAGCAATATATGTGAATGATTTTTAATGATCAAAACATCCTAGAATCATCAAGAGTTTGAATTAAAAGCATATATTTATCCTGTTTTTTTCAGAAAATTATTAACATGATATCTTCAAGAACACAACAATGATTCTCAGAATTTCTTCAACAAATTAATGATTATTTCGTGGATTAATATATACCTACAACATGAGTTTGATTACTAGATAGTTCCATTTTCCAGAAATCCATTAAGAACTCCATCTTTATCTTCCAAACATGAAAAATCTCATCTTTATAACTATCCTAACATGGACAATATAGAAACTTAGATTGCAATTATCAAACACTTGACTCTAATGAAGGTCTGATCCTTTGGGTTTGTATATCACAGGTGGTTCTCCCCTTTCTCTGGCCATTTCCGGTGGTGGTTGGTGGTGGTGACCTTTGGTCTTTAGTTCTCCTCCTTTCTAAGCAAGCTTCTCTTCTTACAAGCAACCTTTCACTCTCTCTAAGAAGATGACCACTCAATATTGTGTAGAAGAGATGAATGAACCTATGTACAACTAATCTACAAATACTTATAATAAGACAAAATCCAAAATCACTATTCATCCCCCTTGTAAAAATGATCAAAATGCCCTTTTGGGTTGTCTTTTCATTTCTAAATGACCTGAGACCCAAAATCAACATCCAAATAGACTTTTTTGACTATCTCAACCCTTTCGAATGCAACAACGCACTCAAAATGACTATAAGGTTGATGTCAAAATTAGTTACCTTTTTTTAATTTAACAAATTAGTCCCGACATGTCCCATACCGCGTCCGACTCAAAATTAAAATTTTTCTTAATTTATAACTCACAGCAATATCAATAACATCACATTCATATATTACCTAAATATCTTTAAGTAATATTCAGAATCATTCATTTTAATATCCACAATTCGGATAAAACCCAAATGAATTAATTTATAATAAAATCCAATTAATACATTAATTTAAATTATAACCCATTTTAAAAGTTATTAAAATTACGAGGTATTACATACTTCCCCCCTTATAACAGAATTTCGTCCCGAAATTCGGAAAAATAAATCATACTGGTAGGGTCAACTCTAAGTATAAATCTCACATCACAAATAATCTATGTCGTACCGCCCATATAGTACATTATTAAAAATCCACATTGATATTACACCAAGTCTCACCATATAGTTCCAACTGAATCGAATCTAAACTTTATCCAATCTTCCCTATACCATCCTCGTAACAAAGTTTGGGAAGGAATGATCCTCCCTTATTAAACAAATAAATCCTGAAGTCACAACTACTTATTATTTCACAATTATGAAAATACTACAATCCAACCATCCAGGGCGCCCATACACCCTATCGTATATCTTTCATTATAATATGGGTATGATTACCCGCATAATACTCTAATTTATCACAAAGTTTATGAACTCATATACTAAAGACCTAACTTATTTCGACTACCAACGGTTATTAGTTTCATGCGTGGGGTGTCTCGCAAGCGAAATCCAAACAAGGAACGCCCCCCCCCCCCCCCCCCCCCCCCCGTTACACTACTACATAAAGTAGTCGGTCATCGAAACTCCTCAGGTCCTTAGTCAATAGTTTATAACCTCTCTACAGGTTTTATCGATTGCTAATAAAGTTTACTCATCTACTCTCTTATAAAAGACAAGATGCTGGCTAGTAATACATACGCTCTCATATACCACAAGTCAATCCACGCCGATAGTCGCATCATGTTCGGACATGCCTAAAGTAAGTAATTCCATGATAAAATAAATCAGACCCACGTGATGACATGTAAAATATAGGTGTCCCACAACCCCTCGGTGAGTCTGCGTAAATAACAGTGCTATAGGCTAAGTTTAGTAACCCTTTTGCCCATACAATATTAATCGCTACAAAAAAAAATCAATATACGCCTCATAATTCCTTAGATAGAAAACATACCCTCATTCGCGAGTGGTGGTTGTTGACTCCCACTATTATAACTTTGCTCCGATGGGTCAAGAAAAATTTTATCGCAAATTTTCAGCTCTAGTTCACCACACTCCACTATATGCCCAAGCCTTTGAATATATTGCCTTCGTTATGTAACACACACAATTCCCCCATTTCAAGAACTTCTACCGATGACTCTCCTCAATTTTCCATAATAGGGGTGACCTCGACTATGGTCATCATACTCGAACATACTTCATAACCTCCTAAGTACGATCTCCACTATCAGTCCAACGACCCTCATCTGTCATACTTCTTGTATGAACCCGTCCGATCACAAATAAGATTCACTAATATATACGGAATCCTACCAAATAAATCAACAATCCTAAACATAGGGATCTTCATCAAAGAACGTTAAGCTGAAAACACAGTAAGCCGTACAGACCCTAAAGGACACTAGAACCTGATGCTCTGATACCACCTGTAACACCCCGCCTAATTAAATATCGGGTGGCCAGTCCCATACCAAATTAAAACAAAATATACAGTTGACTCATTCTTAGCATCACTGTTGAAAACATTAACTAATCACCCAATACTCAATTAAGCTGGTGTTAAAAACATTCCAAATTTTAATTTCAACAAAATCCATTTTTTAGTTTACGAATAACACAACACATATTATTCTACAACACTAATAAAGCATTTATTATGTCAAAACAAAAAGTATTCAACAAGTGTAATAAAGCATTTATTATGTACATGTTAATATCCAGACTCTCACTTGATATTCTCACCTCTCAGCTAGAGTGCACACTTAACGTTTCCTATTAACCTTCTAGTTAATGGTTCCTCTTCAAAATTTCCATAATATGATTCCATCCCATATCATAACCCCATATGTCCCATACCATACGTAATATAATCATTCTTATACGTTTCTCCTGTATATGAATCGTTTCTCATTAATATGAATTAAGCTCTTCAATAAATATTCATTAACTTATTTTAATTCTTTTCTCAATTCACCGTTATCTACAATTATCACACAGTAGATTGATGTAACCATTATATACATTCATTTAACTCATTATATATATAATACGGCACCCCGAGTCACAGCTACGGTGCATCCTTTACTCTACTATCACGTCCCAATATCGCTGGTCGCCGAATAGGGGACTAAAGGTTCGGTAAGTATTCCTCGAACCATAAAGAACAACATAACAATTAGAGGCGAACATAGTTCTCATACCCATGGGTCACGCACATACCTATGTTCCCATAGTCAGCGGACTTATCAACTCCCAGATAAGTCTTTCATAGACCTATGTTCTTGAACGACAAATCAAAAATCCCATGGATTCATCAGGATATGATTGCCCTCACGCACAAACCTCCCCATCGATAGCAAGTAATCTAGGTATGTCATACACATAAATCATCAATCAATCAAACAGACATTATCATCTACCTATAATATAATATCAACAAGTTACTCACACTACCCTACGATAATTCCCATACCTAGCATTATATCTCTCAAATCCTACGTATTAAAATATTATGACTTTACTTCTTTAATTTTATTATTCCAGAGTCTCACTCATTACCCAAGGTTTAAATAGGTTTTTCCTCAATATATTTATTCAGTAATGAAATCACTAATATCCTACTAGTCCACCTTATCTAATCTCCCGAACTACTACGAATTAAACTATCCCTCAATTAGGATTAAAACCGACTGTTTATAATCTCTTATAAACACATCTTCTATCAACTAGGATTGAATACCATCATCACATGGCTCATAGTCTATAGTGTTTCATTTACACTATATGACTTATCAACAAAATCAACATCCTCACTTCCTATAATATCTCTCCACTCCTGACGTCGTTAAGGTTCATGCGCGGAGCGTCATGCAAAGCAAAATCCAAACAAGGAACCCCTCCAATACGCTACTACTAAACTTTGTCGGTCATGGAGGTCCATCAACTTGAAATACGTAATCAGGATAACCTCATCCACTCTTTCATCCAAATGTGGTCTGAACTCCCATCTCTATCCAGGGGCCATACCACTAAGCGCTTGTACTACACTTAGTCCTGGAGCAATCAATAATGAGCTTAAACTCAGTCCTTGATGCTCAAATTGTAACCCAAGACTACCCAGGTGTTATATTAAATCTCCCTTACTGGACCTATCCTTAATCCTCATGCATACAAATTAGAATCCAACACATGAATCTAGCAACCGAAATGTCTTTCAATATAATTATTAAAATTCTGATCAATTAAATCCCCATCATATTAATTCGATTTTAATCCAGGGCTTACTGATCATCCCTAAGTCCCATGATATCCAATTAATAATCACCAAATATTTAGAAAAGGTTTGTGATAAGAACAAGCATTAAAAGAAACAACTTATCGATCGCCCAAATAACAACCCAGTTTTCTGCATTTCTTCTACTACGGGTTTCATCACTTTTGATCATTCAAACCTTCATATTAACAACCCAAATTCCTTATAAACCTTACTACATGATATAGAAACATATGTGAATGATTTCTAATGCTCTAAACATCCTAGAATCATCAATTAGTTTGAATTAAAAGAATATATTTATCCCGTATTTCCAGACTATTATAAACATGATATCTTCAAGAACACAACACTGATTCTCAGAATTTCTTCAAGAACTTAATGATTATTTCTTGGATTAATATCTACCTAAAACATGATTTAGATTCCTACATATTTCTATTTTCCAGAAATCCATTAATAACTCCATCTTTATATTCCAAACATGAAAAATCTCATATTTATAACTATCCGAACATGGACAATATACAAACTTAGATTGCAATTATCAAACACTTGCCTCTAATGAAGGTCTGATCCTTTGGGATTGTATATCACAGGTTGTTCTCCCCTTTCTTCGGCCACTTTCGGTGGTGGTGATCTTTGGTCTTTAGTTCTCCTCCTTTCCAAGCAAGCTTCTCTTCTTCCAAGCAACCTTTCACTTCCTCTAAGAAGATGACCTCTCAATATTGTGTAGAAGAGATGAATGAAACCAAGTACAATTAATCTACAAATACTTATAATAAGACAAAATTTGAAATCACTATTCATCCCCCTTGTAAAAATGACCAAATTGCCCTTTTGGGTTGTCTTTTCATTTCCAAATGACCCGAGACCCAAAATCAACATCCAAATAGACTTTTCTGACTATCTCAACCCTTCCGGATGCAACAACGCACTCAAAATGACTATAAGGTTGATTTAAAAATAAGTTCCCTTTTTTAATTTAACAAATTAGTCCCGACACGTCCCATACCGCGTCCGACTAAAAATTCAAATTACTAAATTTATAACTCACAGCAATATCAATAACATCACATTCATATATTATCTAAATATCATTAAGTTATATTCAGAATCATTCATTTTAATATCCACAATTCGGATAAAACCCAAACGAATTAATTTATAATAAAATTCAATTAATCCATTAATTTAAAATATAACCCATTTTAAATGTCATTAAAATTACGGGGTATTACACCTTGCTCTTCGGTGCTTCTTTTGATTCCATGGCTTCTTCGGCATTAATGATTTTTCCAGCCTTATCCATCAACTCAGTCATATTCTTGGGTGGGTTTTTCGCGAGGGCATAATAAAGATCTTTTGTCAGTAACCCACTCATTAAAGATGCAATGGTTATTTTTTTCTTCATAATCCGCCACTTCTAGCTTCTTATTATTAAATCGTGTGATATAATTATGGGTACTCTCTTCAGGTTTTTGGCGCATGGTCTAGAGATGAGTAACACTTTTGATAGGCTTGGCCCCAAAGAAAAAGTTATCAATAAATAATTCATCCAATTTGTGGAAATTGGAAATTTTACCTCTAGGGAGATTATTGTACCATATCTGGGTTGCACCTATGATAGAACTAGAGAAATCCCTACACCCTATCTCGTCGGGGAGATAATAAATGTCAGCAGTAGCTTGATATTTCTCAATGTATAAAACTGGATCAGTTTTCCCATCATATTTAGGAGTGACAACTGGTGGCTTGAATTTGGAAGGTGTGAGGTAGTCCATGATAGCCTGGACGAAAGGTGAGCCTTTAGCAAATGTACATTACAATGTATTTTTTGTTTTGGCCATTTCCCCAGCTCATCTTTTGGTCACTGCATGGATCCCTTCCAGGAATGTTCTTCTAGTTTGGATTTGACAAAAGAGGATTTGGTGCCTTTATTGTGCGTATGTGCTGAACTCTCCTCCTGAGAGGTGTGCTCAATACGCACAGAGCCACTCCTACTAGCTCTAGATCTTATAAGTCCTTCTCTATGCTAACGGAGATGTTTTTGCTCTTTGTGATGACCTTTCGTTACCTGTGGACCTAGATAGTTAAAATCATATCTACTTAGCCTCTCTAATACATTGAACCTCTATTTAGAAAAACATCTAACGTCATAGTAATTCGTTTATTGGAATGAAGAGGTTGCGCCAGAACGGTATGACCTGTCATAAGAAGATCGAGAATTATGACTCCTTTCGTTCCTAACTAGTGTATGTGGCCTATCTCTCTTAGAGTTGGAAGATTTATCTTGGATTGTCCGAGCCAATTGTCTGACTAACTCTTGCATAACCTCCAGTCCTTTAGCAAAATTGAATAGGATCCTATGGAGGTCTGCCTTATAAGGGGGAACAAACATATCTGGATTATTGCCTCCAACTACCAAGTTGCTTTTAGGAACAATTGTCATTCTTCAAACCAAAGAATGAACAAAGAAATAGAAGAGTTAGATAGCGATGATAAGTTGTCGTTCCCATAGACGACGCCAATTTGTTGATGTCTAAAAATGGTGTGATCCAATTTTATAATCACCGATAAATAATAAGAGTAATATAATCAAGTGCACAAAAGGAAATGATTTTTAAAGTGGTTCAGCTATGAAGAAAGCATATGTCCACTGTTAGTTTTATTTTTGTTGATTACAATAACTTAGTATGGTGTGCTTGAGAATGATTGGATTGCTCGTTTGAGCTAAGGGAGACTATCTATTCATAGGGTATGAAACTCAAGAGATGAAATGCCTTTATATTTCCAGGCATTACATCTGCATATAATAAATGCGACTCTTGGTTTTCAGTGTTGATCGCTTTCCATCCGAGTAACTTTTGCTATTCCTAATGGTTCAAATTTTGGAGTTGGTTGGCCTTCCAACCAACTAGGTTCCTCTGATGTCGATCTAGATAGGTACATGGCCACCTAGGATAACACGTGTCTGTCTTTCATTGATCCACGTGGTTAGATAATTTTTACATACAACAAATACGTAAGTTCATATATGTCTATTTTTTCAGTTTCTTTATGTGGGATAAAGAAAGCAATACTAAAAAACAATTACTGACTTTAAAAAGGAGAGAAAGCTAAATTATAATTTACTCTATTGAATTATGGAATTTATGACATTTCCCCCCCATCCAACCATTATTTTGAACAAAATTGGCATTGAATTTTCAAAAATGTTATGATTGAGTATTATTATATATTGGGTTAAGTTTTTAACAAGAATTGAACAAGTGCATAGCACATATAAGGTGAAATTTTATAAAAAATAAGTTAAATCAACTAAATTTTTCAATGTTCAAGACTTAAGTCGCCCAATTGAATTGGATAATAAGGTACGTACTGGCTCTAGGTGGTAAAGATTGGGGTAGATTTACTGCCATGGAAATTTAATGATACAATAATATATAAAAAATAAATTTTAAGTATCTTATATAATAAATATATTTTTACTAAATCTAATAATTAAAAGGGGATGAAGCAAACTCTATCTACGTGCCTGGCCTGACATCATACCTTCCCAACCCGAAATAACATCTCACCCCATACTCCTCATTTGACCACACTTAGAATTGCGGACATTTTCTCTTGACATGTACGAAACTGTATGTTTTTTTAAAACAAAAAAACTAAATTAAACTATGGGAATCTTACAAGTAATGTTAGAGACTGCAAACCGTACCACCGCTATATTACACACATCGCGGACTAAAGCCAGTAGTAAAAAATACGAAATCTTAACATAGACTACAGAAGAAAATAATTTTGAAACCGATTTGTCACCAAGAACATCAGCACAAGCATTAGCTTCCGTGAAGCATAAACATAAGGTAGCATATTGAAATCTCTAGAAGCCGTCATGTGTGTCTTGGAGAAAATTCACGTGATTTGCATTATGGGCTTAGTTGTCATGGATCATAATAAAGACAATTTGACGATCGGTTATCACTTCAATGCAAGTAATACCGTGACCATAAGTAAGGTCCAGACAAATTTTAATGGCCCAAATCTCTGCTGGAACTGCAAATCTCAGTTTTCAAATCATACACCAAAAAACGGAGAATGCGACCAATCTTTTTTTTTTTTGTGGAAGCGGTTTTTCAATGTTAAATTCCACACAGATCCGAGCATAACTAGCACGGCCCACTAACTCAGTGTGGATATCAAATTTTAGTGGTTTCCCAAGGACACTTCTATACGATGTAAGATACTCATATCATAGTGTTCCACTGGCAATTTAAGAATTTGAAACCATAAGCTCATATGTTTAATAATAGCGGTAGACAAACGAAAATTCTTTTGCCATGTCTTGACTGATAGATAATGATCCCGTATATACCATGGACCTCAAGAAATTACTGATGTGTAATCTTCTTGGATAGAAATTTCATGAGGAAAAAATTATTTCCCAAATCCGTAATAATAATTTCAGCTTGTAATTTTCACAAGCATGACAGGCGAAGAGCAAGTCTTTGGAAAGATAAAATCTTACCCAACAATTTAATGACCGGTTCAAAATAGGCACTTGTACAAATTCGTTTCCTCTTGCAAGGCTTCTCGTTGGAATCGTAAACATCAACAGTCGGATCCGTATCCTAAGAAGGGAATATAACACGTGTATAGTTGGGTGGTGCTTGAGTTTGAGTTAGGTTTTCTTTAAATCCAGATGTAACACCCCGCCCAATAAGATATCGGGCGATAACTCCAATATTAAATTAAAACAGGAGTCTCATATGGATCATACTTAGCATCACTGTCGAAAATCCATTTTATTTACTAATAACCTATTAGGCCGGTGTCAAAATTTTAACTTTACTACTCTTTTTAACAACTGTAAGTAAAACATCCACACAGTTTTGCGGAAATGAAACTGAACTGAAATAAAATAACCGAACACTCGGCCAAAATAAACAATCATATCGAATAATGTGCAAAGAATAAATAAAAACAATTGGGCCATTGTCCCGAATGTTTATACAGTACCTCTTATCTAGAGTACAAGGATGGAAGTGGTTATCAAAAACCCGCAAGCATCCACAGCTGCTGCAGCTGACGTCTGACTCGAAAGAAGTGTCATCCAGGCGTCCCTATGTCTGGACACCTATAATATATATATATATATATATATATATATATATATATATATATATATATATATATATAGAAAGAAAGGAAAAGTAGATAAACGGGTAAGAGCCCAAGTTTTGAAAATATTTAGCAAGTGCATAAATGCCATTTTTATTTTGAAAAAGGTTTTATCTCATATTTAAGTTTGGTATCGCACTCCCATGAGATACCCCTCACCTCTTCACTAATAGTGCACTCCTAGCGCATCCTTCTAAACATCCTAGTCAAGCTATCCTGCTAAACTAGTCTATCACCCAACCCACTATCAACCCTAGATAGTCCATGCAATGTACTAAGGGCTAAACTTCACCCCAGTCTTAACGCTATGCCATGTTCGTGCGTGTGGTGTCTCGCAAAGCGAAATCCAAACAAGGAACCCCCCGATACACTACTACGCGGCACGGTCGATCGTCGAGATCCTCCAGTCCCTCAGTACATAATATATATATATATATATATATATATATATATATATATATATATATATATATATTTACATCATATAATAAATATCAATATAAGAGCACTAAGGATGAAACTTCTCCCTAGTCTCAACACATTGCCATATTCGTGCGTGGGGTGTCTCGCAAAGAGAAATCCAAACAAGGAACCCCCCTGATACACTACTATGCGATAAGGTCGATTATCGGGATCCATTAGACCCTCGGTACTCGATTCATCCATATGTACATAATCATATTTTACCATAACTATCCGGATCTATCTCCCGGACTGAGAGTTCATATATCAAGTATTTATCAATACTTTTCATTTTCTCAAAACTTCCCATTTCCCTTTTTATACTCAGGAAATGTAAATATAAAAGTCAATTCATTATCATGAATTGCTTTAACAAATCATATACTATTAAAAGCCAATTTTATTATCATAAAAATGCTTTTCCGTTTTATATCATCCCATTTCCCTTTTTACACTCAGGAAATGTATTCAAAACCATTTTCATTAGCATGAAAGTGCGTTGATTAAACCATGCTTCCACATCCCTTATTTCATCCGGGAGTGTTACTGAAGCCAAACCTTTATCCCATTTCCCTTTTTATACTCAGAAAATGTAAATTAAAGCCAATTTATTATCATAAATTGCTTTAATAAAACTAAGACCGCCCCTCCGGGTTTCCCCACTGGACGCGCCCCTAAATGAATATCATCTTCTAGGGCCTATCTATACAAGACAACCTAGGAACCTACCAATGTCGAGAAGCGTCCATATTGCCTGCGAGAAAGTCAAGACCACACCCAGAATCCCCTAACCAGCGCAGTAAACAATAATCGCCCATATGACCTATAGCACTATAGCCACCCTGCATTCATTAGCCAGGGGGCATCACCATAACGCACGCAACTTCCCTTATGATAGAGATTTAAGGAGGTGTGTAACCATAGTTTATTAATTATAAAAATCATTTTCCTTTTTCCCATTTTGAAAATATTCATCTATATATTTTCAAAATCATTTATATCAGATCATATATACACATAATCACATAGTATATATATATATATATATACCATATATTCCTACCTGAATATATAAAAATGGCCATATTTGCCAAACCATCTATCGATGACCAATAATCCCAAAGATTCTCTCAAAGAATCATAATCATGCAATCATATATGCATGATACTAAATCCAAAATATTTTCTTACTTTACTAAGTAATACAAACTTAAATCCCATCTACGGATTCATTTGGATATCTCCAATCATACCATTTATCATTTAGCGAATATATAACTATACTCCCCAAACTTATTCTAATCCACTCATAGGATTCACCCAACCAAGATCAATATGATTATGTTATCTCTTTAGATCATAATCCTCTTTAATACTCAAATTTAGAAAGCCCGCTTTAAACTCAAAGAGGAGAAGTAATAACAATCTCCAAAATCTTGGGCTGAAAATAGGGCACCGTTCGACCGGTCCTGGACCCGTGGTCGACCGCGGGTTACAAATAAGCCTACGAAACAAAGCAGTAGGCCATTTCTCCTTGACGCGGTCGACCGGCCTTAGGGGCGCGGTCGACCGGTCACACTAGGTCTCCTAAATTAAATTTCCTCAATTCCTTAATCCAACAACCCAAATTCATTAACGGAGTTTCTAAACTACACCAAAAATAATTTCACACATCTACATGATTAATTCTAGCCGTAATTTTTCCAATTCTCGATTTGATTTCCGAGTTGATGATTTCAACCCGGAGATACCATCTTGTAAAAATCATATAAAATCGTAGAAAAATCAGAAAAATATACGGTTGGCGCCCACGTGGCCATATCGAAAAGATCTACAACTTTCGTGTTTTGGCCGAGAGCCTATTCAATTCTTTTCCTCGCCAAAATGAGCCCCCTAAAGTCACGAGTTACTATTCATCTTCTTCTCCGAGACGATTTCGGCCATTAAAGCTTCTCCCAAGCTTTTGTCGCCTCACCCAACGTCCTACAACCTCAACCAAATACAAATACACATATATTAAGGGTTCTAAACATCCTAGAACCCAAAACCACCAATTAATTTAGGTTAAAATCTAAGTTCCATAAATTGAAATATTATTGGGATTTAATTGTTTTAACTCCCCAAAACCCATTTTATCTACGATAAACCACCCCCAAAACCTTTAGGGTTTGTTTATACCAAACTATGGTATGATATATTGATTCAAAAAGATAAATAAAGCAAGTAAACACTTGCCTCGTGGATAAAATCCGACGACCTCGAATCGAATCCGGCGGAGTCTGGCCCGAATCTCCATTTTCTCCTCCTCTTTCTCCTTCCTCTCTCTTTTCTCTCTTCTCTTTCTCCCTTTCTTCTTTTCTTTCCCTTTCTCCCTCTTTAAATAAGAAGAAAAGGGTTATACCCCGTAAAACTGAAAAACGACTCGTTTACCCAATTACGAGTTACTTTTACCTCTAAAAATTACTCGAAACTCATTTTCGACAATCGGACACTCTTTTCCGACTATCTCGGACATTCCGAGACTCACGGCGCAGTCGAAATTCCCATCCAAGGTACTTGACCGCAAATCACTATTCCATCCCAAAATAAATAAACGCGAGTTTTCCAATCAAAACCTTACCCTTTTGTCGGATTACTCAATGACGACATATAATTAAAATATTTCGACCTATATAGTCCCAAAAATAATCACAACATCCTTCAAAAATCATTTAATCCTCGAAAATCCCAAAAATTACTATTTTAGGAAATTCCCCAAATTGCTAGTTTATATTTAATTATGGAATTTAATATTCTCCAAAAGGGCGGGTTGTTACATACTCCCCCCCTTACAACGAAATTTCATCCTCGAAATTCAGGTATAACCTACACCATCTAACTGGGATCACTACAAATCCTAAAACCTCAAGGGAAAGATACTAACTCAATGGTTCCCAACCATAAGCTACACGACTACCATGATCGTAAAGTGACTCTAATACGTCACATCGCACCCATCATTTATAGTGCCTAACGGCATAAACTTCAAATTTATATACTAAGCCCCATTTATTTCAGGCGGTATATAAACCAACTTACTAAGGTGCCCATATACCTTTCTAACCTGTGCACATCTGCACATCATAGTGAACGTCTGACACGTAACACTCTCTCCCAATAAGGATCTCCTTTCCTCGGTGTAATACTCACCTATGGGTCCTCCAAACCCGCGAAATTCATTTTCCTAACCTCGGCGCCACTAACCCTATCGAACCTACATCCTACAAATGCTACGATCTATGCGTTACCCTACCTAAGCGAAACGAGTGTAATCCTAAGTATATCCCTAGTGCCCAAGGCCTCTCTCAACTTCCGACATTTGCTCAGTTTCGTGCGTGGGACGTCTCGCCGAAGCGAAATTCAAACAAGGAACCCTCCCGTTACACTACTCCCTCGCATAGTCGGTCATAGAGACATAGCGACCTAAGGCACACCAGCGGGACGTCCTAAATCCTACCTACGCTAACCTACGAATGCATTTCTACTATCTTATCATTTCGCCCATACGAAAGGAAACCTAATACATTGAAGTGCCCACTTTCTGCAAAAGTGTCACGTACATAATACCCAAAACATACCTTCTCAAAATTTTCCTTTTTACTAAGGCTGGCTATTATCCTCGAACCAATTTCTCTAAGTCCAACCTCACCCACCCACTTGTGGCGAGGGGACCACTTTAGTGCTTTTTCATAGCACCATATCTCCATAAGTAAATCAATATCGTGTGGCTCATAGCCTATAGTGGTTCATCCACACTATAAGGATTTTCCACAAAACCAATATCCTCGCATCCCATAACAGCTGTCCACTCCCGACGCCGTTAAGAGCCATGTGTGGAGTGTCTCGCAAAGTGAAATCCAAACAAGGAATCCCTCCACACATTAACCCTTGACTTTGTTGGTTATGGAGTTCCGTTATTTCAACATGCAACCGGGATATCCCTATCCCCTAATCGAACGAAAAGGTGGTCTGAACTCTTATCTCTAACTAAGAGTCATACCACGCTGTGCTCGCCCTCATTTTTAAGTCCTTGTGCAAATAGTAATGGGCTTTATCTTCAGCTCAACCATAATCATGCGGCCTTAAATCATATATATAAGGTCGCCATATAAACAATTCACGATAAGAAAACCTCTAGTCATCGAAGTTTCATCTACCCATAATAAATAAGGTGAACTCAACCTATATCTAGGTGAGACACCGCAACAATAACCCGTTCCCTCTAGGAACCATGGACACGATAGACTTGCCATTCTTAGCCTTCTATCACTCCGAAAATACACCATGATGTGTTATATACATCATATCACCATACTCGTATAGACATATAAAACGAGCATCACTAACCAGATATATATATATATATACACACAATATATCATCACCCGCCTCTATGGCGAATGAAGGGAAATAAAATTCCGCTATCGCGGAAAGTACATAGACATACATTATAATGTTATCGAGACCACCATAACTCAAATTATACACACGAGTATAGGGCTAACTAATACCGCGACTTCATCTAGTCACGCCAAATATACCTCCTCTATTGAGGTAAAACTCATAACAACATCTTCGCCTTTATCCATTGTCGGCCTCTGGACGACCCTTAGGTGAATAATCCAAAATAGCATTCTTTTCATTCATGCTGAATCGTGGAGAGTCACGGTTAAGACTATCCGTGAGACCCCTTTCGAACCCTCAACTTTAATGAGGAATTCAACTTTAGTACCACTCTCCACTTCAGTGGTACTGCGGTACTCCTAACTACCATTATTTAGTAGTTGCCACTGAAATCCTTAGCAATTACCATAAGGAGAGTGAGCTCTACTAAGGTCCTCATCCCAACCTCTACCAGCTGCCCCAGCTAAGCCTCACCTCCTGCTACCATCCAACCTCAGCACTCAATTCTCAAACGAGCGCGCAAAAGATTTCTATAATCTCATAATATGGTAGGAGAATGAAATCTCACAAGATAAATCAACAATCCTAGTCCTGAGGCTCTATAACAAATCGAGAGCAACGCTGAAAGCGTAGTATGTCCGCACAGATTCCTAAGGACACTAGAACCTGATGCTCTGATACCATCTGTAACACCCCACCTAACAAGATACCGGGCAATCACTCCAATAATAAATTAAAACAGGAGTCTCATATGGATCATTCTTAGCATCACTGTCGAAAATCCATTTTATTTACTAATAACCTATTAGGCCGGTGTCAAAATTTTAACTTTACTACTCTTTTTAACAACTGTAAGTAAAACATACACACAGTTTTGAGGAAATGAAACTGAAATGAAATAAAATAACCGAACACTCGGTCAAAATATAAAACCATATTGAATAACGTGCAAAGAATAAATAAAAACAGTTGGACCATTGTCCCAAATGTTTATACAGTACCTCCTATCTAGAGTACAAGGATGGAAGCGGCTATCAAAAACCTGTACGCATTCACAGCTGCTGCAGCTGACGTCTGACTCGAAAGAAGTGCCATCCAAGCGTCCTTGTGTCTGGACACCTATATAATATATATATATATATAGCAAAAAAGGAAAAGTAGATAAACGGGTCAGAGCCCGAGTTTTGAAAATATTTAGCAAGTGCATAAATGCCATTTTTACTTTGAAAAAGGTTTTATCTCATATTTAAGTTTGGTATCGCACTCCCATGAGATATCCCTCACCTCTTTACTAATAGTGCACTCCTAGCGCATCCTTCTGAACATCCTAGTCAAGCTATCCTGCTAAACTAGTCTATCAACCAACCCACTATCAACCCTAGATAGTCCAAGCAATGTACTAAGGGCTAAACTTCACCCCAGTCTCAACGCTATGCCATGTTCGTGCATGGGGTGTCTCGCAAAGAGAAATCTAAACAAGGAACCCCCCCGATACACTACAACGCGGCACGTTCGATCGTCGAGATCCGCCAGTCCCTCAGTACATAATATATATATATATATATCTATATATATTTACATCATATAATAAATATCAATATAAGAGCACTAAGGATGAAACTTCTCCCTAGTCTCAACACATTGCCATATTCGTGCGTGGGGTGTCTCGCAAAGCGAAATCCAAACAAGGAACCCCCCCGATACACTACTATGCGACAAGGTCGATTATCAGGATCCATTAGACCCTCGGTACTCGATTCATCCATATGTACATAATCATATTTTACCATAACCATCCGGATCTATCTCCCAGATTAAGAGTTCATATATCAAGTATTTATCAATACTTTTCATTTTCTCAAAACTTCCCATTTCCCTTTTTATACTCAGGAAATGTAAATATAAAAGACAATTCATTATCATGAATCGCTTTAACAAATCATATACTTTTAAAAGCCAGTTTTATTATCATAAAAATGTTTTTCCATTTTATATCATCCCATTTCCCTTTTTACACTCAGGAAATGTATTCAAAGCCATTTTCATTAGCATGAAAATGCTTTGATCAAACCATGCTTCCACATCCCTTCTTTCATCCGGGAGTGTTACCGAAGCCAAACCTTTATCCCATTTCCCTTTTTATACTCAGGAAATGTAAATTAAAGCCAATTTATTATCATAAATTGTTTTAATAAAACTAAGACCGCCCCTCCGGGTTTCCCCACTGGACGCGCCCCTAAATGGCTATCATCTTCTAGGGCCTATCTATACAAGAAAACCTGGGAACCTACCAACGTTGAGAAGCGGCCATATTGCCTACGGGAAAGTCAAGACCACACCCAGAATACCCTAACCAGTGCAGTAAACAATAATCGCCCATATGGCCTATAGGACTATAGCCACCCTGCATTCATTAGCCAGGGGGCATCACCATAACGCACACAACTTCCCTTTTGATAGAGATTTAGGGAGGTGTGTAACCATAATCTATTAATTATAAAAATCATTTTCCTTTTTCTCATTTTGAAAATATTCATCTATATATTTTCAAAATCATTTATATCATATCATATATATACATAATCACATAGTACACACATATATATATATATATATATATATATATATATATATATATATTCCTACCTGAATATATAAAAATGGCCATATTTGCCAAGCCATCTATCGATGATCAATGATCCCAAAGATTCTCTCAAAGAATCATAATCATGCAATCATATATGCATGATACTAAACCCAAAATATTTTCTTACTTTAATAAGTAATACAAACTTAAATCCCATCGACGGATTTATTTGGATATCTCCAATCATACCATTTATCATTTAGCGAATATATAACTATACTCCCCAAACTTATTCTAATCCACTCAGAGGATTCACCCGACCAAGATCAATATGATTATGTTATCTTTTTAGATCATAATCCTCTTTAATACTCAAATTTAGAAAGCCCGCTTTAAACTCAAAGAGGAGAAGTAATAACAATATCCAAAATCTTGGGATAAAAACAGGGCACCGATCGACCGGTCCTGGACCCTCGATCTAACGCGGGTTACAAATAAGCCTACGAAACAAAGCAGTAGGCGCTTTCTCCTTGACGCGGTCGACCGACCTTAGGGGCGCGATCGACCGGTCACACCAGGTCTCCCAAATTAAATTTTCTCAATTCCTTAATCCAACAACCCAAATTCATTAATGGGGTTTCTAAACTACACCAAAAATAATCGCACACATCTACACGATTAATTCTAGCCGTAATTCTTCCAAATCCCGATTTGATTTCCGAGTTGATGATTTCAATCGGAGATGCCATCTTGTAAAAATCATATCAAATCGTAGAAAAATCAAAAAAATATGCGGTTGGCGCCCACGTGAACATATCGAAAAGATCTACAACTTTCATGTTTTGGCCGAGAGCCAATTCAATTCTTTTCCTGGCCAAAATGGCCCCCTAAAGTCACGGGTTATTATTCATCGTCTTCTCCAAGACGATTTCGGCCATTAAAGCTTCTCCCAAGCTTTTGTCGCCTCACCCAACGTCCTACAACCTCAACCAACTACAAATAAACATATATTAAGGGTTCTAAACATCCTAGAACCCAAAACCACCAATTACTTTAGGTTAAAACCTAAGTTCCATAAATTGAAATATTATTGGGGTTTATTTGTTATTAACTCCCAAAAACCCATTTTATCTACGATAACCCACACCAAAACCTTTATGGTTTGTTTATACCAAACTACGGTATGAGATATTTATGCAAAAAGATAAATAAAGCAAGTAAACACTTGCCTCATGGATAAAATCCGACGACCTCGAATCGAATCCTGCGGAGTTTGGCCCGAATCTCCATTTTCTCATCCTCTTTCTCCTTCCTCTCTCTTTTCTCTCTTCTCTTTCTCTCTTTCTTCTTTTCTTTCCCTTTGTCCCTCTTTAAATAAGAAGAAAAGGGTTATACCCCTTAAAACCCAAAAACGACTCGTTTACCCAATTACGAGTTACTTTTACCTTTAAAATTACCCGAAACTCATTTTCGACAATCGGACACTCTTTTCTGACTATCTCGGACATTCCAAGACTCACGGCGCAGTCGAAATTCCCATCCAAGGTACTTGACCGCAAATCACTATTCCAACCCAAAATAAATAAACGTGGGTTTTCCAATCAAAACCTTACCCTTTTGTCGCATTACTCAATGACGACATATAATTAAAATATTTCGACCTATATAGTCCCAAAAATAATCACAACATCCTTCGAAAATCATTTAATCCTCGAAAATCCCAAAAATTACTATTTTAGGAAATTCCCCAAATCGCGAGTTTATATTTAATTATGGAATTTAATCGTCTCCAAAAAGGCGGGTTGTTACACCAGACATGGTGGCAACAGAGTCTATAGAAGGGAAACTAATTAATTTGTTGAAGGGAAACTAATAAAGTTTTCTTTATATGTCGGTAGAGTAGGTGGGTTAAATCAGGTGGCTTTTGGCTGTTGGGTCGAGTCAGTTACAAGTGTTGTTGGAGAGGAGTGAGGCAGGGCGAGTATAGGGTAAGGCAGTTCAGGCGGTGGAAGAAGGAAGGGAAGAGAGAGGGTGGGGTTGGATGAATACCCATGTGGGTTTCTAAAGGCTCTCCAGTTCTACAAAACTATACGTTATTAAACCCCAAGAGTGTACTTAAGAGGCACATTTAAAAGTAAGAAATGTTTAATTAACTTTTATTAGAATCCATAATTTCATACTCAGGCATATTAGGTGACTAGCGTTCATGTACATCAACCCTTAATCCTTCATAGGATGTGATGAAACATGCATTTTTCTTATGCATTTCATTCCAATATGGAAAATTTGTTCAGTTTCTTTATTGTTAAAAGGGAGGGGATGTTTCATAAAAGAAGCGAGTGCTATTGAAATCCTTCTTCTAATTGTTAAAAAAGAAAAAAATGATATTCAGTAGAAAGAAAAAAATTCGAACCATATTTCTCTCAATTATTAATTCAATTAAAAAGTTATACATAAATGCCATAAAATTGTTTTAGTATTGGCTTTGTTTTAGTTTTTTCAAGGAATTACGCTGATCTATCTCCTATTCAAACTTTTGGGATCTACCATTGATTGCGGGAAAATTCACGACCTCCAGGATCAAGTCGAATGTAGTTCTCTTTAGATTCCTAAGTCAAATGAAAAAAAAAACAATTTTTTTATGTCCTAAAAAATAACTACATTGTATCACTATAACTGAGATCTTTTCGCATTTCTGAAAGCAAAATCACTAATTGACTCGGTATAACATTCTCTTATGTTGGTTAAAAAGACCAGTTTATGACAAGTTTTAATTATTCTTCTAGACGGTTTTCTAAAAACCACCATAAATAATTTTTGTCCATATTTTTATTTCTTTTAAAAATTGGAGAAAGTGATATTCATCTCTCCAGCTTCCGGCGAAGGAAGGTTTTTTTCAATGCCGAGTCCAAAAGGTGCTTTTAGTCAGCTGAGTTCTGTTTGGAGATATGTACTGTAACAACCCAGGCATTTGAGCGACTATTTTATATTATTTTTGCCTGATGGGCTAATTTTATAAAATAGGGGAAGTTGGAGTAAATATTATTTCCCGTGATATTTAGAAATATTACTTACTATGTTTTGTCTATTTACCATTATGAGTAGGTAAATAACATTATATTGTGTTTTATTGTGTCGTTATATGTTATGCGACGGTTATGACTCATATTTAAATTGGAGTATAATTAATGAAATAAAATGAATTTGGAACACAAAAATAGTTCACATTTTTTCGAATGCAAAAATAGGGGGTGCGGTTATTTTTAGAATAGTCGAGATAGTCGAAATAAGTGCCAAGTTGTATTTTTGAGTTTTGCGCACTTTTCACGGGTTATGACTCAATTATGTAGTTACAAGTCATTTTAATGGTGTATTAACATTTAAAAAGGGGGAATTAATGTTTTAAGACCCGGTTAAGTCCCCCACCCCTTTTATTTCTTCATTCTTGTGTTAGAAGCCAAGAGAGAGAGAGAGAGAAGAGAGAGTTGGGAGAAAATGGGAGAAATGAGAGAAAAATGGAGATTTGGGACGGATTTCGTTGCTACCGGAGTAGGATCCGAGACTACGAACTCGAGTTAAGTTTCTTACTTGCTAGATATTGATTTAACGTGATCATTTGCATGTATGGTTAGTTTTTGGGGAGATTTAAACCATTTATGGTTTTTGGGAATTTTTGGTGTTAAAACCTTTAATCTTGTTTCAAATTTGATTTGAGGAATATATATTAGTTATTAGTGGTTTAGAAGTGATTTAAGAGAATTAATTGTTGTTGATGTTGGAAGAAATCAAAGATTTGGGGTTTTTGGGATTTTAGGGTTCTTAAACCCGTAGCACAAACTAGGCAGATTCGTAGGGCCGAATCGATTCGGCTCCCAGGAGAATCGATTCGGTTAGGGGATAGGATACAGGTCTGGGAGATTGAATCGATTCGGGTTAAGGCCGAATCGATTTGTACATAAGCAGAATGCCAGTTTTACTCACCGAATCGATTCTCTTTTGGGCCAATCGATTCGCAACCAGGGGCGAATCGATTCGGCCCTAGGGCAAATCGATTCGGCTGCCCTATTTTTGTGAGATTTTCCAAGTTTTGTTTTAGCCCCTTTTCTTTTAGGTTCAAGGTTTAGGAACCTTCCTTTGGGAAGTAATGGGGAGTCCTAGAGGGTTGTCTTGGGTAGACTAATGTCCTAGGTTAAAATGGGATAATTGGGCTTACCCCGAGGGCTAGTTTGTGTAGGTTAACATCTGAATGATATAGGTTAACCTAAAAGTTTATTGAAGGTAAAAATGTTAATGTTGATACTTTTGGGAGACAAATATTGAGGGAGATTCACTTTGATGATTTAGGTTATTGTGTTGAACTCTTGGAGGATAGTTTGAGGATATTGGCACTTCGGGTCTTACGTCATTGTTGATGTAAAAAATTAGATTATATCTAATTATTTAATCACAGATAAAATAAAATGAGATAAAGAAATTTTAAAGTGGTTCAGCCTTATAAGAATGGCCTACGTCCACTGTTTCTATTATTGCTGAATGTTTGGGGATTCTTGATTACCAGTTTAGTCAATAAATTCCCGGTCCCCTTACAATGAGGATGATACAATGTATTTATAGCCCTCAGGCTGTACATGTGAAAGGGTAATACATAGTTGTCCATTAGGCGTATACATCTGTATGATAATAATAAGCATTTAATGCGTAGTTAATCTGTTGGTTATGCTGCTATTAATGCTCTGTTCGAGGTGCAGCTCGGACCGCCTAAGCTGCTCGGACCGCCTAAGTAGCTCGGTGCTCATAAGTTGCTCGGTATATTAAAGTTCCTCGGAGAACTCTTGTTGGTCGGAGCGTCTGAGTTGATCGGGGAAGCAGAGTTCCTCATTGCAGTATGGTTCCTTGTAGAGCATCTATTTCTCGGAGTATCTGAGTGGGTCAAGGTGTTGTTTTGAAGTGTTTGTTATTGCCACGCAGATTGCCACGTGTCTTCACTCAATTGAGCCATGTCAGCAGACTAAATTTGGTATCAATAGAAGCCCCCAATGTTTCACAGTTCGAAATTTGAGGAGTGTGGAACATTCTTTCTCGAAATATGGCAGTTTTAAATGGTCATCCTGAAATTTAGGAGTATTTTCTATTGTATTTATTTCTCTTTCCAAATTCGTAGAATCGGACTTTTTGAATTTTTATAACCGCTTCGATTCCCGTGCCCTTTTTATCTTTTTAGCCGCTGGTAACGTAACCGTCTCTTTTTGTAATCATTATCTTTACCCATTCCCAAGACAGGGTATTTAAGCATTGCAAAAAATCCCCTCGTCTTCTACTTTTTCAAATTTATCTCATTGAGTTTTCCATTGTCTCTCTCTCCTGTGCGTTCATCCCTTTCATCATTCGTTGTCAACAGACTCATCCTTTTTCCTGTAAGATCTTCTTCTTTCTCTTTGATTTCCTTTACTCATCATGGTTTACCCTGTAGAGCCGCTTGATAAGTTTCGTTTTGATTTCTCTATTCCTTCATGGGTTATTTTGGAGGAACTTTCTGAGCCTTCAGATTATTTTCGTTTGGCTGAGGGACATTGGTTCCCCAGTCTCTTTGTCGCTGAATGTGTCTTTTCTTTTCCCCCAAACCCTTCATGTATGGAATTCTGTCAATATTTTGACGTGGTTCCTGCAAGAATATCCCCCAATACGTGGAGAATAGTTAATGGAGTTCATAGATTAAATCAAATTCATGGAACTCGTATAGAAATTCCAGAAATTATGTTCTGTTATAGATGGGTTATTGGTGACAATACTTTTTATTTAAAAACTAGGTTTTTAAATAGGGCTTTAGTGGTCAATCTCCCAGATGCCAATAAGGACTACTTCGAGCACGGGGTTGTTATGAAAAATTGGCAACACCCTCCACCGACTGGAAATGATGTTTTTATTTTGAAATTATGCTTCCTTTGTGTTTGATAAAATGTGTCACTAAAATTTTAATTTTCATTTATTTGCAGTTGACAGCAAAAGAAGGTCTCCAAAAGAGACAGAAGTTAATTTAAAACATCTAAAACTTATTTGGGGTTTGCATCAGACTGTTGCTGACGAGCATATCAGGTCAGCTTCATATTTGTTGCAGTATAAGAGTTACACCTCATCTTTTACTGCTCGTCCGGTGATAAGTGAGGTAGAACCAGTACCTGCTTCAGCAAGTTCTTCACCTGAGTCTCATATCCCTCTGAGTGAAAGAATGAAGAAAAGAAGAGCTCCTTCCATCTTCGAGAAATCTGCCTCTGTTGCTGGAGAGGCAAAGAGAAGTAAACATGATGTTCCAGAAGAGGGGACAAAGACGATTGATGCACCCCCTACGGCTACCAGTGTGAAGGTTGCTGAGAAGCCCCCAGTGGCTCCGAGCAAGGCTGCTATTCCAAGCGAGGTGATTGTTATCTCTCCGACTAAGACTACATCGTTAGTCGAGACCATTCCTGTTCCCCCGAGGAAGCTGAAGAAGAGATCCTGGGTCAATTTGGCTGAATCCATCTCTCAACCCCCGATTACTGGATGTGGTGTTCCCACTTTTGTTGCCCCGAGCTCTGCCATGAGCTCGGTGAAGTCTTAGATCATTCTCGAGATCCAAGGTATGGACGAAAATATTTCTCGGGACATGGTTACCTCATTAGCTACTCATCATATAGCTTTTGTAAGTATCATTGTCCTCAACTTTAATTTTTCCCTTGTTACATCTGTGTACTGACTTGATATCATTTTTTTCCCTGTTGGTGACCTGTTTTAATACCATTTTAAAGAAAGATGAAGCTATTAAAGCTTCAAGATCCTCTTCTGGTGTAGAGTAAGTTTTGGTGGGCCTGAAGCAGTCTTTGAAAGATTCTCGTCAGAAGTATGATGATGATAAGGCTGCTTGGGAGGAGAAACTTGATTCCACTGAGCAGGAGAGAAACCAAGCTATTGAAGTCTCTAAAGGTTTGGAGAAAAAAAATAAAAAAACTCGGAAGAGAAGAATAAAGAGCTCAATGAGAAGCTCAAAAATGCTAGGGAGCTTGAAAGTAAGCTCAAAAATGCTGAAGAAGAGTTGGGCCGACTTCGTGAACTAGGTCGTCAAAAGGAAGAAATAGAGAATAAGCTGAAGGCTGTCGAGGATCTTCTTTTCGAGAAGCTTTCCTTGGAGAAAGCGAAAAGGAAGTTGGCTATAAAAAAGTCTTTCAGCACTGGGATAAGGGGTGGAATAAAGGTCTAGCTGCCATGATGTCGTAGGTGGAATATGGTAGCCACAAATACTTTAGGGATGGCTGGGTCGCTCCTCTACAAGAGATGAAGGTTGATGAAAATTCTGACATGTTTCAGCGACACATCCCGGGCCCCCCTCCAACTCCTGAAGAAGAAGAAGAAGAGGACGAAGTCGCCTCTTACGAATCCTCCATGGTGATGGGAGATCAAATTCCTCATTCCCTAGCTATCCAGTCCACCAGCGAGCAACTTCAACCATCCATTATTTCAAACGAGCAACTTCCAGCACTCCCCGAGCAACCATCTGTACCATCCGAGCAACCTACCTCCTCGTCCCAGCATCCCGAGAAAGTTTTGGGAGACAAGGAAAAGGTGTAGAGTTGTTCAGATTTTTCTCTCTGTTTATTTTTCTTTATCAAATGTAACTCTGAATTTTGTACTTCTCCTTTATGATGTAATAAAATTTGAAGTTTCGCCTATTCATACTGTTGCTTTTCTTCTTCATGCTCTGTTTGAACTCTCATTGATTCTTGCTTTGTCTTCCTTTACTAGTTTATGGCCAGGATGGAGTTATTGTCTGCTCATGATACAAAATTTTTGAGGCAATGCAATGAGTACTTCAAAGATGGTCATACAGATATAAGTGAAGCATAAATCGTTGACATCCTCGGTCAAGGTGCTTCAGAGCAAGCAATTTTAGCCTACCAGTATTTGAAGTGCTTGCTTGACCGTGCAGTGTCTAACAATGTAGAATATTATGAAATGATTGAAGATCTCCAAGGAACTCTTGAAGAGCTTGAACAACAATATAAGGAATCTACAGCCCTTTTGCACAAAAGATACAAGAAGAAGTATCAGCAACTCAGTGCTGATAAGGGATACGATAAATTGTTTGCTGCTTACGATGTGAGGGAGAGAACTTTGAAGGTTGAGGTCGAAGAGCACAGACAGATAGATGAGTTGTTAGAGCAGGAAAATAATAACCTGCAAAGAGAGGTGTCTCAGTTGAAGTCTGCAGCTTCCACCTCAAACGCTTTGGTCCCTATGAACGACGAGGGATTCTCTTTCTTGGAGGTCAAAAATGCCAACCTGAGGGATGAATTAGAAACCTTGAAGAGAGATGGCCCTTCTACATCTACTCGGGGATGAGCAAGAGCTGCTCGGATTACTGTCGAGGAACAGAGAACTCAATCTTCTCTGGAGAACTAGGCCTTCCAACTAATGGTAAAGAACCATGCATTGGCTGAGGTGTCTAAGAAGATCAGGAATCTGGACGAGCAGCTGTCTGCACAGAAGTCTGCCTTGGAGAATAAAGAACTCTTTATAAAAATTCTTCACGAGTAGTTGGAAAGGTTGACTTATCAGTTCCACAAGCATCCCAGAGAATTTTGGATGGTTGGATACAATGAGGCTCTTTACCATTTGGATGATCGGATCCAAAATGCGAATAATGAAGGTTACAAACAAGGGTGGTTGAATGCCCTGGGTGTACTGCAACTGGAACAAGGTCACTACTTGTGGGATTATCATAATCCTGGGTTGCTCGACTTTCCAATGCCACCCTTCAAACTCGACATGAGCTGGATCCCTGCCCGGGCAATCCCTCAGTGTTTGATTTCCAAATACCTTAGCGATTTTAGTCTCCATTCCAATGCTGAAATATCTCGCCCCGAGCACTTACTCGATCGACCATCTGTGATTAAAATCGGGATGCTTAAAGATCTTAATTTCATAAACTCCCCTTATGCTTTAGACGATCCTCCTGCTGGAGAGGAACCTATTTCAAAAGCAGAGGAGAAGAAACCAATAGAATAGGAATCTTGATGTAATAATTAATTTGTATTTCATTCTCAATGTATTCTGTTTTTGGATTTAATGAAAGACTTTTATTTTTGTTCGAAATCTTGATTTCCATTGCCTTGTGGTTGTAAAACACTTTATATATGTATATCTGTTAAAAAGATAACAACATTGTGTTATTTGTCGATCAACTTAGAGTTGATTAAAACTTATTGTCGACTAGTTTGAATTTGTGGTAATCATTTGACAACTAACCAAACTTAATGATGTTTTGTTTCTCGACCAACTTGGTAGTAATTTAAAAAGTTACGAGTATCAAAAATTTTGCTCGATCACTTTATCGTACTCATAAAATGTTTCCGACCAACCAAGGTCGGTAAATTTTCCTTCTCGACCAACTACAGTTAGTGAGTTTTTATTCCCGATCAACCATAGTTAGTGGATTTTTTTTTGGAATAGTTTTTCTTCCTAACCAACCTTAGTTGGCATTTTTAGGAATAGTTTTTCTTCCTAACCAATCTTAGTTAGAACTTTTAGGAATAGTTTTACTTCCTAACAAACCTTAGTTGGCATTTTTAGGAATAGTTTTTCTTCCTAACCAACCTTAGTTGGCACTTTTAGGAATAGTTTTACTTCCTAACCAACCTTAGTTGTCACTTTTAGGAATAGTTTTTCTTCCTAACCAACCTTAGTTGGCACTTTTAGGAATAGTTTTTCTTCCTAACCAACCTTAGTTGGAATTTTTAGGAATAGTTTTACTTCCTAACCAACCTTAGTTGGCATTTTTAGGAATAGTTTTGAGTAGTCTGAGTTTTGCTGAGTAGTGTGTAGCACTAGTATTTCGCAAAAAATTTCCAACAAAAGGAGAGAACTGGGTAGAACATTGTCACTTTATTCATACTAACGAAATTGTATTACATGAGAGTTTACATCACTGATAATACTTGCGCAAGTGTTCGGTATTCCATGCATTCTTAAACTCTTGCCCTTCTAAAGTTTCTATTCTGTAGGTTCCTGGTCGAACAACTTCTGTAACTCGGTAAGGTCCATGCCAGTTTGCTTCCAATTTGTTGTGCTTTTGAATCACTTTCTTTAGCACATAGTCTCCTTCTTTCAGGTCGCACTTCTTTACTCTCTTATTGTAGAACAAAGTTGTTCGTTGTTGGTAAGCAGCATTCCTGATGGCTGCTTCTTCTCTAACTTCCTCGAGCATGTCTACATCCAATCTTCTCATTAAGTCGATGACAGGGGAATTAAAATTCAATACTCTGTGTGTCGGGAGACCCAACTCGGCTGGTATAATGGATTAACTTCCAAATGCCAGCATATACGAAGATTCCCCTATTGCTGCTCGGGGAGTAATTCGGTAAACCCATAGTACTGATTGTAGCTCGTTGATCCAATTTGCTTTCGCATCATTCAATCTTTTATTCAAGCCATTCAGTAGCATTCTATTTATTACTTTAGTTTGTCCATTGCTTTGGGGATGGCCTGGTGCCGAGTGGATCTTCAAGATATTTGACTGATGATAATAGGCAGCGAACTCCTCATTGTCAAATTGTGTTCCATGGTCGGTAATGAATGCATGGGGAAGACCATATCTACAAATGATATTTTTCCAAAAAAATTGATACACCTTCTCGTACGTCATGTCGACAAGAGGCTCAGCTTCTACCCAATTAGTAAAATAATCCACTGCGATGATGAGATATTTAAACCTTCCTCTGGTCATTGGAAGTGGTCCGACCAAGTCAATTCCCCACATAGCAAATGGCCAAGGGGAAGTAATGGGTGTCAACAACGCTTGGGGATTTCTTTGGATGGAAGATAAGCGCTGACACTTGTCACATTTCTTAGTATAGGCTATACAATCAGCCCTCATCGTTGGCCAGTAGTATCCTTGTGTCATAACCCTTTGCAAAAGCGTCCGACCTGCTACATGGGCTCCACAGGACCCTTCATGGATCTCTTCAATCAAGTCTTTCACCTCGGTGGGATGCACACATCTTTGCAAACCTGCTATAATTCCTCGTCTGTACAGAATACCATTATTCAGTACATAACGAGCAGCTTTAAACTTCAATTTTTTAGCTGTAAGTTTGTCAGTTGGTAATTCCCCCTCCTCAATATATGCCCTGATGGAATCCATCCAAGATGGTCCTAAATTAAGGGTAATAAAATTCATCATCAAATCTTCATCTATACTCCGACCAGCTAAAACTTCAATTGGGATTGTTCTTCGTAGCTCAGTACGAGTAGCTGATGCTAATCGAGCAAAGGAGTCTGCCCTCGCATTCTCCATTCTTGGTATTCTGACCAGCTGAATAGCATTAAATTCTAATACCAATTCCCTTGCCTTTGCATGATACTTGATCATTAATTATCTTTTGGCTGCATATACTCCCATCATTTGATTTATGATCAATTGCGAGTCACTGAAGACAATAACCTGCTCTGCCCCCATGGTTTTTGCCAAACTAAGACGTGCAATCATGGCTTCATATTCAGCCTCATTATTTGAAGCTTTGAATTGGAATCATAGGGAATATTCCATGTCGACTTCGTCTGGACTATTAAGAACAATCCCTTCCCCACAGCCTGTTGTGCAAGATGAGCCATCCATATATAAACTCCATATAGGTAACTCGTCTTCAAATTTCTGATCTGAGAGAGTTCCTCGGTGGAAAATTTGTTGCTTCCTTTCACCCTCTCCTAATATTTCTTGTTGTTCATCGATCATCACTTCCTGCCCTTTTACCAACCTAAGTTGGTCTGGGCTTGAGTTTCATGATTCTGTAACATCTACTTGCCCTTTTACCAACCTAAGTTGGTCTGGGCTTGGGTTTGATGATTCTGTAACATCCACAAGTTGATCGGTGAGCAGCTTTTGCTCCTCGGTGGTATCAGGATAGGTGAACTCTGCTATAAAATCTGCTACTGCTTGCCCTTTAAGCGATGATCTGGGTTCATAAATTATTTCATATTCACCGGGCTCTATTGCCCAATACATCAATCCTCCTAATTTTTCTGGTTTATGAAGAGCTTGCCTCAATGACATATCGGTATATACGACTATAGTATGAGCCTGGAAGTATGGCTTCATTCTTCTACTTGCCTCGATCAATGCTAGTGCTAATTTTTTCAGCTTTGGATATCTGATCTCTGCTCCTCGGAAGGCTTTGCTAGTGTAATAAATCAGTTTTTTCACTCCATTCTCCACTCTTATTAATGCCGAGCTAACTGCATTCTCTAACACTGCCAGATACAAGTACAATTTTTCTCCCATCACTGGCCTGGACAATAGTGGAGGTGCTACCAGATATTTCTTCAAGTCTTGAAAAGCCTTCTCACATTCATCATTCCACTGAAAAGTCTTTCGGATCGTTTTGAAGAATGGGAGACATCTATCAGTTGCTCACGATACAAATCTGTTAATTGCTGCTACTAATCCTGTAAGACTTTGCACTTCTTTCTTCGTCGTTGGAGATCGCAGCTCTAACAGAGCTTTGATCTTTTTAGGGTTTGCTTCAATGCCTCGTTGATTGGCAATGTACCCGAGAAACATGCCTTCTCTTACTCCAAATATGCACTTCATCGGGTTCAGCTTCATTTGATATTTATCTAGTTGATCGAAGGTTTGGCTTAAGTCAACTAGCTGATCAGCAGCTTTCTTGCTCTTTGTCAGCATATCATCAACATAGACTTCCATATTGCAACTGATTTGTTCTGCAAACACCTTGTTCATCAGCCACTGATATGTTGCACCTGCATTTTTCAAACCAAAAGGCATAACATTATAACAGTAAATTCCCCTAGGGGTAATGAAAGAATTACTCTCCCTGTCTTCAGGTTTCATCTTAATCTGGTTATATCCATAATAAGCGTCCATGAAGCTCAACAACTCGTATCCCGAGGTAGCATCTACTAATTGATCAATTCGGGGCAAGGTAAAGTGGTCCTTTGGGCATGCTTTGTTGAGGTCGGTGAAATCTACACACATCCTCCATTTTTTGTTCTTTTTCTTTACCATCACCACATTTGCTAACCAGTCTGGATATTTAACATCTTCAATAAAGCAAGCTTTCTGGAGCTTCACGACCTCTTCCTGTATATCTTGATTCTTCTCGGGACTGAATACTCTTCTTCTCTGCTTTACTGGCTTGATCTCCTTATTCACGTTGAGTTCGTGACATAAGAAATTTGGGTTTATTCCGGGCATATCCTCATGACTCCAAGCAAAAGTTTTCTTTCTGCTTCTTAGGAAAGTTATCAATTTCTGTTTTAGTGAGGCCTCCAACGACGAACCTATTTGAGTTGTTCGTTCAGGGTGCTCGTCGTCCAGAATGATGTTTTCAGTAGCTTCCACTACCTGGCCTTTCACGAGTTGGGACTCCTCTCTAGGATCCGATGTTTCAATTTCTTCACCTTCCTCCACTTGATAGGTAGTAGTCTTTTTCCTTGATTCGTCCAGTTCCTCTTGCTCGGCAGATGAATAGTAACATTCCCGAGCTATTTTTTTATCACCCTTCACAATTCCTACTCCAAAATTTATTGGAGGCATTGATGTACCGTAGATGGCACTACCTCGAACTTCTTCAATCCTACCCTTCGCTCATTAAACATTTTTATCCATCACGAAGAAGCGTATTCTTTCTGTTCGACAAGCAGGCCATGTACCAATGAATATATCCTATTTGATCGTCCCAAGTGGAAAAACTTTCTCGCCAGCAAATCGAGGAGGGGTCTATGATAAGGCTCCAGTTGAGATAGCTTTAGATTTAAACTGTCGAAGCACGAGTAGAACATGATGTCTGCTGAGCTACCATTGTCTACCAGTACTCTTGAAATCATTACTTCCTTCATCCTCATTTTGATCACCAATGGGTCATCATGAGGATATAGAACACCTGCGAGGTCGTTCTTTGAGAAACCAACGACCAATTTCTCTTTGTTTACCTTTCTCGGGTGATCCTCCTCGACTAGATTTATTCGTCGAATGTATGAGCAAGCTTAAGCCTCACAGAGGTAAGCTTTTCTCTCTGCAATAAGGTCTCCTCCTCCTGTATCTCCATCTATAATAACATTACAATCAAATTACCCAAAGCGTATTGAAAATACCTCACGTTTTGGCTGCCTTGGTCTCTTGGGAAGATCGGGGTCGTCTTCTGGATCAACTTCATGGTCTCTTTTCTTGTTCTCCTCTGCTCGACGAGGAGATCTAGACCTCTCTCTTATTTGGTCGATGTTTCTTCTTTCATTTCTACGATCAACATACTTTGCCAATTTTCCTCGTCTAATAAGTGTTTCAATCTCATTCTGAAGAGCTATGCAATTTTTGGTCATATGGCCATGATCTTTGTGAAAATCACAATATTTTGCCTTATTCCTCCTGTCAGGGTCTGTCTTCATTTTCTCTGGCCATTTTAATTCCTTGTTGTTCTTGATTTCTTCTAGAACATGGTTGATGTCTATCTTCAAAGGAGTGTAATTATCAAATTTCTTCAATACCTCCCATGACGACCTTGTTTTTTATTGTTTGTCACCACCATTGTTCTTATGCTCTTTCTTCTTAACTTTATCACCTTCCACCTTGGTTTCTTTGGCGTCCATATTCTTTTTTGCAGCCATAGCCTCCTCGGCATTCATGATCTTGGCCGCTTTTGCCATCAGTTCTGACATGGTTCTGGGTGGATCTTTGGCCAAAGTGTAGTACAACTTGTTGGGCAGCAGCCCACTCATCAAGGCGGTAATCACTGTCTTTTCTTCATAATCAATGACTTAGAGTTTCTCGTTATTAAATTGAGTTATATAATCTATGGTACTCTCACCATCTTTCTGTCTAACACTTAACAAATGCGCCACTCGTTTAACTGGCTTTGCCCCAAAACAGAAATTTCCAATGAATAACTCGGCCAGTTGAACGAAAGTTGAGATCTTACCCCGAGGAAGATTATTGTACTATATTTGAGCAGATCCGGTAAGAGTTCCTGAGAATGCTCTGCATCTCATCTCATCTGGAATAGCATAGATGTCGGCTGTAGCTTGGTATTGTTCTACATGAAGAACAGGGTCGGTCTTTCCATCATATTTAGGAGTCACAACTGGTGCTTTGAACTTTGATGGTGTGGGAAAATCCACAATGTCCTGGACAAAGGGTGTCCCTTGAATAAAAGTTCATTGCAGGGGGTTCTTGGCCGTAGCTATTTCCCCTAGTCTGTCTTCCAGCCTCTGAATAGAGCCTTTCCACGCATCATTTCCTTCCTCGGGCCTGTTGGTTTCAGCAACTGATCGCGTTGAGGTGGCTTCCTGTGATTTATCTTGACGAGCAACTGGTCGCGATTGGGAAGATCCTTACCTTAAGTCTGATGATCGTCGAAAGCTCCTCGACACAGCCTTAGTAGGACTTTTGTTCCTCCTAGGACCTAATCGATCAAAAGGAGATACCCTGCTTAACCTTTCTAGCGCACTAGTCCTTTCTGGAGAGAGAGTAATACGTTGTTCAGTATCTGTGGCTCGTACTGAAGAAGTTCGTCCAGGTTTATAAGAAAAATATTTAGACTCCTCAGTACGATATGAATCAGTATGCCTAGTACGCGAAGAAAGTAAACGGGTATTTCTTTGAACACTTCGATGCCCTGAATGGGTCGGTACTCTGCCATGAATGGTTTGTATGAGTTGTCGCATAGTTTCTTGCATGGTTGTCTGGCCCTGGGCCAGATTTGTCATTATTCCAGCCAGATCTGAAACTTTTGGCGGAGCAGATGGATTTGGAGGGCTTCCAGCGTTTTGATTGTTGGGTTCTGGATTATCAATCATTTGTAATGAATTGTTTTTGATGAAAAATAATATTACCAGTTGTTTCCCACAGACGGCACCAATCTGTTGATGTAAAAAATTATATTATATCTAATTATTTAATCACAGATAAAATAAAATGAGACAAAGAAATTTTAAAGTCGTTCAGCCTTATAAGAATGGCCTACGTCTACTATTTCCATTATTGCTGACTATTTGGGAATTCTTGATTACCAGTTTAGTCAAGAAATTCCTGGTCCCCTTACAATTAGGATGATACAATATATTTATAGCCCTCGGGCTGTACATGTGAAAGGGTAATACATAGCTGTCCATTAGGCGTATACATCTGTATGATAATAATAAGCATGTAATGCACAGTTAATCTGTTGGTTATCCTGCTATTAATGCTCTGTCCGAGGTGCAGCTCAGACCGCCTAAGCTGCTCGGACCACCTAAGTAGCTCGGTACTCATAAGTTGCTCGGTGTATTAAAGTTCCTCGAAGAACTCTTGTTGGTTGAAGCGTCTGAGTTGATCGGGGAAGCAGAGTTCCTCGTTGCAGTATGGTTCCTCGGAGAGCATCTATTGCTCGGAATATCTGAGTGGGTCAAGGTTTTATTCGGAAGTGTTTGTTATTGCCACGCAGATTGCCACGTGTCTTCACTCAATTGAGCCATGTCAGTAGACTAAATTTGGTATCAACAGTCATTAATAAAATATGACTTAATGAGAATGAAATGCATAGTGTAAAATGTGGTACTGAATGAATAAGTACAAATGATTTTTGAGAATGTAAAAATGGATGTTTTCAAATGAAAAAAAAAAGGATTTTCATAAATGTTAATTTATGGATACACACCTCTCTAAATCGCTATCATAAGGGAAGTTGCGTGCGTATGGTGAAGCCCCGTGGCTAACGAATGTAGGGTGGATATAGTCCTAGGCCATATGAGCGTTTATTGTATGTTTTCTGCACTGGTGAGGTGATTATGGGTGTGTTCATGACTCTCTCGCAGGCATATGGATGCTTCTCGACGTTTCGATAGGATCCCAGGTTGTCTTGGTGATAGGCCCTGGAAGATGATAGCCATTTAGGGGGGCACACAGTGGTGAAATCTGGACGAGAAGTCTTAGATTGCGTTATATAATATGATATATAACTATGTGCAAAAATGTGGGACATTATTGGTTATTAAAGAATTTTATCATAATGAAATGGCTTTAAATTACATTTCCCGGATGGAAGAAGGGAAATGGGACGTTAAATACATTTTTCGGATGGAAGAAGGAAAATGGAAAGTTATGAAAAGAAAAGGTAAAGCATTTTTATGCTAATAAAACTTGCTTTAAATTATGTCTTTTTCCTGGATGGAAGAAAGGAAATAAAATTGGTAAAGAAAGTTTTGAAATGAGATTGAATTGGTAAACATTTGATAAAATTAATTGGCACATATGTACTTCCTAAAGAAATAGGAACTGTGCCTTTAGATGTTGAATGGATTTATTTTGTATCTCCTTGAGTACCTGTAGATGAGACCTCCCATATATATATATATATATATATATATATTGATTACGTGCTAAGGGTCTAATGAATCTCGACGATCAACCTTGCCTAGTAGTAGTGTATCGGGGGGGTTCCTTATTTGTATTTCGCTTCGTGAGACACCCCACGCACAAAGAGGGCATAGTGTTGAGGCTGGGGAGAAGTTAGCCCTTAGTACTTGGGTTAAATAGAGCATCATCATTGATATTGCGTTGGTTGTTCTTTTAGATTGAGAGGTGAGAAATATTACTGTTAATTGCGAGAGAATTATGCACTTAACTATCATGCATTTTAGTCACATGGTAATCATATCAAATCGGGCCCTGACCCGTCTATATTTCTCTATTTTTGCATATACTCCTTTCCGTACAGGTGCTCTACCGCAAGGACGCCTGAATTTACATTTCCATTCCAGTTGTCTTGGAGCTATAGCATATTGCGGATGTTGTAGGATATTTGTTTTAGACGCCTCTATCTTTTGTACTCTAGTTATGTTCAGCTTATTTATTCAGGCGTGTTGCCCATGCTTTGCATTCATTTATTATATTGTAATAATTGAATTGTAATACTCGGTGTAATTAATTGTATTGGTCTGTTCACCGATTGCTTATTCGGTGATTATTTATTATATTGTCATTCTCTATATTCGTTGATTTTCGATATCCAGCATTTTTACAAATGGGATTGTCTAAGTGTTTTTCTTTTATTTTCAAAGTTTTAAATTTGACAGTCCGTTTTCTAAAATGATTGGTGGTTATCTCGTACTATTATTTTAATCGACAGTGATGCTGAGAATGGACCATCTATGATTCCTGTAATTATTAGAGTATTGAGCTGGCCAACTACTATTTTAGTAGGCGGGTTGTCAAATGTACATATTAATGGTAGGGGTTATCTTGTAGAGAAACTTCCAACAAGACATGCATGTATGCGAATGAAATGAGAACAAATAAATGGTGAATATAGAGGAACATTTAGTGATGATATTTATTGACTGGCCTAGTGACGAAGGAGTTATTTTTGTTTTGAACTGAGCTTAAAAAGTCTTACTTTTGGACTCGACGCACATTAGCTTGCTCCATCTATCATGATGGGCCGGACTTAACACATATTATTCAGTTGACTAGGTCCAAGTTTATAGACTAAGACCAATAAACATGGCACTATATACATATTATTATGTGTAAATTACATATTTCCTAGTCCAATATGGACACATTTGATTTTGGGTGCTACTATTGACACCTAATAAATGAATCGGCAATACCCACATTTCATAATAACTTATTAACACCAAACTCTACCCATTATAACTAACTTGTACATCTATATGACACCCACATATTTAAAGTCAAATATTATTCACACACACTCTCTCTCTCTCTCGAACAACTCCTAGAATAACTTATGAATGTATCCAACTCTCTTAAAGGTATACACTGACATCATTTTGTTATATATAATCTATGCAGATAGGGTTTGAAAATAGTCATTATTCAAACTCACTTTGAAATAAATGAGCACTTCCAAAACGAAATAATTTGCTACCCTAAATGAAATGAAAACGTCTATATAATTGTTCAGAACACATAAAAGACCAACTAAAATTGATTATAGAAGCATTAATATATGCCATGCAATTATAGAAAAATTTCCATGCAACATGGGGGGTACTGTTATCGAGATTTCTAGCTATGAATCGGGATACTCATCGTGAGTCATACCTCATAATTATAAATTGATCAAGATACATTCGGACTATAGTACACAATTGGATTCAATAGCACCCGTGTTATATATAACGAAACAAAGCCACTTTAATTGTTATCATTATACCGACAATTAATAGTGTAAAATATTTCACAAGTGCTCAACAGGTATAAAGATAACGAGTTGTTAAGGTTAAAATCATGGGCTAGATACTGAATTCCTTAAAAAAATGTCAGTATCTTTATCCTGACATAAGACCTCGTCTTGCAAAGTTATCACACATCACTATGATGTCGAATGTTTTTATTTACTTTCGTTGTATGAATCCCGATTATGTAAAGTAATTTCGAAATATGAATACCGATTAGTAAATTATTTTTATATAGTAGAGTGCCTTAGTAATAATATGTGAAGTAGTATCCTATTGTATGAGGGATGCTTAATAATGTTTGTAGGATAATACATGTTGAATAATGGAACCTTAAATGGTGTATACAAGGAGAAAGAGGGTGGCGTTACCCGATTCTGAGAGGAAATGAAGGATATGAGTAAATGATTTAGTTAAAGGAACAAGCCTACCTATTACTAGTATTATCCATGAGGAGGAACCTTCTCCAAATGCCTATGAAGATACCACAATAGATGAGGCTAGCATAATACAGGAGGGGGCAACTTACAAATGTCACCGATGCTAGTAGTGATATGGGGAATCTGAAGCTGAGGTAGGGCCATCCAACAAGGGAGACCCGGTAGCTGTTACATACAATTACGGTGGCCCGTGTGATATTCGGTTGTTGAAACACTTCACTAAGCATATTATGTATGCAATGTATTCATTCTCTGGTACGAAATTATTTTCTAGATGTACAAAAAATGAAATTACAGTATCCATTAACCTACTTTATACATTTGTTATGGATCCTGAACGTCGATTACTACTATGGGTGAATCACTGAACTAAAATAAATAAATGGCTAGCGGATAATATTTCTTTCAACATACGAAATAGGGTTGGGAAGTCCGGGTTGTTTTGGTTGGTGCGACATAGTCACCATCACCGTTCTAAAAAATCCTCCTAGACATGCCTAGGCTTGAGGTTTGGGAGAAATGACATGTCTTAAGCATTTTACGCCTTATTCTTGGTAAAACCCTTAAGGGCACACTTTTTTCTACAAACAACAATGATTTAGTGAAACGATATCGCCTTTTAAATAATTTTTTACAAACCGGACCATTATCTCATCCAAAATAATCAAATAGTATTTTAATTTGCAAATATTAAGACATATTTTTATGATACTTACAATTTTAGTTTTTTAATAGCCTTGTTATGGTTCAAAAAATATTAAAATACATTAAGAAGGCCTAAATGCCTTTCCACACCTTTCCACGCCTAGGCTTCTAAGGCTTAAGGCTTGGCCTCCACGCCTCGATCACGCCCCACATTTTTTAGAACCTTCACCATTATATGGATGATCCTTTGATTTCAACATTTATCGAGACGTGGCATCTCATGAGTAATAAAATTCATATGCCATTTGTACAAATGACTATCACGCTCAATGAGATAATCCAAATTTTGAGATTCCCTATAGTTGGAACTTCAGTGTGGTGATAATAGGGGAAGGGGGTTGTAGCCCTCGGTGGCAACAAATATTTTAGCTAATTATCTTGGAGTTACTGGTGAAGAAGCCAAAAAAGAGTTCCAACCATAACGGCTTTGCGGCTTAATTGTATTGACGATAAGTTTTAAAAGAAGTCGAATGTGGAAGAAGATAAAAAAAGACCCAGGTTTTAGTTCAAGGGCCTATTTGTCGTACATCATAGGTTACACCATATTTCCTGACAAGACGTAAAACAAAATTTATGTCCATTTTCCGCACCTCTTGAAAATTTTAGAGAAAGTTGGGGGGGGGGGGGGGGGGTCGGATGGGGCATGGTAATCCTATCATAATTATACCGTCTAACTTAGCTTAGGATTGAGTTTCGAGGTGAGGAAAATGAGTTGGTGTCTTTCTCTTTTACGGGTACAAATGACTCTATTGCTTAAGGTTATTTTTAATGATAAAAACATTTTGAAGGGATTTATGAAAACATTATTTTGTAATATTCATGCAATCATAGATTTATGAAAATTTTACTACAATTGGGGCATGATTGAATATGGAATTTTACAACACCATGTCAAGGATCGCACAATTGGCATTGCAATTTGTTTTGCAAACGAATTCGGTTCCACAGCTATAAAAATAGAGAGAGCAACTTGATGATCCTTACTCTAATACTATAAATGAATTTTTTTTATTATTGATTTAACAATATTGAGACTTTACTTATCATTTATACTTTTTCTTTAGGTTTGATGGGACCCGTACCAGGACGAAAGAGATACGTATCTAAAATATACAAAGTGGTCTAGTTATATATCTATATATAAGTCGTTAACTAGGTCACACATATACAAAACAAATTCAACTTAGTTTAAATATCATCTTGTTAAATTAGGTGCTCTTAGACATGAAAGATATTTAAACTAAATGAAAACAAACAGAAGACATGATATGAGGAAAAATCATTTTTTGGCAAAACCTATATTCAACACTATTTATAATCCGGTATTACAGATCGACAATTATTGTAAGGAAAAATATTGTAACTTAGGATCTTTATATGTTTTATTGTCACTATGACATATTTGGCGTATCCCATTACAAATCGAAACGTGCTCACACGATGAATCAAACCTCAACATTTCCAAGTTCAAGAGTTCTCTATGTTTTGAAGGTATAAATCTTTTAGGACTTAGAATTTATTTACATTCATATTTGGAAGTTGTATTTTTATAAAAATCGAGGCAAAATTTTTAAAGTTAGTTTTTTTATTTAACCACATTCAAACGAGATGACTATTTGTTCGAACAAAATGTCATTTTCTTTAGAATGGTCATTTGATCTTTATATCGAATGAAAATCTAATGAGGACATTCTATTTAAATTCGTTTGAAGCTCGTTAGAAGATTGTTCAAAAGAGATTGGAGTCTCGTTCAAACGAACTGGGTTTTTGTTCAAACGAGATTCCATTCTCATTCAAACGAGTTCTTTTTTCATTCAAAAGAGATTGTCGCCTCGAATTTTTTGTTTAACTTATAAATACCTGTTTCGAAAATATTTTAATAGAGACTTTTGAAAAAACATAACCTGTATATCAGTTGTAGAAGTCCTCGGGTATAAAAAAATCTTTCATTCATAAAACATCCTCCCCAATATAATTATGAATACATTTAAACCCTATAAGGTTCATACTGATATATACTTGTGGAGAGAGATGTCTACTGCTGACCTTGTGAACTAAGGGATAACTGCTAAAAGAAAGGAAGAAAAGCTGATAGATGGATACCGAGGGTTGATCGCCGTCGGTGGACTGATCTAAATATAAGTAGTATTCTTTTGAAATTTTTGTAAGTAAGCTGTCTCGTAAAACTCTCAAATGTGTTGTAACATATTTTTCCATGCAATGGGATTCTTCCTCATCTTGTTTGCTTTTTCATGTTTGTTTTAATACTTTCAATTATATATTTGGACACTGTTTGCATGCAAACAATAATTTAATAAAAGATTACCTTTTTATGAAAAATCAAATTGTGTGTTTTGGGGGCAAGGATGGGGTAGATAGGCAGCGCTTCCTTCATTCCAATATTCTCTGAATTTATCTCCTTACTGGGACTCAAAAGCCTCATATTGTTTCTTACTGATCGTAGGTTGGATGAGTATGAAGTGTAGTGACGACTTCACTCTCAATTATATACTTACAAATCTTAGAGATCCACTAAATGATACAACGATGTATTCACTCTTTATTTTCAACAGAAAATGATGCAGATACTTCACCATGACATAACAAGCTCCACTTTCCTCGGAATCCACCGATTAGCCTCAAGAATAAGTATTCATATCTTCTTAAGTAGTAGAGAATTAACTATACAAGGATATGAACATGTATGGTGTTCTTCTAGGATTTAATAATGCTCGACAAATATTCAAACGATTTGATTTGGAAAACAGAAGAGTTTTTAATAAACAAGGGTTTGGAGATATTTTGGATATGCATAGAAAAACCAATCTCGCCAAAAATTCTTGGAAAAGCTGATCCCAAGACCCCTTTTATTTTTAAAAACACAAATTTTGAGGCGACACTAATTTAGCAAAATCTAGTTCGAACGAAAACTAGACATGATCACATTCGAACCAAAGTAAATTTCGTTCGAATGACACTCCAATCTCATTCGAACCAACTTTTAATGAACTTCAAATAATAGAGGTTCCGTAAAAAGAAAAAAGATGTTCATTTGAATGGACTCTCAATCTCGTTTGAACAAAGACATAAATCCGTTCGAATGACTGCAAAAGTAAAAAGAATCTTTTTAAAATTCATTTTAAAAACATGGCTCGAACAAATTATAAAAGAATCCCGGAACCAATTGTTTATGCATAATCAAAACCATATAACTTCTCAATAATTGTAGTGATGATCTCAACTCATTCAATCTTCGGTTGTTGCTTGGTCACTAACTTGTCATGACTTGAAGCCCTTGAAAAGTATATGACAATGAAGATGTAATGAAATATGCCAAACTAAAATAGATGATGAGTAATTATAAATCTTTTTCTTACAAATCTTCCCCTTTGGCTATTCTGGTACAAAGCACACCTCGAAAAAACAAATAACCCCAAAGATAAGTACAACTAATTCCCTCCTAAAAAAGGAAAAGATACTAATGACTTTATCTTTAATTGAAAGTCTTCATCGTGTAGTCCATGAAATCATCAAGGAGAAAAAAAACCTACAGACATGAAGCAAAAGAATTATGGTGAAACATGGAATTTCAAGAAAACATAAAAAAAATCCCCCTCGGTATGTTCCTCAATATGTTCTCGCCCATTTTTGTCCGTAATAAACAAAGGGTTAGAAAATAATCCTGAAATGTTAGCATCACGAGAATCAAATATGAAATATCTTCATGATGGATAAACTATTAAGCACATGGGATGAGACTTCAGTGAAACAATAAACTATTTTCAAAAAAATTTAAATTTTTTGAGTATATAAATATACATATGTATAAAAAGTACATATAAGTACAAATACAAACCGTGACACCATCGAGTTGCATGAAAGTATTCAAATCATGGAAATGGAATGAAATTATGTGAATATAAGTCATGAGAAATTCAACATAGGAATAAAAAGGTGCCTGAAGTCAAAGAGATACTCCTAAAGTAAGAACTCGATTCACACTTGGGTGTAAAATTGTTCAACGAAGTGAAATTGACTTGACTTAGGAAAAATTCCATGCATTTTAATGCTTCTCAAATAAACAATGACACACTATTTATGTTTTTCAAAGATGTTTATCATGAAAATCCATTGTTCTTCAACTTATAACACCCTTAAAATCTCATATTTTAAGCATTCACTCTCAAAATTTTTAAGGAATGATAATGCTCATGATAATGAAGCATTAATGAAATACATATTCTCCTTGAAACTTCTGTTTTTGTGTGCCAAAATCATCTTTTAGTCTCTAACAAATGGTGGCCTTCAACAAAAAGTCCGTTGCTGGTTTTATATCCTCTTTCCACTACATTTAAACAAAAATCAAAGTTTTTGAGAAAAAAAATCTTTGTAATGGTTCTTACAAGAATAATTTATTTTCAGTATGTTTGATTTGTTATTAACCACGATTGAAATGTGAACACTATGTTCGATGTATGAAAAATAAGTACAATGTTCAAAAAGTCCGTGCATATTTATAATAAAGGCGATATAAAGAGTCTAACATGAATGAAGTAATCATCAATGAATAACAAAATGCTAAACATGCATTATTAAGCACACAAAAGAAATGAATCCAAGTCTCATTACACTATGAATAAGCCATATAAATGGATGCAAGGTAGTTCCGATTCGAACATCTTAAATGTTCATCCACATATGATAAATTTTTATCAAAAATAACATATTTTTGAATTTTTTTGAATTTTTTTCTAAAATAAAATAAAATATTTTTAGATTTTTAAAAAAATATAAAAATTGAAATACAATCTAATAATGGGGACCAAAGGTAGCAATATGATAGTCACCTTATACTAGAGACAATACTCAAAACCAATTGATGATGCTGAAATCTAGCACCAACAGATAAATGATGATGAGCTCAAACAGTAGTAACCATGGCAGCCATAGAGATGTATATGTATAAGTGTGTAAGTGTGTAGAAAGTGATGAATATAAGAGGAACAAGATAATGATGTATAGTGGTTCAGCCAATTAGGCCTACATCCACTGTGAGTGTGTGATTCACTAAGTATGGGCGCTAATGGCCTTGGATACAATGCACATAAGCTCCCTTTCTTTCTATACAAGTAGAGTTTTAGCTAGGGTTACAATTATCGATCGATCGATTGATCTGTTCCTCTCTTTGTAGGGTTATAGGTGACAAGTATATATAGGTCTTGGGGGTTGTAGTATACCCCCCAAGTATGCATGGTGCATGTGAATGATGATTTAGCCAATCTCTTGTTGACACCTGTAGATGCCAAATGATCACATAATATTCCCTCACGTGAGGGGGTGATTCGGTTGTAACGGTCTTCCATGTATCTTGTGAGCCTCACGCGCACTGTCCCACGCGTCTCCCAAACCACACACTGTGATGACGTCACCCTCGGCCTGTAACACGAGGCTGAGGGAAAAATTCCTTCCGACAGTGAGTCTGGCCCAATTTAGGCCTCGTACTGTCGGCCCCTCGGAGGGTTGTCTAGAGCCTGATGAAGGGTCGGCCCCTCGAAGGGTCGTTTGGAGCCTGATGAAGGGTCGGCCCCTCGAAGGGTCGTCCGGGCCTGATGGAGGGTGAGACAATCTTGTGCTCATCTTGTTGGAGGGCACCCTCGGCCTGGCCGAGGATATATATGGGCATATCAATCACCCCCAGCCCTTAGCCATAGATGTTGTTGAGATGGCTGAGGGATAGTGTTGTAATTAATATGGGTGTATGATCAGTTAGGTGAGTGACACCTGTTAAGATGATATGACACCTAGGCAGGTACTCATTGTCGTTTCAGTTTCCAAGGCGTGGTGGATGCACACTTTTCCTGGGGCTTTATGCCCTAATGATGCCCTCCTGGTGGGCTGTGCTCTGCATTGGTTAGTGGGCCCACTCATTGGCAAGGTATTTAAATAATTTTTTGAAGTTTCTCTTTCTTCATCTTCTTCACGCCTGAACTCTCTCTGTCTCTAGCCTCTCAACAGCTTCCATAGCCATTTCTGCAACCTTTTTGTGCCACGCTTCATTCATCCTTTGCTTTCATCTTCAGGTACTCTTCTCTGCCATAAACTCCCTTTTTAATCTTCAATTTCATTTCATGCATTGGGTCTGACAGCCTCTTGTAGCATTTCTAGGGCTTCCTTGTGTTTTCTGGTACCTTTTCCGGCGAGTTGAGTTCTTCCATTTCTTGAGTGTTTTTGACCAAAAACCTTTAATTTTTGGTTTTGATCGAAGATTCCACCCTGGTCAACTGCAAGCTTGTTTATAGTTAGGTTACCCAAATTCTCCCAAGTGTAGGGTCTCCCCCTTAATGCTTAGGAGGCTTTATAATTTAGCCGAGGAGTTCCCTTCCCTGAGAGAGAAGTTATTTGTTGAGATCAGACGGGTAGAGGAAGAGGAGGAGAGGAGACGAGGGGCCGACCCTAAATGGGTACGACCCATTTTCCCCATTCCTCTTGCCACAATAAAGCCATTTGAACCATCTGAGTCTTGTGGGTCGTCTGGTCGCCCAGCCGAGAGTTATTCAGGAGAGATGGATGAGAGAGCATCGTCGCCAATTAGCGCTGGACCTTCTCGGAGAGGAGAGGTGTCTGACCTAAGCCCAGGCCGATAGGCCGAGGGTATGGTTTCTTTCGAGGCTGTCCCTGTAACTACTCTATCCCCATATTCTTTTCAGATGGCTTTTCCCCAGGGGTCTCTGACATGTGATGAGGCCGAGGGAGAAGGTATTAAGGACGATGGTGAGGACTCAGATGTTGACCAGGTTGACACCTCTCATGCCTCGTCCTATATCTCCTCAGTTAGGGATCGTGACCTCTTACTGTGGAGTCATGCCTATGGAGTGTCCACCAATATAACTATGAGGGTGAGTCTGAGAGGGTCTTTGAGGGTGAAGAGGGAGAGGTTGCAGTATACGAACAAATGTTCAAGGTTGGTGTCAGATTCCCTCTGCATCCTGCTGTTGTGGATATTTTTTCAGCCCTCAGCGTTGCCCCCTCTCAGCTTCCTCCCAACTCTTGGAGGACAATCCTTAGCTACATCTCCCTGTGGAAGAATGCTTTCACTTATGAGCCCTCGACCGACGTATTTTTGGCTTGTTACAATATCACCTCCTCGTCCAAATAGCCTGGGTACTATCACCTGGGGCGAGGAGGTCTGACAAAAAACTTCTCCTCGTGGCACAAACCTCCAACCACGATTGGAAGAAGATATTCTTCTTCGTCTCTAGAGAGTGGGAGTTCTACACCGAGGCACAACCTGTAGCTAATGGTCTGAGGATCCCCAGAAGATGGTCCAATGCCTCAATGAAGGCATGGTCAAACCCCGAACTTAGTCTGGAAGAGAAAGACATAGCTGAATATCTGAGAGGACGAGGGAGAGGGAGTGAACTTCCAATGTTTGAAGATCTGATGGCCCCTCGGTTCCTCAAGGAAGCTGGTCTGAGGGTCAGCCCCCTGACAGAACTATGTGAGTTACATTTATTTTTTCCCATTCTTTACTTTTTTTCAAGTGTTTCATCTTTGCCTCTGTATATTTCTGATGTGTCGTCCTCCTTTCGGGTCGTCCCTCTGGTATATCAGATCAAATTTGGGAAATGACTGCTCCCAGTTTGCTATCAGGCCTAGGCAAGAAGAAAGGCAAGGAGCCTCAGCAAACTTCGAGGAAGACGAGGGCTGTGGGGCCGACACTTGTTGAGCCGACCACTGACAGTCACAAAAGGAAAGAGCCTGAAGCTCCTGCTGACCCTTGGCCGGATTCAAGGACGAGGGCGAGGGTAGAGTCGTCTGAGGGGACTAGCTCCTCTTCCAGCATGAGGGCCTTCTGGTCCCAGAACTTGGCGCTTCTGAAGGCCGAGCCATCTTCCCTTATCGCGAACCTGAGGGCAGCCAAGGCGTCCATATTTTCTGCCCCCTCGGCTGCTGATTATGAATTTCTGTCAAAGATGCCTCCAGCAAAAGTGTATGACTATGGTCTGCACGCCCTAGCTCAGCTATTTATTCTCCCTTCATTCCCTTGGTTGTATTCTTTCACAAACTGTTCTCTCGGCCTCTTGACATCTATTTATTATTTCTGTGCAGTCTGTATGCGCCTTTACCTCGGCCACTAAGTGGATGGCTGAGAACCAACAAAAATTCCATAAAGCAGAGAGAACCATCCAGCACGAGGACGATTTGCAAACGGAGTTGGAGACTGTAAGGGCTGAGCTAGAGAGTGCCAGAATTGAACACGCAAGGGTTCTGGACGAGCTGACGAGGTAGCATGATGCGGACATGGCGGCCAAGTACTTTCTTATTAAGGAGAGGGACGAGGCCTTGACCAACATGGGGGCTCAGCACAAGAGTGAGCTATCTAAGGCAGTGCAGAAGGCAGGGGCCGATGCTGTGGAGGCCTACAAACTCTCAGACGAGTTCCAAGGCTTCGATCTTGAGTACTTAGAGAGGGGGATTAGGACGGCCTGTCGGTGGGTCATCCTTAAGTTTGCTGACGCAGTATCGTCTGTTCGCCCCTCTCTTGAGACAGTTCAACTGGACGATCCACTTATTGCTGAAGCCCTAGCCCAAGTGGAATCTCAGCATGTCGAAGGCACAGGCACGTCTCAGACTCGACCTGTCATGGTCATAGAAGAATCTCCAATAGATGTTGAGGCCTTGCCCTCTGACATTGTTCAATAGGATGGCTATCTGTAGCCCATACCCTCTTCGTGTAATTTATATTTTTGTACTCTTGATCAGACGAACATCTTCATTTTGTAATGTAATATAATGCCTCTCTGTCTTCTGTTTTGTCTCTCGTACGACTTTCATTATGATGTTTTTAACAATATCACTAACCCATCCCTCGTCTTTCTTGAGGTCAATGGAGGGGTCGTCCCCTCCATTGATCCTCATTATAGGCCGAGGGTTATAATTACCAAATTAATGGTTTTTAACAGTCTTCCCTCGTCTTTCTTGAGAACAATGGTGGGGTCGTCCCCTCCATTGACCCTCATTATAGGCCGAGGGTTATAATTACCAAATTAATGGTTTTTAACAAAGTCTTCCCTCGTCTTTCTTGAGGACAAAGGTGGGGCCGTCCCCTCCATTGACCCTCATTATAGGCCGATGGTTATAATTACCAAATTAATGGTTTTAAAGTCTCCCCTCGTCTTTCTTGAGGACAATGGTGGGGTCATCCCCCCATTGACCCTCATTATAGGCCGAGGGATATAATTACCAAATTAATGGTTTTTAACAAAGTCTTCCCTCGTCTTTCTTGAGGACAATGGTGGGGTCGTCCCCTCCATTGACCCTCATTATAGGCCGAGGGTTATAATTATCAAATTAATGGTTTTTAACAAAGTCTTCCCTCGTCTTTCTTGAGGAAAATGGTGGGGTCGTCCCCTCCATTGACCCTCATTATAGGCCGAGGGTTATAATTACCAAATTAATGGTTTTTAATAAAGTCTTCCCTCGTCTTTCTTGAGGACAATGGTGGGGTCATACCCTCCATTGACCCTCATTATAGGCGAGGGTCGTCCTCTGAAGATGTTTCCATGCATACTAGAACTAATAAACACAAGATGAGAGGAAACACTAATATTTCTCATTAATTTTCCAAGTGTTCTATCGGAGCAACACCTATTACAATTGTCGTTCGATAGGGCTTTATAAAACTACTGATTGTATTTATTCAAATTCTCTGCATTCCAGGGTTTGGAAAAGAGTTCCCCCTCTAGGTTTTGTAATCTATAGGTCCCATGAATGACTTCATCAGTGACCCTGTATGGGCCATGCCAATTTGAATGGAGCTTGTTGGGCTTTTGCCAAGTCTTTTTGATGACCAGATCCCTTACTGCAATTGGTCTCTATTTCACCCTCTGGTTGTAGAACCTTGCAGTCCTCTGCTGGTAGGCAACTTGCCTTATCTCGGCATCTTCCCTTCTTTCCTCGATCAGGTCTAAGTCGAGCCTCCTCTCTTCTGAATTTCTCTGGGGGTCATACATTTGGACCCTATGAGTATGAAGCCCAATTTCAGTGGGGATGATGTCTTATGAGCCATAAGCAAGCATGGATGGGGTCTCCCCGGTAGAGGTCTTTGATGTCGTCATATAGGCCCATAGTACAGCATATAACTCTTCAACCCATCTTCCTTTTGCCGCCTCAAGTCTCTTCTTGATTCCGTCTAGGATTATCCTGTTTGTAACTTCTGTTTGTCCATTAGCCTGAGGTCGGCCTGGTGTAGAGAAGAATTGTTTGATACTCACCCTTTCACAGTACTTCTGTAGGGATGTATTCTTGAACTGAGTCCCGTTATCCGAGATGAGGAACCGATAGTTATTGATGGCCCTGGGTAAGGGTCCTATTAGGTCAATCCCCCATACTACAAATGGACACGGGGATGTAATGGAAGTAAGAGGCTGATGGGGTTGGTGAGGGATGGTGGCAAATCTTTGGAATTTATCACATTTTTTTACATATGCCACGGCATCTTTCCCCAAGGTCGGCCACCAGTACCCTTGGGTGATCACCCTCTTCGCTAAGGATCTTCCCCCAATGTGGCTTGAGCACGATCCTTCATGCACATCTTGAAAAATGGAACGGACTTCATATGGGTGCACACACCTAAGTAAGGGGAGCAAAAACCCCTTTTTATATAAGGTGTCCCCAATGACGGTGAATTTTGCAACCCTGTATCTCAGCTTCTTCCTTTCTTGCCTTGCTTCTGGCATCTCTCCCTCTTTAATGTATCTGATCAAAGGGTCAATCCATGAAGTTTCCTGAGAAATATTCAGGCAATTGCTAAGTGTTCCCTCAGCATCTTCAATAGTTGGTCGAAGAAAAATTTCCACTGGGACTGTCATCCTGATGTCCGTCATAGTCGCCGAGGCCAACCTAGCAAGGGCGTCAGCTCGACCATTATCGAGCCTAGGTATCCTCTTCAATCTTACTTCTCTGAAGCTCTTCAGTAATGACGGCACCTTATCAAGGTACCTAGCCATCCTCTCGTCCTTGGCCTCGTAGGCTCCTTGTATTTGATTCACTACTAGCCTCGAATCACTATGAACCAAAATCTGGCCGACACTAAGAGATCTAGCCAAGGAGAGGCCTGCTATCAAGGCCTCATATTCAGCCTCGTTGTTGGAGGCCTTAAACTTGAACCTCAGGTCGTACTCAATGTCTGTGCCATCGGGTGCTGATACTATCAGTCAAGCCCCACTTTCGCTATCGCAGGAGGACCCGTCGACGAAGAGACTCCACACGGTATGTTCTTCTGAGAAACTTCTCTCGGTGAGTGACCTCTGTCTAAAGAGATATCTTCCCTCTTCATTTTCGACCACTTTTCTTCTAGCGGTGCTGGTCTCAGCCTTATCCGCGGGTGTGTCGGTGAGCCTTCCCTGTAGGGTATCTGTCTTTTTAAGTCTCTCGTCTTCAACTTCATCATCTTCCCAAGTAAATTTAGACACGAAATCTGCCAATGCTTGCCCCTTGATGACCTTCCTAGGCTGATACACTATGTCAAACTCCCCCAACTCTATAGCCCAGGCGATTAGCCTCCCTGATTTTTTAGGCTTGTGCAAAACCTGCCTAAGGGGAGAGTCAGTGAGGATGACCATTGTATGGGACTGGAAGTATGGCTTCATCTTTCTCGATGCATGGATCAAGGCATAGGCCAACTTCTCCATCCTTGGATATCTTTGCTCTACCCCCTGGAGTGCCTTGCTATTAAAATACATGGGCTTTTGTACCCCATCTTCATCTCTCACAATGGCTGCACTGATGGCTGACTCTAAGACGGCGAGGTACACATAAAGTTGCTCACCCTGCACGGGTCGTGACAACAGCAAGGGAGACCCTAGGTATGATTTTAACTCCTTGAAATCCTCATCACACTCTTCACTCCATTCGAAGGCTTTTCTGAGAATTTTAAAGAATGGTAGACACATGTTTGTGGCCCTAGACACGAACCTGTTCAAGGAAGAAACTCTCCCTATGAGTCTCTGAACGTCTTTAATGGACTTTCGGGTCTTCATCTCCACAAGGGCCTTTATCTTTTCAGGATTGGCCTCGATGCCTCTTTGGTTGACAATGAACCCCAAGAACTTCCCTTCTCCAACCCCGAAGACACACTTGGCCGGGTTGAGCTTCATCTGGTATTTATCCATCGTATTAAAGGTCCTATCCAGGTCTGCCACATGATCTTATGCCTTTAAACTCTTAGTCAGCAGGTCATCTACATAGAACTCTATAGACTTCCCAATTTGGTCTTCAAACATTTTATTTACAAGGCATTGGTACGTTGCCCCCATATTTTTTAGGCCAAAGGGCATGACCCTATAACTGTATGTCCCCTTATCAGTAATGAAAGCTGTCTTCTCCGACTCTTCAGGGTTCATGAAGATCTGGTTGTACCCTGAATAGGCATCCATAAAGCTCATGAGCTCATGGCTTGTAGTAGCGTCTACCATGTGGTCAATGCGGGGGAGAGGGAAGCTGTCTTTGGGACAGTGTTTGTTGAGGTCGGTGAAGTCCACACACATTCTCCACTTCTCGTTGTCCTTTGGGACAATGACTGCATTGGACAGCCATTCAGGATAGATGACCTCTCTGATAAATTCAGCATCTTCTAATTTTTTAACCTCATCCCTTATGACCTCATACTTTTCTCTAGAGTAAATTCTCCTTTTCTGCTTTACCGGCTTTGCTCCCTCTACCACATTGAGCTTGTGGCACATAATTTTAGGGTCGATTCCCGGCATATCTACATGACTCCACGCAAAGACGCTTCATCTTATCCTCAATAATTTAATGAGGTCTTCCTTGATATTAGGATTCAGAGACTTGCCGACTTGGACGGTTTTTTCTGGGTCATCCTCATCGAGGATGATGGATTCTACCTCTTCTGCGGCCTCTCCTTTCTTTAGCTTCGTCTCATCCCTGGGGTCTAGGGTATCAATATTATAAGTGGTTGTAGCCCTCTTGTGTGCCTCTCTCTCTCTTCAGCGGAGTTGTAGTAACATTCTCGCGCTGTCGTCTGGTTTCCCTGAACTTCCCCCACCCCGTAAGGGGTAGGAAATTTAATCATCTGATGGACCATAGACGGTACAGCTTCAAACCCCTTGAGGGCCACATGCCCCAGTATGATGTTGTAGGCCCCATCAGAAGGAAACTGACCTTCTTGGTAAGCCATCTCGGCCACTCGTCCCCCATCCTGACATCGGCCTCATACACTCCAAGGGAATGAACCTTTTCCCCACTGAACCCAATCAATGGATGATGGTATGGGACGAGTCTAGCACGGCTGAGACCTAAGGCTTTGAATCATGGCTAAAACATTACATCTACAGAACTGCCCCCGTCGACCAATATCCTCGATACCTCACACCCGTGCACCCTAGTTGTGATGACGAGTGGGTCGTCGTGTGGGGATAGGAGGCCTTTAAAGTCCATTCTTGAGAACCCCACTATCAGAGTGTCCATATCGACCTTCTTCCTCTTTTCTGACTTGACCTCCAGAGAGGTTGAGTGTACCGTCTTCGTCACTTCCTTGGCCTCAGCCACATGGACCTTCCTGTCAGCGACCTCAGACCCTTCTCCTGCTAGACCCCCGGAGATCATTCCCACTCTGAGCGAGATTATATTAAGCCTCTTGACAGGGCCTTGGTCGTCTCTCGGCGGGAGGTCAGGGTCGTCCTCATCATCAAAAGGGTCGTCCCCTCTTTTTTGAGGACCTTATCTACATGCATCGCCTCGCTTCTTTCTGGGGTCGTCCCCTCGGCCCCTCTTGAAGGCACCTTTGTCGACGTACTTTTTGAGCTTCCCTTCTTTCAGTATCTTCTCAATCTCATCTTTCAGAGCAAAGCATTTGTCTGTTATGTGGACGTGGTCTTGGTGAAATTCGCACCACAGGTTCTTGTTACTCTTGTTGGGGGCCTCCCTCAACTTCTCAGTCCACTTTAGGGATCGATCACTCTTTATTTCATTGAGAATATGTTCACAGCTGACCTTTAGTGGGGTGTAACTAGCGAACTTATAGTCCGTAGACCTCTTCTTCCCCTCTTTATTCTTCTTAGAGTATTTACCCCCACTAGCGCCTCCTTTTTCGTCCTCGTATTTTGCGGCCATAGCCTCTTCGGCGTTTATTACCTTTCCTGCTATTGACAGCAATTCATCCATCGTCCTCGGAGGGTCTTCGGCAAGCTTTCATAACAGCTTCCCCTTTTGGAGTCCTCCAATCAGGGCTGTCATAGCTATGCTCTCCTCATAGTCTTCCACTTCCAACTTCTCTTTGTTGAATCTGACTATGTAGTCCCTTAGACTCTCATTCTTCCCCTGTTTAACATAGAGCAGGTGGGTGGTCTTCTTCTGTGGCCTCATCCCAAAGAAAAAGTTATGGATGAACCGGTCAGCCAACTGCTTAAAGTTTTTAATGGAATTTTTTGGAAGAGACGTGTACCAGACATGTGCAGCCCCAGTCAGGGTACCAGACAAGGCACGACACCTCATAGAGTATATGTATACTTCTGATTGATACATCTCAACATGGTGGATAGGTTTGGTGCTCCTGTCATATCTTGGGGTGACCACAGGTGGTTTGAACTTTGATGGCGTAGGGAAGTTGACTATCTTCGCCACAAAGGGTGAGCCTATGGTGTATCCCCTCTGAAGAGGGTCCCATCTTTTCAGTATATCGCCAATCTTATCCTCCAATCGCTGGATCGAGTCATTCCAGGGCCTCGTAGGGTCGGCCTAGCTGATGTTACCCCCTGCCGCCTCTTTGAGATGGACGGAGGGTCCTGCCGCGGCTGTCCTGTGTCGGCTGTTTACTTCCCCCTGGCCATCGTCCCGTCCTAGGGGACGGCCCCCGTGGGGTCGGTCATCTGGTGCCTCCCTTCTGTACCTTGCGGCACTCCTTGACCTGGACAATTTTTCCCGCAGGTCATTCACTCGGCCCAGCCTCTCAAAGGCCGACCCCCTGCTTAAGCGATCGAAAGAAGAGCCTCTCGGATGATCGTCAGGGTTTGGCCTTCCGCACTTCCCTCTTCTCTCCTGGAGGGGTCGTACAGTATTTTTGGAGACCTCATACGGCTCCCAGCATTCTATGGGGGCCTTTTCCCCCTCCAGATCATCATACCTGTCTTCAGGGAAAAGGTTTCCTTGCCTCCCCTGGCATAGACGTCGGGGGTCAGCCACATACCTACGCCGCTGAGGGGGTGGCAGGTCTTTGCGTGGTGCCTAGGGTGGTCCCCTGGCCTCATGCTATCCTAGAGCTACTGCCGGAGTAATCATCTCAGGTGAGACCCCTGGTGGTCTTAGTATGTTCTGGCTCAGAGATGTGAACTGCTCCTGCATGATCCGCTGGCTCGCTGCCAGAGACTTCAAGGCCGCCGCCACATCAGCCATCTCAGACTGAGGTGGTGGATGACTGGAACTGGGTCCTCCTCCATCATCCGGTGGGGGAAGTGGTGGTGGTGGCATCTCTGGTGCCATGTGTTTGAGCTATGAAGAGCTGCACTGAAGAAGGTTTGTAAGCTTGAGAACCTTAATGGGTCTCTTTTAATGGTGAAACATCTCCACACAGGGGGAGGACTGGCTCACCACCAGAGTACCCAGTGAGGTCAAGCTGTATTCAAGGAAGAGACATCTTCTCGTTCCCACAGACGGTGCCAAACTGATGATGCTGAAATCTAGCACCAACAGATAAATGATGATGAGCTCAAACAGTAGTAACCATGGCAGCCATAGAGATGTATATGTATAAGTGTGTAAGTGTGTAGAAGGAGATGAGTATAAGAGGAACATGATAATGATGTATAGTGGTTCAGCCAATTAGGCCTACATCCACTGTGAGTGTGTGATCCACTAAGTATGGGCACTAATGGCCTTGGATACAATGCACATAAGCTCCCTTTCTTTCTCTACAAGTAGAGTTTTAGCTAGGGTTACAATTATCGATCGATCGATTGATTTGTTCCTCTCTTTGTAGGGTTGTAGGTGACAAGTATATATAGGTCTTGGGGGGTGTAGTATACCCCCCAAGTATGCATGGTGCATGTGAATGATGATTTAGCCAATCTCCTGTTGACACCTGTAGATGCCAAATGATGACATAATATTCCCTCATATGAGGGGGTGATTCGATTGTAACGGTATTCCACGTGTCCTATGAGCCTCACGCGCACTGTCCCACGCGTCTCCCAAACCACGCATTGTGATAACATCACCCTCGGCCTATAACATGAGGCTGAGGGTAAAGTTTCTTTCGGCAGTGAGTCTAGCCCAATTTAGTCCTCGTACTGTCGGCCCCTCGGAGGGTCGTCTGGAGCCTGATGAAGGGTCGACCCCTCGAAGGGTCGTCTGGAGCCTGATGAAGGGTCGACCCCTCGAAGGGTCTTCTGGATCCTGATGAAGGGTCGGCCCCTCGAAGGGTCGTCTGGAGCCTGATGAAGGGTCGGCCCCTCGAAGGGTCGTCTGTAGCCTGATGAAGGGTCGGCCCCTCGAAGGGTCATCTGGGCCTGATGGAGGGTGAGACAATCTTGGGCTCATCTTGTTGGAGGGCGCCCTCTTCCTGGCCGAGGATATATATGGGCATATCACCAATCAATGGCACAAATACCCAAAAACTTCATAAGATCCTAAAATCTAAGTGCATCTAAAGGTTTAGTGAAAATATCGGCCAATTGATGTTCGGTACTCACAAAGCTAATGGAAATGATCTTCTCCTTAATGATATCCCGACTAAAGTGGTCACAAATCCTACTATGCTTCCTATGATAATGTTGGACTGAATTATGGGAAATGTGAATTACACTCGTATTATCATGAAAAATTGTCATTATGCCTTTAGTAATCCCATAATCTTCCAAAATTTACTTTATTCGTAAGAGTTGTGTGCAATAACTCCATGCTACGATATACTCGACCTCCGTCATGGAAAAATAAATTGAGTTTTTCTTCTTACTCAACTAAGAAACTGGAGCACTTCCAAATTAAAAGCATCCACCTGAGGTACTTTCACAATCATCAACATCGCGGACCCAATCGACATCCGAATAAGCCAACAAACGGTCATCGATATTAAAGGAATATGACATACCATAAGAAAGAGTTCCACTCATGTATCTGATGATACGTTTAAATTCATGCTAATGAGACTCTTTTGGGGATGCTTGGTAACACGCAAAAACTCCAACGCTAAAGGATATATTAGGATGTCTGGAAGTGAAGTAGAGCAGAATACCTATGATACTACTATAAAGTGTTTGCTTCATGTCCTTGCCTAAAGTGTGTTTGTTAAGATTAGTCGAGGAACTCATAGGTGTGTGTGAGTGCTTAGATGAGTCGAAACCAAACTTCTTCATTAAGCCCCTAACATATTTAGATTGAGATATAAATACCCCATTCTCAAGTTGATGCACTTGGATAACTAAGAACAATGCCAGTTCACCAACCATGCTCATGTCAAATTCACTCTTTATACCCCCTAAAAAGTGTGAGCATGGGAGTACGTGGATCCAAAGACTATGTCATCCACATAGACTTAGGCAACCAAGATAGCAACACCCTCTCTACAAAAAAATAAAATCATATTAACCTCCCTCCTTTTGATGCCACGAGCTAAGAGATAAGAAGTATTCCTTTCTCATCAAGAATGAGGTGATTGCTTCAAACCAAATAAGGCCTTATTTAGATAACATACGTGAATCGAATGCTTTGGGTCTTCAAACCCCTTTGGTTTTTCCATATAAACTTCCTTCGGAAGAATTACATTAATGAATGTACCCTTGACATCCATTTAGAATAACTTAAATCGTAGATGACTTGCTAGGATGAGTAGTAAGGGGATGGACTCAATCCTAACAATAAGAGTGAATAACTCGTCAAAGTGTAGATCCTCAATTTATGTGTAACCTTGAGCAACCAACCTAGACTTATTATGAAAAATGGTTCTATTCCATCCATATTATTCTTGCACACCCACTTAGTAATAATCACATTAGTCTCGCTAGGCCAGGGGACTAACTCCGATACATTGTTCTTCCAAAATGGAAGAAACTCATCTTTTATAACACATATCGAATGCTCATCCTTGAGTGCTTCCTTTACATTATTTGGATCCACTACTGAGATGTAGTAAAAAGTAGCTTACAATATTCTCATGTTGAGATTGAGTCTTGACACCTAGTGTAGGATCACCAAGTATGTCAGAAGGCTCGTGAGTCTTGTAAACCCAAGAAAGTGTATCCTCTATATCAAGAGTACGATCCAACCCGGTGGTGTGGGGGAATAATGAGATCATCACCGGGGGTGAATTATTCTCATATGCAAGGTGAGGATCAATTAATGAGTCTATCGCATCGTCTTTAATCATAACGTTTATTGATTCCATAACCTTATAGATTTTAAGGTTAAACACCTTATATGCTCTACTTGATGATAACTGACCTAAAAATATTCCCTCGTCGCTTCTAGAGTCTAACTTTCCTAAGTTCTCTCTATCTCTAAGGACATAGCAAGGACTTTTCAAAAATCATAAATAAAATAGGTTGGATTTCTTCCTTGTCCACAACTCATATAGAGTGTGAAGTGTGTTTGGATGAAGATATACCTTATTCACAATGTAGTATGTGGTATTAACCACCTTTGCTCAAAAATGGGCAGGTACATTTTTTCCAAGAAGCACAGCTTTATCCATCTCTTGAATTGTTCGATTCTTCTTCTCAACAATCGTATTTGTTTAGGAGTACGAACGACCAAGAACTTTTGTTTGATGCCAACTTCATCACAAAAGCTATACACTTCGAATTTTTTAAATTTAGTGCTATTGTCACTACAAATCTGATTAATTGTGACACCGTGTTGATTTTGTAAAACACAACATTTAGTTGTTAGGTACTAAACATCATCAGACTTTTATCTAGGAAATCCAATGATAAAATATCTCAAAAATTCATCATTGATGCAAAGAACTAGGCTGGCCTAATTAGTTTATCACAGATAAATAGAAATAAAAGAGACAAGAGAATTTTAAAGTGGTTTGGCTTAATGGAATAGCCTACGTTCACTGTTGTGTATTGCTTTGGAATTGTTTAATTTCCTCTCTTTTTGTGTCCATTGGATGTAGGGTTTATAATGTATTTATAGACCCCAGGGGGTGTACCGGAGCTGAAATATCAAATAATGGAATGTCTTTATATTGTAGACATTTAGATCTATACAATTATTAATGTATACAACTATTGGTATTTTCCTATCATCGTTGGTCGACATCCCTGGTATTGGTTGATATCCTTGGTGTTGGTTGGTATTTCATCCTTGATGACTAGGATTAATCTTCCACTGTACAATACGTGTCAGTATCAGAATGATCCATGTAGATGGATAATTTTGGGTATCAATAGAAGCCCCTAATGTTTCATGCTTGAAGTTTTCACAAGAGTATTGAGTATCTGTCTCTTAAAGTTGCTCGGGAAACAATTTTAGGCCTGGCTGATTGTCAACTTCCCATACTTGTAAAATATTTATCATTTAATTATGGAAATATAATGCAGGTGGCATTTTTGAAATTATCCATAACTTTAACGAACCGTTTTTGGGCAAATACGTATTTTCGGCCTATAGTCGCCACCGGTTCAATCGACGCTACCTTTTAATCATCATTTTTCCATTTTTCGAGGCAACCTATAAAGAGCATGAAAAGCTATGAACTTTTACTACCTCAAATCTTCTGAGTGGTTTTGACTATATGTCTTCAAGCTTTCTTTTTCTCTCTTGAGCAATAGTTTTTTATTCTTCAGTTCTCGCTGAATCCTTAATTCCAGTAAGAATTCTTTCTCTTTTATTCCATTCTTCATCATGGTTTACTCTATTGACTCTCTTGATCAATTCAAAAATGAATTTAAGATTCTCTCTTGGGTTGTTTTGGAACACGCTACTTTACCTGCTGATTTTTTCTCACTTGTTGAGGGTCACTGATTTCCCTCTATTTTTATAGCTAAGTGTGGGTTTACCTTTCCTCCCAACCCTTTATGCCTTGAATTTTGTCAATACTTTGACATTGTCCTAGCTAGGGTGGCCCCAATATTTGGAGGGTCATAAATGGGGTGTATGGGTTGAATCAGATTCATGGAACCCATCTTGGGATTCCATAAATAATGTTTTGTTATAAGTGGGTGACTAGTGACACCACTTTTTATTTAAAGACTAGGGATGTAAACAAAGTGTTACTAGTTAATCTTCCAGACTCCAATAGGGATTATTTTGAGTATAGAGTTGTTGTAAAAAAAATGGAAATACGTCCCTTTGACTAGAAATGCTGAGTACTAGGGGCCTAGATGCCCTCCTTTTGGTAATGGGATGTGTTATTCCTCATTTTAACTATTTTGCCTTATATATCTGTCTAAATGTTACACTAATTATTGCTCTATAAATTTTTATTACATTTCATCAAAAAATAAGATGCCTAAAGGAAAGTTATGTGAATCTGAGGGAGTTGAAGTTTATTTGGGGACTTCATCAAAGGATTGACGAGGAGCACGTCAAGTCTGCATCTTATTTGTTGTAGTATAAGAACTCAATTTCTTCCTTTGTTACTCGTCCTACTCCTTCCCCTCAAATTGACCTTGAGCAGGAAACTCCTTCTACTTCCACAGTCACTACATCTGGTAGTGGTGATCTTGATACCCTTTCCCCTTCTTCCTTAGATTCAAATTTTCCCCTTGCCATATCTATGGGGAAGAGGAAGATTTCAAATATTTTAGGAGACATATTTGCCAATCCCCCTTATAAACAAGCTGATTAACATGGGAAAAATAAATATGAGTCTGGGAAGAAGACCCCAACAAAGAAAATTGAAGAGAGCCCTCTGAAGAGAATAAAGAGAGGATTGCCCTCTAAGTTAGAAGAAGATTATTTTTCTCTTCCTGACCAACACGAGTTGGTTGACATATCTTCTTTTTCCTCTCTAGTGGTCTTTGGCCCTAGATTGGCAAGACAACTAATAAAGTCTGGGACTCTGCCAGACCACATAGGTGCTGCAACTGCATTACCTCGTTCTAAAAGCTCTGATAGGTCTACTCAAGGCCTTGCTCTGGCATGTTCTTTTTCTTTATTTAATTTTATATCTCGTGATTTGTTCTTCATAATACTAACTTTCCTTGTTATTCTTGTGCAGTTCCTCGTTGACTTCAATAATATGTTGGAAAAAGATGAGGCTTTGAGAGCTTCTTCCTATGGTGACGTTGAACAAGCTTTTAAAGAGATGAAAAAGTTATTACTTTATTCCCAACAAGCATTGGCTAATAAATAAAAGAAATGGGATAAAAAGATGGAAGCTACTAAAGGAGCTACTAAAACTTCTCGGGGGCTGGCTGACAAGTTGCTGAAAGACTTAGATGCTGAGAAAGTTAAGTCTTCCCACTTACAGAAGGACTTAGGTACTGAGAAGGTGAAGAGGGCTAAGGCTAGAGAGGTTGGCTTCAATAGAGGCTGGGATAAGGACTTTAGTGCAGCTTTTTCACAAATTGAGTTTGCAAAGAAGAAATGCTTCAAGGATAGTTGGTCTGCCGCTCTGGTAGAGGTCGGCACTCCAAAAGATTTCTATATATTCTTACAACATGATCCAGGGACTCCTCTAAACCTGGATGAGGAAGTTGATGATGAGGGTTCCAATGAATCCTTGATAGCGGTGGAGTCTATCGATCAACACCACAATGTTGATTCTACTTCTTCCTCTAAAGTTAATCCTCCTCCTCCTTCTACTCCTGCTTCTACTTCAGCTAATCCCGAGGGAGATAAGAATAAGGTGTAGAACAGAGAAACTTTTTATTTTCCCTTTTTCAGTAGTTGTACTTTTTATTTTCTTTTTGAAGATGTATATGTACTTCCTTTGTTTATTAATAAAAGGAGAAATATTTATATTCCTCTGCTTGTGTTTTTCAATACTCTGCACCTTGCTGATTGATGATTTTCTTCTTCTTAATAGTTCATGGATAAATTGGAATACTTCTCATCTACGGACTCCGAGATGCTCTAGAGGTGTAATGATCTTTTTAAATCTGGTCACTTATCTCTGACTGATTCCGACCTACTATAGTTTCTCAGGGAAGGGGTATCCAAATAAGTCAAAGAGGCCTATGTTCATATTTGAAGTGTCTTCTTGATCGGGTAGTGGACAATAACATTACCTACTATGAAATGATTGAAGGGCTACAGGAGGAGCATAACGAAGTAATGCACTTTTTCATGAGGATTATGAGAAGAAACTCCAAACCCTTAATAAATGTTGGGGCTTTGAGCAAAAGTTGGATAAATTTGTTTCTCATTTTTGTAGATAAGAATTCCTGGTCAAACGTGAAGTAGATGAAGCAAGGGACATTGCAAAGCTTTTAGAGGAAGAGAATAAAAAACTTAACAGGTGAACTTAATTCCCTGAAGTCATCCACAACTGTTGTTACTACTATAAATAAGGGACATTCATTATTGGAGGATGAAAATGTAAGGTTGAGTGAGGAGTTGGAGGCTCTGAAGAAATTAAAATCCACTTCTTTATCTTCCCGAGCTAGAGTCAAATCTGGCCGAGGTACTACAGAGGAAGTCAGGACCCAACAGAACCTTACCAACCAAGATTCATAATTAAAGGCCAAAAATCAAGCCATTGCTGATATGTTGCAGAAGCTACATACCTTGTCCGAGAAACTATCCACCTAATCTTCTCAGTTACAAGCTAAGGATAGGTTGTTGAAGAAACTCCATTACCAAGTTGACAGATTGACCGTTTAACTCCATAAATAACTAAGAGAAGTCGGGATGGATGGGTATAATGAAGATCTGGTCATATTGATGATAAGTTTCAACAGGATAAGAATGAGGCCTATAAATGGGGTTGGATGAAGGCTTTGACAGTGATGAAGGTAGATCAAAATAACTCATTGTGTGACTGGTATTATCCAGTCTTGCTTGAGCTTGACAATCCCCATTTTAAATTAGATGTCAATTGAATTTCAGTCCAGCGTATTCCTAAATGTTTGATTTTAAAATACTTAGGGGATTATGAACTTCATGATGAATTAGATATCATCCGACCTCCTGACCTGCTTGATCATCCTAGTAGCAGCAATACCAGAATCACTACACAAAAAACAACAATTTGGCACATCTTGATATTAAAAATCTGGCACAGTTTAAAACTGTGCCAAATTCTGACACGATTTAGTGACTATCTGGCACACTTTAAAATAGTGACAAAATTTGGCATTGTTTAAAAGTGTGCCAAAATTGAGTACACTTCACTAAAATATAAAAAAACCCTAACAAAATTAATCCTCATATTTTTTGGTCTCCTGCCTCCCAGGCTCCCTCATTCTCAGCTCTCCCTCTCCCTCTCTCTCTCTTTCACCTCTTCTTCATTTCTCTATCACGGCCAAATTGGAGCAGTGGCAACGTACCACCATTTCTCTATCACATCTTCTTCATTTCTCTATTCACCTCCGTCCTCTCCTTCTCTCATCACCCCACCAACATTTCACCCCGAACAACAACCGACGCTCTGTAGCGTAGACTTGATGTCCAATCGTCTCACATTCTCCCATTTTTACTCTGTAAATAAATTTCTCTCACTTTCTGACCATGAAGATTCTCTATAAGGTATGTTTCATTTCGTTTCATTTCATTTTTCGTCCCCTCGTGTTCACTATAAAATGTTGGAGCTACGTATACCTCTGTTATTTATAATTGTGAAATGGAAAATTCCAGTTGTTAAATTTTGAGTGGATCTATTATATTTATGTGTTCTGTTTTATATATATGTGTAGTTTTGTGATTACTATAATGACGTCGTTAATGATGTATGCGATAAAATTTAGTAACATGTGGTGGAATTATTTGATATTGTGTGCAATTAAGTCGAATTTTCTGGTCAATTGTGCGATTTGGATTGCATCAAGGGTTCAGTGGTGCTTTGAATTGATGAGTTAATATTCTGTTCTTTTTAAATGTTTCAAAGGATAAATGAATTCGACATAGATGTCTGGAGGTTATTTAAAGTAGATAAAAGAAAACAAAAGAGAAGAAAGGGAGAAACATAAGGCATATTTTATTTTACGTTTTCATTTTTCTTTAACTGTATTCCTGTATTTTTTTCATTTTACTTCAACTGTATACTTTTTCATTTTACTTCAATTGTATACTTTTTCATTTTACACCCTTATCTAAACTACTCTAAGTTTTACACCTTCAATAAACTTTTGTGTGGTGCATAATGATTTGATGTACTCACTACCTATACTATAATATGCACATAAAATATCACATTGATTGGATATTAGTGACAATTCGATAAGTATGCTCACAATTTCTTTAATCCCATTCATTTCCCAACTCAGCGAGTCCTTATTTACTTCTCTATGTTTTCTCCCCTGCATGTACGTGCGACATTGGTTGTTGTTAAATGTAGACATGTTTTATATCCGGCCGTCTTTATTTCTTATGGTGTTACTCGAGTTTACAAAGGACTCGTACCTGTATATTGGGAGAGTTGCTTTGGTTGGACTAGTTCGTTTTTCTAAATCTAATGTTGAGGAGGATTGTAGTATGATTAAGGGTGTTTATTGTCGTGTTGTTGAACTTTTATTTGATTTCGAGGATTGTGTGAGGTTGTTAACGGAAAAAATCTCCATCTACGAGGACCAATCAGAAAAGGACACATGTCATCCTACATGGCAATATTCGACATCCGAGGAGAGTTGGTCGGCACCCGAGGAGTATTGGTCGGCACCCGAGGAGAGTTGGTCGGCACCCGAGGAAAATTAGTTGGCACCCGAGGAGTATTATTCGGCACCCGAGGAGAGTTGGTCGGCACCCGAGGAGAGTTAGTCGGCACCCGAGCAGAGTTGGTCGGCATACCAACCAGGAAGATCAAAGGATAACTATGCATTTAATGTGCATTAATGAATATGGCAGTGCATTTAATAAGCCTTAATGTACATTTATATTGTATTAATAGATGACAAAACATAGCATACCAAGCAATTCAACAATTAGATTCGTTGAATGTAGACATAAATGTCTACATACAATGAATCTCTTTATCTCCCATCACTATAAATACATGTATTCCCTTAGCCAAATAGAGGAGATCCAGAGGAGATCCAGAGGAGATCCGGGAGAACCTAGAAACACCATACACAAGATACACATCCTTTCTCTCTCTACACCTTATGGTGCTATTGTAAACCCCTGGGAATAAAATAACAGTGGACATAGGCTTTATTCATAGCTGAACCACTTTAAAAATCATTGTCTCTTATGTGCTTGATTGGATTTCTTTCATCTATTTATCTGTGATCATAAAAAGGGGATTCGGTCCAGTTTTTTCCATCAACAGATTGGCGCCGTCTGTGGGAACGTGTTACAAGCATTGTTCTCCATCAAAAGCTAAGTTTTTATTTTCTCTACGTATAGTCAATTATACATACATCTGTTGATTCAATCATGATTTTTATGTTTATATACATAAATTAATTGTCCATTTTTATCTGCAAAAATTGCATATCATGATTTTAAAATCATAATTGTTAGATTAATTCTTATTTAGAAATCTGAAAAAATAGTGGATTTCATAAATCATAACTTTTTGCTTGATTCTCAAGTTTCAATTTTATATCATGGAATCAATATTTTAAATGATTACATATACCAATATATACGACGATGATAAGATTTGATAATTTTCATTGTTGATTTTGAAATAATTTTTGAAAGATCTTTGATGACTATTCAAATTCCCATTACATTTTTAATCAGAGAATGGGAAAAGGTTAAAGACAATAAAAAGTTTTCTCATGAAAATCATGACCCAGATCTACTTTCTCTCTCTTTAAGTTTGAGTCTCTTTGTATTCATTTTTATGAACTATATACTTAATTTGGTTCATATTCCATCTATGTCAATAAAGTCTCATTGATTGATTTTTGATATAAATTTGGTAATAATTTTGATCATTCACCATATTTTTATCTATGGAAATGGGGAATAGGAAGGGATCAATATAAAAAATAATTTTATGTAACCAAAAAAAAATCATTACCCACCTCTTGTAAGAGAGGATCAGTAAAACAATCATGACCATATCAAGACTCTGGGTACAAATTTGATATGTTGGCCCCTCGTTCATAACATCACAGGGTTTCTTTGTCGAAATCACACGATATAGTGGATTAGATAATTATTCATTTAATTAACATTATTAATGCTTAAATTTTACATCGAATGTTATTTTTTTTATCTAAGGATTCGAGATATTTTGGTCAGCCATCTATATTGTTGGTCGGCATCATCTTGGGCCATATTTTATTAAAGAGAAGCTTAACCAGGCCATTTTTATTTGTCGGAGATAAGATGTGAAGATCCATCAGCAACGTTGAAATAATTTTATCCAACTACGAGGTATCTTATTATTGCTCGGAGCCCCATATTGTAGCTCGGTGGAACCAATTGCAGGTCGACGATCATCTACTTCTTGATCGGTGACATCTCAGTCTTGTTCGGAGGGTTCAATTTACTGGTCGGCAACTATCCAACCATCCACTTTTTGGTCGGTGACATCTAATGTTGTTCGGTGCTGTCAATGCACCATTTTTGTTGATCGACGAAATTGCTCAGCTGGTCGGGGATCATTTGCTTCTTGGTCGACACCATATATTCTATAACTTGAGATATCCTTAAATGTTGGTCGGAAACATCCATGCCGTTTGTCGGCAGCAGTAGAATCTTGGGGTATTAAAAAATGTGAAGCACCCCATATATTTCTTTAAACACGAGTTCAGCTTGGGGACAAACAGGGGGCTTAAGTCTTTTTTAACTTGTGATCACCCCAAAAATATTTTTAAAACCAAGTGGTAAATAATTTTCAAACAACAACTTATACCTGATTACTTGTTGGAGATTAAACAACTTTACAAAAAAACTCTACGTCTTATTTATGATGCATATTTGATAAAAATGTGTCCATCTCACACACATTTGGCACAAAAATATTATATTTTGAAATTTTTATGCTGATACACATCACATATTGTTTGGCTGAATAATTATTCTCATGATAATAATTATTTTCTCTAGTCTCGATAGGTTCTCGGGCAGCCTATTAAAATTTCATAGGGACGAGATTCAATCCCGATGAAAGCTCTCGTAAACCTCTAGAAAAGTAGTATTGCTCGACATCAGGCAATTCTGCCTCGACATATCAGCCAACATATATTATTTCATTTTTTGAAATTAATATTTTTATTTCTCAAGCATATACATATCATATATTGATTGGATGAGTAAATTATTCTCATGACTAATCAATTCAGCCTACACATATGGTAGAGCAAGTTAATAATTTTTACAGGTACAAGATTCAACGCCGACGAATGCTCGAAAACAATCTGGAAACTATTATCATTGCTCAGCATTATGAAATTTCACCTCAGTAAGGAACTATATATTTTATTATTGCTTTGATTTGTGCTCAAACACGAATTATTCTATATATCCGTTTGGATTCATATTCTATATTCATCTCTTCATGGAGCTTGACGAAACACTTATTATCATATTCAGCTCCGAGGAAAAGCTACAACAGTTATTATATTTCACCCCCAACGGATAGTTGGTCGGGGAAATTCTTATTTATATTCAGGCCCAGATATCGGCTCAAGCACAAATTATTCTATATATCCCTTGGGATTCATATTCTATATTCATCTCAACATGGAACTCGGCGAGATACTTATTATCATATTCAGCTCCGAGGAGAACTATAACATTTATTATATGTCACCCCCAACGGATAGTTGGTCGGAGTAATTCTTATTTATATGCAGGCCCAGCAAAGTTCTCGGCTATATTCTTATGTTCTAGAAAATATTATTCTTATTCGGCATCATGCAATTGTGCCTCGACAAGATACTTATTCAGCTTTGAGGAGAATTACAACATTCGTTGTATTTCACCCCCAACGGATAGTTGGTCGAATAATTCTTATTTATATTCAGGCCTGACGACGTTCTCGGCCATATTCTTATGTTCTGGAAGATCTTATTCTTGTTCGGCATTATATAATTCTACCTCGACAGATCAACGAGGCACTTTATTATTTTTAATTATTCTTTATATCTATTTGGATGCATATTCTATTCTTATTTCAGCAACGAGGTCTCCAACATTTATATTATCTTATTCCCAACAATCTGTTGGTCAGCTCCAAGGATTTCTCCAGCATATATTATCTTATTCCCAACAATCTGTTGGTCAGCTCCAAGGATGTCTCCAGCATATATTATCTTATTCCCAACAATCTGTTGGTCAGCTCCAAGGATGTCTCCAACATTTATTATATCTTATTCCCAATAATCCATTGGTCAGTTCGGAGGAAGTCTCTATCATTTATTATCAAAAATGTATTCCTAAAAATGCCAACTTATGTTGGTTCGGAAGTAAATGTATTCCTACGGGAAGTAAAACTATTCCTAAAAATGCCAACTTATGTTGGTTAGGAAATGTATTCCTAAAAATGCCAACTTATATTGGTTAGGAAGTAAATGTATTCCTACGAGAAGTAAAACTATGTATTCCTAAAAATGCCAACTTATGTTGGTTAGGAAGTAAATGTATTCCTACGGGAAGTAAAACTATGTATTCCTAAAAATGCCAACTTATGTTGGTTAGGAAGTAAATGTATTCCTACGGGAAGTAAACCTATATATTCCTAAAAATGCCAACTTATATTGGTTAGGAAGTAATTTTATTCCCAAAAATGTCAACTCAGGTTGGTCGACAATAAGAAGCTGTCAACTACAGTTGGTCGGAAACATTTTATGAGTATGTGAAAGCGATCAAGAAAAGAGTATTCAAAGTTCACATTCCACACTTGGGGGCTTCTATTACAGATATATTTGTTCATTTGGTGGCACATTCTTATAACATCATGCAGTCGAGCATCAAATTCAACTTCACAAACTCACACGGTCGGGGCCCCTACCAATCATCATTCAGGAGTTGTTTTTCTTGCTCATGAATTATTTTTGATATTGAAGTTCAGGAGTTATATTGAAGTTCAGGAGGTGTATTCAGAAGTTCAGGAGGTATATTGAAGTTCAGGAGGTATATTGAAGTTCAGGAGGAATATTGAAGTTCAGGAGGTATATTGAAGTTCAGGAGGCATATTCAGGAGTTATTATGCACATACTATTGAAGTTCAGAAGTCAAATTTAGCATCTACAGCACTGAGATCTTTACTACTATTGTCCCGACCAACATTGAAGAAGAAGTTGTATGAAAATGTTTAGAAGTCCACCACTAGCTTGGTACTAATCAGATTGAAGAGTTGGGTTCAAAAGCTAGTATGTTACTCGACAAAGTATTCAGAGGATCATAAATCAGAAGAATCAAGCACGTGAAGTTAACACTCAGTTGCTCGGCACAGGAGGCAGTTGGTCAGCTAGCAAACCAATCAACATACTTGAAGATTATGACAAGCTACAAGCTGCATACTATGGCATGGCTGCATCCAAATTCCCAGGGGTGATATATAGCACACGGAGTTCCTAAAAAAAAATATTAGCAACCATCGATCAGCCTGCATCATATGTCGTCCAGGAGATAATGCACTTTATGTTGAACAAATCAAGAAGGTAGATCAAGAATTTCACGAGCACCGAGCAACACTGCAGAATAAATACTCCATCCTTTCAAGTAAACCATCAAGCATGGAGCATTAGGGGCTTCTATTAACGCAAAAATTCTCCATCTACGAGGACCAATCAGAAAAGGACACATGTCATCCTACGTGGATATATTCGACATCCGAGGAGAGTTCGTCGGCACCCGAGGAGTATTGGTCGGCACCCGAGGAGAGTTGGTCAGTACCCGAGGAAAATTAGTGGGCACCCGAGGAGTATTATTCGGCACCCGAGGAGAGTTGGTCGGCATACCAACCAGGAAGATCAAAGGATAACTATGCATTTGATGTGCAATAATGAAGATGGCAGTGCATTTAATGAGCCTTAATGTACATTTATACTGTATTAATAGATGACAACACATAGCATACCAAGCAATTCAACAATTAGATTCGTTGAATGTAGACATAAATGTCTACATACAATGAATCTCTTTATCTCCCATCACTATAAATACATGTATTCCCTTAGCCAAATAGAGGAGATCCAGAGGAGATCCGAAAGAACCTAGAAACACCATACACAAGATACACATCCTTTCTCTCTTTACACCTTATGGTGCTATTGTAAACCCCTAGGAATAAAATAACAGTGGACGTAAGCTTTATTCTTAGTCGAACCACTTTAAAAATCTTTGTCTCTTATGTGCTTGATTGGATTGCTTTCATCTATTTATCTGTGATCATAAAAATGGGATTCGGTCCAGTTTTTTGCATCAACAGAGGTATTCGGCGGTTCGCGCGGTAGGATGTTGTAATTTATTCTCTTTTGTTATATCTCTGTTTCAGGAGAAAAGTACTAATGGGGTGTGTTGTTGTGATTGTAGGTTAGTGAGTGGGGGAAATTGCTTGTGGAATCTGTTCAAGGGAGAAGTAAAAGAGAATGGTCAGATGCATTATTTGTATACGTATTTGGGAAAGACTATACGTATGGAAGTTGAGTACTAAATCAATTTGTGGAAATGGTTCAATTGGATTTGTATTACATTTGATTTTGGGTTTAATTGGTTAGGTTTATTTTTCTATCAATTTGATTAGGTTTAATTTTTATGTACTTTATTTTGGTCATATTGATTAAGGATTTTATTTGGTTAAATTTTAATCTCTTGGATTCACATGGTTAGTTTCTTTTGGGTTTCAGTCCGTACAAATTAAAACTTGTACCTATCATGCAAAGATCAATAGGAAAAAAATAGATCAGATTCCAGAAATGTTATGAATTTGGATAAAATTTGTTGACTTAATTTTAATTTTTTTTCTGTCAATCAAATCACTAACACACTTTATGCTCTTTTGCTATTCAGGTTAATCTAGGAAGTTCTGGTGCACTTGATGTTGAAAGAAATGAGCTGCCCGTGCAAGAGATGTTCGGGTTGCAAGGGATTCTCAAGATCTGTTGATTGAATGCTATGTAGGTGAGTGCACAGTTATAATACTTTCTATATGAATGACCCCTACTATATGAATGTTTATCAAGAAATCCTCCAAACTATATTTATTGACAAAAGCCCCCATGAAGAAAAACAATGCAGACGGTGCTAATGTGTAGAATAGGCTGAATTTGAATGACAACAATGGAATATTTCACACATTGAGTATTTTCGATGTAAGTGTGAGGTTCAATGCAATGCGTGTAGGCAAGTGGACAGGAGACTGTCTAACCCCTAGGCAGCTGAGCACTGCCTAACACCTATGCGACCTTAACTGGGGATTTTGTGATCATTGCTTTCCATTTATGTAGCATTCTGACTATTCTCTCCTTTTCTATAGATTGGTATTGCAGTTGCTGGAATTGAAGACCAGTCTGTTTGGAATGAAATTTAGTTAGCAACAGATGAAACTAATAAGGCCGCGAAGAAAATTTAGTTAGTTAGATACTGTTGGGGCATTATTTCTCTTTCGTTCTTCGGAAGCATGCCAATTAATGCCTACCTCCATTGGTAAATTTCCTTAATTTCTCTACCATATGTTATGTTGTGGACTATGAATCATTCTAATAGATCATGAATTACCATTGTTCAAACATGAATTGCAACTCTTGAAACATGAATTACCACTATTCAAACATGTTTTAGTCCAGTTTTACTTTTATTTTGTTTTTATTTTTTTTTCTATTAAAGCACATCAATTATTTTACCTTAATTGACAAACAAATCGAAGCTCACACTTTTGAGACTTTGATGCTTGTTTCCAGTTGGACCCATTATGTGATTTCTCCATTGGCTTCATTTGATACCGCAACATGATGTAGACCCCAAATCATTGGGACTCGCACAACATTTTATGCCAAAATTATGACAAATGGGACATCTTTAGATAATAGGGTGGTTAAGGGATGGGCAATGCGGAGAAGTATTTAATAAAGCACCGATAAAAACCCACATGTCCTAAGAAAGAAGAAAGGTACTTGGCTAGCTTAGGAATGGTAAGATTGAAGATCAAATTGACTGTCTTTTCAAAGTATACAAGTGTGTACACCCAAATATACCTGGGGGAATATGTTTCTCTTTAGAAAATGCCCAATTTTAAATTTCCTTCATAATCTTAGCAATCTTAGTTAGACATAGAGCTAGGTGATATGGTGAAACCTTTAGATCTGTAATTGAAAAAATGTTAAACACAATTAACTAGTACAAAAAGTTAATTAGTGATTCAAATTTCAATTAACACTTTAATTAGGTGATTTAAGTTAATTATCTCAAAAATTAACTAGATGCGATTCCCAAGTCTAATGCTTAATTTTAAATATTTATAGATCCATGCCAGTTTGAAGTGTTGTTTGTTCATGAGAGTAATATGTCAGAAGTCGATGGTGAGCAAATGATCATGTATTCCACTTGAAGGGTCACCTATCATGAATTTTTGCAATTGTGAGGGGTAACTCAATTGCCCCCTTTAGATATACTTCTTCTCTAATAAAGCCAAGAATTGGGACCTTTATCATCCTAAGCATGTCCCCAGAGAGTTACATATTGTCAAAAAGATTAAAGTAAATGATATTCATCGATCTCCCTGTGTCCACCATGATCCTTTAAATGACACATGTTGATATGAATGCCTCAATTATGTGGGGATCATCATGTAGGGTGGTCAGGTTACGAGATTCCTCAAAAGTGAATATATTATCATCCCAATATTTAAGAGACTTTGGAGTCGTATCCTTAATGTAGGATCTGATCATAACTGATGTTGGGGATGTTACTTTTCCGTATGTTCTTATTTTGGTATGGGTTAGATACTTGCTAAAAAAGAAGAAACATACTGACATCCTAAATGTTAAAGTTGTGCTAGTCTTTCTATTGCTCAAGTATGATATGACAAATGCATTCTGGTACTTTATAATTTTTGTTTTTAATATCATAGCTTTAGCCATATGTCTTAACAAAAAAGTGGCAGACCTCGAGGGGAAAGCTTACCCTGTGTTGGATGATCTGGCTAGGAATGTTAGCACCAATAATCTTAAGGATGTTCGGGGTTTGAAAAGAAATCTTCCTCGCATGATTGCACGGGTACAAAAGGCAAGGGATGGAATTGAACATCTTTTGGATGATAACGAAGACGAGGCACATTTATACTTGATAAGGAAATGGTTTTAAAATCAACCACCTGAGGCATTGTTGGGTCCTATGACTTCAAATAGCACCATCACTGTTGCACCGCGTCTTGGGCGACTAAGTAATAACAAGAGTGAAAGTTTGGTGATGAACCACTATTCAAATGACCATGATGTGGAGGATTTGGATATTTAGTCCCTTGAATAATCATCTAAACCTTCCATCTTTGGATATTTATGAACTCGTAGTTCCTTCCACCCGTGAACACTTTTTTACATGACCAAAGTTACGGCCTGGGATACACCAGACTTTTTCCATTTGCGCTATACGTCACTACAACATAAGCTATGCACTACCATGAAGCGTATGATGTTATATGGCAAATATAGCTTACTTCATAAAGTTTTTTGTTCTTTGAAATATATTACATACAATTAATATGGTAAAAAAACAAATGCAGTAAGAGCAATATATATATTATAGCCGTTTCATTCTTTGACTTGAATTTTTATGTTCCATCCAGTAAGAATCTTTTAACTTCTTTTTTGAAATAAATGGTACGTTATAAATGACATCAGTTTTAGCTATGACAACCACTAGATAACGATAAGCTCCTCGAGAGGGACAAGCCATCTGTTTGATATATCACCACTAGGAGGCCAAATTAAATTTCAGACTCCTAATGTGACTTCTACTTGTAGTAATAGTGGACCGGGTTTACAAACATGTAATCAGCACACCATTTTCTTATCTTTTACAGTTACAGTAGTTGTTGTTAGAAGAATAAGGTGTGGAAACAATGGTTGGAGAATCACTATAACTGGTGTTGCGACATCTTCATCAGATATGGCGAGTGTTCCCTCTGGGGCTATCGCTTCAGCTTTTAACAACTGCAAATGCAACTATTTGTACACATTATCTTTTTTAAGGCAAATTTATCCATTCTTCATGTATTACATCATAATGCATATTTAGTTATTTTATTTTGCAAGGTTTGAATCTGAAATAATAACTTTAGCTATATCTTTTATGTTATATTTTCCTAGGACATGTCTCGTGTTATGGGAAAGAATATAGAGGAACTACTTGCTATGGCCAGAGGACATAGTGAAGTCAAGAAAGGTGAGCTTGTCACGAATTCCATAATATGTTTTATATTAGTCTTGGAGCTTCAATTAAATTTAATTGAACCACTTTTCATCCGATGTATTAAGTTGAAGATGGACATAAATTACTATGTAGTAGCTTGATTTTATGTTCTTTAAAAAACGAAATGTTGATTACTCTTTCAGAAATTGACTACTCTACTTTCAACCTTTAAGTGTGACTTATGTATGTTTATGAATATGTATATATGTTAATACAGTCCTGTTAGCCTCATTTCTTTTTTAGAGATTGAAAGATTTCTTTGAATGACTTTTTTTTTTTTTTGCTTTAGTGTCGTAAGAATTTAATACGTTATAAGTTGTTATTGTTGGTTGCTTTTAGCTTATGTAGTTTGGGCTTACGATATTTCTCTTAAAAACCATTTTTCTGAACTAGGCTTGCTGTTCCTAAGAGTGGCTTAGCGGAACTTGCTCGGCTTTGCAATGGTGACACGAGAAAGGCTTTAAACATTTGCAGGTTCATAAAACACTTCCTACTTACTAGTATCTTTCAGTTTCGTAAACATAAAGTTTCGTAAACATAGATTTATGTTGTATGTAATTTTTTAGTACTATAATCTTATTACGAAATCTCTTACTACTATAAAATGCAAAACAAGGCATTAAGACTCCTCTTAAACCAGCTTATCCACGTAGACAACTCTAATAAATGCAAAACAATGCATTAAGACTCCTCTCCAACCAGTCTATCCACGTAGACAATTACTCTTCATTTCCCTCATTCGTTGAATCTATTCCACCCTTTGCCCACATTGGTGTATTAATTTCTCATATCCCTTGCCACTCATTCGTGTATTAAACTCTTCATTTACACTCATCTTCTCTCTCTTAATCTCGCATTTCTCTGTCTTGCTTCTTCTCTCATCCATTGATACTAAGCGACCAGAACAAGTGGTAAAATTTAGCTCTCTATTTTTTTTTTCTATTTTGAAAGTGTGTGATTTTAGGAGGTTCGGTTCCTATATTATGTGTTTTTATTGAGATTGTATAACGTTCTCTAATCAATTTGTTATATTTTCACTCCTAATAGAAGCCCCATTCTGCAACTTTTATATCTCACCACCTACAATCGGGTAATGTCTGCCTCACTCTTTTTATTAATTTTTTGTTTTTGGTTTGAAAAACTGAGCTCAAAACCGTTGATTTATAATAAAGATTTTTTGGAAGTGGGTCATCAAAATCTGGGTTTTGGGTTATAAAAAAGGGACTTCTAATCAACTAAATTCATGGTTTTAGGACCTTAAATTAGACATTTTTAGTTCTTTAATATTCTTTTTTGTTGAAATTATATTTACTTTTGCAGATCTAAAGGGATTTTTTCGTTTTGAATATGAGGTAAAATCTTTGTTGGGGCATTACAAGTTTCTCTGTTTCATTTTTAAGCTAGAAGATTTTATGTTTAGGTTTTTATATTTGAGTCCCTGTTTTGGAATTTGTCAGATGTTGGACTTTGTTTGTTTATATGGAAAATTATCTCAGAGTTTGATGTTTTCATTTGAATCTAGGCAACTTTATATGGCACGTCTTTTTCATAATTTTTTTCTTCACATATGGTTACATTTAACATAGTTATTGTGTTTAAATAATTGCCTCCTTGAGTGTTTCCCATTTTCTGCAACTATTCTTTGAATTTTTTTATGACAATTTTGAGCAATGTGAGGGAAGAATTTTTTTAATGAGATACATTTTAATGCTTGGACACACACAGTTGCAGATGAAGGGTAAGAGTGCATAATCGGTTATTATTTCAGATTTCTGGTGGGAACTCTAGCACGTAACATTGGGTTAGCTTCCATACCTCTACATACTTTATCTTTTTTTTTGTTGGTTAGTTCTTTTATGTGTTGTACTGAGTTTGGGAACTATGTTTATATTATTTTCTACTAAGTTTGTAAACTGATTTTATAGTGTTTTGTATTGAGTTGCTAATGTTATGTACTGATTTTATAATATTTGTTTTTATATTGTATTTAGGTTTGTGTAATTAATTAGACTTTGAGATTGTTTAAGCAACGGTTGTCCACGTGTTCTATTTGATTGATCAAATGTGTACACCTTTGTTTTAGACATTGTTTAGAGTTATTTTCCTTGGGTTCTATATGTATGATTAATTGTCTAGACCAAAGATCTAGCCATCTTTAAAGTTAATACGGTTATAAACTTATATCAGTCAGATCTAAATTACTCTATACCATTATTTAAATTTAAAAATGAGATCATTATTACATACTCTGGAAATGATTAAAATGTACTCTTGCAAGCATATCTTTGTTCATTTTTTTTTATAATTTGTTTTCTTTCGTGTGACTTAAGACTTATTTAGGTTCATGGCCCATTTATGGAGTTTCACTTTAATTTTATGCTATTTATTAGTCAATTAACGTTTTTGTTTATATAAATACATATTTGTTTACACTAGGTTTGTAATTAAGACTTATACAATGAGGAGGCAAGATATTGAATATTGGGCAAGCTTTAACTTAATGTGTGCAATCATTCCAAGTATGCTGAATGTTTGGCAAACTTTAACATTCTGTATTTGACATTGTTATGTTTTAGTTTATTAATTTATTTAATTTTATTTTCTTAATAGTTTTTTAAAACACTTAATTTTATTCTCCTTCATTTATGGTTATTTTGTTGTTTATTACCGGTAAACACATGATAGAAGGCCAATATTGTAAGAATGGGCTCTTCACAAGTATGTAAACAGTAGTCAATTGATGAAAATGATGGCTGAGAGATGATAGAATTCCATTAATGATTTTAGGATCAAATACACTATTTTTGGTTTCTTAGCCTCATTTTTTGCAATGTCATTTTTTGGATTCTAATTATGTCTGTCACTTCTCTTTTTTTATGAGTACATATGATCCTTTTGTGCTGAAGTAATTACTGATTCTCAATTATTTTTTGCCTAAGTTTGTGTACATGGAGGGGTGCTTCAAGCAGTTATATTCAACTTGCAATAGGTGTGATAAGTGAACACATCAGTAGGTGACATGAGTTATTTAATTCTTCCTTGCGTTATCGATGCAGGACATGGTCCATGTTAAAAATGCATTGAATTGATGCGTGGAGAACACAAATACACGAGCATAATCTCAAAACATTTCCACTGACATAGGATTTAGGTGATATGCAGGTGACGTGTTATAGCGGCACGATTCGTTTCATTTTCTTCCCATCCTGCGAAGTTCAGGTGCCGCTCCAAGTCTATGTTCTGTTCTCTTACTCTCTGCAAATCTTATCCATTTCTCTGTTAGGGTCTCAAATTTTGTCAGTGGTCGTCGATCGTTAGAGGTTATTTGTAGTTACATATGGATATAAATTAAGGTAGTTATAATATTTTAAACATTATATCTACAACATTTAGTTTAATTTGTGTTACTTCTCCAGTAATTATTGAAATAATCTATTGTAGGTTTTTATTATTTATTATCATATTTTTATTTTTTGTACGTTAACCCTCCTAATAATACTAATTTTTCATGTTTTTCTTTCTGAATTATGAGTTATTATTAAAATATGTGCATAAATTCTTTCTTTTGGAAAACAGGGTTTGTTTTCGGTAAGTATTTGTTGTATGGGTATGAGTTCTTTAGGACCTCAAATGGGGGAGTGTTGCAATTATACAACATAATTTATTGAAGAGAAGTGATGGTTTGAGGTTATTGTTTCTTTGTCAAGAAAAAGGAATTGTTTCATTAGTCTTTTTTTTTTGCATTTTATGCTCTATTGTGGGGGGGGGGGGGGGGGGTATTTTGCAACTAATAAGGCAATCCATATGATACACTATTTCATATAATCAATCATATCACCCCCCCTCCCCAATACTGCGTTTCTTCTCCTCTCCAACTATTAATTGGTGATATAGGACAAGACTTTTATATTTGGTATTTTCATATTCAACTAAATTCCCAATGAATCACAGAACCTTGATTTTTGATGTCCAGCGAGAAGGAGGTATACAAGAAAAGCAATCTTCATGTACACTGGAAATAATTCAGGTATTGTTGTGCAAGTGAGGATCAGAATCTTCTAAGAATTGGTAACTATGTTGATACTATTCGCATATAAATTTTAATGGTCTATATACCATGATTTTTAGTATGGTGGACTATATTTTTATTTCCCAAACACTTGAATTCCTTATCAAGTAAAGTTGTATATCTATTGTTTGATAAAATGCCATAGAGAATTTTGAAAGGGGAATACCTTATTATAGGTGTATGAAGTACAGTACTAGGCTAAATTAATCCAACACTGTCAATGAGTTTTTTGTTAACTCAAATACACATCATTTGTTCATAATGATATAATTATATAATGGTCACTAAATATTCATTTTACTTCTAAAATATGTTATTTCTTATTTTTGCAATTCTCACATCGTCCTTAGCAATTCGAATCCATGTACCAAAACAGTGAATTCAAAGGCAGCCATTTTTGCAGTCTTCACTTCTAAAAGTAATTTTATCTCTAACATTTAGTTTGATTTTGATCTTGCATTGATCTAGATTCTTTTTACAGTTTGTTTTATCTCTTAAATCAATGTGTTTGCTCTACGAACCTTTCCGTGGTTTTGATTTTTGATTGTTTCATCTAGGTAACAAAATATTGGATATTTTGTGGCAGACTATCCAAAGATCATCCCTATCTGTCTCCCAATGAAAAGGTATAATTTTTGCTCACCATGTGTTTATTAAAGTACCTACATTTTTCAATAGTGTCCTTTAGTAACTTGATAGGCATTTCCCATTCATGTTTTCATGATGTTATTCAATTTCATTGTTTTTGTATGGAATTATACTACAAACGAGTTTTAGAGAAAAGAAGTGATATCAATTTCATCAAAACAGTATTGAACTATTTATTAGTAAGAAAATAAGGATGTTATATGCCCATGCAATGTAATTTATTATAATCATTGTAATATATAATTCATTTTTGTACATAGAACTCCCACGGTGATTTTTATTTCCATTTTACAAAATTATGTGAAAGTAATTATGACGTTATTGATCATTGGTTGACTAATTTGAGACATATTCACCATTATGTTTCCTTGATTCATTTGGAAAAAAAATAGTTAAACATTTTTTTTATGTTGCCCGTTAATAATAACATTTCCATCATCTATGATATGAGGTCTTTTACACATTCCAGCTTTTCCCATATGTTGGGAGATATACTTCTCTACAATTGCAGATGCTCATTTCGTGTCGACTTCCCGGAAAATATACCAATAGATCTTGAGTCGTTCGCTTGGCTTTATATTTTTTATTTTATAAATCAACTGTTTTGGTGTTGGATTTGTTGGGTGAATGATATGGATTTGATGAAATGAAAAAGGTAGATTTTTATTGTGTGACGTGTTGTCAAATTTTCCTCTTACTCGGTTTATAACATACAATTTGCATGTATAAGTACTTACATAATCCCTCCATCCCTTCCATTCCAACCTTATTCTCTTCCATTCACTTTAAAAAAATCTTCTTTGTACACTATATATAGATATCTCATTTAATGACATATCTCCCCTCCCTTTGTGCACTGTTTACTGCATAATCTCTCATGTTTATCTATTGTTTCCTACCACCATGAACGCATAATTATAAGGTTTTCTCCACAACCTTCTCTTTGGTATTTAACATTTTTTTCTTCTAAATATGTTTTTTATTTGATGTTATTGACTGAATTAACTGACAAAGCCGTCTCATTTTTATAACACCTCACCAAGAACCAACATACCCAAATGTCTATCTTCCTTTTTGGTTCCTGTTCCAGGTAATATCATCTTCAGTGGTTTAGTTTCTCATTATATATAATGTTTAAATGTTGTTGTTCATCTTTTTATTCCAGATTCAACCTTTTGTTCCTACGTAATTCATATAAATTGTTAAACATGAAAGTGAGGAAGGTTAGCTGGAGGGAGATCGCGAGACGGAAATAATGTCTTTGTTCCTTGATTTTGAAAATTTTGTACAAGCAAAATGTTTAATTGCTTTGATAATTTAGAATTGTTTTGAAATTGTCATGTGGAAACTTATTCAAAAAACAACATGGATTCAATTGTGATTACAATTATGAATTCTTGGAAAGTTGTTTATGTTCATTGATCTTGATATTTCATACTGGTAAGAAGTTGTTTATGAGTTTTAATAGATATACTAGCTTGGAAAAAATATAGGTTTTTGTAGAAATGGTATGAATTTTCCATCTAATTAATGACTATCTATCAAACAGGATATCTTCGGATAGGGTAAAATGCAAAGTCCCACGGCGATTGGGTTACCGCACTCATAAACCTCTGTAGTGTTTGCATTGCCATAAATTAATTTTCATATTTCATTAAATAAGAAATGAAGTATCGACATTAATGGTTGTAAACTCTTATCTAATTTGAATGAGAATGATATTTTGTGGCCTATATTTTCGCTATACAACATTAAGAATGGGTTTTGTGGCCTCTAAGATTGAAACATGTTTGATTCTAATACTATGTATTTAAATTTCTACAGTTAATCTATACAATAGTGCATGTTTTCAGAGGTGCAAAATTGAGTACAATATGTGAGAACTCAAAAAAAAAAAGTTTGTTTGATCAACATTTACGTGGATTTATATGGATGATTTATGCAAAATGACTATCACAGTAGGCTGGCTCGCGCATCGCGCGGGTTTACACCTAGTATATGTAATTTCTCTTGTGCAAAAACTTTAGGTGGTCCTTTTGTGGACGCATTCATTCTGCGAATGAGGTTTGGTGGATTAGTCATCTGTATCACCTACAAATAAGCATAAAAAGGAAATTCATTACCTTATATTTATTGATCCACCATTTTCAATGTTGTATTGACGTCAAATAATAATTCTAGAGAAGATGTCCACTCATATTATTGGAGATGTTGCCCCTCCCCATTGTGACATTTTATGATTTATCATATATCATAGTTGTATCTCGCAATGAATATTTACTTTGCATTTCCGGTTCCAAACTTTGTCGAAATTTTCTAAACTTAAAAAAAGATCTTAATTGATTTAAAATATGTCTCTAGAGGTCGAAAACCCAAAATATCCCCAAAATGGTTCCTTAAGATACCCACACACCTCGCACGGGACCAATGTCACTCGTAGGAAATCACTGTGTCCCGACGGGACTGCTGGTTTGAGAATATGATGATAATCTCTAAATATCTAGACTTTCGATAAAAACATGCCGTTAGAGGGTGAAAATACAAAACAATCACAAATGGCCTCGTAAGATTAACGAACACCTTGAACGGGAAAAATTTAACACGTAGGAACTCGTCGCGTAGTCACGGGACTCCCGGTTTAAAAATACGACGATAATTTGCAAAAATCTAGAGTTAGGTTTAAAACATGTCGTTAGAGGATGAAAATCCAAAACAGTCCCCAGACCCATGAGAGGCACGAACACCTCGCACGGGACCAATGTAAGTCGTAACAACTGACCGCGAAGTAGTGGGACTCCCGATTTGAGAATTTGACAACAATTTGCAAAAATCTAGATTTAGGCTTAAAAACATCATGCGTTAAAGGGAGAAAAATCAAAACATCCCCAAATAGTCAAACGGCCCCGTATGAGGCACGGACACCTCACACGGGACCAATTTCACACGTAGGAACTGGCTGCATAGTCACGAGACTCCCGATTTGAGAATACAAATTAAAATTTGCAAAAGTCTAGACTTATTCTTGAAACATGTCATTAGATGGTGAAAAACCAAACCAGCTCCCATACGGCCCCGTAAGAGGCATGAACACCTCGCACGGGACCAATGTAACTCGTAGGAACTGATCACGTAGTCACGGGTCTCTCAATTTGGGAATATGATGATAATTTAATAATATATAGATTAGGCTTAAAAAAAGCTGTTAAAGGGTGAAAACCCAAGCCAGCCTCCAAATGGCCCCGTAAGAAGCATGAACACCTCGTACGGGACTGACCGTGTAGTCACGGGTCTCCCGTTTTGAGAATATGACAATAATTTAAAAATATCTAGATTAGGCTTTAAAAACAAGCCGTAACAGGGTGAAAACCCAAACCAACCCCCAAACGGCCCCGTAAGAGGCATGAACACCTCGCACGGGACCAATGTAACTCGTAGGGACTGACCGCATAGTCCCGGGTCTCCCGATTTGAGAACATGACGATAATTTGAAAATATTTAGATTAGGCTTAAAAACAAGTCGTTAAAGGGTGAAAACCCAAACCAACCCTCAAATGGTCACATAATAAGCATGAACACCTCATACGAGACCAATGTAACTAGTAGGGATTGACCATATAGTCTCGGGTCTCTCGATTTGAGAATATGATGATAATTTAAAGATATCTAGATTAGTCTTTAAAAACAAGTCGTTAAAGGGTGAAAATCCAAACCAACCCCCAAACGGCCCCGTAAGAGTCATGGACACCTCGCACGGGACCAATGTAACTCGTAGGGACTGATCGCGTAGTCACGGGTCTTCCAATTTGAGAATATGATGATAATTCAAAAATATCTAAATTAGGCTTGAAAACATGCCGTTTGAGGGTGAAAACTCAAACCAACCCCCAAACGGCTCCGTAAGAGGCACTAACACCTCGCATGAGACTAATATAATTCATAGGAATTGACCACATAGTCACGAGACTTCTGGTTTGAGAATATAATAATAATTATCGCTCATATATGCAATTTTTCACCTTCAATAAGATTTTTTTAAAAATTACATGGTTACTAATATCATCTGTTTTTTGTATCATATTTTTTTTGCAGGATAACATTTTATTGTTATCTTTTATCCACGTGGAATGCACGAAGAAGTCAATGGTTTACAACAAAGGGATTGTTTATTTAATGTCCTTGATATTCAGGATTCTACTTTTTGTGTCTTATGGTCATGTGGGCTTTTGTAGTTTTATTTTTAACTTTTATGGCCGTGAGGGTTTTTGTAATTTTATTGTTATATTTTATGGCCTTGCGGGCTTTATATTACGCATGTTTTATACTAACAGGTTTTAGAATGTCCAAAAAATAGAGGAAACTCTGCTTAATTTTTTTTTGCGTGTGAACAATGAAGACTTGTAATATTTTGAAGTTTGTATGTATATCAGTTTATCAACAACGTGCGAGATTCGCAATTTGTGAATTTTCTTCTTTTCAAATAATTGTTTTTTTTTCTTTGATCCAAAAATTTGGCACAGTTCAAAATCGTGCCAAAAGTGTATGAAATTTTGACATGATTTTGAACTGTGCCCAAAGTGTACCAAATTGTACTCAATCTGACACAGTTATAAACTTTGCCAAAAGTGTGCCAGAAATATCAAATTCTGGCACGGTTTAAAAGTGTGCCAGAAGTGTTCATGTTTGGCCAAATCTGACACACTTTTAAACTGTGCCAGAAAAAAATGGTCATTTTGGAACACCTGATTCTGGCACAGTTCAAAACCGTGCCAGATTACTATTTTTGGTGTAGTGAATGCTTCAGGATTTTAACTTCATCAATTCTCCTTACACTTTAGATGATCCTCCTGCTGTAATGAATCCTGTTTCAAAAGCTTAAGGGAAACATCCGGCAAAAAAAACATTATACTTTGTTTTATTAACACAGTCATGTAATTACTTTGATTGAATGAAATGGAAATTTGATTAACTTATCTTGTGTTGATTGTTAATCCTTTCATCATCATTAATTCTATTGATAACCTTTGAGTCAGTTGAGTATCAATGATCAATGAGTGCAGATGTTATACTAGCATACTTAGATTAAAATCTAAATTTAGAGCTAATTAGATGAATACATAGGTTCTACTAGCATACTTAGATTAAAATTTAAATTTAGAGATAGTTACCCATGTGTCTCCAAAGGTTTTATTAATGCACCCAAGTATTGGATTTTTGCATTAAATACTAGTGGTGTGACCAGACATTTGTGGAATATGTGTTTACATTCCTCTTGAGGAATCTTTGCAACGTTCTTCCTGTACTTTGCCTAGTAGGATAAAAATCTTATTTTATCCGTATGTTTATGGACCAAGTTTCTTGAGGATTTAACATCCTGTTGACTTGGACATTGTGTATCAATGAGCAAGTTTGTGGCTGCTTCGAGCAACTTATTATGTTTATCGAGAAACGTTCAGGGCAATATTTACTGAGCTGAGCAACAATTTTCTTAACCGAACAACAATTTATAACTTTTTATCAAGTAGCTAGAGTAGTGCATAGCACTAGTACTCCCAAAAAAATTAACAAAAAATTGGAAAGAACTAAAGATTTTGTTAATACTGCAAGTTGATTTCAAACTGATTACAACATCATTTATAATACTTTCTGAGATGCACTGCATGCCATGGGTTTTTAAATTATTCTCCTTCCAAGGATTCAATTCGATAGGTTTCAGGTCGGATCACTACTGAAATACGGTAGGGCCCATGCCAATTGGCCTCAAGCTTGTTTTTTTTCTGTAGAACTTTCTTCATCACATAATCTCCTTCATTCAAGTTGGTCGGTTTCATCCTTTTATTTTAAAAATGGGTTGTTCTCTGTTGATAAGACGCATTGTGTGGGAAAACATCTTCTCTTACTTCTTCCAGCATGTCTAGATCCAACCTTCTCATTCACTCACTTGCAGGAGAGTTAAAATTTAAAAATTTATGGGATGGTAAGCCTAGCTCGACAAGAATGACAACTTTAGTCCCCAATGCTAACATATGGGGATTGTCCAGTTACTGTTTGCGATGTTGTTCGGTATGCCCACAAGACAGATTATAGCTTGTTTATCCAATTTCCCTCGGCATCATCAAGCCCTTTATTCAACCCTTTAAGAAATGTTATGTTCGTAACTTCAGTTTGTCCATTACTCTAAGGATGTCCTGGAGCAGAATGCAATTTTTAAACATTGAACTCAGCACAGTAATTTGCGAATTCATGATTGTCAAACTGTGTTCCATGGATGGTAATGAAATCATGGGGAAATCTATACCTACAAATGATATTTTTCCAGATGAATTGATAGACCTTTTCATAAGGCGTGTCTATCAGAGGCTCTTCCTTAACCCATTTTGTAAAATAATTCACGGCAACCACCAAGTATTTAAATCTTCCTCGAGTGGTTGGCAGTGGCTCGACCAAGTCTATACCCCATATGGAAAATAGCTACGGTGAAGTTATTGGAGTTAGATCAACCTGTGAAGTTTTGCGAATTGTGGAAAATCTCTGACATTTATCACACTTCTTGGCAAATGTTGCACAGTGTGCTCGCATTGTTGGCCAGTAATACCCTCGAGTGATGATTATTTGTAGAAGCGTTCTCCCTGCTATGCGAGTTCCATATTATCCTTCATGCACTCCCTAAATTAGATCATGGACCTCTGATGGATGCACATAACACTACAAATTGATTGTTAGTCTTCTCCTATACAAAGCACTTTTATCTAATACATACCGAGCAGCTTTGTATTTCAATTTCTTTGCTTCCACCATATTTGTTGCTAGAGTTCCTTCTTCAATGTATGCTCTGAAGGGGTCCATCTAGGATGTCCCCATACCTATGGAAATGAAATTGATCATCAAATCTTCATCTATTCTCCTATTGGCCAAAATATCAATAGGGATAGTTCGTTGGAGTTCAATTCTGGTAGTAGAGGCTAGTTGAGCAAGGGCATCAGCTCGGGCATTTTTCAACCTTAGGATTATGTCCATCTGAACAGCTGGTAATTTTATCAATAACTTCTATCGCCTTAGATAAATACCTATTTGTCAATTCTACACTATCTCCGTTCAAACCTAGTGTTTGGTTTACTACCAGAGGAGAGTCATTGTGTGCCACAACTTCCTCGTCATTCAATGAGTGGGCTAAACTTAAGCACACAATAAGATCTTCATATTCTGCTTCATTATTTGAATCATGGAATTGAAAACGTAGTGGATACTCAATATCAATACCATCAAGAGTGTTAATTATTATACCTGCTCCACTGTCGGTTGAACGAGATGACCCATCATACTATAAGTTCCATATTAGGACGTCATTGTCAAATGCTTGGTCTGTCATACTCCCATTTTGGAATAATTTTCCTTTTACTTCTTCATACTTCTTGGTCATCTCCAGTGTTCTGGAAGAGGAATCTGATAGGTCTGCAATCGCTTCTTTTAAAGAAATTTATTTGAGAGCTTTTTTGTTAACATCACTTTCTCTCGATTCTTGTTCTACCTTCTTATTTTATTACTCAGGGACCTCAGAGTAAGTGAAATCTTCTAGAAATCTTCCACTGCTTAAACTTTCAAAGAATACCTTGGCTCATATATGATATCATACTCTTTCAATTCCACAACCTAGTACATTAATCTACCATATTTTTCTGGTTTATGCAAAGCCTGCCTTAGATGCATATCAGTGTAAACTATAATTGTATAGGCTTGGAAATAAGGTTTCATGTGTTTGGATGCTTCAATAAGTGCCAATGAAAATTTCTCCAAGTGAGGGTATATGATTTATGCTCCTAGAAAAGTCTTACTAGTATAGTAGACAGGTTTTTGAACTCCATTCTCTTCTCGAATCAATGTGTAACTCACAACTGATTCAGAGATAGCTAAATACAAGAATAATTTTTCACTTGTGACTTGTCAGGAGAGCAATGGAGGTGACCCCAAATACTTTTTCAACTCCTCAAAAGCTTTTTCACATTCTTCATTCCATTCAAAGATTTTTCTGAGAACCTTGAAGAATGGAAAACACCTATTTATAGCTCGGGACACGAATCTGTTCAAGGTTGCTACTCATCCGGTCAGTCTTTACATGTACTTCTTGCCATTCGGAGATTATATTTCAATTAGTGCCTTGATCTTGTTTGGATTTTCTTTAATTCCTCTTTGATTTATAATGTACCCGAGGAACATTCCCTCATGCACTCTAAAAATTCATTTGGTCGGATTTAGCATCATTTGGTGCTTTTCAAGTTGATCAAAAGTCTAGTCGAGGTCTGTAATATGATCGAATGCCTTTTTAATCTTTGTAAGCATACCATCTATGTATACTTCCATATTATTGCATATCTTCTTCTCGAACACCTTATTGACAAACCTTTGATATGTAGCACCTGCATTTTTTAAACCAAAAAACATAACATTATAATAGTATGTTCCTCGGGGAGGGATGAAAGAAGAAGTGTTTTCCCTGTCCTCAGGTTTCATTTTTATCTGGTTATAACCAGAATAAGCATCCATAAAGATGAGTATCTCATGTCCTGATGTTGCATCCACGAGTTGATTTATGTGGGGCAAAGGAAAATGTTCCTTTGGACATGCTTTATTTAAATCTGTGAAGTCTACATAAATTCTCCACTTGTTATTTTTCTTTTTAACCATAACTACATTGCCAACCAGTCTGGGTATTTCACTCCATGAATAAAGCTTCCTTCTGAACCTTTTCGACTTCTTCTTGTATGGCTTGGTTCTTCTGGTGGTTGAACACTCTTTGCATTTGTTTGACTGGTTTAACTTCTTTATTTATGTTGAGATCATGACAAAGGAAATTAGGATCTATTCCAGGCATGTGTTCATGACTCCAGGCAAACACATGCTTTTTCTATCTTTAAGGAAGCTTACCAGTTTCTATTTGAGAACAGGATCCAATGTTATCCCTATTTGAGTGATGCGCTTCGATTTATCATCATCTAAAATAATGCTTTCAGTTTCTTCCACAATCTGTCCCTTTACCAACTCTATTTCCTCTCTTGGATATAAGGTTTCAACCTACGATTCTTCATCAAGCTTAGGGGTACCCATATGGTATGTAGTGGTTTTGTTCTTTATTTATTCTAAGTCTTCTTGCTCGGCATAAAATAGTAACACTCCCGAGCTATTTTTTATCACCTTTAACAATTCTCACCCCAAAATTAGTAGGGAATTTTAGGCACTGATGAATAGTCGATGGTACTGCTTTGAACTTTTTAGCCCTACTCTTCCCATGATTACCTTATAAGCTAAATGGACGTTTTGTCCATTACAAAGAAACGAATCTTCTCTATTCGACTAGATAGCCTGGTGCCTATCATCACCTCCATTTTAATGGTTCCCAAAGGGAATACATTCTCACTTTCAAATCCTATTCATGGACGATGATAAGGTTCTAATTGGCTATGTTTAAAATCCAAATTACTGAAACAAGGATAGAACATGATATATGCCGAGTTTCCATTATCTACTAATACTCTAGAGACAATGATTTATTCCTTTCTGACTTTGATTACTAATGGGTCATTGTGAGGATACATTACTCCTAAAAGGTCATTTTTAGAGAAACCAATTACTAGTTTGTCTTTCTTAACCTTCCTTGGTCGATCTTCCTCTTCGAGGTTGATCCTTTGTATGTACAAGCAAGCTTGTTCCTCATGGAGGTATGTTTTCGCTCTGCTGTATGATCTCCTCCTCTTACGTCTCCGCCCATAATCATTTTGCAATCAAAAGAACCAAAATTGATACAGAATACCTCACGTTCTGGTTACCTGATTTTTAGGGAGATCGATATCATCATCCTGATCATCTTCATAAGTTATTTTCTTCTCCTCTCTGGTCTTGCAAGGAGATTTTAATCTATGTCAAATTCCTTCGTTATTATGCCCATTAACGTAGTGATTCAGCTTTCCTCTTTAGATGAAAGTTTTAATCTCAATTTGAAGAGCTATGCAACATTCCGTGGTGTGACCGTGATCCCTATGAAATTTGCAGTACTTAGTTTTATCTCTCTTAGTCGGGGAACTTCTCAGCTTATCAGGAAAACACACATCTTTATTATGCTTAATTTCTTCCAAAACATGGTGAATTCCCATGGTTAACGGCATATATTAACTGTACTTATTGGTTCTCTTCAAAACTCCTTTTTGTTTTGAATCCCCAAGTTCTTTGGGGTCTTTATGATCTTTCTTATCAGTTTTTCCATCCACTCTTTTGCCCAAGATATGTTTGGTTGCCATTGTATCCTCGGCATTCATGATCTTTGCTGCTTTATCCATCAATTATGCCACTATCTTCGGAGGATCCTTATCAAGAGTGTAATATAGTTTTTCATGGATAAATCCACTCGTGAGGGAAGTTATTGCAGTATTCTCCTCATAATCTACTACTTCTAGTTTCTCGTTATTAAAACGATTGATGTAATCTCTGGTGTTCTCTCCTTCTTTTTGTCTCACACTAAGTACGTGTGCTACCCTTTCATAGGCTTGGATCCAAAACAAATTTTTTTAATGAATAGCTCGGCCAGTTGGTTGAAGCTAGAAATTCTCCCCAAGGAAGACCATTGTACCAAATTTTGGCAGATCCAATAATGGTTCCGTAAAATGGTCTACACCTTATTTCATCGGGGATGACATAAATATCAGCAGTTGTCTGGTATTGTTTTATATGGAGGATTGGATCAGTTTTCCCATTATATTTGGTTGTTACTACTGGAGCCTTGAACTTTGCTGGAGTGGGGAAATCAACAATTACTTGCACAAATGTAGACCCTTTTACAAAACTTCTTTCTAGTTGGTTTCTTATCTTGGCCATTGATCCTAATCTGTCTTCCAATATTTATATGGAGACTTTTCATGCATCATTGTCATCACCGGATTTGTGTGTTGTAACTTTATTAGTTACTGATCTTTCTTCCTGAAGCCGTTGCTCAGTCCGACTAGTAGTTCTTCAGGCGTTGGATTTATATTGAGATGTCCTTTCCCTTTTGGTCATATAGTCATCGAGTATTACCAAATCTTATCCTAGAAACATTTTTGTTCACCTGGGTCCCAAATGATCAAAGGGAGAAGCACGAATTAATCTATATAAGGCGTTTGGACTCTCTAGAGAATAAGACTGCGTGTGGAAAGAATCCAATGTCCCGAGTAAATAAATTGACCTTGGATGGTAGGAGACATCTCTTGTCGATAATGATTGGATGCGCCGACCAACTCTTGGTGGTGGTGGTGGAATGTTTCCCTGGGAAGATAGAGAGGGTGCTCTGGCTTGAAGATTTTATGCAAGTTGACTGATAGTATCTTTCATACCCTCTTCACCTCTTGCAAGACTGGTGAGAATCCCAGTTTAATCATTTGCAGAGGGAGCAATAGAAGGGATATGTGGAATACTTTCGTTCCTGATACTTGATTCAGAAATATCAACCATTTAGATGTTTAATTAAATGAGATCGATCATAAAAATCATTCCCACGGACGACGCCAATCTGTTGATGCAAAAACGTAGACTGGGCTAACTAGTTGATCACAGATAAATGAAAATAAAGGATATAAGAGAATTTTAAAGTGGTTCGGCTTAATGGAATAACATGCGTCCACTGTTATGTATTAATTTGGAATTTTTTAATTGCCTCTCTTTCGGTGTCCCTTAGATGTAGGGTTTATAATGTATTTATAGTCCCCGAGGGGTGTACCAGAGTTGGAATATCAAAGGATGGAATGTCTTTATATCGTAGACATTTACATCTGTACAATTATTAATGTATACAACTGTTGGTATTTTCCTGTCATCGTTGGTCGGAATCCTTGGTATTGGTTGGTATCCTTAGTGTTGGTTGGTATTTCATTTTTGATGACTAGGATTAATCTTCCACTATACAACACGTGTCAGTATATGAATGGTCCATGTGGATGGACAATTTATAGAATCAACAGTCATTGACCATCATTAGGATATACTTATTACAACCTAGAATCTCCGTAAGCATGGGACCCATAAGATCTATGTGTATCAAGTCCAAAACACGGTAGGTTGTAATCGTATTCAACTTCCTATAGGGACTCTTGATTTTTTTTCCTTGTTTGCAAGGACCACAAACAAAGGAAGATGGTTTCCCAAGCGATAGTAAGACACGAACTAGGTATTTATTGAATAATCTCTAAAATTGACATGACCTAGTCATTGATGCCAAAGATTTAGAGTGGAGACCTTACTAATATTTGGCATTAGAAAGGGATTTAGTAATGATCCCATAAAAATTATTGTTAGTCCTCACACCTTGTAGAAAAATTTCATCGTATTGATCATAAATGTTGCACTGCGATCGTTTTAACTTTACCATAAAGTTAACATCATAAACTTGGCTTATGCTAATCAAGTTCTTTTTCAACCCTTTAACATACAACACATTGTCTAGCTAAAGAAAATTGGGTATCTCCATGCAACCATGTCCTAAGATGTTAGGCCTACTTCCCTATCCAAGGGTGGCTTTTCCTTCCTTATGATCCACATAGTTGATAAAATATGACTTGTCACCGATCATGTGCATATATCACCCACTATGAAAATACCATCGAGAATTATCTTTAACCTTAAGTGAAATGTGAACAATAAGGGCTTTTTTGTCATTTTTAGGTACCCAAGATGGGGTGACCCTTTGCTTCCCCATATCATTTTTTTTCTCTAGCCATAGCATTGGACGTGTTCTCAAAAGGCGTATACATCCTTTAAAATTCCTCCATTATGATTTTAGCAGTCGTGACTAGAAACTCCACTTGTTCTCTAAGACTAATTGTGTCACAATAGTGGTGTGTGGGATCATGTGTGTGAGAAATGTTTCCTAGCTTATAGAAAATTTCTCTATGGTTACGTCTTTATTCGAAATGAGTACAAACATAGACTTTTTTAGGCTTACTTTCCTTAAAATTCTTAGGATGAGTTCTCCTTATTGGTTTAGGTCGAGGCCCATACGGATCCATAAAAAACCTGGTAACCGGTTGAGGTGAATTTTGGGAAGTGGTTACACCATCGTAACTTATCCCTTACCTATGCTTAAAACCTAAAGTGGGACCTAGGAACATCTTTCCACTTCTTAGATGTATCCTCTAAAGTAACTTTGACCTCTCGGGCATGTTTGTAATCTTTATTAAGTTGGAGAAGATGGGATGTAAGTTTCTTATGAGTCTCTAATAATGCTTGAAGATATCTTGTAAAACTAGCCATTTTGTTTGTCAATTCACTTCTTTCCTTCCCCACCAAAACTAATTGCTCACTCAAGAAATCCTCACCAGGGTCTCAATCTCTCTCGAAACCTTCAACTCCTTTTCTAAAGAGAACACCTTAAGAGAAATTTTTTATTTTTATTTTTTGTTTTCTAAGTCTTGGTATAAAGCTCAGCGTAGGTGTGTTTGAAGCTATGTTCTCCCTCACTCAAAACACCATCACCCTCACTTTCTACAAAATGGTTGGACTCATTATGGAGACTATCACGTTTAAAAAGGTCATCATCATCATGATACGTACTTGAAGTTATTACGTGGCTAGACAGGAACACGATGTAGTTACATCCATGCCTTGATTTATCCTCAGATCCACCGACTCGACACCGCTATCGCTTATAATCACATTATAAGTAGCCTTATCTTTCCCCTATCTATTAAGACTTATAGAACACTTGTGGGATTTGTAACCCTTACCCTCTCATTAATATAATCTCGTTGAATCGTATTACTTAGGGTAATATCCTCTAGCTTTTCTGTGATCATACTAAAAAACATCCGTGTCGAATTTGAATTTTTTGTCTTTCTCAAACCTTTTATTTTCCACTTTGGAATAATTTTGATATCTTAATTTAAGAATTTTTTTCGACTTTTTTTGAAAATAAGACAACTTCATATATATTAAAATCAAAATTGGGGTCATAAATCTCCTCATTTTTCTTTGATTCAGGTTTTAAAGTGATCCCTTTTTCTTTCTTCTTTTGAGTTTTGGGGAACATATCTACTTCATAAGTCTAAAGGTCACCTACGATCTCTTCTAACCTAAGAGTATCTAAATTCCTAAAGAATAAAATAATGTGGAAGATATTTCAAAATTTTCTTAACTACCCTCATTTCAAAAATTCGCTCACCCAAATTAAAAATAGAGTTCACAATATCAGACACGCGTGCATAAAAATTCATTAATTTTTTCATATTCAAGCATGCTAATGGTATCAAATTATGTGGTGCGAGTCAGTAGCTTAGATCCTTTCATAACATTGGTACCTGAGTGAGTTGGAGGATATCCCATGCTCCCTTAGACATAGTACATGTCATAAAACAATGAAATTTGTCGGGTGTGATAACACCCAAAATTTCACTAAAGCCTTTAAACTTACTCAACCTAAAGTCATCCTCATTAAATGTAATGACTAGTTTGAGACTAATGACATATCCATTAGTCACCGTGGGGGAGTCCACTCCCTTTTAATAACAATCCATACATACTCATCGATTGACATCATAACCGATATCATTCGAGATTTTCAATAGGCATAATTGGACCCATCAACCTTAGCTGGCCTATTATATGAGTATTCAATAGAACCATGAGAATTCATTTAAATAACTTGTAAAAATAAGATATGATACCAATTTAAAAAATGCATAGTGGTTTGGTTATATGTATAAGTCGTAAACTAGGTCACACACACACACACAAACAAATTCAACTTAGTACCAATTTTATTTTATCAAATTAGATGCTCGTAAACATGTAAGATATTTAAAGTAAATGAAAAAGAAACACAACCTAACCAATAGAAGAGAAAAGATGAGAAAAAATCCTTTTCGGGCAAAATCTATATTAGCACTGTTTTTAACCACAAAACATAGAGATTCATTAAGTGAAGGATAAATGTCTACACTCATTATTGTCAATAGCAAACGATGAAGATCCATCACCGCTCCATAACAAGCTCCACTTTCCTTAGTATCCAGCGATCAACCTTGGGTATTAATATTCATATGTTCTTCAGTAGTAGAGAATCAACTTTACAAGGGTATAAACATGTATGGTGTTCTTATAGGGTTTGATAAAGATCAACAAATCATTAAAGGGAATAGATTTTAAAAACAAAAGATTTATAAACAAACTATATTTTTGTAGATCATTTGGATATGCATAAAAAAATAAATTTTTCCAATTGTTCGGAGAAAAGATTATCCAAAAACCCCTTTAGTACTAAACATGAATTTTGAGGAGGCTCAAATTTTGATAAATCTCATTCAAACAAAAATTAGACCTTGTTGAAATGAAAATAGGATCTCGTTTGAACCAAATTAAATGTCGTTTGAACATTGCTCCAATCTGTTTCGAACGGGCTTCAAATGATATAGGTTCTGTAAATAAAATAAACACATTTAAGGTTCGTTTGAACGAGCTCTCAATCTTGTTTGAATGAAGACATAAAGTCATTCAAATGACTATAAGCATAAAAAAATATTTTAAAAACAATCCTCCAATATTTTATAAAAGAACCCCTACACAAAGTGTTTACTCATAATCAAAACCATATACTTTCTCGATGATTGTTGAAATGATTTCAACTCATTCGATCTTTGATTATTTCTTGGTCACTAACTTTTCTACACTTGAAGCTCTTCTAAAGTACATGATGATGAAGATGTAACTGAATATGCTAAGCTAAAATAGATGAAGAGAAATTATAAATATCCCTCTTATAGTATCTATTCCATGATGTCGCATATTACAGTGGAATATTGATTTGGTTTTATGTGAGGGAGCCGTACTACCAGGAACGGGTGCTGAGGAAACTGGGATATGTCCAAATTATTCCTAGGGACCCAATGACACCGACTGTATATAATATAATTAACAAACCTTCCCATTATAGCATTAAGTTTGATAATAAGAAATATTACTAAGAGAATTGGCAAGATTATTAAATTTCAGCTAAGTCTCGTTCTCTATCGCTTTTATTCCCCGAGGACTAAACTGAATATTACATGACATGGTTACTAACATACTCTCAGAAGCTTGCCAATCGCGAATCTAAAAAAATCCTAATTGGTAATTTTATATCCATTTTCATATTTCATATAATTTTGTATGTCAATATGATGATAATATTGATTTATTTCCAATATGATCGAGTTTGGGAGGTGATGAAGTTGTTTTCTAAAAACATCAAAGATGGGTACAATGCTAATGTTGTAACCATTTTTAATGGTAAATTCAAGTATATAATATCCTCAGAGAAGGAATCGAGATTGAAGTTGGACCTCAAAAAAATAATGAAGAGAAGAAGAAGAAGAAGAAGAAGAAGAAGAAGAAGAAGAAAAAAGGTTTTTGAAAATCGTAAAGGGTTCTCAAAAAAGGGACGTACAAAAAAAGAAAAATGAAATGAACTTTTTTAAATTCAATTTAAATGTATGAATTTTAATGGTTGGATGAAAGACAATAATTTGGGTTTATATTGGTTTTAATCAAATGGGTGCATGTCTTGGAATTATTATATATATATTGGAAACCATTGTTTGATGTTGAGTTGATATGTGTTAAATTATTGTATGATGTTTTATGATGAAAGACATGTCAAAATAATATAAATTATGAGGCATAACACATGCCAAATGATTAGGGTCTCAATTGATTCATGATGTTTACACAGAATGGACATACAATTAGTCGATCTCCTAATAATGAGTGAATATTAGGAAATTTTGATTCATTTTGTTTATGATGAATCAATACACAATTAGTTGGTATCCTTCTCATAAATAAATATTAGAAAACTTTTATTCGGGTTGGTAATGTTGAATATAGTAAGTTATAATTGTTATGAAGATCACGAACTATGACAGTAATAAAATTTTAGCGCCTTCTTGTTATGTACACTTACCCATAATCATGATTAAACGTATTGGCATTCTTATCCCGAGCTGAATTAAATTTGTGGTGGTTTGAGGCAAACTAATTTGTTATGTGGTAATGTGAAGAATTTAGGGTAGATGTTAACGAGTATTGATGGAATTTTTGTTATATGCAACTGTAATCATTATTTACAGTTTTACAAGTTTAAAACTCAAGTTTTTCATGTGTAACACTTAGTATTTATAATGTAAAATTTGAGTTAACTAATTATGTTTGGGTCAAAATTAAAGGATTATGGAAATTATGTGTTCAATCATATTATCCAATTTCCATATCACTTGTCAAGGACATAATAACAAATAGCAAAAAAATGTCACTCTTTGGGCTTGAATTGCATCATAACATCCCTGGTATTCAATTACAACATCGACTTTTGTACAATCATACGTAACATTAATGTTGTCTACAGAAATACATAACATCATCCTAGCCCAAATATTGACTTCTCTACGTCATCCACTAAAAATAATTAATTAGAACTTGTGTACAAAAAATACATAGTTATTGTACTCTTATTAGATAAGATCAATTGCAGGATTGCTAGTAATTACATTTGATGAACAAATCTTCTCAAACTCTATGATCGATTTGATATATTTATCAATCCAACCCTAGCCTCAGTTAGGGCTTGACTATGACAATAAATTGGAATCGGTGGCATTGGGTACCCATGTCTCAAATTCAAAATCACAAAATGGCAATTAAAAATCATAGGCATTTCAACATTCATCGGGTATTTTTTTTGTTTGTTTGTCAAAATAAAGAATGTTAGACATTTTTATGATATAAAAACACATACACAACTATAAACTTGTTCAATGAGACAGTCGCACTTAGGCATAAGCATCCAATATTTTTGACATCATGGGCTACTAAAAGTTATTTAGTAGTGAAAGAATGGTATGAAACTCTTCCTCATACACTTCATAGTACAATTTGTATTTTATCACTTATTCCATCAAATTGAATCTTACATCCCTCCAACCATTCAAATCATTACCATTACTTAGTGAACCTAAAACACATATGAACCCAAAATTCCAATGAACATCGACATTGGTTATATCCATAATAAAACCTTTGAAGAACTCTGGTATCTCTTTCATATTTTTTCGGTATGTGGGTGTGTATTTAGGGCACCACAAGGTTGGTCCCATACACATTTTTAGTCAATTTTAGCATTTTTCTGGACTACTGTGACCTTTACCTTGGCCCTCGCATATTCAAATACTGACTGGTTCCTTTTGGTTGTCATTTCATGTTTTTTTTCTTTAGGTGATGGTTTACGTCCTCTTGGCCTTCCCTTACCCACCCTCATTGAAGGATCATGTAGCCTCATTTTGGGGGATAAATATCCCCTAAATATTGTGAAACATAGACTTATGACCATCCTCTATCAATCTTGAGCACCACTGATTAAACAATATCATCTCCGGTTCGCAGTCAACTTCTTAGTATTTTACTAAGTTGGGAATCGTTCTTAACTTATACTAATAACCATTCAATTCAGCCAAAAGTATTGGAAGACCCTCCAATACATATATATCCAGCTCGTGAGCACATGGTAGGCCATACACTGTTTGCACCATGTTCTCTCCTCCATTCATATCAAAACACCACCTGCATCAATTTTTCGTATCTCTTACACTATCAATTAAACACAAAAAGGCAACACACTCCCTATTATATCAGTGAAGATAGAAATAATATGAAAATTCTTTATTTTATGTAATGAGGTCACAAATTCTTTCTTAATATCTATTACTTGTAAACTCGGGATACTATCCATTCCTACCTACACCGAGTCAAATGCTAGTTGCGAGTGCTCCAACTGTTTCTTCAACTTCCCATGGGCGCCATAATCATGGTTGGTGGTTTGGACATCACAGTATTTAATCATATTAGTCCAAAATTCTAAAAAATTGCCCCTCAAAGTAGTACATATATTAGTTATGTAGCTAATTGTATTCGGATAAGAAGCCCAATCCATATTCATCAACAACCAAAATTCTTTAAAATCTTGCTCAGTAGGGGAATCAATAAGATGCACCCGATATCGAATGAACTTCTTGTACACATCGTCGTTTAAAATCTATTTCCACGCATGGGATTCATCATTCCTTGCAACATGAAATGTGCACAACATGTAGTGTACATGCAGTAATACATTTCATAATGCATGCATATTCTTTGTCCATGACAAACACATTGAGGATGGTGGTTGGATTAAACAACATATTTGAATGTCCTAATGCCAACATATAATTATCTACTTACTCTTGAACTAAGAAGAAAAATGCAATGGAAAAAGTACAATAATAAGAAAGCCATCTTGACCATCTCAAAAAGTGGTATATTGTAACGATTGGTCCTGCACGTACAATCCACTATCACAACTAATTTAAAATATTTGGATTGTTTATTGGACTTGGGATGCGACCAAAATAAGACTTACACTTCCCAGGTATCCTCATCATGCATATACTAGTAAACATAATCTTCATCAGATGTTGTATTTAACTTATGGCCTCCATCTCATTTGTCTTCAACTTTTCTTTTGCATTATAAATCATTTTCACTGTTGAAAGGTTAGATTGACACCGACATCTTAGGGTAGTTAAAATTATGGAGGGTTTCACACCATTTAGAGACATCTCCTCTACAATTTTCCTCTATGCAATGGTTGAACGATCAACATGTTATTGTCTTAAAATAGTAGATAATGTTTGTGGACACCATTGTAAAGTTGAAGCATCCATCGACCATCATTCAATGGAATGCCCTTCAATAAAAATGGACAATTGCACTTCTTTGTGGAAGAATATCTCCTTTATTTCTTCCCATTATCGTCTGGCCTTTTATGATTCCTTAAATCTCCTCCCCTCTCAAACTCCAAATGAATATGACCCATCATTAAAGTCTGTGAAGCCTCTGACTTAGTTGTTACAACAACTGTTCATACATATTTAGCCTGACCTTGTGCTAAATCTACCAACTTGTGTCGGGTAGTAACCTACAACAACATATAACATCTTTTATTAAGTATATTATAAAATAATTAAGTGTATACTCAACTCAACTCAACAAAGCCTTTTCCCAATTATTTGGGGTAGGCAACATGAATCCTATTTTTACATTCCATTATGTCCAACGTAATATCTTCGGTTAAACCACATGATATCATGTCCTTTTTTATAATATCCCACCAAGTCTATTTAGGCCAACCTCTACCCTTTCGTTTCCATCAATGCTAACTAAATCACTCTTCCTTATGGGAGCATCCACTGGTCTAGTCTTGATGTGTCGAAACAGTCTAAGTCGGATTTCTCTTAATTTATCTTCTATAGGAGCCACTTTTATCGTTTCACGAATTTGTTCATTTTTAATTTTATTCTTTCAAGTTTTACAACAAATCCATCTTAGTGCATCTTCTCCATACTCATTTTCTACAAATTTTGTTTCTTAGTTGCCCAATACTCTCTTCCATATAACATAGTGTGTCTAATGGTCATCCTATAAAATGTTCCTTTTAACTTCAAAGGTATACGCTTATCTCACAATACGTCGGTAGCACTTCTCCACTTGACCCAAACGGCTTTAACTCTATGAGTAACATCATCACTAATATCTCCATATTTTTGGATAATCGAGCCTAAATAATAAAAATAATCATTTTTAGGTATCTCTTGACCCTCCGATCTCATCACATCCCCTTTTATCCTCCTATTACTACTAAAATTGCTTTCCACATATTCTGCTTTAGTTCTGCTTATTTTAAATCTTCTCACTACAACAAAATGACAAAATTGTCACCTTTCAGTCGGTCACCCTTGTCAAGGTCATTGACCATGACAAAAAACACGCGTTTTGTATCACGGTCATTGACCTTAACACGACCGTGATAAAGAATTGTCACGCTCATTGACCGTGATAACTCTTTAAATAATTGTCACTGTCAATGACCTTGACACGACCGTGAGAACTTCTGTAGTAAAAAAAGCCCTAGGCTTCTTTTTTCCCACCCTTTTTTGGTTCCCCCCCCCCCCCCCCCCCCCCTCTCTCTAAGCGATTTATGCTCTCTCTCTCTAAGGTATTTTTTTCCTCTATTTCTCTTTCATTTCTATATGTGTGTGTATGTGTATGTGTGTATATATATGTGTGTATATGTATGTATATATGTGTGTGTATGTGTGTGTATATATGTGTGTGGTGGTGTGTGGTGGGGGAGGGGGGAAGGGGGTAGTGGGGTGGTGCAGGTATGGTGGGGGGAGGGGGGAGGGGGTGGGGTAGGGTGTGTGTGTGTGCGCGTAGGTGTGTGCATGTGTGTGTGGCGGGGGGAGGGGGGCAAGGGGTGTGGTGGGGGGGCAATTTTAACAATTGTATAGGTTTAATTAATAAATTGCATAGATTTAATTGTATAGTTTTAGATGAAAGTAAATTAATAATTAGTGCCAATTTCATATGACAGTAGGATTGCCCCTCATTGTAAATTAGTAAATTAATAATTGTATACTTTAATTGTTAGTTTAATTGATGAAATGAATTAATTGAGTAGATGAATTAAAAGGAGTACGGGTTACACATTTGTTGTTGAAATTGCTGTTGGATTATTTTGTTTAGTAAATGTTGGGTTGGTTAGTTTTAAAAGTGGCATGACCACTGTATTATTGTCCATATGGGGGTGGGATTTTTCAACTTTTTTTGAAAATTACTTTGTATATCCAATAATATATACAAAGTATGATAATTAAATGAAACATACTTGAAATTAAATATGTGTGTATGTGTGTGTATATATGTGTGTGGTGGTGTGTGGTGGGGGAGGGGGGAGGAGGGTGGGTTTTTTTTAACAATTGTATAGCTTTAATTAAGAAATTGTATAGCTTTAATTGTAATTTTAATTGTATAGTTTTAGATGAAAGTAAATTAATAATTAGTGCCAATTTCATATGAAAGTAGGATTGCCCCTCAATGTAAATTAGTAAATTAATAATTGTATACTTTAATTGTTAGTTTAATTGATGAAATGAATTAATTGAGTAGATGAATTAGAAGGAGTACGAGTTACACATTTGTTGCTGAAATTGCTGTTGGATTATTTTGTTCAGTAAATGTTGGGTTGGTTAGTTTTAAAAGTGGCATGACCACTGGATTATTGTCCATATGGGGGTGGGATTTTTCAACTTTTTTTGAAAATTACTTTGTATATCTAACAATATATATAAATTATGATAATTAAATGAAACATATTTGAAATTTAATATGTGTATATGTGTGTGTATATGTGTGTGTATCTGTCTGTATATATGTGTGTGGTGGTGTGTGGTGGGGGAGGGGGCAGGGGGTGTGGTGGGGGGAGGGGGTGGGGGTGGGGTGGTGGGTTTTTTTTAACAATTGTATAGCTTTAATTAAGAAATTGTATAGCTTTAATTGTAATTTTAATTGTATAGTTTAAATGAAAGTAAATTAATAATTAGTGCCAATTTCATATGAAAGTAGGATTGCCCCTCATTGTAAATTAGTAAATTAATAATTGTATACTTTAATTGTTAGTTTAATTGATGAAATGAATTAATTGAGTAGATGAATTAGAAGGAGTACGAGTTAAATATGTATATATGTGTGGTGGGGGAGGGCGGCAGGGGGTGTGGTGGGGGGAGGGTGGTGGGGTGTAGGGGCGGTTTGTGTACTAATAATTCCATGCTTTACATCTATTCCGGCATATATAATATATATATTAATAATTCCATGATTTACATCTATTCCCCGTTAGATGTTTTCAACTAATTTAGACATATTTATGTACGTGTACGTGTACGTGTGCGTGTGCGTGTGCGTGTGTGTGGTGGGGGTGGGGTAGGGGTGTGAGTCTATGTTCACTAATAACATTTTTTTTATCTGTACTAATAATATTTTTTTATAGCAAATGTCTCCTTCAGGTATTAAGGCGAAGATGATGATGTTGTTTATGATGATGTCGTCTGGGCTCGGTGGTAGCGGAGGCGACGAGGGATCCTCTGCCCCTAGGCTCCCCAAATATGGAAAATTTGGGATTACCGTCGAGAACAAATCGGAGCTATTAGTGAGATCCCTCGAGCTGCTAAAGACGGTCATCAGCCCGGGGTTTATGAGTTGGAAGGAGGTGCCATATGAGCTCAAGTTAGCTGTTTGGGAGGCACTACAGGTAATATATTTATATTTATATGAATATTTCAATTTCAATTTCAATTTCAATTTCATTTTATATTTATATTTATTCGCAACTAACATTGAATTTTTTGGACAGGAACAATTCAACTTGGATCCAAAGCTACGCGATTCCATCTTGGAGCAGTTGAGGGAGCAACACAAGACGTGGAAGAAAAATATGCGGACACGGTACTTTGGAAAAACACGAGAGTCCATTATACAATGGTGTGGATTCGTCCTGCCCAAGGAGCCGATCTCATTGGCACAATGGAAAAAGTTCATTGACAATGAGATCGAGGATCGACAATTGGCATCTCGCCAATCGGGCAAAAAAGACGGACGTGCACTACTCCGGCCGGACCTCTTACGCCGAGGTGGAGCATAGGATGAAGGTAAGATTTAATTTTTCTATAACTACAGAAATATATTATACTTCATTATTTTACTTTGAGGGGCCGATACTAATTTTACTTTATTTTATTTCAGGGGGTAGGGAGTGGGCCAGGGGGTAAGCCACATAGGCTCGATACTTATGTGGCTCTTTGGACGAAGAAGGGGAAGGACAAGGAGGTGTCCCCGAGCGTCGCGTCCACGATTGTAAGTAATCTAACAGTTTAATTTTTGTTAATTACGTTATAATTTTTTAGTTTACTTATTTTACTAATCAAGTACTTTTTGTCATTTCAGGCAAAGCTTAAGGAAGTGCATGAGTCGCAGTCTGATGCCGACAAGGCGTCTTTGTCCACAGATGCACCCAGCTAAGTGCTTAGCTCTGATCGCAAGGGGAGGACAAGGGGGTGAGGTAGAGGGTGGACAAATCTAGGATCATCGTATTGGAGACGAGCGACACCGGGTTGGCTCGAACGGTGGATTCACACGACACGAAGTTATCCCGTTTGGAGGCGATAGTCCAAGATATGTACGTATTCATGAAGCGTACGTTGGGCGTAGACCGTAAGGGGAAGGGGAAAGGGAAGGAGAAGGCGGTGGAGGAGGAGGTGCGGGAGAACGAGGCGCAGGAGGACGACGATGTGGACCTCGTTGCTTCTTCACCGTCACGTGCGTATTTCGATGATCCATTTCCTAATTTGGATCCCTTCCCCAGACCATTGTCGACATTTGGTTGGCCGAGCGTGTTCATATTGCATGTATTTGATGGCCAGCGGATAGGGTGGGGGTTGAGGGACCCGAATATCATCGAGGGTGGAATAGTTCATGGACGTGCGCTTCAAGGGATCGAGTCCAAAGTGCTCTTCACGCATGTGATACCCGGGAAGGAGAACTCCCTATTGTGGTTGCGCGAACAATGCGGCACGATGTATATTAGTGGGTGTGTCAATTCGTATATCGTGTGGCCAACTCACCTCCTCACATTTACCCAAGACATGTTGTAACATTATTTTTAAGTTTGTCCATTTTAATTATATTTGGATTATATCGTCATGTATATTATTTCTATTTTGAAGAATTGGATTATATCGTCATGAATATACATTTGCACTATCTTTATTTATTTGGCTATATGATGTTTGAATAGGTACAACCAACGTTGTTATAACAGGTACAAATATACTGCTGGGCAGGCCCAGTAGAATTTTTTTAAATTCTGCCCAGAATTATCACGGTCATTGACCGTGAATTTTTTTGTAAATATTGTTACGGGTTTGTCACGGTTACTAACCGTGACTAAACTTATCACGGTCCATGAACTTGACACGACCGTGACAATTCTAACGAACTTGTCAAGGTTAATGACCGTGACACGTCCGTGACAAAAAAATTTGTCTCGCCCCGAATTGTCACTGCCATTAACCTTGACAAGTCCAACTTGTCAAGGTCAATGACCGTGACAATAGTGCAGATTTGGTGTAGTGTCTTTTTCTAGAGTTTTTCTCCACAATTCCAATCTAATATAAATCCCCGTCTTAATCTCATCCACTAAAGCAATATCATCAACAAAGAGCATACACCATGACATCTCATCATGTATTTGTCTAGTCATCTCATCCATCAAATTTTGAACAAACCTAATTAGTGAAAATGTGTATGCTAACATCAATATTAAGAGCAACCTCATCCTTATTGACTTATTCTCCTACAATAATTGCCTTGTTAAAAAGAATTGAGTTGAAGTCCAACCATGGATCCCGAGAAATATGAAAATTTGATTACATTCATAAAATAAACTGTTCCAAAACATTATCAATTACAAAGAATGTAGTAAAATAGGAAACTGTTCTAAAAAATATAGCAAAGCTTAGGATCATAGGTCATTCAACGAATTAGTGTGCAAGTTGTCGGTGAGTAGTTGCCGATTGAACACTTGTAAAAATATTTAAATGATTTTGTATATACATAATGAATTAATGTGTTGGTTTTCGAGAATCACCTGACAAATGAATACTTTCAAAAAACATTAAAATTATTTGTTATGTATATGTCGAATGATATGTGCTAATTGTCATGCATTATGTGCCAAATGAACACTTGTATAAAAGAACAATACACAATATTCAGTATCTTCGTGATGAATGTACTATGTCTGATTCGGTATTAATATGATGAATAAGAGGACAAAATTAGGATGAGGTGATAAATGATCACTTAATTTAAAAAAAAAGCCTAAGTCAACATCTAGATACCGAAAAGGCCTATGTTGTCAGCCCCAATATCGAATGTCCCTGATCTATTTTATCGCCATTTTTTTCAGGCTACTCTTACATCAAAAAAACAAAATAATGATAACAAATAAATTGTTGTATACCTCTTATTGAGCTTTGGGCCTCTTTTGATGAGATGTTGAATCCCCCAAAATAGCATCTTTTTAGTTGATATTTTGATAACGTTTCATGGCTTATATGGGTTGATGTAATCTAAAAGGTATCAAAATGGCGAGAAAGTGGTTTTTTGTCAATTTAATAACAACTATGAATGACAAACTCAATCTTTTTTCATGTTCTATCATGGTTTGTGTGGTGTGATGTTCACCAAGAGGGAAAGTCGACAGTCGGGAGAGCAGAGATGGTCTATATGAAATGAATGTTGGTGCCTTTGATAGTTTGCAAAAACTTTATATATGGTGTGGTGACTAAAAAAAAAATTCATCTTAAGTATTAGTGTGGTATCATGAAGTAGTAATTTGGGTATAAATATAAGCACCCCTTCTATTTCCCTCATAATGTTATTTAGTGTTTTAATTCAGCATTGGAATGTTTGTTCAAAGTCTTAAACATATTTTTCCTTTTTTTTCAAAATATTTATATTTTAATATAGTTGACAAATGGTTTTAGTTTTTTCATTGTTGCTTTAATAAAATAATATTGTAAATCCTTTGACCCATATATAAGTTTTATTTATTGTGCATTCAAAAGCATTTCACCTTTTGCAAGGGTTTAGAAACAACCTTACCTTACTATAAAATATCTTTTTCTAAAGGAACCCAAGAAAATATTTCAAACACTGCAACTTATTTTAAGTAATTTTTTACTAATGTCACCCAAAATTGAGATCCACATTTTGAAAGTTTCAAAACTAATAGTCAGCCTAAAAATAATATTTTACCGCGCCGTAAAATTATTTCAAACCATGACTCCAACTTTCACACCTCTACCACCACCACCACCACCACCATCTCAAACCCTAACCCTAAAAATATTATTGCCCAACCAATGACACTGCCACCCCCTCTCACAAACTGTCAACACTAAAATTCCGAATATCCTTTAAAATCATAACCACCCCACTAACGAACACCAAAATATCCGCCATCCCCCATTCTCACACCCACGCATACTATAAGCAATCGAATCACAACCAACCTGAAATTTCGACACCACACCCACCAATATCAATCAAAATCATCACCAGACCCCTAATCACCATCAAACCTCGAATCATAAAAGAAAAAAAATGAAAATCATACCTAACATCCAAATAATATTTGCATATACACAAATTGTTTATATGAGTTCGTAAAAAGAGGATTAAAGTTCAAAAAGAGAGAAGAGAGTTTGAAGCGAGCGAGAAAGAGAGAGAGGAGAAACAAGTGACGAGAGAGAGTAACTAAAGTCATGTGTACGAAAAGACACTTTGTTTATTTCTTTTTATACCAAAAATATTTTGCAGGATTGATCTTGACATCCTTACCCAAATCATTTGAAAAAAGGTGAATATTTTTAAAATTTTTGATAATTTTTAAATATTGGACAAAATAATTTTTGATTTTACAAATAGAGTATTTAAGTCATGCCTTAACGAAGTAAACTTTTTAGTACTCAAACTATGAGGCTTCATGGTCATATTGGTGTTTTTTCAAAGCTTAAAAAAATCCTCCCAATGCCTTTTTAGCTTGGAAAATGTTCGTCCCAACACAATGCGTTGGACCTTTTCAGTAGCAAGATTGGAGACATTTTTCTTTTCTCTTTATGGAAGACTTTAGAGGAGCTTGAGTCTCATGAAAAGATTTGTAAAATGTGGTTTTAGAATTATGATTGGATACATTTTAAAAGTTGGTGCATCCAATTCCACTTTTGTCATTATGAGATTGGGTGTGATATAAAATCATATTTTGAAACTTCTTTGATTGATCTTCCAAATCAACCTTCACACTTTTGCCAAAGGGAAAGATTATTTCCTAGAGATGTGATCTTTTCATTTCTTATTATTTGAATTTTTACAGACATTCTCATAATTTGGTTTGTAAACATTTAATATCTATTTCAAAAATAAATTTCACTTTATCCACAAAAATAATTTTTTTTAAATTGGACCTTTGATCTTCCATAATACTCAAGTTACAAATTTCGTCTTTAAAAAAACATTTTTGGACTATTTTTTGCTTTAGGGAAACTTTCAGCATTTTTGTATGTTTGGAATATTAAACACAAAGTTTATCGAAAGAAAATTGGAGGTCAAAAGTTTCTTCCTCACAAAGGTCATTCAAAGTATAACCGAAAGAAGAAAAAGTCTCAGTCTTAGAAACATTCTCATGACTTGATAATGAATATTGGTACACCTCTTCATTTGTTTAATACCATCCAAAGGGTCAGATATGCTAGGACTAGGATATACATATCTTTAATGATGTTCATTCCACTATAATAACAATATTCTCCATATTAACCTTAAAATTAATCTTCCTAGAGGTAATTAGACATACAAAAAAGAGGAATATATCTGATAACAGTTGAGAGTGAGTTTTACATACTGAAGTGGAGAATTCAATAAATTATTATTTTTAGATATTTTCATTGGTGCTTAGTCAAAGACCATGCACAAAAAGTTTATATGAGAAGATTTACGAATGATATAACAAAAAGTCAAAAATTCATGTTAATGAACATTTTAGTTATAAATCATGCAAAAAAGTAAATCAACACATAACACGAATGTATGAGGGAAAAATACACTATCATGACACAACCCCGGGCCAATGCAATTATCTCATTAGAAACTTGGTAAAGACTTGCAGATGAGATTGGTGTCTTATAATCACACAATGCGATAACTCACATCTTACCCTTTTCCCATTGATTCCTAACAAGCCTAAGACCTATCCAACATCATTAAGATTCTTAACATATTTGATTTCTTGATCAACAAATAAATAATGTTTCCATTGAACCACTTCGAACTTTGTCTTATTTATATATGAATTATCTCTTCATGAATTACACTATCGTAATAATCTCCGAGGGAATAAAGGGACTAAGTTTAAAAAATATTATCGACGTAAAAGTTGTTAGTAGCTCATAAATTCTATTGTTCCTCTTTGTTATTCATGAATCAAGAAAATATAAAATCAAGTTTAAAGAAGAGGATAATGAACAAGGATTTAACCTAGATTTCTTTTCCTTATATGTATTTGAGTTCATAAAAAGGAAGAACAAAGACTTAAGTTTTCTCTTGGATACTCTCTCTAATGAAATATTTGAAGCTTATTTAAAATGAAGAGTAAAATGGTGTTTATTTAGATTTTGAGGAAATAAAAGAAATGATGGAAAAAACCTCAACTAAGTTAAAACACATACATATATCATGCTTAGGATGTAAGAGTCTAAGGCATAAAGTCCCATAATCCGAAAAGGTGATTTCAGAGTTGAGAAGGAAAGTGAATTAGGATTATAATATGGATGGTCCAAAACACAAACAAGAATTTTTTATTTTTTAAAAATTAGATAAACTTAACAATTAACTCAATTAAATAAGCACCAATTAAACCGATAGTTGTGTCAAACAGATTATCAAATATTATCTTTCCTAAGCATGCATCTAGGTGAATATAGTAAGAGAACGTTAAAGCAATCACACAACTCCCGATGTACGAGAAAAACCCAAATGGGGAAAACCTCGGATGTCTCAATTATTAAAAATTCACTATAATATAGGAATTGAAACAAGAATTATAGATGACTTACAAAACGACTCGAATCCTTTCAAGACTTGATTTGTATTCATTCCTGTAACCTTCTTCATATCATCACTTAGGAGTCCACCTATGCGATGCGATAACATGTACTACTTACACACCTCAGTATCCACCATTCCAGGCTTAATAACCATCATACCACTGTAGAGTCCATCATACTAAACACAAAACAAGCATGGAATCCACTACACAAAATGATTCTCAACAAAGGTAATGAGAAACCAAACTTTGGTGAAAATGTAATTTCAAACTAGCATATTTGATTGAAACTTGGATCTCAGAACAAATTGGGTGAAACTAGGGTTTGGAGGCTTTTTATTGCTCTTTGAAACTAATTTTGAAAGCCTTGATAAAAGAAATATTATGCCAAGACTCCTATATATAGAAAACAATATTATCTAGGCTGCATAATTTACGAGGAAACTCATTCAAACGAAAACCATAGGGTTGTTCTAATGAAGTTACTATTCTTGTTCAAACCAAAAGAAATCTCGATGGAACAAAATAACTGATCTCATTCGAAAAGACTTCGAGCAAGCTTCGAACAAAATTAAACTATTAATTAGAAAAAATTCGTTTGAACATAGTTAGAAGGTCATTTGAACAACTTACATCAACTCGTTTGAACCAACAAAATATTTCATTCAAAGAACCAAATAATATAATTTGAGCAGGTCATTCGAATGAATTTTCACAAAAAATAAATTTCCTATAAGAACCTCTTTATGAAAAATGTCTCAAACATTTTTAAAACAACTACCGAACTGAAATATCCAAGGGTAAAAAAAATGCATTCATACCTTTGATGATCAATGGTCATTGAAGACGAAATATGACACCAAACACAATACGATGATGTAGATGTTTTAACTCGGCCAATATGGTATTCAATCACACGCGTCAAAAGCTAGGAGGATAGACAAACTCAAGTCCTAGCCTATAACTTAAATGTTTTTGTCCATAAAAAGTTAAGACAATAGATACAAATTGACCCTATTAGAAATTTGTCCTTACAAATATCCCCATTTTGCTATACTAGGATAAAACACAAAAATAAAAACCTATGGGATATCAAGATCTCTAAAGACTCCATCATTTCCCCAAAATGAAAAAAGTACAGACACTTGACAGACATAAATTTTCAGTAACTTTTTTCTTTTGAATTTTTTTTGCAGTGTTGCAATTTTGCACACTAAAACCCACCTTTCAAATTCAAAGATAATATATAACAATATAAATCTGCATATGAAAAAACACCTCCCCTTTTTCTAACAATCTCGACTTAAGATAGGATATCTCCTACCTAAGGTAAAAATTTATCCCCCAGAGTTAAAGAGATATATACCATTTCTCCCTTTTTTTATTCCAGAATAGACAAAGAATAATATGCACAATAATAAATCTCACTTTAAATATAACAGATGTAAGAATAAAAGAAATCAAGTAATATCATGCAGTGGTGTGGAGTGAAACATGCAATGAAGAACAACTTGGCAACAGTAGCATAAATAATCCAAACAATGAGACATGTGCCAATTTTAATGCAAAAATTAAAGCATAATTTACCAATGTAAACATGCAAAAAATTATACCAATATGAACAGAACACATAACAATATGATATGAAGATGAAGCACATGGAAAAATGGATTAAGTGTAAATGCAAAGACTTTAAAAAACATACCATATATAAATATGCAAATATACCAATGATGCACAAACATATATAGGTAGAGACACCATAAAAGGTACAATACAGTAAGCTTTCAACACTCATATGGTATCAATGTGTCTAAAAAAAGTGGTATATGGCCAAGGAGCATGAATTAGAAATTAAAGAGATATGATCCAGTCAGTCAAAATATGTCTAAGGAGTTATTTTTCACCATGTTAACTTATCAAACTTCGATTTGGCCTCAATTGACAAATAAAAAACTCATAAAGGACAAACTTACACAATGCACACTATCCTAGAAAATATTGACGATTCTCAGATAAATAGTATCAAACATTAAACATAAGTTGGACTCATTGTGTGAAACCATTGATCTTCCCCTTTAACACCCTATATATATATATATATATTTATGTATGTATGTATATCGTACGCCGCTACATTTGGCACGTATCTACACGATCTCACACGACGGCCTCAATTCGAATTTTGGGAATCAGGCATTCATCATATCCATCACGTGCCCCGCATCTGCCTCAACTACTTCACGTTCCACGATTTTTAGGGACTTAATGCAAGTGGTATGCAAGATAAGTCAAAACGGTGAAAAAGGCAAGATATGGAAGTTCAATGTCATTTTGGAAATTTTACAGACACTGCTCTGATGTCCAATCAATTTGAAATTTGAAGAGCTTTCCACCACGAAGATACTAGACGAAACGGAACCTCATTCCGTGCTACGGTTAAGAAGTTATGGCTCTTTGAAAATGGAGAACATTCTGAGAAAAAATCCCGGAAAAATGCTAAGTGTTTCAACCCCATGCTCCAATGATTTTCTGCGAATCGAAAGCCAAACCGGTTCGGGGGGAGAACCGGTTCACGGTACACCCAAACTGGTTCGAGGTACCTGTACGCTGGCAGAGTTTCAAAAAATTAAAACTCTTTTTAGTTTCCTATAAAAGCCAACTTCGGGGGAGTTATTTTGCAAGAATTTAAGAGACATTTTTGAGAATCCAAATACATCAATTCTTCATATTTTCGAGTCCCAAGACTCATGTTTTGATTCACACATAATTGCCAAACCTTTGTGAATCCTTTTGTAACCCAAGAACATAACCTTGAGTTTGTTCAACCTTTGTGGAGAAGCAGTCTTCCTTCTTCATTGATGTTCATCGGGTGTTCCCGAGGGAGATTCCAGTCGCCGACTACATAACTGACGCCTGCAGGTATTTATGTGTCCCACTGTATTTTCATTGTAATCCATGTAACCATATCTTACAATATTATAGTGAAAATAAAAGGTTTTGCCCCTTTGGTGGATTTTTCCTCACATGTGTGTGTTTGAATGTTCTTGCTTGATTTTATCATCTTCAATCACACCTAGATGCATGTTTAGGACTTAACTGATAAAAAATGAGTTTAATTAAATAATTTATTTATTTGATCACAAGTGCACTCCTTTAAAATTGGTATCAGAGCCTTATTAAAAGGGAGTGCATACCTTCCTCAAATTGGTATCAGAGCCAATTACACAACTTTACCGTGTAATTTTTCACAAAATTTTTCTACAATATCAATTTTTTGAAAAATTGATTTTTGAAAAAGAGCTTGTTCATAATGGAGAAATTATATAATAAAATGCTAGTTTTTGACGGGACAAACTATGCATACTGGAAAGCTCGCATGAGATCTGCTTTAAAATCCATTGATGAACGTGTCTGGATTTTGGTTGAAAGAGGGTGGACACCTCCCTCCGTCACTGTCAATAATGTGACAAGTTTAAAACCTGACACTACTTGCACTGAAGAATAATTTAAATGGTCATCTTTTAATTCTAAGGTTTTAAGTGCTATTTCTGAATCTGTCACACCTGATGAGTTTAAATGAATAATGACGTGCACCATGTCAAAAGAGGCATGGGATGTTTTGCAAAACTAATGCTGTGAAAGAGTCTAAATTGCAAAATTTGACAACTCAATTTGAAACCATCACCATGCTTGAAACTGAATGTTTTAATGAATTTTATGTTAGACTATCTAATATTGTAAACACTAACTTTAATCTAGATGAACACATTCCTAATGCTAGAGTTGTTAAAAAGATTCTTAGATCACTGCCTAAGCGTTTTATCACTAAAGTCACTGTGTTAAATTATATGGGTAATTTAAATATGCTTAAATTGGAGGAACTTGTAGGAAACTTGCAAACGTATGAAATTGGTATGTTTCCTAAATCTGTCATGTCTAAAGATAAAGGAATTCCACTTAATGCCCAAGAGAGAAAAAGTACGGGGTCGGCAAGAAAGAGGGAGTCATCTAGAAAAGGAGAGATAGATATGTTAGATTCTGAATGCGACTTTGATTTAGATGATTTGGCCCTGTTTGCTAAAAGTTTCAAAAGAATTCTCAAATTCAAGAAAAATGGAAATTTCAAAGATAAAAATAAGTTTGAAAAGATAAATCAAAACGATTTTAAAGATCCTCCTAAGAAAGAGAGTGATAGATGCTTTGAGTAAGATGGTAGGGGTCATAGAGCTTTTGAGTGTGATACTAAGTTGAACAGAGAAAAGGGCAAAGTTGTCCTTAACGCTACCCTTAGTGACAACAGTGAGGTTGAGTCGGTGGACTCTGGAGACGAGTTACCGCATGAGTGTAACTTTACCACATTCATGGCTAGTCATGTGAGTACTTCTAGTACTTCTCACGATGATGAGGATTCTACTTCATAGGGACACTTCGACAGTGAGAGCAATGTGAGTGAGGGGGTGGATGATGCAAGTGAGAGCGATAGTGACCTTCAACGCGCGTACGCTGAGTTATATTCTGAGTCTTTTAAAACTAAAAAGCGTAACAAAGAGTTAGTTCATAGGATCACTGCTTGAGAGGGAGATTTAAGAAAAGTAAGAGAGAGAGAGTCTGCCTGTGAAGAGAAAAAGAGTTTGTTTAGAGAGAGAGAGAGACTGTTTGGAGGAGAGAGAGTGGTTTTGAGAAAGAGAAAGGGGATTTAACTAAACAAGTGGCTATTATTATGAGTGAGATCCATTCCTCCCTTGAGACTCAGAAGAAACTAGAATCCCGTATTTCCCAGCTTACTCATGATCTTGAGAGAGCACAGGAGGTCAAGGTTCAAATCGAGGACAGATCAGGAAAGATGGGAAAGAGGCTTCTCGGCCCTGCTTTAGGTTTTGGTGATAGGTAGGGAATAGGTTATGATGGTTCCTCCACGTCCCAAATTTCACTTGGACCTGTTCCTGAGTTTACTACGACTCTTTATGGCCATCGTCAAAAACCACGTAGGAGAGTTCGACCAAGAAAAGCAAACCCAGGTCCGCCTAAGACTGCATTCTTCTATACGTACTGCAAAAGAAAAGGCCACCTCAGGGAGTTTTGCTATAGTTTGGGTCGGACACGACGTACTACTGCTCCACCACATGATACTGATGATTTTAACAGTCTGAAAGAGAGTGTTGAGTTTTTAGCTGCCACATCACAGAGTTTGATTGAGGAATTTTGACAGATGTCTTTGTCGTCAGTGTATACTTCTCACTTTTCGGCTAAAACCAACAACAATAAGGGTAAACAAAATTTTACCACTTCTTCGGTACCTAAGAAAGGTAAGAAAAACCTTGTTGTTAATGTCGCTCTCAAAGCTCATAATACCTCATAGTGGTATTTTGATAGTGGGTGCTCCAGGCATATGACATGTGATGCATTATTTTTTACTTACCTTGAGGATTATAAGGATGGTAGAGTCACCTTTGGAGATGGGAGCAAGTCTATCATTGTAGAATGAGGTACAGTAGAATTACCAGGATTTCCTAAGCTAGATAATGTTTTATACGTCAAAGGTTTAAAAGAAAACCTTCTCAACATTAACTAGCTGTGCAACGCTGACTTCGCCGTAAAGTTTGACCCGGATGAATGTAATGTCTATAATCAAGCCAATAAACTTTTAGTGAGAGGGGTGAGGACCGATGATAATTTCTATGGGACTGTGCCCACATCCTCACTTTTCTGCAACAGTGCCACGATCACTCCTATGGATCTATGGAACCAATGTCTAGGTCATGTGAACGTTAGAGATTTGACTCGCTTAACTAAAAAGGACCTAGTACATGGCTTACCATCTCTTAGAAATATGACTTCCACGGTTTGTGGACCCTATCAGTTGGGAAAGAAAATCCATAGCCCCCATAGGAAGTTGCATTCCATTACCACCTCCCGTGTACTTGAGTTGATTCACATGGATCGTATGTGTCGTACTCGTACTGAGAGTCTGGGTGGTAAAAGGTATATCCTCCTGATGGTGGATGATTTCTCCAGATATTCAATTGTAGGTTTTCTGAGAGAGAAATCCGACACCGTAGAGTTTTTAAATACCAAGTAACGTGTCCTACAAAACCAACACAGAGTCACTATTAACAGGATACGTACTAACAACGGCACATAATTTAAGGAAGCAAAGGTAGATCTATACTGTGACAGCCTTGGGATCAAACATGAGTTTTCTGCTGTGAATACTCCTCAGCAAAATGTCATTATCGAGAGAAAGAATAGGACGATCCAGGAAATGGCTAGATCTATGCTTCTAGGTCATAGAGTTGCTGGGAGATTTTGGGCAGACGCAGTGTCTACTGCATGCCACACGGTAAATAGGGTCTACCTACGTCCACACACACTTAAGACACCTTATGAATTGTGGACTGACAAGAAACCCAACCTTGCATATTTCCGTGTTTTAGGGAGTAAATGCTACATCCTACGGGATAGAGACCAATTAGGAAAGTTTGACTCCTAGTGCGACGAGGGAATATTGCTAGGATATTAATCGAATAGTAGAGCTTACCGGGTCTTTAGCCTAAAGAGCTCTAATGTTATGGAGTCAATAAACGTCACCGTGCAAGATGACGAACCTTCGATGGTTATTAATCATAACCTTCAGTGTGAGGATGAGGACTTTTCTGGCAGTGATTTACTTATCCGTCACCCATACTCTGTGGACCCTACTCCTGTGTTAGGGGACACACCTGCTTGGGTTCGCAAGAGTCATGACCCAACCTCCATTATAGGCGATCCCACTCTTGGGTTTAAGACTCATGCTCATCTAGAGTACGTCGTTAGTAACTTTATCTACACATCCAAAGTTGAGCCAAAGAATAAAAAAGATGCACTCAAGGATGAACACTCGATATCTGTTATGCAAGATGAGTTGATTCAGTTTAAAAAGAACAATGTCCGGGAACTAGTCCCCCGACCTAGTGAGACTAATGTGATAGGTACCAGGTGGATTTTCAAGAATAAAATGGATGAAAATGGTACCACAATCAGAAACAAGGCTAGGTTGGTCGCTCAAGGCTACACACATATAGAGGGTGTAGACTTTGGGGAGACATTTTCTCCTATTGCGAGGCTTGAGTCCATCCTCTTACTACTCGCCATCGCATGCCATTTGCACTTCAAGTTATATCAGATGAATGTCAAGAGTGCCTTTCTAAATGGCATTTTACAGGAGGAGGTTTATGTGGAATAACCAAAAGGGTTTGAAGACCCTAAGCACCCGGAGCATGTTTACTATCTGAGGAAAGCCTTGTATGGTTTGAAGTAAGCCCCACGTGCTTGGTACGAGAGGCTTACTTCCTATCTCTTAGCCCGTAGCTTCAAGAGAGGGGGATTTGATACGACATTGTTCGTCAGGAGAGATGACGGTGCTATTTTGGTTACCCAGGTCTATGTGGATGACATAGTCTTTGGATCCACATGCTACCAGCATGCTCACCACTTTGAGGAGGAGATGAAAAGTAAGTTTGAGATGAGCATGGTAGGTGAGCTTACGTTCTTCCTTGGTCTCTAGGTTCGTCAGCTAGAGGATGGGATGTTCATCTCCCAATCCAAGTATTCTAGAGACCTAATGAAGAAATTTGATTTAGACTTAGCTAACCATGCACGTAAACCTATGGTTATTTATATCAAGCTTAGTAAGGACACTTCAGGCAAGGACGTAAAGCAAACCTTGTATCGGAGTATAATATGTAGTCTTCTCTACTTGATTGCCAATCGTCCCGATATAGCCTTTAGTGTTGGAGTCTGTGCGCGATGTCAGGCATCCTCGAAAGAGTCACACTTGCTCTAAAATGTATTATAAAATACGTGAGTGGGAATCTCTCATATGGTATTTGGTATTCCTTTGATACCAATGATCGTTTGTCTGCCTATTCGGATGTCGATTGGATCGGGGATGTAGATGGTTGTAGGAGAACTTCTAGTGGGTGTTTTTATTTTGGTTCTGCTCTTGTCTCTTGGTTAAGAAAAAAAGAAAAACTCCATCTCTTTGTCCACTACGAAGACTGAGTATATCACCACCGGGAGTTGTTGCATGCAACTTTTGTGGATGAAGCGAATGTTTGAAGATTAAGGGATTTCACAGGACACCATGACTATTTCCTGTGATAACACGAGCACGATACACATATCCCGCAATCCAATCCAACATTCGTGCACAAAGCCCATCAGGATATGCGAGCACTTTATACGTCAGTTAGTTGAGGAGAAAGTCGTATCCCTGAGTTTTGTTCCCACCGACCCTTAGTTAGCCGATATTTTCATGAAACCTTTAGATGCCCTTAGATTTGAGAGTCTTAGAAATCTTTGGGGATTTTCACAATTGACCGAGGGGTTGGTTCATGTCTAGGATAGGATGCATTGTCATGTTCATATTGTATGATTCCTATTCCTAGATTGTATCATTTGTATTATTTCTTTTTGCTTTTTATATTTTTTTGAAAAATCCAAAAAGATTTTCTTCTATAAAAATTTTCAAAAAGCACAAAAAGATTTTATTTTGATAAAATTTAAAAAAATCCAAAAAGATTTTTTTTGGATGAACATTTAAGATATCCAAGTCACAAGTTTCATTCCATTTATACATGTGACTGTTTGATAGTGATTTGAGACGCTACATCATTTCACACTATAAGAAAACTAATTTTTTCCGGCAATTTTTTTGCGACAGTTATAAGAAATGCCGAGAAAAAACTTTTGCCGGCATTTATTTTTAAATGAAGAAAATTTACGGGATTTATTTACAAATGCCAGAAATTTACTGCACTTTTAAGATAAAGTAAAAAAATATGCGGTATTTTAAAACAAATGCAAAAAACTTTACACTAAAATTAGGCTTAGAAATTTTAACTTGGCGGGATCTTTAGCGGGATTTTTTTTCCCTTTTTTTGAGCAGGTTAGATCTCCCCCTCTCTCTTCATCGGCCTCTCAAAAATTTTCGCACCCCCATATTGTAAATCGACAACCACCAATCAACAACAGTTGCCTCCACGAACCATCAAGATTCCCTCCGTCGACCATTATGTTTCTCACCGTCGAATACTCATACTTTAACAAGGTAGAATCTCTCAATTTTTTTGGATTCTAATAGTTTTTTTTCTTTCTATTTTACTTCAAAAAATTGGGTTCATAACATGATTATTTTGGGTTCAAACTTCGTTTGAGATTAAGTTGTTCCAATTTGGGCATTTTTCTTTCAATTTTTAGATATACTCTTTTGTATCTCTCGTCTCTCTTGCCAACAAGGTATAATCTCTCAGCTCGGAGTAGTTTTCTTTGGGATTTTGTATGGGTTTAATGCTTTCTCTATTTTTATGGGTTTGATGCCTGTTTTTTGGGTTATGCATTTGGAGTTTAAAACTGCGTTTCTATTGATGATTTTGTTATCTGTACTTTAGATAAAAAAAATTCAATTTAGTAGAATTATGTTTTATTGTAGTGCTTATTCCATACATTTTCCTTATTATAGTTGATTGGTGATTTTATAGTTGTTTTTTCCTTTAAATTGCTCTCTAACCATGGAAGAAAACACAGAAATATAGAACAATTTACACATTTGAAAAACTAAAAATATAAAACAAACTAAAAATATCTGAGATAGCTTTGGAAGATCTCTTAATATTATTATTCTTTCTTTTAATTATTTTATTCTTTACACGTTTTACTCAAATTTGATCAGATTTTTGGTATTGCAATTGTATATGATAAACAGATTTCTAGGAAAAGCTTGTTTAGCTTATTGTGTTTGACTGACTTTTTACAATTTAAATTATTTGATTCTATAAACTCCCTTTTCTTCCTCTTGGTTTTATTCTCGCTAGACCCGGCAAACGGGCGAAAATGGGCGGGTTTAAAATGGATTGAGTTGAATATGGGCGGGTAAAAAATGGGTGTAGGAAGATCCCAAGTCAGATTTGGGTCAATCCAATACAGGTTCGGATTGGGTCAAACCGTTAACCTACGACACTATAATAAAACCGCAGTCGAGATTGAAAATAATTTATGAAAGCTATTTGTCAAAATCAGATGGTAATTAATTTTTTCAAATTGAATCGATCTTATAAGAAATTAGTTACTGATTTCCTCTAAACCCAAAATGAAGATAAAGACAATAGATAGAGAAAGAGATATAGAAAGAGAGAGGCAATAAATACCACATGGATGGTTTTGATGGTTCCATCCATCAGTTTTGAACTTTTAGTATTTGGTTCCAAATGGTTCTAGAGAGAGAAAGGCCGCCATTTTGTTATAGCTGAGATATGTTTTCATGGTTTTAGCATAACGTTTGGTTATACCCACAATGACCTGCTACTAACCAAACCATTCTGACTCATAAACATAACCGATGGACCCCGATCAGATTATTTTATATGGGTTCATCCTCAAAAACCCATATTGTTAGGTTTAATTCTCACTTTTTTTAACAAACGGTCAAGATAGTGTGTGTGTGTGTGTGGAGAGTGGGGGTGGGGGTGGGAGTTAGATGACGGTTGAAGCGATTATACTATGTTGTTCTTGGTTGGTGCTTTGTAAGAGTTATAATTGTAATTAGATTCTATCATATTCTATGTCTTTTTACTTTTTGAATGATGGTATTTAACATTGAGATCAATATAGAAATGATGTATTTATAAGTATATTGAGTTCCTTTTTACATTTTGAATGATGGTATTTGACAAATATGTTCTCTCTCGGTCCTCAGGTGCCCTCATCGAAACAATTGACGAGGAATAACTTTGTGGTAGCTTGTAATACTAATGAACCCTCTTGGTTTTTCCAAAGTATTTCTATTTAATTATTTTCTCTCATATGTTTAAGTTCATGTTCTAGGTCTCCGAATATTAATGTTTGGGATTAGAAATTTTCTATAGGATTTGCCAACCCCACCACTCCAACCCTCAAACGCTTTTTCCATTAATCTTTTTATAATTACAAGTATCGATTGTTTATGATGAGATAATAATTATTATTATTGAGATATTTTTTCAATTTTTTTATGAATTTATGGTATCTTTTATATTATGAATCTATGGCATATAATCCTTTTGCCTCTTTTTTGGACTCACCTTCTGTATGACAGAAGGTCCCCATAGAGTTCAAGACCATGTGTACGATTTGTTGCAATTCTAGGCAATGAAGGACACCGATGCTTAACCAAATGCTTACCTCTCTTTATTAGCTGATGTATTTTTTAGTGTTGTGTGAAGCTACCAAATATGGGGCTTTTGAAAATGTGGAAATAATTACTCTTCGCTATGTAGTTTATTCCCTTTGTGCAACAAAGACTTAGTTGTACTACTTGGTGGTCATTACAACACAATAACAGTGAATAGCTATTTTGAACGTCTTTATTACTTTATACTTGGTCATATTACTTATGTGTTAGTAGTGTTTTTTTGGATATGTTGGATATTGTTAACCAATTTTGTGCTTTTTTGAAGCACTAGTTTTATTGTCGTCCCAAATTTCCAATCTGCGTTTGACCACCTAATTAAAAACAACTATATTACACAATTTTTAAATTAGGAGAATTAAACATATTCATTGGTCTAGTGTTGTATGTTTAATGAACATTAGTATGCATAATTGGAAGTTAGGAGTCTATTATCTCCAAATTGTTGATCATTTCTATATCATGGACTAGGATTGTGTCCTCCACTGGATAAGAATAGAAACACCCGAGTGTACCAAGAGGTCACTAAATGAAAAAGGTGGAAGTTAACTTTCTCTTATAATATTGATATGTTAACCATAAACTGCTACACTAATAATCAATATTTCTTGTTGGTAAGGATATGATATATTACTATAAGTATTAATGAAAAATGTTATGACATCCATACTACTATAGAACCGAACAAAAGCACTCTGAGTGGTTTGGACACCGATTTCTCGTGTTCCATATTTAACCCTTTTCTTATAATCATCATGTTGTACTTTTGGTAGGCATTTTTTTCATTTATATTTGTTGACTCCATCTCTTCCACGTCTCCCCAAACAATTATAACTCCAAAAAAAACTTCCACTCACGTTCCCCCTCTCAGAACTCTTCCTCCACCCTGTTTTCTCAAATTATAGAGTCGGCACATTAAATTTCCGTCACTCCGCCTTTCCGTCAACCATTAGCTCAGCTACGCTTCTCATTCAATTTTGACTTCTACTTTTTGACTTTATATTGTCTCCCTTTCCATCACAAATTGCACTCGACCTCACCATATGCCATGGTTTAATTATGTTTGACGCCACTACAAAGTTTTGAGGCGTCATTATTGTAGGTAAATTCAAATCCATAATTCTTAATTTTAGTTTTAATTATGTATGTGACCATTAATTTTTTCCTTTTTTCTGTCCATGAATAATGCATTCCATCACCATTTTTGCGATTCCTACTCACTGCACAATCCACATAGAAAAATAAAATACATCCCATATTGTTTGCTACTACATTGTGATACATATAACACATTCCATCACCATTGTTGCCATTACCAATCAATGCACAATCTACATAGATAAAAAAATAAAACACAAATTTATTTTCTAAAATCTACTTACAAAACACATTTCATACTACTGAATACTCACATAATCCAAATAGGTATACCAAAAAAATCACAATGTCTCTACAGAATACACACATTTCATGGAAGTCTGAAATCTTAAAAAGCCATAATCATAACAAGGAGCTTCTGATATAATTTTTTATAATGAAAATTTTGAAGAATGACCAAAATAAACATTTGTAATCTGGTTCACAACTTTAAATTGATCAATATGCACTGTGTCTGTAATTTGAATGAGAAGTAAAGTATGAGGGCTAATGTCCCAAATTATAATTATCTTCTATTCTCTGTTACTAACTTGTTGATATTCACGGTATACTTTGCATGATGTCTGTAATCTGAATGAGAAGCAAAATATGAGGTCTAATGTTCCAAATCACAATTCTATTATATTCTATGTTCCTAATTTGTTGATATTCATTACATAGCATTAATATATCAGTTACATTTTAAAACTTTATTTATGCAAGAATGTCTTCAATCCAACTGTTGATTTTCTCCTCATATTCCAAGTTTTATAATCACATAATTCAAAAAGAAGAATCACTGTACGCAATGGAAAGTACCACTAGAGAAGTGGAATTGAGGAAAGAACGAGATCGGTTACGCCAACGAAATAAAATAAAAGCTATAACTACAGTATAACGAGAAGTATAAAATACTCGAAGGCGTCATAACTACCGATTGCGTCGATCTACATAATTAAACTTCAAAACATGGTTTGAATTAGAAACTCCAACTACTATGCTAGACAATGTTCCTACTTCCGCAAATGAAAACTTAGTTCCGGTCATAAAATCAGTTAATTTATTTATGGAAGGTACTGCACAAGTGAGGTCACATGACAGTTCAGATTTAATATTAATTGTAGCGCTAAAATTTGCAGCAAGGAGAGAAAGTGAAAAACCCTGAATGACAGAGGACATGGCGGTGTTTGGAGGTTGGGAAGCTAAGGAATTCGATGGAAGACAAAGAGAATCAATCCAATAAGCCCCCTGATCAATCTCCCCACCGCCTGTAGAATGTCCCCAGAGTCGACGACGATAAAGAATAAGAAGTTGATCATTCCATAATCGGAAATGGAATGATGAGCCAAAACCCTAGAATCCATAGGTACTTGGTGGCGGTTGAGTACAATGGCACTCGATTTTTTGGGGCTCAGCTACAATTCAATTATATCCAGGAAGCCTTCCATAAATTCATTATATAGCCAGGTCCAATCTTCTGTTCAAGTCAAACTGATGCTGGAGTACATGCCTTATCAAATGTTTTCCATGTTGATGTGGAACAAAAAAGCAAAGGCAACCTAGTGCAGTGTTACCGCCTCATGAACCTGAAGTGGTTAACAGAGTTGTGAACCATTTCTTACAGAAGAATGAGGGTGATATAATGGTAATTGATGTTCAATGTGTTACAACTAATTTTTATGCAAGACATAAAGCTCAAGAGCGCATGTACTTTTACCGGTTGTTATCTGGGGCAGACCCTTTGTCAACCTTTGAGAAAGACCGGGCTTGGCATGTGCCTGAGGAGCTAAATCTTTCAGCAATACAGAAAGCATGAAAAGTACCTATTGTACGTCATGATTTCAGTTCCTTAAGACCATCTGGTTGTCAGGTGAAGTCACCTATCAGAAATTTAGATTTACTCTGTGTTTCAGAGGTTGTTCTGTCTCCTTATTTCTCATCAGTCATGGAGTGGTGCCCATAAAATATTGTGGAGGACGATACATCCATGTGGTTCAAGTCAAAGACTGATGATCTACCACCTAGTTCTTCAATTTCCAATCAAAATAATATAGATAGCTCCATTGAGGATAATCAAGGACTTGGAACGAGCAGAAGTCATCGTTGCTTTGTTATAACTGCTTAGGCCTGCTCCTTTCTGTACCACCGGGTTAGATTGATTGTAGGTGTTCTTAAATATGTTGATATTAGAGATTTAATAGTTTTTGATGTTGAACGCATCTTGAAAGAAAAGACGGTGACCACAACGAGTCCCATGGCCCCAACTGTAGACTTTACCTTGCACACATCACATACGATCTTCCTTGATCCACGTCAAGAAACAAAATGGGAAAATTGTTTAGAAATAGTGCACAAGCTTATACTGGTGTATTTAGGTTCTGGTTCTCAGATTCTCATTAGTTAATAAATTGCATAGACGTCTCCTATTGTTTGTCATCATTATTGATAACTCCACTCTTGTTTTAACTGCCACCCCCCTCTTTTCTTTTTTTCTTCTAAATATAATGATTGTCCCCTCTCTTGTTTTGAAAACTATACACTCACTGCCCGTGCAACAGGGTAGCAGGTGTTACGAAAACAAAATAAGGGAGCTGAATGTATTTTTAAAACATGATGGGAGTTATCCGTGATTATAACAAACAGAGGAGAAGTTCTATGTGATTCGGGAAAAAGCTTCACCTACAACTGCACCATTTTTTTCCTTCTCATTTTTCATGGAAGAATTCCACGGTGGATCTAAGTCAACCAAAAATCTCCAAATTCTTTTTAATGTACAACTGCGATAAAATGGCAAACGACATCCTTCATAATATCTGCAATACAGTAATGCACAAAAATTGTCACTATTTTAGTTTAGATAGAATATATAATATCAATACTTATGACTTTCTTTATGTTAAATGTTTATCATTGGAACCTTCTATAATGGTTACAAACACAGGTCGCGAAAGGCTGCGTTTTACTGATGTGTGATGCCTAGCTCGATCAATGCATGCACATGTAATCCAAAGTTATGTAAACAAGTATCAAAGAGTTACATACTCTGTGTAGATATTGTGGCGCTTACAACATCGAAGACTTCACAATAGTGCTAAAATTTTCCAAGAGACGTAAGTTTTTCAGCGTTTTCAACTACCAGCACCTACTTTGTGTAGATATTATGGCGCAAGTGTTTTTATACAGATAACTCGTGTCATAATGCATTCAAAGTTGTACAAAAGGAATAATTGATTTGCGACGACCATTAGTAACATAGCTATTATTTTAGTATTTCAACTTCAATTATAATACGCATTGAGATTAATTTATTTCAAATATATCATTTTGAACAACGTACTTAAAGTATGCCTTGGATTATACAGTTGTTCATTATATTTATGCACAATTTAACTTTTCTGCATGTTACATATTTCCCTGCCTTAGACTCTTGACACAATTTGCATTTTACTTTCTGGGGGGTTCAAGGTACCATGTTGGTTCTTTCACTTCTCAAGTTTTTTCTTAGTTTTAATAGAAAGCCAAAGCAATCCAGCAGTCTTCAGATCATTCATTCTCAGATAATTCTTAAAATCCTCCGCACACTCTGAATAGTTGACATATTTATAATTTTTATTATATAACACATGCATCGCGTGTGCCCCGCTACTAGTATTAACTAAATAGGTTGAGACATCTATTTAAAGATTTTAAGAAATTTATGTTTCATGAAAGAATATGAGTATATATTTACTTTCACTTCTATCTTAATGGCGCATGCGACGTGAGCTATTGTGAATTTTGACCTTTGATGGTGTAGGCACTATAAGTTCATTTTATACATGAGATTAATATTTTTTGAATTCTATGTGAGATGATAGTTGAATGTATTTTTATTTATTGATGCTTGCTGTAAGTAAGTGTAGTGGTCGTGACAATTACAATCTCATCAGCATATCCTTCCCCTTCATGGTTCACTCTAAAAAGTCCATTGACTATTCTATAGTAGGTCTATAGAATAGTTAATACTAGTATTTGATTTTATAATAGTTGAATTCGATTGAATGGTAGATATTGTTCATTGGATTATGCTACTAAAGTTGATAGCATACTAATATAAAACAATTCCAGATTTATGTTAAAAATTATGCGTTCTAGGTTCTAATCAAGCAATTGTTATATAGTCAGAGTGGGAAGTCATTATGTCAATCCTTAAATATTTACCTTAGTTTGCATCCTGACTTATACACTATATGCAGGTTACTTGCAGTATTTTGCGTAATTAACTTGGTAAACTATTTGAATTGAGGAGCAATATTTTGCAACGGGGTAAATGGGAGTAAGTGTTGTAGAAACTCAAGCTACTTTAAAACGTGATAGTGTTATAGAGGTTCCATCAATCCCTTTCTCATAGTAGTGTGTTATGAACACCTTTATGGTTACCTCCTTGTACACCAGGGGCTCCCTTTTGATATTAATTCCTTTACTGGTTCGCATAATCTTAAACCAACCCCTTCTTGAAATTATGTTCTTTGCTATTAAAATTCGTGGGCCATTGTTTTTCGCCAATACTTTGTGGTTAACAGTATATTGTTAAATGACAATATTTGTTGGCATTAAGCCATATATCCACAAGTGCAGTCTATGATAAAATTCCTTTTTCGTTCGTTAACCAATATTACATTATTTGTATATGATAAATACAGAAGCAACTGTTGACAATTATTTTGCATTTCATTTGAATAATGCTATGAAACAATTATGTTTGTATTAAAGAGTAAAGTTCACAAATTCACCCGTTATACACAATTTTATTTGTATCACCCTCAAGACCTTAAAGCCACATATTAACAATGCTTAATTTTAAAATAAATTTGGTAATGTATGATTAAGGCACGTATTACAGTTTTGAAAGAATTTTTACCTATTGGCTTGATTTTTGAATTGTTTCTTACTCATCTTGAAAAAACTTTGAGGTGGATATGCAGTTAGTAAAGTACTATTGGACATGGGCTTTCGAAAATGTGTCAAGGTAGCCTGTTGGAGTAGGTGAGATTTGAGACTTCACCAATTAGAGCATAGTTCTTGCTACTATCATTTTTCTAGAGCTTCTTTCATTATATGTTTTATATAATAAGAATTGTTTCATTTCAGTCAAAAATGAGGCAAAAAGTATATCAACTTCTGTCAGATTGTAATGAATCCATCAGTCGTAAAGATGAGATAATTTATGAAGTCCTGGGACCTGATAAACACGGTCATTATCGAGCTTATGGGCATGGACCATATCCAACTGATGTGCATGGAACTAAGCGGCCGAAGGTCAATCAAAAAAGTATGAGCGACTACAATCTGAGATTCGATCTGAATTTCAAGATAAATTTGATCATTTAGAGGACCAGTTTGAGTTTATATGCACACACATGATGACTTGCCCTTCCATTGTATCCAAACAGGTTAATAAGTACACACTTTTATGTTTTGTTCTTAATTATCGTGTATATATATAAATGTATGTTCTAATATTAAATCATGTTATTAACAGGTTCCTCAATCCTTCAACAAGCAAAACATACCATCATATAGGTCTGTTTTGCAACCCAAGCAACAATTAGAAGGGACCAACCAATTTCAACCTGTAATGGTACCACAATCAAATCACCATTTATCTCCATCTCAATAGGTTAGTAGATAACTACTTTTTAAAATCGTAATTTAAGACTTTACGTTTTCATAACTGTAATAATTCATTTTTTGTAGATTGTAAATTCTCAACACTTGGATGCCCCTGAGACTGCTACTCGTGTTAGTGATCAAATGAATGTTACTTCAATTCAGGTATGTTACTAATTCAAAGGATTTTAAAGCGCACAATATATTTGCGCTTTCTTGGGGAGTTTATGTATACTTGACATTAGGTTATTTGGTTGTATATAGTCTTAAAATTTTTGGGATGTCTTAAAAATAAATAAAACTCTGCCGATTTTTTTTCCAAAAATATATGGTTGATGATATATTCATCTTATTTGTAGAAAGAACAATCAAAGAAGAAAATGAAGCACCATCAACCACGACAAAACCATGACAAAAGTGGTTGTGGCACGTGGATTCATTGTGAGCAAGGACCCGTCAACAAAAGTAGGGGGTACGCCACATGGTGAATACTTTTGGAAAGTATATATTGAGAAAACATTTGTAACAAATGAACCATTGCCTAGACCTTATGGAAACAATTCCACAATTGGAGATGCATATCATTCAATCGCAGCGTGGCATATTTCTAATGTACTAATTTTTAATTTTAATTTTTTAATTAATTTACTAAAGAATAAGTATCAATGACTAACGATTGACTTTTTTTATTTGTAGGTCGAAGAGGATGTTTGACTTTGATGGACAAGGATCGTACATTATAATTTTTTTTGTTTTGCTTCATGTTTCCCCGCCTTTTCTTATTGGATATGTAATACATTTTATTTTGTGGATGAATAATTGTTCCAAGCTCAATTGTATTTATTTATGATGAATGCTATTGGTTTTAATTTAATGACGTTTTAATTTGATTACCGCCCTCTTAATTTATTGTTATGGTAGTGTATTTGCACATAAATCTGATACTTGTAATGAGTGACTTTTTTTAACACTTGTTCCCACTCATATATTGCAGAATAATATCAAATTTTTATTTAATGCCACTATTATCATTCTCGGCATCTTTTTAGTGCCGCCAAAAGTGTGTTGAACATTTAATAGGCGTTGCAAAAGGTTATTATCAACATTTTTTATTGCTGCTAAAAGGTTATGACCAGCATTAATATAAATGCTTAAAAATGCCGCTAACTTTTTGCGGCATTTTTTAAAACGCCGGTGTTTTTTTTACCACATTAGCTACCGCACTTGTGGAAATGCTGCCAAAAGTGCCGCTAACTTTTCGCAGCATTTTTTAAAAGGTCTTTACTCTTTTACCACATTGGCTATTACCGCAATTGTGGAATGCCGCCAAAAGTGCCACAAAAATTGTTACCGGCATTTTTAGTGCTTTTCTCGGCATATAATTTATGCCGGGAAAAATCAATATTCCTATAGTCATCCATGTGCTTTACATTGTTTGGGGTCTTTGAGATGTGATTAGTGTTAACTTTCTACATGTTTGACTCCTATCTCCTTTATTTCACACATGCACGACTATATTTGATTATTCTACTTGTCTATCACATATTGGCTTGAGTGTTTCCATCTCAATTCTGTTTATACAACGTACAATATGCGATAAAACTTGACAAGATTGGATTGCATGTTATAACCATTTGGTGAGACTGTGTGTTTATTTGAAAACGGGGAAGGGCTGCGAAAGGTTCATTTAGCCTTTGCGAATACTAAGCCACCGTTAAAAAGGACCTAAAAATGGAGGAATTTTATTATCCGTGGTCCAAAGAGGTTAAAAGAGCCCGGAAAAATTTAAAGGCAATAAAAAGAAATACATTCCAAATATGGTCCATTAGGTTTCACCATCAATTCTCCAAAATTTGAGAATTTAGATTACTTCTATTCAAAATATAAATCTGAGGGCGTTTAGTCAGAGAATTTAAACGAGTTTGCACTTCCTTGAAAGTCCTGAAACAACATGAAATCGTTTTGGACGTTATTAGTGTGGAAATCACTTTGAGCTTTGATTTGTTGATTTGATTGAGTCAATGCCTTATATTTCAATTTTTTTACACCAAAGGAAGATTTTGAGTTCATTCGTTAGGAGTATCCGATATTCATCGTGCACAAATGTCATGTTTGTATGGATTTATTTTCCCATAGAATTTGATCACTCCCATACATTTACGCTATCATCGACTCGGTTGTTTTGTGTTATTTCATGGTGTATTTCGTTGTTTGTATATTTTGTGTGAAATTTTTTTAAAAATTCAAAAATAGAAGTTTATTTCCCTGTGACATTCTCCATTTGCATTCATTTCTGCTTCTCATATCTGTCTATTTGGGGACATAATAAAAAAGGGGAGAAGAATTATCATATTATGGGGGAGTTTTTGAGATGTTGAGATTTGTTTTAAGCTGATATCTATGATTATTTCATTTCAAACTTGCTACGTCACTTGGTATTTGCTTTATCTCATGTGTTTAGGTACTACATTGATGATCTCTTAATTACACACCCTGATGAGAAAAGTTTTGAAGATTTGAAGATCAAACGATGAAGACTTATTCATTTGTATCTTTCTAGTTTTGGCTTCATGGGAGGGTAGATTTGTATAGGCAATTTGATATTTTATAATTCGGACTTTTTATGTATGTACCGGCATAGACATGGGGGGAGATTTGTAAGGACATTTTTGTCATGTCCAATATCTTACATGTATGTATGTCGTACGCCGCTACATTTGGCACGTCTCTACACGATCTCACACGACGACCTCAATCCAAATTCCAGGAATCAAGCATTCATCATATCCATCATGTGTCCCACATCTGCCTCAACGACTTCACGTTCCACGAGTTTTAGGGACATAATACAAGTGGTACGCAAGAGAAGTCAAAATAGTGAAAAAAGGCAAGATATGAAAGTTCAATGGCATTATGGTAATTTTACAGACATCGTCCGGATATCCGATCAATTGGACAGTTGAAGGGCTCGCCGCCACGAAGATATTGGAAGAAATGGAACCTCAATCCGAGCTACGGTGAAGAAGTTATGGCTCTTTGAAAATGGAGAATATTTTGAGAAAAAATCCCTGAAAAATGCTAAGTGTTTCAGCCCCATGCTCCCGCGATTTTCTACGAACCGAAAGCCAAGCTGGTTCAGGGGCGAATCGTTTCGTGGTACACCCGAACCAGTTCGAGGTACCTGTACGCTGGTAGTGTTTCAAAAAATTAAAACTCTTTTTTGTTTCCTATAAAAGCCAACTTCGGGGGAGTTATTTTGCAAAACTTTAAGAGACGTTTTTAAGAGTCCAAATACATCAAGTCTTCATATTTTTAAGTCCCAAGACTCATGTTTTAATTCACACATCATTGCCAAACCTTTGTGAATCCTTTTTTAACCTAAGAACATAACCTTGAGATTGTTCAACCTTTGTGGAGAAGCCATCTTCCTTCTTCATTGCTGCTCATCTGGAGTTCCCGAGGGAGATTCCTGTTTCCGACGACAGAACCGATGCCTGTGGGTATTTCTGTGTCACACTGTATTTTCATTGTAATCCGTGTAACCGTATCTTACAATATTATAGTGAAAATAAAAGGTTTTGCCCCTTTGGGGGATTTTTCCTCACATGTATGTGTTTGAATGTTCTTGCTTTATTTTATCATCTTCAATCACACCTAGATGCCTGTTTAGGACTTAATTGATAAAAACTGAGTTTAATTAAATAATTTCTTTATTTGAACGCAAGTGCACTCCTTTTATATATATATATATATATATATATATATATATATATATATATATTCTATGTTCCAAAAATATATTATGCCTACTATGGATAATTTGTCCGAAATTGATCCACTCAGGCCGTATACTTTCTATTATTAATAAAAGGTTGGATGACACAATTGTTCCTAATGTTTTTTCTTCAATTGCATCTGTTAGACTTTTTGGAAAATTTCCATTTATTCATATATGATCCCATGGTGGGGGTAAGTTTGTAATTTCTTCTGTAATAGTAAGTTTTCTTTTATCTACTCTATAAATTATGGCATGTATCTTTATTTATCAATTGTAAATTAAGCTTGTAATCGCATGTTCAATTTTCAGTAATAAAATTTTAAGTTTTTATTAGAACTTTCGGAAAAACCACTCTGAGTACTTAGATAATATTCTTATTATGTTTTGATATATCATTAAAGGATCCTTGAGGATTTTTTTTATGGTAATATTGACATAAATAGTTTAATTGAACTCTGGAATGATCTTCTATTTATAAATTTTCCGGTGTCCTGTGAGTTGCCATTGTTGCCATGATATAGGCGTTTGTAGGCTTGACTAGGCTACTACAGTTGTCTGTAGTACTGTAGACTTGAGAATTGTTTATGAGTTACTGTTCATTTCTACTGTTCATTTTTAATGTTCATGTCACTATCATCTGTATGACTAACCATTCAAAATGTCCTTCTAGACAAGTAAAGGCAGTCCATTCTATTGATTCTTTTTGCATTTTTATTTGCCAAAATCCAGATTTACAATCAAATTTAGAAAAGTATTTTTTATTTTGTATTTTATTTATTAATTCATCTTTATTAGGTATTTTATAACTATCATCATATGTATTATCATTTAGTCTTTTGTAATTAATTACCATTCTAGCTTTATCTCTTTTTATTTCTGCGTGATTTCTAACCATAAATGCAAGGCTTCTATGTCTACTTGTGTTTTTTTGTATTACTCCTAAATTTAATAATTCTCTTATTTGTATTTTAAATTCTTCTTGGTCTATTATTTCACATGCTATATCTTTTGTTTTTATTGTTACGTCGGGGTTTATTATGCTTAATTTAGCTTCTATTTTATTTTTATTCCAATGTTTTTTAGGGTTTTCAACTATTATTTCTGTTTTTTCTGCTAACCTAATTAGATCTTCTAATTCTAGTTTTGTATTTTTAAACATTATATTATTTATTTTATTAAATTTTATTTTTTGTGTTTGAATATCTTCAATATTTTGTAAATATTCTTTTAAATAATCTTCGTCTATATCTATATTATTATTTTCGAGTTCTTCTTTTGTTTCGAGTATTATATTATTATTAAGGGTTATCTTATTTTCGTGTTTTAGTATATTAGATTGATTATTAGGTGCAATATGTGTTCCTTTTTTAAAAAGTTGTATTCCCGGTGGTGTATACATAAATCCTCCAGCTAGTGATTGAATAAAATTTAATCCTAATATAAAAGGGTGATGGCTTTTCACATTTGTTATGTATGTTTGTGTTAAAATAAATTGTTCATCATTTATATATATAGGTATATTTTGTATACATTGTGTTATAGGTATAGCGTCTTTATTAAATTGATGTATATATACGGGGTAATTTAAATCTTTAGCATCTTCTTTTTCTACTAAGTCTACATGAATTAAACTTTTTGTTGCACCTGTATCTAACATAGCTGTGGTTTCTATTGTTTTATTTGCGAATTTTATCTTTGTAGGGAATGTTATTAATGCTGTTTTATTAGTATTATTTATTTGTTCTTTAGGTTTATTATTTATTTCTTCATTATAACATTTTACACATATATTTTGTTTACATATTTTACATAAATATATTTCTTCGTATTCTTTCAAACATTTTGCACAATTTAGTGTAAACATATGTCGTTTAAGTTTATACTTACATTCTTCTATATTATAACAAAAATTTAAATCTTCTAGACTTTGCTCTAAGATTTCTATATCATTATCTTCAGATTCTATAGATTCGATTGATTCGATACTATGTATACTAATATTATCTAATTCTTCATATTCGTCATATATACTTTCTAATTCTATTGTATCTCCTAGGTCATCTTCAATATCATCTAATATATTTATTTTTTCTTGTATTTTAGATATATTATTATTTGTATTCCTATATGGACAGTTTGGTCTAATATGATTAGGGTCTCCAGATATAAAACATTTACAATTTGTTACTTTCTTAATATTTTTATTATTTTTATTCTCTTTATTATTATCTTTATCTTTATTTATTTTGCGTTTTTTATACCATGGGCGTTTTTTCTTATAATTAGTATATTTATACGGTTTTTTATATGTTTTACTGGGTCTTATTCTATAGCTTTTAAATTTCTTATATTTCTTTTTAGTTTTATATTTATTATTATAGTTTTTATATTTACTAACTATTATTCGTTTATTATCACAACCGTATTGTGGTGGTAGATCTAATTATTGACAAGTATGATAATATTGTTTTTTAATTTCTTTACCTTCTTTTAATTTTCTACATTCGGATTTTAGTGTATTATATACTATATTAATTCTAGCTCCTATAGACGAGTTTGTTTTTGCATCTTCTTGTTTTTGCTAGTTTTCCAAATTTTCTCACCTATTTTTCCTGGTATTTTTTTGTATATATCTATCTAATAAATTAAGATCTACTGTTTTACCTGTTTGCGCCCAATATTCTACATATTTTCTAGTGTAATCTCCTATATATTCTAGCCTACATATTTGTAATTGTTCTAAATTTCTAAGTGCCTCTATTTGTTTTTCATTTACTTGTAAAAGTCTATTTGATCCTAAAAAGAGTTCTTTATTAAATTCGTAAATCTTTCTACATTAAAATTGTCTTTAAATGTTAAATAATCATCTTGGAGCTTATATGTTAAATACCAATTTGATACGCTCCCTTGTAGTGTGTTTTCAATGTAAGCTTCACATTCACTTTTATTTATAAATTCTATTATTGTGCATGCTCTAAAGCATCATTTTTTCCCAATATTCTATTGCTATCTCCCAATCTAAAGGGTTTACTTTATCTAAGTTTAATATACTACCATATTGTGTTATATTAGAACTAGTATCAAATACGTATTTACTTCTACTCTTGTTACGTGGTATGGGGTTGGTATTTTCACTGTATCTTTCTCTTGTAGATCCTAAGCGTTGATGTGTTGAATAGTCAGCGTGTGTTCTATCTTGTGTAGTTGAAGAGTCAGTTTCCATATCTTCGGCTGGGTTTATTTCTTCTAATACTTTTATAATTTTTTCTTCTTTTATAAATTTGTCTAATCCTATGTTTATTATTTTTCGTTTATTGTCTTCATTAGTTCCTTCAGCACAGTATATTGAAATTATTGTTTCTTTATTCTCTTCATTACCGTATTTTTCTATTAATTGTTCGGTTGTTAAGTTATCGCAGTCTTCTATTATTATATCGTATATTTTATCTTCTAGTAGTTCAAATAATTATTCTATTTTTTCTTCTACAATTAATACATTAATTTCGTTTAATAATTCTTCACTTTCGTCTTCTATAGGTTTATATCGACTAAATTTAATACTACTTTGTCCTACTTGATTTTCATATATTTTATTTTTTTCTGGGTTTTTTAAATTAGTTATTGTTAAGTTTGGTAGTTTCCAATCTATTTCTTCGTAAATGCTACTATCTATTTTTTGTGCTTCTATCATTTCTACATATTTACTATTAAATGATTTTACTATACAATCAAATTCTGCTTTAAAGTTTATTTTATAGTGATTAAATATTTTACCCATAAATAGTGTATATATTAAAAGGCTATTATATTGTCCTGTCATATTTTATCCTCTTGTTCTTATAGCTATTTTTATATGTTTACTGAATTCATTTTTATCCATAGAATAATTAGGTATACATCCTATTACTGCTGCATTTTTTGCTAGGTCTACTTCAGCGCTAGCTATTTGTGCCTGTTTATGATTATTCCATCTATCATCATATATATAAACTAATACTTTAGTTCCTGCTTCTAACCTAGTTAATCCTACTAATCCTATAACTATTACGCCTAAATGCATAAATTCTGAATTTATTTTAGCTAATTTATTTGCTGATTCGTCGGTAATTAAATCTAAAATTACTTCGCTATTAACGGCTGTTATTTTTCTTTGGCTAGTGTGATTATATATTTTATTAACAAATTCTAACCTATTTCTTTCATATAATTGTTGTCCTTTAGTTTTTTGGATACCTTTTTCTATGTATTTTTTAGTGTCTTGTTCGTTATTATATAAATTTTCTATCCTATATATTTCTTTATTTTTGTTTGTGGATGTAGATGTCATCTTTTGAATAGAATAAGTTTAATCTTGTTTTAGCAGGTTTGGGGTTTGTTTTAATATTTTTAAAATTTTCTATTGAGTCAATTATTTCTGGTGGTTCTGGTTTTTCCTCTCGTTTAGTTATAACCTTAATTAATTTATCTAATTCTATTTTTATGAGATGAGTCCTAGTATTTATAACGTCTAATAATTCTTTTATATAGTCTTGATTTTCTTCTAATTTTTTAATTCTTTCTAATATATTATTAGTATTACTACTCATATAATTATCCTAATCTCCCTTTTTCTGCTAATATTCCTAACCTAGTTTCATATGCTAATTTTGCTTTTTCTTGTTTAGTTATTAAATATATACTATCTTCAATTATACTATCGTCTCTTGGACTTTTTAATATTTCTAAAAATTTATAGGTAATATTTATTATTTTTCTTCTAAGTGTTATAGAGTTTTTAATTTTTTGCCTTTCAGTTACCATAAATTATTAAAGTCGCCCTTTTTCACTTAAAATTTCTAATTCGAGTTGATATTGGTGAATTTTTTGTTTTGCTGAATTAATTATCCACTTATTAAGGGTTGCTCTCATAAAATTTTTATTTTCTATACTTATGTTTCTTATTCTTGTAGCTTTATCTAAAATTTTATATTCTTTTCTTAATTGGGCTTTTAAGTATTCTTTTTCAGTTATCATTAACTAACCTACCGTCCTTTTTCTCCTAAGATTTCTATTTCTAGCTTATATCTATGGATTTTTTCTTTTATATCTAATATTATCCAATTAATAACAAGAAATCGTTCAAATTCTTTTTTATTTTTAAAATAGATAGCTCTTTTTATATAGAAGTCTAAGTTTTTATATTCGCCACGTAATCTAGCTTTTAAATAAGTTCTTTCACTAAGCATATAAAGTTATTTTTTAAGAGTCGTAAACTTTATGATTTGTAATTCCACTCTTTTCGTTATATAATATGTCTTATTATATAAAGATATATGATTAAAGCAGCTCTGATATATATATATGCTCTGTTTTTATTTTGAAGAGATAAATTTTGAAACATAAATAAACATTTTTCCTTGAGAAGTTTATTTATATTACCTCTCATTTATTTTAGGCTCTTGCTAATGGTGGCCCTTCATGCAAGAAAAATTTACTCCTTTCGTAGCCCATTTTCCATAGCTCTCTCATAATATTTATCCAACTAAACAAACTCATGAAAAATGGTTCTTACATGCACAAATCCCCTTGGTCAAATAGATATGTAAGTGACAATATTGATACGAGAATACCACACATAGCACATGGAACATAGGTAGTTAAATTACAAAATAGCTCATGAAAATTGTGTGTAGAGGCATATGCAAAGTAAATCCATTAAAGAAATCAAGTTCGAACAACTTCATGCAATCATAATTAAGAACAAACCTAAGAATTGAAAATCATAATCAAATGTCCTTACCAAATGGAAGCATGGAAAGAATGGGGTTCAAACAAAAATGTGTAAAACCAAAATGCACATCAAAATAAAATCTTTTTCAGTTTTTAAACAAGTTTTCAAAAAAGATATAGTTTAAAAAACAATTGAAAAGGAAAACACAATATTTTTTATTTCTCAAAATAATATCCAATGAAAGGAAAATAAAAATACAAAAGACTCAAATATCGTACCACTAGCAACAACATATAACATAAAGCATAAAATCTTATGTATAAAAACATGAAAACACACTCAACCCTTGGATTTAGTGTAACATGATGATCTTGGGTTTTTTGAACCTTGTTGACGATGGGCTTAGACTTCTTAGGATCTTTTCTAAGATCAAAGAAAATATTTCCAAGGTGTCCCCTTCCTACCAGAATGTATTCATGTTATTAAACAACGAGGAATGTTACCTTTATGTTGAGCATTCTAACATCCTTGGCAGTGATTGACCCTATTAAAATGTTAGTATTGTCTTTATTAGAGGAAGCATTGGGATCATCGAAGCCAATTCCAAAATCATCATTTTTGTTTTGGGCCATGCCTAACATCTTATTTAACTTTTTCGACCCAGATTCTAAATCAAATTTGACGCAACTCGAGTCTCTAAATCTCTCTTCTTACTCCTTAATCCTAGACTCAAGTAAAAGTTTAGACTCTTTAAACAAAATAGACTCATTCTTTAAATTTTCCATCAAACCGTGAAAGCTATCTGTCTCTCCCTCAACATACTCAAACTTCTTCTAAAGAGTTTTCTCACATGCCTAGGGATCCTTAATTAATTTACTATCATCATATCCTATGGAATGTTCCTTCAACCTAGCTTCCAACTTCAAGTTTGCCTTTGTAAATTTAATAACACGGTGTATAACTCCCTAAAGGAAGCCTTAGGCCTACTCTCCTTCTATTCTTTTTATCCTCGTTCACTTCATTCTCTTCAACACTCAATTGGGCTTCACATGATTTGTCTTAAGTATCGTAGTGGAAATAATTATCTTGATTAGAAGAATTTTCATTTAGGCTCACAAATTAGGATGTGAATGTAGTGTAACTACACTCAACGGGGGAATCAAGTTCCACTTTTGAATCACTATCACTAAGGGTATCATTTTACACCTTCATCTTCTTTCCCTCCTTCCTTTGCTTAGTGGGACATTCAGCTTCCCTATGGACATAACCCTCGCACCCAAAGCATCTATCTAATTTACCCCCTTTATGATTTTCATTTTGATTCTTAGGTAATTTTACAACCTTGTTAAACTTATTTTTCTCAAACTTCTTTCCGTCAACTTTAGAATCTTTTTATAAAAAAATTCAAAACTTCCTAACAAATATGTCCATATCATCGGAATTGATGTCAAAATCATCATAATCTAGGCTTTCATACTTTCATTCTTTCAAAGAAATTGCACTATCTTTCAGTTTCATTGAGCCCACGGTTCCTAAATAATTCAAAACAATGACTTTGGAGATGAATCTTTCACGTAAGGACCTTAAGATGATCTTCACATTATTTGTGTTGGGCATTTTCTCTCCCAAGTTAAAATACGAGTTTCCAATATTAAACAATTTTACGTAGAACTCATCAAAGGTTTTTCTCTCATCCATCCTAAAGGTCTCAAACTGAGTGGTGAGGTTTAGAATTTTTGAAGACTTAACTGAACTGATTCCTTCATGGCTAAATTGGAGTACGTACTAATACGTCAAAACTCCTCAGGTGTTACTCCATAAAACAAAGCATTTAGACCACTAGAATTGTAGCTGCACAATTTATGATCATACGCACCCCAACTCTCTATCTAGAGTTATGGATGGGGTCCATCCCATGACAACATCTCACCATACCTACTCATCTATGGACTTACGTGAAAATTTCATATGTGATTTCTAGTACGTATAATTAGGCCCATCAAATTAAGGTGTCATTGAAAATGGCTGACCCTCAATATATAAACCTCTTAGATTCATGCATAAATAACTTACAGACACCCACTTTGATACTAATTTGAAAATACAAGTGCATTCGGGTTCTAATATGGATGGTCTAAGACATAAACACCGATTTTTTAATTTTTAAAAATTAGATAAACTTACCAATTAAACAAATAAAACAAGCACCAATTAAAATGATAGTTGTGTCAAACAATTTACTAAATTATATATTGACTAAGAATGAATTAAGGTTAATATAGAAAGATAAAATTAAAGCAATCACACAACGCACAATGGACAAGGAAAATCTAAATAGGAAATTCTCGGATGACACAACCATGCAAAATGAACTATGATTTAGGAATTTACATAATGATAATAGATGAATCAAACAACGACTTGACTCCTTTCAAGACCTGACATGTGTTCGTTCCTCGAACCTTCTTTATAGTGACATATAGGATTCCACCTACGCATTGTCACAAAGTGTGTATTCATCGATCCAGGCTCAACAACCGTCACACCAACACGGAGTTCACCGTGTTAAATAACAAACAAGCATGAAATCCACTGCATAAAATGATTCACAACAAAGATGATAAGACATAAAACATTACTTCACAAAAAGGAATATCTTAAACTAGAAAATTTGATTAAAACTTGGATCTCCAAATTAGTTAGGTAAAATTATTGTTTGAAGACTTTTTAGATACCTTAGGAAAATTATTTCAAAAAACTAGAGAAAGAAAACTAATGCCATCACTCCTATATATAGTAAACACGATTTTTGAGGCATATATTTTTTTAGGCAACTTGTTCGAATGGAAACCATAGGGTCATTCGAACTAAGTTACTCTTCTCATTTAAACCAAAAGGAATGTTGTTCGAGCTAAACAACAAATCTCATTTGAAAAAACTTCGAAGGAGCTTTGAATGAGATTCCACTATTAAGCATAATAAAATCATTTTAACTTCAATAGAAGGTCCTTTGAATGATATACAACAACTTGTTTGAACAAAAAAAATCTCATTTGGACGAACCAAATGTCACAAAAAATAATTTTTTTAAGAACCTTTTTTATGAAAAATGCATCAAACATTTTAAAAATGAACTCCCAACTAAAATAGTTAAGGATAAAAAATAATACGCATTCATAACTTTGGAGATCTATGGACGTCGAAGACGAAATTCGACCGGAAACTCGACACGATGATGTAGACGCTTTAACTTGTCCGCTATAGTCTTCAATCACACATGTCATAGTCTTGAACAAACTCAAGTCCTAAACTATGACTCCAATTGTTTTCTCCAAATGGAATTAATTAAATACATACGAATTTACTCAATTGGAATGTTTTCATCACAAGAGAAAATATCTTTGAATTTGGAAATGAACATACCTTTCAATCTATTGAATGACAAAGTGTCTCGAACGCAAAATATAAGTGACCCAAGGTCATGGATTGTGTTATAGTTTTTCTTCAAGAACGAAGTATGAGAATGCAAGGAAGCTCTGATAGAAATTGTTAGGATCAAATAATGAGTGCGCAGATACAACTTATAGATGCAAAAGTAAATATGTTAAATAAGGATTCCAATTTGAGAGTGCGTAATTTCAAATAACTTTATCTTCTTATCCTAAACATATATCTATGTGATAAAGTAGATAAATCAAACCAGGCATTCAACAAAGGCAAAGTTTTAGGAAAAATCCCCGCAGGGCAAAAACTTTAAGTCACTTTAAAAATCTACAAGACAGTTATAAGCCTCCTTTAACTGTTAAATACTTAAAATTTACGAGATGGTTCAATTAAATTCCCAACTAAAGTTTAGATTCAAAATTTTAAACAAAAACAAACTTCAAATTTTAATTTCTTCAAAATTAAAATCAAGTTAAACTAAAAGTGAAATTAAACTATGCAAACATATTAATTTCCACTTAAAAAAAATTCATTCAACCCAAGTCTTGAAAGTAGACTAACAAAGATATATTCTAATTTTCAATATCGTCCAAATCAAATTTTATCAAATTAAATTCTAGACTTGAATTAATTAAACTTACCCAAATTAAAAATCAGCAACAAAATAAAGCAAGATTGCAAAATAAACCCATTTTATCTTTTTAACCTAAGCATGCATTCTAGGTGAGTTAAATAGGATAAACTAAGCAATCTCAATACACGTCGATGTACGAGGAAAACCCAAATGGGAAAAATCTCAGACGTTCCTTGCCTATAAATCCATTAGATATGGTTTTACTATTACAAGACAAAAGACATACAACAATCGACCTGACTCCCTTCAATCCCAGACACTTTTTCTTGCAAATACCTCCGTCTAGTTGATAATCACGACGTCCATCGCAATCTTGGAGTCCACCACTAAAAGCACAACAACCGTCAACCACACATGGTGCCTTTCACCATGTGAAAAAGCCACAACAAACACAAGTTCTTATCCTATGTGGGTAGAGAATAAACCCAAACTTCCCTTCTTGACGGTGTTGAGAAAACCCGGTGCCAAACAAACCCTCAAATATATATATATATATATATATATATATATATATATATATATATATATATATATATATATATATATATATATATATATATATACACACACTAGCGGATGCCCGTGCCCGAGGGCACGGCGATAAATTTGCCCCCGTGATAAAACTCAACCCATAATAACCCGTCTTTTTTTTTTAAAAAAACACCTTAAAAAAAATTAAAAAACCAAAAAAAATATTAAAAAAATATTTTTATATAAATATTAATTTTTTTAATAAAAATAATATTAAAATTATAATGTATATATGCATGCATGCATACATGAATGCAATACATAAGATCTCATGCATGTTTATCATGCATGACAAACCCCACTAAGATACTATTCATAACATCATTGTCCCATATATATATATATATATATATATATATATATACACTAAGGAATACCCGTGCCTGAAGGCACGACAAGATTTTCAAAGTACGTGATCGCAAAAGGGCAAAAAATTCAAAAATACGTAATCGCAAAATGACAAAAATATCATTCCCTAACAAAACATCTATATATCATCCCCCAATATATATAAATACATAACTGTTACATGATTCCAATTTTATACGATGGCATGGTGAAAATAAAAGTTGTATGTAAATAAAATAATATTTGACATTAATTTTACGAAATGAAAATAGTATTTGGCATTATTATAATAAAATTATCAATAAATGATATTGTATATACAAATTTAAGTCTTTGAAACCTTGTGATATGTCAAATGAATGGTGATGATATTACATTGTACTTGCCTCTAATACCAATAATCATGATATTGTTTCATTATCTAATGAATTTTTTCATATGATACATCACAGCTAAGGTGTCACCTTAGTCTTATAAATTTTGAGCAACATCTTTAAAAAAATGAGAATATCACAAAAGAAAAAGTACTACTTATTACCCACACGTGGGTGGACCATTAGGTTCTAAGGATGTGTAGTTGATCTTTTGGAGGTGCCTTGTTTTTTTAACTGAGCACCCGTTTAGGGCCTCTTTGATGATGAATGGTATATGCCTAAAATAATAGCAGAATTATTAGTAATAAATAAAAGACACAGTTGCACTAAAACTAATAATAAAAATTTTAATTTTGATAGTAAAAATAACCACGAAACTATTAAAAGCTCAATACTTTAAATAAATGTATTTTGGATCGAGTAAATGTTTTGCATTGAAATGTGCATTAAACACGTTGATGTGCAAAAGCATTAGATATTAAGGGTTGCCCTAAACATGAAGCATTCAATGGGCCCTTATTTACATACCCGTGTAGTAATTTTATCTCCCACCCTATCACCCCCACACATATGGGCTTATACAAATTTAAATCACCCCCCACACATGCTCTCTCCCTTCATATCCATCCAATGTCATCCATCAAATTAAGGCCCTTTTATAGAAATCCCTCTTGGAAAATTTGTCAAATAGCTAGCCCAAATTATATATTAACAATTTATCAAACACCAACATCAAGAAGTCAAAAACTTGGCTGATATCCAAGAAAACTCATAATTTTTTTTCTTTTTGCTTACAACAACAAAATCAGAATATAAATTTTTTAAAAATGTCAATTTTTTTATACTACTTACAGTTGCCGGATGGTGAGAAGAAACGGTGTGAAAATCTAAAAAGAGCCCAACTATGTTGATCTGTAGAATGTTACGAATAAACTCATGAAAACTAAAGTCTTCTGAAAATTGCAATTCTAAAAAAAATAAGATTTTCATTACCCAAAGTAACCAGTGAGGACTGAATATTAATTACAATTTAAAACATTTAGAAACCAACAAAACATCAACGGAACCGGGAGATCTAATAGCCAAAAATCATACAGCAAGGATGTAAGGTTGAACACATAAATACTCACCAAAAAATTATTATGTACCCGAGTTAAACCAAGAGAGAGGTGCAAACAAACCATAAAACCATTTTAGAAGAAAAAAGAGATATAGAAAACAAACTTAAAAAAGCTACAAAAGTAAAAATAGAAATTTATGCTCTCCGCTACCATTAAAGCTGAACTAAAGTTCCGGCTTGGGAAATAGGGGACTCATAGAGTAAATAAGTGCAGGTGTTGATTAAATTCAATATTAATTCCATGGTTTGAAGTGTAATCCCAAAAAAATTACAGAGCATAAATAGCATGAGTAAACACACATGGCACGTTTTTACCCAAAAAAAATTAAGATAACATTTACAAATTTTTCCAAACCAAGAAAATTAAATATTACATATTGATTATAGAAATTCAATTAATTTATGAAACCTTCGACACACACCACAACACACATGTGAGATATGAAATTTTATCAAAAAATTATAATTTTGTTTATCTTTATTAAAGTGTTTCATCAAACAGGTTATGTGTATCACAAAAATGCACCAGCTATAAAGGAAACCTTATTTGAAACAGTAGAAACCAAATATTTGAACATGTTTATGTGCTCCTTTCCACGGAAGAAGACATCTAGATGCATGCATTTGAGTAGACCTATAAAAAATATGGAACAACAATCAGAAAAGGAAATAACGACACATGTAGAATGAGAAAATTTTATAGGATTGTGAGAAATAGAACATACCCTGATTAATTAATGTAGTGTCATAAATTGAATCTGTAATGTGAATAATTCAACAAACATGATATAAGTTTTTGATTTTGACTACAAAAACATGAGGTCAAATTCTAAAAAAGGAAGCCAAATTTTGACAAACAACATATGGGTATAAAATTGGTAGCCAGTAGGTACAGATGGGACCTTCACCGTCATGGAGGATCGTGACATGGACGATCCAATGTAGCCAACAATGACTGACTTCAGCTCCGTCTCTATCTTCACGGCCTTCATGGTGGTCATCGCCGCTAGTCAAACCACCACCACTCTAATTCTTTTCTCTCTCCCCTTTCTCTCTTTTATGGTTATTCTTTACTTCGACTTTCTTCTCTTGCATTTATTAAACTGATATTGAAAGAAGCGTGAGAGAGTGGGCGAGACTTTGCTGTAAAAACATAAATTGAGAAACTATGAAGGTAAATTAAGAGTGAGGGATGTTGGATATTATGAATGCAAATACAGAAATGGAACTCTTTATATATCACAATAATGTCAACTTCAATACAAAAATGTAACTTCTGAATAGATAGTAGAAAGATTCAAGGCGTGATGTCACTTTCCTAAATACAGTATTTGCCCCACATGAATAATTTCGGTATACAAATGGGAATCCGCAAATCCGTACTCAAGATACAATGAAGCAACTTGTATTGCCTGCAACTTGTATATTTGAAGACAGCCTTTGGATGCAGCAGCGAAGAACAGTCAATCAAGTTCTTATTCTGTTTATGTGCACAAAACAGAATAAGATAATTTATATCTCCTGAAAATTGTAAGAGAGTCATAGCAAGGGGTGGAAATTTCGAAACTGGGTAATATCTATTATATATGCAAATTCGTTTTAGGCAGCCTTTATTTACAGATAATGAAAGGCTTTGTCTTTAAGAGTCATGACTATTGGATTAACAGTGTTAACTCATTTCCGAAATGGTATGACTGTTAATTACCAACAGTCTTAAGTCATTTCCGAACAGGTACAATTCATACCGAATCGGTTTTGCACGGGTCAACCAAAAAGTGACCTCGCCCGAGCTACCGCGATCCGACCCGGACGAATCTCGGCAACCCGCTACCACTGCGGAAACGCGAAGTGCAAAGTGCAAAGTGCGCCACTAGCGCCTCTACATCCCACTGCCCCGCACCAGCACGTGCGCGCCCGCGTGTGCGTACGGTGCTTCGCACTGTATTGAGGTCTCTTGAATAGCCTCTTAAATGCTAGATGAATTAACTCTTCATCTTCCATTTGTAATTATTAAGTGTACAAATTCTTAATATTTTTCCAATGTGGGACTCAAAGGTTTCCCACTCCATTTATAGCTTAGTGGTGACACTTAGCTTTGTACATTTTCCAATGTGGGACACTATCCCCTTTTATATTTGGGTTAGCTTCCCACCTTTTCCACACACTTCCAATGTGGGACAAGCTTTTAAAGCTGTTACACCCAAAACTCTTACTCACTTATTTTAAAAATCACCAACATTCCTCCACCATTTTCAAAATAAGTTTTGTAAATCTTTGATTGTCTGTAAGACTGTGTATAAGCATTGGTGTCTCACGACTTGAACCAATACCCTTTGAAGGTTGGTCAAGGTTAACCATGAAAGTATAGTAGACTTGTCTTTGAACTATCAATCTATATTGATTATCCGGATTTGTCTTCACACATAAATCTTTTAGTCACTGATTATCCATATAAGCCGACACATGTATTAGGCCTTGTGTCTGTACCTTGATTTCATGAGTGCTTTAGAGTCAAGCCCAATTCTCATAGGAAGCGGCACCACTTCCACACTCATATAGGTAGATTATCATAGGTGTCCATGTAACTTAAAACACCATAAATTTATTAAGGTTAAACCCATCCTCTTTCATTATTCATTACATGTTCTAAGCACTTATCCTTGGGATGTTAAATTTCATAGTGCTTACAATCACGTAGTATGATGTACTTTAATCATTGAACTTGAGACTTGAATATATCAATTTTCAAGTTGAGTTTCCATCAAGAGTGATTATTATTAATGGGCTTTAGTCCCATCCCTATTGATGTCTTAGACACCAGTCCTCTTGCAAGACCTTTTGTAAAAGGATCAGCTAAATTTTGACTTGATTTTACATAATCCACTGTGATTACACTATCTGTAATCATTTGTCTGACATAACTATGTCTCAGGCCAATATGTATATATTTTCCATTGTACACTTTACTATAAGCTCTGGAAAGTGTAGACTCGCTATCACAATGTATAGATATTGGAGGCATTGGTTTTGGCCAAACTGGAATTTCAATTAATAAATTCCTTAACCACTCTGCCTCTTTACTAGTTGCAGCTAATGCTACAAACTCAGCTGCCATAGTAGAATCAGCTATACAAGTTTGTTTCTTTGATCCCCAAGAAACAACTCCTCCACCAAGAGTGAAAATCCATCCACTTGTTGAGGAATGATCCTCCCGCTCAATTATCCAACTGGCATCAGAAAACCCTTCTAATACTGAAGGATATCCACTATAGTATATACCATAGTCCATAGTTCCTTTCAAATATTTTAATATTCTATTGACAGCATGCCAATGCAATAAACTTGGATTACTAGTATATCTACTTAATTTACCAACAGCATAAGCAATATCAGGTCGAGTACATGTCATGGAATACATTAAACTACCAATTCCTCGTGCGTATTCCAATTGTGAAATAGCTCTACCATTATTAGGGATCATCTTTAGCTGTGGTTCAAAAGGTGTACTAACAGGTGTGCAATCAAACTGATTAAATTTCTTTAAAATTTTCTCAACATAATGACATTGAGTGAGAATTATATTTTTATCTTTCCTTATTATTCTCATTCCTAATATGACATCAGCTACACCCAAATCTTTCATATCAAATTTAGAAGACAGAATACTCTTTGTATTATTAATACTTTCTAAATCAGTACCAAGAATTAACATGTCATCTACATATAAACAAATGATCACGCCTTTACCATTAGCAAATTTACTATAAACACACTTATCAGATTCATGAATTTTAAAACCATAAGAAATAATTACTTTATCAAATTTTTCATGCCATTGTTTAGGTGCTTGTTTTAGGCCATATAAGGACTTAATAAGTTTACATACTTTATTTTCTTGTCCAGGCATAACAAACCCTTCAGGTTGTTCCATGTAAATTTCTTCTTCTAAGTCACCATTTAAAAAGGCAGTTTTCACATCCATTTGATGAATCTCAAGATTATATATAGATGCTAATGCAATTAAAAGTCTAATAGTGGCGGTTCTAGTAACAGGTGCATAGGTATCAAAATAATCAATTCCTTCTTTTTGTGTAAAACCTTTAGCAACCAATCTAGCCTTGAATTTATCAATTGTTCCATCTATTTTCATTTTCTTTTTAAAAATCCATCTACACTTAATGGGTTTAGACCCAAGAGGTAAATCTACTAACTTCCAAGTTTTATTTCCTAAGATTGAATCCATTTCATCATTTATAGCTTCTTTCCAAAATGCTGAATCTACAGACTTAATTGCCTCACTATAAGTTTGTGGGTCTGTTTCAACGCTAAGAGTCAAAGCATATGCATTACAAGATGTGTCTCTAGTTCCTTCAACAAGATAGACTACAAAGTCGGGACCAAAGTTTTTTTCTTTCCTAGGTCTTTTACTTTTTCTAATCTCTTCTTGTTCTACTGGTGGAGTTCAGGTAACTGTGAAGGAGTGCTTACTTCTTTTTCATTATTAATTCTAGGAATAGAAGAAAACCTTTGTTCATAAAAAATTGCATCTCTCGATTCAATTATTGTATTTACCTCAACAGAATCATTAGGTTCACTAACCAAAAATCTATAGGCTTTACTATGTTGTGCATAACCTATGAAAATACACTCAACACCTTTGCTTCCTAATTTCTTTCTCTTAGTTTCAGGTAGTCTTACAATAGCTCTACAACCCCAAACTTTAAGATAACCTAAATTAGGTTTTCTATTCTTCCATAATTCGTAAGAAGTTTTCTTATTATCTTTAACAGGTATTCTATTCAGAATATGACATGCAGTTAAAAGTGCTTCTCCGCAAAACCCTTTACTTAAACCAGAATAAGAAAGCATAGCGTTAACCATTTCAGTTAGTGTTCTATTTTTTCTTTCTGCTACTCGATTTTGTTGTGGTGTATAAGGTGCAGTAACTTCATGTATAATTCCCATATCTTCACAAAATTGAGGAAAGTGATATTCACCACCTCTATCAGATCTAAGACATTTTATTTTAGAATCACATTGATTTTCAACTTCATTTTTGTATGTCTTAAATCTATTAAGCACATCATCCTTGGAGTTTAAAAGATATACGTAACAATATTTTGAAAAGTCATCAATAAATGTAGCAAAATATTTACTACCACCTCTAGTAGGTGTTCCATGCAAATCACAAACATCACTATGTACTAATTGCAACAAAGATGTAGTTTTTTTTTATTTTTGGAAAAGGGAATCTTGTTATTTTTGTTTGCATGCATATTTTACACTTTTCATTCATATCATTATCATATTTAGGAATTAAATTTAAATTAACCATGAAATGCATTTTCTTTGTATTAACATGTCCTAAACGACTATGCCATAATGAAAGACAATCAACGATATAAGCAGAAGAATCTTTTTCATTGATATTGAGCTTAAACATGCCCTCATACAAATATCCTTTGCCTACAAAGGTATCATTCTTAGTCAGAATAAATTTGTCTTACTCAAATACAAGCTTAAAGACAAATTTGTTAAGAAGACTTCCAGAAACTAAATTTTTCCTAACATCAGGAACATGAAAAACATTGGTGAGGCTAAGGATTTTCCCGGAAGTGAATTCGAGATCCACTGTCCCTTTGCCTTTAACCGCAGCAGTAGATGAATTTTCCATGTAGAGAACATCTCCTTCCACTGTTTCATAGGCAGATAACAAGTTCTTGTCCTTACAAACATGCCTTGTGGCACCAGAATCAACCCACCAAGAGTTGTCTTCTCCAAGCATATTAGCCTCGGATATCATAGCAGCAAATTTTTGCTTTGTGTCAGATGTCCCTCCTTTTTCCTTTAGTTTCTTGAACTCACGATAATCCTTCTTGAAGTGACCTGGTTTTTTGCAATGAAAACAATTTCTTTTCTTCTTTTTGTTTGCTTTAGAATTATTTGAAAAATTCTTCCGCTTGTTATTTTTTCCATGATTGCCATATTTTTGCTCATTTCCTTCCTCCACCACATGGACCTTAGCAACAGAATTTTCTTGTTCCTCTTTACCATCTAGAATTCGAGACTCTTGTTCAATTCTTAAACGAGTCTCTAATTCTTCAAGTGAAAGATCCTCCTTTTTGTGTTTGCGTTCTTTCTTATAATCTTTCCAAGAAGGAGGAAGTTTTTCAATTATGGCAGCAGCAATTACATTATCATCCATATTTAATTTTTTCAGTTTGCAATGATTTATGATGCGTTGGATGTCATGAAATTGTTCTAGCACAGGTCTATTATCATGCATTTTAAAGCTTAAAAACTGATCGATTAAGAACTTCTTACTTGTAGCGTCTTTCGTAAGATATTTGGTCTCCAATGTTTCCCACAAAGTTTTTACAGTCCCAACATTTTGGTACAAGTCGAACAAATTGTCAGCAAGTGCATTGAGAATGTGACCACGACACAAGTAATCATCGGTCTCCCATTCTGTGCGTTGCCTAGTCTGTTCCACGGTTTCATCTTCATCTTCATTCGGTTTCGGTTGTGACAAGACATATACAATCTTCAATGTTGTTAGAAGAAAATGAACCTTTTTCTGCCAACGCGAAAAATTACCACCATCAAAACGGTCCAATTTGACAAAGCCTTCTGTTATTTGTCGAAGTGATTTGGAAGAGTCGGCCATTTCAGAAAATATTGTATTTAGATTGTTGGATATTATGAATGCAAATACAGAAGTGAAACTCTTTATATATCACAATAATGTCAACTTCAATACAAAAATGTAACTTTTGAATAGATAGTAGAAAGCTTCAAGGCATGATGTCACTTTCCTAATTACAGTATTTGCCCCACACGAATAATTTCGGTATACAAACGGGAATTCGTAAATCCGTACTCAAGATACAATGAAGCAACTTGTACTGCCTGCAACTTGTATATTTGAAGACAGCCTTTGGATGCAGCAGCGAAGAACAGTCAATCAAGTTCTTATTCTGTTTATGTGCACAAAACAGAATAAGATAATTTATATCTCCTGAAAATTGTAAGAGAGTAATAGCAAGGGTTGGAAATTTCGGAACTGGGTAATATCTGTTATATATGCAAATTCGTTTTAGGCAGCCTTTATTTATAGATAATGAAAGGCTTTGTCTTCAAGAGTCATGACTATTGGATTAACAGTCTTAAGTCATTTTCGAAATGGTATGACTGTTAATTACCAACAGTCTTAAGTCATTTCCGAACAGGTACAATTAATACTGAATCGGTTTTGCACGGGTCAACCAAAAAGTGACCGCGCCCGAGCTACCGCGATCCGACCCAGTAACCCGCTACCACTGCGGACACGCAAAGTGCGAAGTGCAAAGTGCGCCACTAGAGCCTCTACAGCCCACTGCCCCGCACGCGCCCGCGCGCCCGCGTGTGCGTGTGCGTACGGTGCTTCGCACCGTATTGAGGTCTCTTGAATAGCCTCTTAAATGCTAGATGAATTAACTCTTCATCTTCCATTTGTACTTATTAAGTGTACAAATTCTTAATATTTTTCCAATGTGGGACTCAAAGGTTACCCACTCCTTTTATACCTTAGTGGTGACACTTAGCTTTGTACATTTTCCAATGTGGGACACTATCCCCTTTTATATTTGGGTTAGTTTCCCACCTCTTCCACACACTTCCAATGTGGGACAAGCTTTTAAAGCTCTTACACCCAAAACTCTTACTCACTTATTTTAAAAATCACCAACATAGCTAAAGAGAATGTCGGTGAGTGTTCAGCTGGGATTCAAAACAGGGGATTGATGCAAAGCTTCTAAACCAAAACCATTAAAGATAATTTCATCCATGCTTCCCTGTCAGAAGCACATAAACAGAAAAGGAATAGATCAGAGAATAAACACATCCCAAAATATAGAACAAAAATCATTAGTGAGAACATATACAGTGTTGGTGGACGATGTTGATGTGAGATGAGGGGATGAAGAGTATATATAATGAACAGATAGTTAAAGGGTTCATGTGAGATAGAGAGATGGAGAGATAAGAGTTTCGTTTTTCCCACAATAGAGAGGTGATGTAAAGTGAGAGAAAGGGTTGTTAAAAAAAGTGAAAGAAGCGTGTGAATTTGTTTGAGCGGGATAAGTGGGTTTTCAAATTAAAGAGAAATGAGAGTCTTAAATTGGTTTGGGCGGGATTGTAAAATATAGCCATTGAATCTCAACCCTTGATTTTTTAAAGGGAGATGTGGTCAAATCCCAACCGTTATTGTGCTTCTACATTTTTTCAAATTCAAAAACTATTCTATCTTATTATATATATATATATATATATTATATATATATATATATATATTATATATATATATATATATATATGAAAGCTTGGAATTAAACAAACATGGGTGTATGTGTGTTTTGTAGAATTTTAATCCATGAATTTACACACACAAAACTTGAACTTTTGATAGATAACTTTTTCCTCTCAAAAACTAGATCCGATTTTCAATAGTTACTCTAAAAGGTCTTGTTCCTACACATTTTAATCTGGTAAAAGAGGAGGGAAACGAAATGGGGAAGTGGGAAATTATTAAAAAGACTGTCAGAAAACTGCCCAGGTCGTTCAAACGACATTTCAGAAACATTGCCCCCAACTCGTTTGAAGTTCGTTCAAAGTCTCGTTGGAACGCCTTCATTCGAACGGATATTTAAACGAGAATGTAGAGAGTACAAGTCAAACCCGTTGGAAAAATCGTTCAATTTCTCGTTCGAACGACAATCTCGTTTGAATGACAGTTCGAACGAAAATTCTAAAAACTTTGTTTCAACATTTAAGCCCAAATTTTTTTGAAAAAAGTTCTAAAGAGATTTTCTGAATATAAAAGATCATAAAAAGTATTTTATGAAATACACCCAATAAAAGTTCCAAGCTCCTATTCATACCTTTGGAACCTTGGAATCCAATTTTTGCTGACGAAGAAACATGTCACTAAACTTGGCAAGGATGAAGCTGTAAATTCTAGGCCGCCAGTACTTCAACTCTTCAAACATCATAGGCATGATAGGAACAAACATATATCCTATGACTCAAATGGTTTTGTCCAGAATTAAGCCAAAATTACATATAAACTCAATTGAAATTTTTTATCCTTACAAATCTCCCCCTTTGTCTATTCTGGGACAAAACCCAACCAAAAATCCTAAGATGGTCATTTAGGCACAACATCCCACCCCAAAAAAATGAAAATACAGACGCTATGACTCGACCCAAGGATAAATCGCTTTGTCGATTTAAAGATGCCGCTAAAAGGAATTTCCTGCACACTTAAGCACACCATCAAACGCATGGGGAATATAACAATACTAAACGCAATGTAAATAAACACTTCCGCTTAAATAATTATCCCCCTTTTGTGACAACTCGCTCCAAATAATAACGGGTGGCCAGCCCTATACTATAATAAACCAGGTCTCTCAGATGGCACAGTCTCAACATCAACTACTAAACACTATAATATAAGGCTAACTACCCGAAATCGTTAAGTGCGAATTGTCAAAAATTTTAAACTTTTACATTTAATAACAACAACAAAACCAATAATGCAACTCAACTAACAATATACATCTAACTATGATGAGGGAAGTGTGCATGCCCAATAATGAAAGAGTACAATACATTGTACTACAAAATCTCAACAATGAAATACCCGAATATGCTGTCGGGTAACAGACAATACAATAATCTGATAATGAAATATGAAAGTGTTAATATACAACACTTGAATACTAACTCAATATACAAACTGAATCCTAATCTAGATATACAAAGATAGGAGTCGCCTAAAGCAAAGTGCCGCAACAGTCCGCTACTGCCACAGCTCCACAAATACCCTGGATGGAGGAGCATCAAAGGCGTCCTTGCGGAGGAACACCTGAAGTAATACAATATATACATGGAGGAAGAAAATCTAAACGGGTTAGTGCCCGAGTTTGAAAAACATTTTATCGCAAGTGTATTAAAATGCATAATAATTATAAATGCATTATTACATGATTTAGTTGGAATCGAGCTCTCCATAAAACCATCTCACCACTCAACTAAAGCGCGCACTAAGCGTATGCACGTGATCTCCAAATAGATGTCCGATTCTATTTAGGTAAGAGGATTCTAGCTTAAACCCAAAAGAAGTATTTAAGTGAAACCGTCTATCCTATGTCCCAATCTACAGTTATCTCAATTATCTTTAAGTTAAATGCTTTAACTTTAATGTAATAGTTACAGTTATCTTTATAATGTTCATTTGTTGAACATATAAAGTTACATGATCCAATTATGTCCACCTCATCACAATACATCAACAATCTCATTTACTAGAATTTTTGTATTCTAGTGATGCCCTTATAAGGCATGAAACAATATATATAATTATTATAGTAATTATATATGAGTTATTAGCGTCATGAATATTAAAGACTAAACTCCTCTCGATTTTCAACACGGCACTGCGTTTCGTGCGTGGGACGTCTCGCCGAGGCGAAATCCAAACAAGGAACCCCCCCGTTACACTACTCCTGACCGTATTAATCCTCGAGGCTCATAATGCCCTCAATTCATAATGCATATAACCGAAATTATTTTCCAATTTTAATTAATGAATATTCCTAATTCTCAACAATACACGGCGTTTCATGCGTGGGATGTCTCGCCGAAGCGAAATCCAAACAAGGAACCCCCTCGATTACACTACTCCTGGCACTGTCGATTGTCGGGATAGGTGATATATATATAAATAATTATGAGCATTAAGGACTAAACTTATCCCCAAGTTCCAACATTACTCTGAGGTTCGTGCGTGGGACGTCTCGCCGAGGCGAAATCCAAACAAGGAACCCCCCGATACACTAATCCTGGCAATGTAGGTTATTGAGGTCCATTATGCCCTTGATACCCAAGTACAAGCACAAACAATAATAACCATCCAACCGAGCTATAACTCGAAGGACGCAGGCTCACATGCTAACATCTTCCAGCAGCCCATATACGTAGCAAATAGGAGCCACCTGGTGGGGTTCAACGACACCCACCTCGTGATCTACTCGCGCACACAACGTTCGGGAAGCGGTCATAGTTCCTAAACGGCAAGTGAGAGCGACACATACCCCCGACCTCTCACCCCCAAAATAAATAAATGTATATCATAAATGTCATTTGTTGACCACAAAGGACGACTATGACCTGGAGAATATCTACACCCTGCGTTATTTGTCAGAATGCTCACCCTCTACGCACGAAACTTCCCAATGATAGCAAGGAGGGGTTATGCTTAACATGTATATAAACCATTATATAAGGTATACATACATCCCACATAATAAAGATATACCATTATATAAGATATACCTGCAACAATCATTTTCATATTCATTATACGCTCTTTGGCGCAATTTGATTAACATCATTGTTTAGTATATCTCTCTCATGATACACCAATCGTCAATACTCACACATTTACCCCACTTAGTACATGTTATACTAATTCTCGCTTGAAGCTCTCATGTCGCTTCTAGTATGAATTGTCCTTCAATTCTATTTAAGTTAAGGATATTCTATATCCTAATGCACCTCAATTAGCATTTCTCATTGTGTGAGATATCTCCCAAATCAATCATCAATAAGGATATTTCTATATCCGTATGCCCATCAAATAGCATTTATGATTCTCCATCCATTATAGGGTTCAATTCAATTTATGAACCTTTTTAAAGTTATCCCACTTGGGATTGGATTCTAAAATCCATTATCTCTAAATTTGACTCATTTATTCATATAATTGTAATTATCTTCCCCAAGTCGAATCTCCAAATCAAGGTGGGCTTCCCCACTTAGAATATACCAAAATCTCTAATCGGTAATCCTGAACTTTAATTAATATGACTCCCATAATTTCGTACGATGGAAACCCTCTAAAAGTCTCCAAAACATACTCCAAATGTCTCATATAGAGGCCCCAAATCGATAACCTCGAACAAAACAGGATGAAAGTCTCCCTAGAAAACATCTTCCAAAAATTCCCCTGTTTCCGAATCGATTCGGCCCCTCCGAATTGATTCGGCCCAGAAACGAATCGATTCGTCCCATCCGAATCAGTTCGGTCCAAAGGACCTGGGAGTCTGCTACATGCCGAACCGATTCGCAAGGGGCGAATCGATTCGGCCCTAAAGAACTGGGAAATCTGCAACAGACCGAATCGATTCGGTAGGGGCGAATCGATTCGGCAAGTGCAGCAAGCTACGAAATGGGCAATTTTCTTCTTAACCCAAAATACCCAAAAATCATTTTAATCATCTTCCAACCATTTTCATCCAACCCAATCAAATATATAACATTAATATTCATTCTAGAATACTTATAAACTAATTTCTAACCTTAAATCCATTTTATACACTACAAATCTAAGTTTTTTCCCAAAATTTAGGTTTTAATAATTTAAACCTAAAACCCAAAATTCAATCCACAAATCATGCAATAATTGGTACACAACAATTATTTAGCAAGTTTAATCACTTGCCTCGGGTTCGTAGGGTCTGAATCTGCCTTGAGATCGCGTATTTGCCCGGAAACCCTCCTTCTCCCTCTTTTTTCTCCTTCCTTTTCTTCTTCTTTCTTCTTCTCTTTCTTTCTATTTCTCTCTTGGAGAATTATTTCTCCCGTAGGCTAATTTAGCCTAATCTCCCAAGATACACATCTTTAAATGATAATACACACTTTAAATGACTCGGTGGCTTTAATTCGAGTCGAACGGTCCCAATTTATTTCGGAACCCAAATAGACCCCAAGTACAGTCATTTCGACTTTCTCAACCCTTCCGGACACTATGGTACCCTCAGAATTTCCATTCGAGACTCTTTCTAACGACTCTAAATTTTGACCTCAATTGCCAATTTAATTATTTCTCCAATAAAATATTATTTATTTCTCCCAAAATAAATAAATTGTTGTCTCCAAGACCTTGGGTTGTTACACCTTTATCTAATAGCGATCCCCATAGAAAGACTGTGAATCCCCCTGAGATAAATCTCACCAAAGTAAAGGTTTAGATACAACTTCTCCCCTTTTTTGTTCAGGATTAGACAAAGGTTTTGGATCATAACACTGTGACACCCCGACTAATAAAATACCAGGTGATCAATCCTATACCAAATTTAAACAGGAATCTCATATTGTTCATTCTCAGCATCATTGTCGAAAACCAATATATTACTAACAACCTATTAGGCCTGGTGATAAGAAGCTTTTTGGGTATGGTTGTTTTCTTCAAAAGTCACTCTCAAAATTCCCTTACCTACAAAACTTGTCTAAAAATAAATCATATTGAAGTAAGTACGGGTATCAATCCGACTTCCAAGGTGAAACAATTTATGTGAAAACTTGCAATTCCAATTTTTTTTATTAAAATCTTTTTTTTATTTCTATTTTTTTTAAAACAATTTTAATTGAAAAAAATTAACTAACAAATGCTAAAATTGTAAAATGGCTAAATAATGAAAAAGAATGTGCAACGGAGTGTGAAATAATGTGAGAAGGTCAAGAGATCTGCATTTTCAAATATTTTAATTTCTCAATTTATTAATTTGAAATATTTCGAGATAATATTAAATCAATAATCTAACTCTCGTTAAAATTATAAATTTAATAAAATATTTTTCAGAAAATTAATTTAAAAATGTCACACAATGAAAAATTAGGACTACACTATTTTAATAAAATTACCCGCTAGGATCAATTTAACGAAAACAATAGCAATGTTCAAATTTCAACACCGAATTAATATTCAAATTTTAGAAAAACCTATCTCTAGTTCGATTCCTAAATTCAAACATTAATTTGTTCAATTAATTTATTAACTCTCGTTACATAAATTAATCGGTGACGGTTAAAAATTAATTTACCTAGAAATATAAAATTAATAAAGCCAATGAATTAAATTAACATCATTCGCAGTGCATCCTACCCCTTGAACGGAGTGTTTAGCCAAACATTTTCATGTATGCATAAACAACAATAAGTGATATGTCAAAAAGGAGATAAATTGAAAAGAGAATGTAGAAATACAATACGCAATTTTTTCTAGAAATTTGTCTTGAAATGCGCCTTGACATGCGTCCAACTTCTTCACAATTTTCAGCACTTGATTACAAAAAAAAAAGAGTAGAAACTAAACCTAAAAATTGTCCTAAAGCTAAACTAAATTTTTTATATTTTTCTAGAAAATTTTTATGACCCTAAACAGTACATAATATACACCCTTTTTTTCTCTTTCTGTGTCCCGCTTTCTTTTTGTGCTGAGAGTCTTCTTTTATAAGCTTTACCCCTTTTTTCTTTTGTTCAACGATTTGATTTCGTTGGAGAGATTTTTATGGGATTTGATTTTGGCTTGGGATTGAATCCGATTTTGTTGGGATTTTTGTTGAAGGGATAAGTTGAATGGGTCTTGGTTCTGAGGAATTTGGTTCCGAGTTTTGAGGTATGTTCGAGTATGGGGTGCTTCGGTTTTGTTGGCTGAAGTGGGTCGTGGGTCTGGATGGGTTTCGTTGGCTGAAGTGGGTCGTGGGTCTGGATGGGTTTTGTTGGCTGAAGTGGTTCGGTTTTGTAGCTGGATCGAGCACTGGTATGGTGGAGGAGGTTGACTGGAGTCACGGGTTGGCAGGGATGGGGATGCGATCGGGGAAGTCAGGTCGGGTTGAGGATGCCTCAGCCGTAGTCTGGCCCGATTCGGTGGGTTTGGAGTTTGGGTATGGTGGAGGTTTTCGGGTGAAGGGGTGAGAGGAGCGCCGGAGATGGGACGCTGGCGGCTGAGGTTTTTTTTATGGGATCGCAGCTGGGTTTAGGTTCGGAAGAGAGGGGTGTTGGGTTTAATGTTTGTTAATGGAGGGAGATGAGAGAGAAGGTGAGAGGTTGAAGATGTGTTTTGGTGGGATTGTGTGGGTGAGGGTGTAGGGGAGTTAGGTGGGGGTGAGGATTGTGTTGTGTGTAGTTTAGGTGTAGGTTAGTAAGGGGTGTGTGTGTTTTATCTGGAGACCTAAAAATACCTCTAAAAAAACAAAAAATAATAACACTAAAATTTAAAATTTTAATTCCTATTCTAAAAATAAAATAAAAACTCAATAAAAAATAAAACTAAAAGAAATAAAAATAAAAATAAAATCTAATAAAACTAAAATTAAAATCCCAAAAAGAAAATGTAAAATTTTAATAAAACTAATAAATAAATAAAATTCTAAAAATTTTGATCCTAACAAAATAAGATAAAATAAAATAAAAACTAAAACTAAAAATTGATAAAATAAACATCAAAATAAAATTATACTAAATAAAAAGAAATAAAAAAAATTAGAAAATAAATCCTAGAAATTCTAAATAAATCTAAAATAAATCCTAAAAATAAAACGACTAAAAATAAAAATCTATAAAAATAATAAAGGTACAAACTCAACACACACGGGCTTGGGGAATGGTCAGGACTCGGTGTAGGCTCAGGTTAAGGTTACGGGACTGGCCCGGGACATCGAAACTCTTATGGGCAAGCTTAATGTGGACTTCAGACTTTACGGTCTCCTTTGATTTCTTCGATGCATACTTTTGACCGCTTCAGCATCGCAATTGCACTGATTTAGCATTATTTGTATCGCAACTGCGTATTGACCTGAAAAATGATAAAATACGAACATAAGGCCAGTTTTAATTAAAACGAGCGACTAAAATGCATCTATTCGGGGTATAAAATAGACACTTTTGGGTGCTTATCACACCACCCCCAAACAGAACATTGCTAGTCCTCGAGCAAAAATTAGAGAGAAATAGAGATAAGTGACCAAAAGTATGCCACTTTCGTAGGCACTGGCGATTGCACTTAGCATGTGTAACTAGCCGTTAAACCTGTAGGTTGCTCTACAGGACGAGTGGTGTCTCGTGAGGGTTTGCAGTGAATGTACCCACAAAATTCAAAACTTATTTTTAATGCAGTTTCTGAGTAGATGATGAAACGCTATACATCCCAACTTAAAAGGGACATCAAGGAACACCGTATTCAACTATCAAAAGAAGATATAAAATTACTTAATACCAAAAAGCGTAATCCTTCCTAAAACTCAGTGCATGTAGTGTGAAATAATCTTAAATATCATTAGAGTAATTCCTAGTTTGCCTATATAGGATCAACGCTTTGACTTCAATTCTCACTGGATATATCTCCCTAAATCGAACTCTCTGAGAATTGGGTAAGTGTATCTCTCTAGTGTGTGAGGAGGTGAGTAAATATTTAAACGTCTCACACACTTTATTGAAAATGACGGATACATGAAAGAAATTTTATCTCATGAACGAATGTTAACCACTATGTCGAGAATGTCGAGTTATTCACTATATAATCTTTTCGTTTGCCCAAACATTTTACCAAAGGTGAAAAATATCATTTATGAAAGGTATGAGGGGCTAATGAAGAAGATGAATGATGGGGTGTTTTGAGAAAAGTGTGGCACAGTTTGATTGACTATTGTCTTCATCTTTTGTATTTATGATCGCATATTTCTTTTTCCTCTTTTCTATATAATTTTTTTTTCTTTTCTTTTCTTTCTTTTTTTTTCTTTTCTTTTCTTTTTATTGCGATGCATTTTTCTTTTCATCACACAAATGAAGACATTTTTTATTGAAAATTTCAAACACTCTTTTTCTCAAAAACGATGGCAATGATGGATGGTATTTGGGACATATAGATAATGGTAATATGTAAAATGATAATAGGTGAATGATAATGTGATAGGGAAAATGGTACGTGTATGGAAAATTCGATTTAGTGCTCGGAACAAACTACAAGACATATGTTTCTTACAACTCGAAAGTAATGCCATTCTCAGTGATTAAGCAAAATTTAAAAAAAATGATGAGATCATGCAAGGACTAAATGTAGTACCCAAAGAAAGTTGAGTCAACTTGTGACTCGGAGATACGTAAAAACCCTCAAAAAGGTGAAAAACTCAAATCTCACGGGTTTAAGTCGCCACTAGTGATCTTTTAAGGCTCTCTTGAGAATATAGTTACTCTTCAACTTTTGATTGTAAAGTGACAGTGCAAATTTGTCGAGTTTAAGAATTCATGGTGCAAATAAGTTTTAAGATGTATTAATTAATTTAAGGTTAAAAGCGTAATTTTAGGATCGAGTACGGGTATTCCGAGATTTCTAAAAGAGGGGTGATAGACAAATCATGTCATAAAAATTTATTTTATAACTGCACAAAAAGTTTAAAATCACTTCTTTCTTAAATTTTTTCAACTAAAACGATTTTGAAAAATTTACCACCCCCAAACAAAAAGGAACATCGTCCTCGATGTTTAAAACCATATATAAAAATAAAAGCACAAGGGAGTAAAGATATTACCATAATGAACCGCTAGTGAAATGTAACGCACTCTGGAGCATAGATGAAACCTGAAGAACATAGGCGATACAAAAGTATGCACAAGTCTATAAAGCATGTGAAATTCATTGGGTGGTGTGAAACACCACCCCAAACAGGATAAGACTCATACTCAGAAACAATGAACGAAGGGCTGCCTTCCGGTAGCGCTAAGTTTAACGTCTTCAGCCTGACCGAACCAATCTCACCCTAAAGATAAGATCTATGAAAATGCGGAACGACATAAAAAATTGGGTGATTTATAATCACCCCCAAACAAGATTGAAGCGTCAGTCTCGATGGCTAAAGGATAAAAGATGTCAATGCACTTGTATAGCAAAGTGCATCACGCGATGCAAAGCATCGGTGGAACATGGGTGGGCGGGTATTAGGGCAAGGCGAAGATGGGCAAGTATGAGGATGAACATGAACGGGTCACGGGCCTTAATGAGCGTAAATGTGAGGGCAACAAGGGCCCTATAAGTATGGTGCTCAAGTTGGTGGGGGGGGCATAAGGGTTTGACAATAATGATGGGGTGAGCCTTATAGAAAATGCAAGACCATTCTATAAATGGACGATGATAATGGTCACGCCGTGACACACCAGGGAGCGGTAGATGGAAAAAATCAACACCACAAGTTAGTGGTGTGCATAAAGTAACAAGCTCGGTGTCACGTATGGGAATATTAACACAAAAATGCTCATAGATAGTGGTGTCGATGAAAAATGCACAAATGTGATCGTGGAGTACTAGGGTGGAGGATGGATGTAAGTGAGGACCTAAATACGTAGATGGGAATTGGTGAGGTGCAATAAAAAGGTCCAGATCAAGTGTTGGGGTGGTAGGGACGATGTGTGGGTCGGGTGAGACAAGGGGTGGTGGAAGGTGATCTAACTCACGAGTAGGAGACACACACTCCTCATGAGGCACGGAGTGATCCTGAAGGGCACTAGAGGGAGGAAGTGTGGAAATAAACGAGGGAGTGATCAACTTAGCCACCATTACATCACCAACCAAGGTGGTGAAAGGGTCTAACGAGGCTGTAAGATCCGAGATAGATGAATCAAAATCAATAGTCGGCTCAAGGGGAGCCAGGCATGGTGGGTCAGGATCCATATCCCGAGTGACAGAAAACATCTCGAATTCCATATCAAGAAAATGGTGAGCACTCGTAGCCGGAGCTAACCTAGGATGAAGTGGTTCCTTGGGAACACATGCAATGGGCTCAATAGGTGTAGGCTCAGGCATAAATAAGGATTCTATGGAAGGGGAAAAGAGAACCTCTATGGTGGGTTCGAGAGGATAGGGTGGTGTGGGTTCAGTTTCACAATCAAGGGATAGATCAACACAATTGTCAACTTGGGGCTCGGACCATTAGCTGGTCTCAACTGCAAGATTCTCAGGATGATAGGGTTGGTCACACCCAAAATCAGTGGCACAAGACGACACATCATCGTCCCACGCGGGGTCAATAATGGGTTGACTTGGGGTGGAATCTGACTCATTCGCACACTCAAATGCCGTAAACCTGTGTTCAAGCCGTTGAAGGGATTCATTTTGAGATTGAAGAGTGTGCGCGAACTTTTACCAGAGGATTTAGAGAGCGGATGTGCAAGGTGGTGGTGAAGTGTCGGTGGGTGGCGGTGGTGGGTGAGGTGGACACAACTCACTAGAAATACTCATATGAAGTGTTTGGAGCAGCGTCAAGTGTAACATTCAGGGGAGAAGCATCTCCGTGAGGGATAAAAGTGTGATCAACATGAGGAGCATATGAAGGGGACTGATAGGTATGAGGTGAACGAGGTGGCGATGACGACTGTTGGAAACCGTAAGGATCCACAACATGGCGTTGGGATTCATATTGCATGGAAGGATGATCAGGCCTCCATGAATAGCTCGGGTACTCATACCCCTCAACATTAGATATGTCGTGACCATACGTTGAGGGTGGTTCCAAAACAGTGTCATAAGGACGGACATGTTTCATAGTGGATTCAGATGGAGAGAATATAAATGGACACTCATGGGACAAGCGATTGCTAAGAAAGCAGCGTGTGCATGGCGAAGCATGTGATGGGTTGACACTCGTCACCGGAGGCGGTGGAAGCTGAGATGTGTGCATGGATGACACAGGAGTATCAATGGTGTGTGTTTGAGAGTTAAAGCCCTGAATTAATGAATCAAGGGTCGATTCGGGCTTATCATCAAACAAACTTCGAGAGAATGTGAAATGGCCAAAGTATTCTCGTAAAGGACGTTCTTCGGCCATGACAAGATGAATATTTTTTTTGGTTTTTAAATATTTAGCAAAAAGAAGGAAAATCTTTTTGTGATTTTTGAAAAGAAGAAAAGGAAAATCTTTTTGGTATTTTAAATATGGAAAGAAAAAAAAATTTGGGATTTTTGAAAAAAAAGAAAATATTTTTGGTATTGTTCGGAAAATGAGAAAAATTGGACTCTTGATTTGGTCGAACTAACTAAAATCGACTACCTAAAGAATGGAATTGGACACACACGAGTCAAGAAAAAATCCTAACGAGCACGTAGCCAATTATCTTCAAAATTAGTGAAAGGGGTAGTCAAATTTTAATTAAGTCCGCGGGCAACAAAGTTCACGGAATTTATCTTTGTTATCGCCTGTTGCAAAAATATCTTCCTACGGTGCTAGCTAGTTGATTGATTTTAAATTTAATGACAGCTAGGGTAGAATACAATGGATAAGCGAGTGAGTCGGGTGATGAAATCCATTCTCGCTGCAATGACCGGGTCCAGGTCATAGGTAAATTAATTTATCAAATCATTCAATTTAAGCGTGACGCGGAAATTAAAAGCACATAGGAGAAATTAATCACACAAAAAATGAACTCGCTTGCAGGAGAGTCGCGAGGGATAAAGAATTATACCTCCCACGGCTTTTACACACGTGGGGTGAAGACTGAGTAGACCGGGGGGGATTTCTCCTATCTCAGTCATCCCCGGGAGTCCTACCGATCCAAAGTGGAGAGGCTTTAAAAATCCTCATCATTGGACACCCTCTCTCTACCTTGTCCGATTTCCTTTTTCGCATTTTTTTATGGAATAATTATTACAAAATAATATGGTGTCAAAATGCACCCAAAAAAAATACACAATCTTAAAAAAAAATCCTATGCAACTAGTCTAAGGAAGAAGGAGGAGGAAGAACTACACTAAAAAAGATAAATAAAATTACAAGTCTTCAATCATGTCTCTACGTTAAGAAAGCGGCAACGGCGCCATTTGATAAGAAGCTTTTTGGGTATGGTCGTTGTCTTCAAAAGTCACTCTCAAAATTCCCTTGAGTACCTACAAAACTTGTCTAAAAATAACTCGTATTGTAGTAAGTACGGATATCAATCCAACTTCCAAGGTGAAACAATTTATGTGAAAACTTGCAATTCCAATTTTTTTTATTAAAATCTTTTTTTTATTTTTTTAAAACAATTTCAAGGGAAAAAAATTAGCTAACAAATGCTAAAATTATAAAATGACTAAATAATGAAAAAGAATGTGCAATCGAGTGTGAAATAATGTGGGATGGTCAAGAGATGGGATTACACTGCATTTTCAATTATTTTAATTTCTCAATTTATTAATTTGAAATATTTCGAGATAATATTAAATCAATAATCTAACTCTCGTTAAAATTATAAATTTAACAAAATCTTTTTCAGAAAATTAATTTAAAAATATGACACAATGAAAAATTAGGACTACACTATTTTTAGAAAATTACCCGCTAGGATCAATTTAACGAAAACAATAGCAATCTTCAAATTTAAACACCGAATTAATATTCAAATTTCGGAAAAAACTATCTCTAGTTCGATTCCTAAATTCAAACATTAATTTGTCCAATTAATTTACTAACTCTCGTTACATAAATTAATCGGTGATAGTTAAAAATTAATTTACCTAGAAATATAAAATTAATTTAACCAATTAATTAAATTAACATCATTCGCAGTGCATCCCATCCCTTGAACGGAGTGTTTAGCCAAACATTCTCATGTATGCATAAACAACAATAAGTGATATGTCAAAAAGGAAATAAATTGAAAGGAGAATGTAGAAATACAATACGCAATTTTTTTCACAAATTTATCTTGAAATGCACCTTGACATGCGTCCAACTTCTTCACAATTTTCAGCACTTGATTACAAAAAGAAGAGTATAAACTAAACCTAAAAATTATGATAAAGTTAAACTAAATCTTTTATATTTTTCTAGAAATTTTTAAGACCCTAAACTGTATACACCCCTTTTTGCCCTTTATGCGTCCCTCTTTCTCTTGTGCTGAGAGTCTTCTTTTATAAGCTTTACCCCTTTTTTCTTTTGTTCCACGATTTGATTTGGATGGAGAGATTTTTATGGGATTTGATTTTGGCTTGGGATTGACTCTGATTTTGTTGGGATTTTTGTTGAAGGGATAAGTTAAATGGTATTGGTTCTGCGGAATTTTCTTCCGAGTTTTGAGGTCTATTCAGGTATGGGGTGCTTCGATTTTGTTGGCTGAAGTGGGTCGCGGGTAAAGATGGGTTTCGGATTGGGCCTCCTCGGGTTGGGTTTGGTAGCTGGATCGGGCGCTGGTATGGTGGATGAGGCTGGCTGGAGTCGTGGGTTGGCAGGGATGGGGATGCAATCGGGGCAGTCAGGCCTGGTTGAGGATGCCGTGGTCGGAGTCTGGCCCGATCCGACGAGTTTGGAGGCTGGGTATGGTGGAGGTTTTCGGGTGAAGGGGTGAGAGGAGCACCGGAGATGGGATGCTCGCGACTGGGGTTGTGCCGGCGGCTGAGGGTTTTTTTATGTGATCGCAGCTGGGTTTAGGTTGGGAAGAGAGGGGTGTTGGGTTTAATGTTTGTTAATGGAGGGAGAGGAGAGAGAATGTGAGAGGTTGAAGATGGGTTTGGTGGGATTGTGTGGGTGAGGGTGTAGGGGAGTTTGGTGGGGGTGAGGATTGTGTTGTGTGTAGTTTATGTGTAGGTTAGTAAGGGGTGTGTGTGTTAATGTGTGTGTTTTATTTGGACACCTAAAAATACCACTAAAAAAAATAAAAATGATAACACTAAAAATTTAAAAATTAAATTCCTATTCTAAAAATAAAATAAAAACTTAATAAAAAAATGAAACTAAAAAGAAATAAAAATAAAATCTAATAAAACTAAAATTAAAATCCTAAAAAGAAAATGTAAAATTTTAATAAAACTAATAAATAAATGAAATCCTAAAAATTTTAATCCTAATAAAATAAGATAAAATAAAATAAAAACTAAAACTAGAAATTGATAAAATAAAC